>JAWWNH010000017.1:14655000-15855000 GCA_034641385.1 Darevskia mixta
GGGGACAGTCTACGGTTCTCGGGGACAGTCCACGCCACGCTAAGCCCCCCAGGCTACAAATTAATTTACACCAGGCTACACACCATCATCTTTCCCCACCTCAGGGTCGCTTTTCCAGGGAGTCTTCTCTTCTCATGCGATGCTTCAGGATCTGTCCTTCCGGTGAGCAGCCAGGGCCGATGTCCTTCAGAATGGATCGGTTTGATCTTCTTGCAGTCCACGGGACTCCAGCAGCACAATTCAAAAGCGTCAATTCTTCATGGGGGGATTGATCAGGTTCACTCTTTTGGCTCTCTGGCATCCATTAATGACTTATACAAATGTGTTGCAGGCTTTGCATCCTTTAACACTCTTTTGGAAGGAGTGTATTTGCGGACTGGGCCAGAGTGGTTTATTTTACATGCAAGCAAAGCACAAACAGTGCTGTTGTCTAATGACATCCTATCCTCTGTAACTATTGGTGAGCAACGCAGCCGAGCAACGCAGCTGAGGAGCCTCCCTGGCCGGCAGGGAGAGAGAGGAGCTGCTTCCTTTGAAATCCGGGAAATTTACGGGATATCTAACAATCCGGGATAGCAGTGGGAAACGGCACTGGAATAAGGGGATTTCCCACCAAAAAAGGGAAACAGCGAAAACCGGCGCTGGAATAAGGGAATTTCCCACCAAAAAAGGGAAGGTTGACAGCTATGCCCAAGAGTCATCTAGTCCAGTCTCCTGCAATGCAGGAACCTCAACGAAAGCATCCATGACAGATGGCCATCTAACCTCTGCTTAAAAACCTACAAGGAAGGAGAGTCCACCACCTCCGGAGGGAGACCTTTCCACTGTTGAACAGCCTTTACTGCCAGAAAGTTTTTCCTGATGTTTGGTTGGAATCTCCTTTCTTGCAATTTGTCAGCCATTAATGCACCACAGGAGTCTGTTAGCTCTGGTGCAAAGTCTCACAATGCAATCCTAGGCCTGTCTACTCATAAGTAAGTCCTGTGGATTTTAGTGGAGTTTACTCTCGGTGAAAATATTGCAGCCTTAGGCTGCAATGCAACTCCCACATGCTTGGGAATGCATCCAATTAAACTAAATAATATTCTGAGCAGACATGCAGTCATATTGTGCTGCAACCATTCTTCTGACATTATGGGGCAGACCATCATTCAAGAACGCCGGAATGTATATAAATGTTCTTTCATTTATTTACTTCATCTATAACTCTTGGGGGAAGGGCCACAGGCCAGAGCTAGGATATCTGCTCTGCATGCAGAATATCCCATGTTTAATCCCTGGCATTTATAAACATGACTGGAAAAGCACCCCCACTGCTGATATCCTGGAGAGCAGCAGCAACTCAGCAGACACACAACAGAAGGCAGTTTCATCACCCACTTTTCAACTCTAAAGAGCTGCAAAAGCAGCTACCAATATCAAACAAGCTTTCGGGGAAAAGGGGAGAAAGGAAGTATTAAAAAATGGTGAGGGACATTAACATTCCTGCACAATCTTTAAAAACATTGAGATGAGCCAACACCTCCCCCTTGCATGTCTACTCAGGTGTAAGTCCCACTGAGTTCAGGTGGCGCTGTGGGTTAAACCATAGAGCCTAGGGCTTGCCGTTCGGAAGGTCGGCGGATCGAATCCCCGAAACGGGGTGAGCTCCCGTTGCTTGGTCCCTGCTCCTGCCAACCTAGCAGTTCAAAAGCACGTCAAAGTGCAAGTAGATAAATAGGTACCACTGCAGCGGGAAGGTAAACGGCGTTTCCGTGCGCTGCTCTGGTTCGCCAGAATCGGCTTAGTCATGCTGGCCACATGACCTGGAAGCTGAACGCCGGCTCCCTCGACCAATAAAGCAAGATGAGCGCCGCAAGCCCAGAGTCGGTTACGACTGGACCTAATGGTCAGGGGTCCCTTTACCTTTTTAAGTGAGCTTAGTATTACAGCTATGGCCTAGGAAAGAAATATAAAAGACAGCCAATCTACAAAGGAAAAACTAGGTTGGTGCAGCAACATTCTAGCACTAGCCCCATATCTCCTGTATTCACCCAGATTTACTAAATCTTTAAGACTGAGTTTATGCTGGAGGTGGGAAAGTTGGGGCACTTCAGAAGCTGTTGGACTCCAGCTCCAGGTCATCATAGCCAATGGTAATGAATGATGGGGAGCTATAACCAAATGACATGTTTTCCATCCCTGGATTATGAAAGCGCTGTAGCAGTTTATTGTTGTTTGGTCCACTTGTAAAAGCTCTGAGATATCTGGGTCAATGATCAAGGTGTGTGAGGGATTGGTGGTGGTGTTCAGACACCTGAAATGGTGGGCTCCAAATTGTTCCATATATAAAAAGGACAGAAAAAAGCATACTTAACTATTTTAAAAAGCAATAGTCATCAAAATTTGGCTCGTATTAGACAACACATCAAAAACACCATATGTACCATAAGAAGAAAAGTATGATATTTATTCATGTATTCAGTTGTGACCATCTTCTATTGATTTTGGATTTCTAGAAGGTAACATTCAACACTTAAAACATAATATATATATTGGGAGGGGGGGTGTTAGCCATGAAGAGAACATAGAAAGTTAACTTGCACAGAACCAGACTTTGGGTTCTCCTAAGTAAGTATTGTCTCCAGGGATTCAAATTGTGAAAATTCTCAGCTCCATCTGGAATTGCCAGCGACATCAAAGCAATGTTTGCCATACTTTTTGAATATACTGTTTGAATTACTTTTCGACTTTGAAATTCGGGGACCTTAGCAGGAGCAGAGCTAACCTTTCGGTTAAGAATTGCTTTACACTGGTGTCTCAAGTTTCTACAGTGTAAGAAACCATATTGATAATCTTGGCATTTTAGTATAATTAGATTAGAGCTTTGACTCCATTAGACCTCATTTAAAATTGCCCGGCCTAATCCATTACAACTCAGCTGTCTAAAGGCTGACAATGCAAGGGCATCTCAGACATGGCACATTAAATTGGTCAATGTGCTTCCTGCCTGCAAGCAAGAACAGAGCAAAGATTAAGAACCGTTTACCTTGAAATGTTGCGTTTTGATGTAGAAACTATGCAAATAAGTTCTCTTTCAAAATATTAGCAAAACACCTACCAAATCATAGGGATTTCTATGTTAATAATGCTATAACGATGATATAAAGATGAATGCAGGTGGCGCTGTGGTCTAAACTACTGAGCCTCTTGTGCTTGCTGATCAGCAGGTTGGCGGTTCAAATCCCCGCGATAGGGTGAGCTCTCGATTCTCTGTCCCAGCTCCTGCCAACCTAGCAGTTTGAAAGCATGCCAGTGCAAGTAGATAAATAGGTACTGCTGTGACGGGGAGGTAAACGGCGTTTCCGTGCACTCTGGCTTTCGTCATGGTGTTCCGTTGCGTCAGAAGCGGTTTAGTCATGCTGGCCACTTGACCCGGAAAGCCGTCTGTGGACAAACGCTGGTTCCCTCGGCCTGAAAGCGATATGAGCACCGCAACACTATAGTCGCCTTTGACTGGACTTAACCATCCAGGAAGAGGGATGCAGGTGGCGCTGTGGGTTAAACCACAGAGCCTAGGGCTTGCTGATCAGAAGGCCGGTGGTTCGAATCCCCGCGATGGGATGAGCTCCCATTGCTTCGTCCCTGTTCCTGCCAACCTAGCAGTTCGAAAGTACATCAAAGTGCAAGTAGATAAATAGGTACCGCTCCAGCAGGAAGATAAATGGTGTTTCCGTGCGCTGCTCTGGTTCTCCAGAAGTGGCTTAGTCATGTTGGCCACATGACCCAGAAGCTGTACGCTGGCTCCCTCGGCCAATAAAGCGAGATGAGTGCCGCAACCCCAGAATCGTCCGCGACTGGACCTAATGGTCAGGGGTCCCTTTACCTTTACCTTTACCCATCCAGGGGTCCTTTACCTTTACCTTTTCCTAAGTATGGGCTATGCTGAATGCCAGCCACATTATTGTAACCGGGCATAGGAGCCACAATATAATGGAGGTGGCTGGGCTCCCACAAAGCTGATGGGCATTTCCATTTAAATGGGGTGTGTGTGTGTGCTGCAACTTGTGATCAATTATGTGGGGTGGGGCTTACCCGCCCCCCAATCTTTTATTCAAGTTTGCACACCAGTCTTAGCTTACCAAGAACACTCAGAATACATACAGAATACAGTCTTTTGGTAGGAACCCATAAACAACTCTGCATGTTGTTGTTGTTTAGTCGTTTAGTCGTGTCCGACTCTTCATGACCCCATGGACCAGAGCACGCCAGGCACTCCTGTCTTCCAGTGCCTCCCGCAGTTTGGTCAGACTCATGTTAGTAGCTTTGAGAACACTGTCCAACCATCTCCTTGTGCCCTCAATCTTTCCCAGCATCAGGGTCTTTTCCAGGGAGACTTCTCTTCTCATGAGGTGGCCAAAGTATTGGAGCCTCAGCTTCAGGATCTGTCCTTCCAGTGAGCACTCCGGGCTGATTTCCTTAAGAATTGATAGGTTTGATCTTCTTGCAGTCCATGGGACTCTCAAGAATCTCCTCCAGCACCATAATTCAAAAGCATCAATTCTTTGGCGATCAGCCTTCTTTGTGGTCCAGCTCTCACTTCCGTACATTACTACTGGGAAAACCATAGCTTTAACTATACGGATCTTTGTTGGCAAGGTGATATCTCTGCTTTTTAAGATGCTGTCTAGGTTTGTCATTGCTTTTCTCCCAAGAAGCAGGCAATGACAAACGTATAAAACAATTCTGCATACTTGAGGTTAACCCTTAGGACCTCCTACGCTACTCCCTGTCTCAGACAGCTTCACTTCACTTCACTTTTACTTCCTCCCTTTCTCCATTCCTTGTGCCCCTTCTCAGAGCTTCATCCACATTCTTTTGACGAGACACCTCTTTAGGTACCTCCAGATTGCACAGATTAAAATGATAACGATAAGATGAGATCTAAGTTTATTTATTTCAACAAAGCAGAAGCCTCTTGACATTGTCATTCCTTATGTAATGTGAAGCTACAAGCTCACTGTTTAACCTTGGGTCAGTCTCAGCCTCTCAGTCTAACCAAGCTCACATGGTTCTTGTGAGGAATAACTGAGGGGGGGGGGGAACCACCTTGAGTTTCCTGGAGAAAAAAGTGGGATATCAATGCAATACAAAAACTAAAGGTCTGTGCCAAATGCTACCGGAAGTCCTCCTACTCTGAAAATACCTGTTGAAATTATATGACTAACTTAAGTCCATTAATTTCAGTGTGTCTACACTGATTAAGATTTAGCTGACTATAACCCATAACTTGTTATTAAAAAAAATAAATCAGGTTTTTTAAAATAAAAAATGGGTGCTGGAATTTATTTTTATTTTTTTTAGAAGACTTCACTTTCTTTATATATAAGCAGTGTTTTAAAAGGGCAGGTGTGCCACATCACAAAAAGATGGTTGCAAGCGCCGAGAATAATGTGAGTTCCAAAATAAAATATGACGGCACAATGATCTTCCTCTGTACTGTATGAAATTCAGTATTTCACAGCCCCAAACTGTAAAGTCTAGCATGGTTGTGACTGAAAATATTAAAATATGACTACCATATATAGCAAGAAATGTAGGTATTGTTGAAATAAAAAAAACAAAGCTTTATGGCTAAAATACCAGCTTTAACATCTAGAAAGACGTCAAGTGTTTGAAATGTATATTGAGATATGACAGGTAAAGAAGGATTGTTTTAGGGTAGCTGTATCTGTGTGGCAACCCCAACTAGGGCTGGGCAATATCTGGTTTTTAACATCGTGATATATCACCTGCTAAACATCGCAATATACCAATATATCACAATCTAGAGGCATTGTCTGGTTTCATGATTTCCCCCACATCGTGATTTTTGCCAGCGTCTGTTAATGTGATTCGCTGCCCTCAGCAGGAGTCAAGGGAGAATTGAGCCGGCAGAGTTAACAGGAGCTGCAGGAATTGAGAGAAACATTGGCTGGCTTCACGGTTTCCACCCATATTGTGATTTTTTTGCATAGCACGCACGCGCGCGCGCACACACACACACACACACACACACCATTATTCGCGATACATTGCCAGGTCAAAAATTATAAAACCAAGAGGTGTGCTGCAGATCAAATCATTCTGTAGAGCAGGGGTGGTCAACTCCCAAGAGACTGCGATCTACTCACAGAGTTAAAAATTGGCAGTGATCTACCCCCTTTTTACTAGGGGTTCAGGTAGGGGGTGCAGTGATCTACCACAGATGTCCAGTGATCTACCAGTAGGTCATGGTCTACCTGTTAGACATGCCCTTTGCAGAGGATTCCGCCCAGAGCCAATGCCCACCCCAAGCATTTCTCATTGCCAAGAAAGCTTGCAAATACTGAGCTGATTCTGATTTGAGATGAGAGATCTTGCCTATCAGCACCCAAATCAGTGGTTCCAAACCTCCTTTAACATTTAGTCCTCCACATATCATTTGAAATTCCTTTTAAAAACAACAGCTGTGCAATTTGGTTTTTTTCTTCTTTCCTTTGGCAAAAGAGTGTGCTTTAATATTTCAACAATGGCACAAATGCTTTATATGCCTTTTTAAACAGAGTCACATCTAGCCTTGATTGCCTCTTGCATCAGCAGCCTGGCATCTGCCTGATGAGACACAATCACATTAGCCAAACTTACATACAGAGATGGGAGATTTAGTTACATATTCAGCATAAACCTTTTTCCTTTTCCTTTTTATGAATATGTAAGGAGAAAACTCGGATATTGGGAATGGAGACAGCAGTGAAGAATTGCCCACTTTAGTGTTAAGCGTGCCTTGAAGTGCATTCTTTTTTGCTTCCGTTGGTATTTTAAGAAAACAATGTTTATATACATCAAGGTAATTTTCAGGAGAGTTTTGTGAATGCATTCATTTATACTTTCATAGTGTAAGCACAAAATGTAATACATACACTCCAACAGCCCGCCCACAACCCATTTCTGCAAAAGTGTCAGGGCTGAAACCCACATAAGCAGAGTCAATAGGATCTAAACAAATCTGATCACATAGATTGAGCGTCTGTGGCCTGGAGGGGTCACTAAAGCCCCCCTGAAGGTGCCTTAGGTCAAGTTTCAGGCAAGAGCAGGAAGTTTGCTGAAGCTTTAAGTACCGTTGACCTAGAGATGTCAGATGAGTCATTGGAAAAAAGATAGTCAGGCAGATTCCTTTCAATCTGTCCATTGGACTCCTATCACGGTACAGTTTCTTGTTACGAGGAATTAAATTTACTGCTTGCTGTGCATTAAAAGAAAATACAGTATAATGAAAATGACATATAGATGGTACTTAACACCAACCAAATTGGCTAAAACGTATAGAATAAGAAATAAGGATTGTTGGAAATGTAAAGAAAAAGAAGGGAAATTTTATCATATGTGACAAAGTAAAGTCATATTGGCAAATGATATATAACGAGTTAAAGAAAATGTACAATAAAACCTTCGTCAAAAAACCAGAAGAGTTTTTTGTTAGGAATGATAGGTATAGATATACCAAAGAAAGATCAAAAGCTGTTTATGTATGCAACTACTGCAGCAAGGACTCTTTTGCGTGTTCAGACCCAGAAACCTCTCCCCTAAAGAATTCACACATGACTCAAATATTTGAGTCAAACTCAAACCATCGAGTACCCACTTGCATGGGTATATATAGGTCCCTCAATACATTTAGACTGTGTCCCATTGGCCAGATTTAATCCAGCATCGAGGGACCTTCCAATTTGGTGTTGTGGCTGACCAATAGTACCCACCCACAACACAGGGTGTCAGTTTTCCAGGTCTCACCACAATACGTCCCCTCTTTAAGGGAGGACCCGATTTAGCCCAAAAATGGAAACAACAAGAAATACCAACGATAGAAGATTGGCAGATGAAGATGATGGACTATGCTGAATTAGCAAAGCTGACCAAGGAAATCTGAAACTAGTGTGATCAAGTATTCCATAAAGACTGGAGAAAATTTATATAATATATTTAAGATCAGTTAACAATACTAGCAGTGTTACATTACAAGACAAGGCATCTTACAATCCTGCTAGTGTTGTTAACTGATCACACTGGTTTCGGATAACTTCTATCTGGGAAGCTTCCAACATATATAAAAACATAATAAAGCATACATTCGAAAACTTCCCTATGCAGGGCTTCCTTTAGATGTCTTCTAAAGGTTGTACAGTATAGTTATTATCTCCTTGGCTCGGGAGTCACATAACTCCATACCCTCCAATATTTCTCCAATGAAAATAAGGATGTCTTAAGGAAAAGTGGGACATTCCAGGATCAAATCAGAAACCACGATGGCTTCTGTAAATCCAGGACTCTCCCTGGAAAATAGGGGCACTTGGAAGCATGTCCAGCTGATGTGTGGTGGCCAACGTACAGGCGTTTTGGACCATGAAGGAGGAATGCAGACCCTTCAAGTATCCTTATTTTCCCAGAACAGTCCCAGATTTACAGAAGCTGCCCTGGTTTCTGATTTGATCCCAGAATGTACCACTTTTCCTATTTTCATTGGCGAAATGTTGGAAGGTATGAAGTCATGGCCCTAGTTATATCCTCTTTATTTCAGGAAAGGGTGCAGGAGTCTGTCATTCCCAGTGACCGCAATCTTTGATACAGCAGCTGAGCCATGCAAGCCAATTACGGCTTCTGTATTTCGTGAATCAACAACCACAAAGGTTTCCGAGCAAACCGAGTGGGCTCCCATTGATGCAATGACTTTAGACCTGTGCCTTGATGATATAATAACACCGGAGAAAAGATTCAAGCTCCTCTTGCAGAAAACAAGGAAATGAGGCTTCACAAGTGTCATTTTCTCTTGTGGGAGTTAATTTGAGGTCCAGGAAGAATCCCATATGATGCTGAAACGTTATGCTGGATGCAGGAGACTGGCAGTCAGGGCAAAAAGGCCATTTGATCTGTCGTATCAAAGGAAGCTGAATGAAAAAGAAAGCATGCAAGAGCACCAAACAGACAAGGAACCAAAGCCCTCCGACACACAAAACACAGGGAACAACCCACAGCTTTTGACTGCAATTTTTGATACCAAGACTTCATTTTGTTCTGAATTATAAATGCAACGTTAAAATATACTTCATCTGTCAGTCACTTAGATGTTGGCAAATCAACTCTGCCACTCAGAACCATTCTCTCATGTACTCCCTTTTTGTTAAAATTTATGGTTATTAGCATTTACTTAAAAAATATTTTTTACACGACATCAGCACAATTGGATTTCTCACCCAGTTGGGCATTTTGCCCCTACTACAATTCATGGCTCCTTGTTTTCATGTAGTAATTCATATTAGTTTAACATTTGCCATTTAGGACTTTGTTCTTACAATCAACTGTCACCAGCAACAATGCAGAAAATTTCATATTAAACACACACAAGCGCACAAACAAACAAGCAAACAAACAAACAATTTGCACAAATCAATTTGGATCTCTACTTATCACCACCATAAATAGTGTGTGTGTGTGTGTATGGGATGCGGGTGGCGCTGTGGTCTGAACCACTGAGCCTCTTGGGCTTGCTGGTTGGTGGTTCGAATTCCCACGACGGGGTGAGCTCCTGTTGCTCTGTTCCAGCTCCTGCCAACCTAGCAGTTCAAAAGCATTCCAGTGCAAGTAGATAAATAGGTACCGCTGTGGCAGGAAGGTAAAGGGTGTTTCCATGCACTCCGGTTTCTGTCACGGTGTCCCATTGCGGCAGAAGCTATTTAGTCATGCTGGCCACATGACCCGGAAAGCTGTCTGTGGACAAATGCTGACTCCCTCAGCCTGAAAGAGAGATGAGCGCCGCAACCCCATAGTTGCCTTTGACTGGACTTAACCATCCAGGGGTCCTTTACCTTCTTTCTTTACTATGTGTGTGTTTGTGTGTGTGCTATTCTAGGTTTTCTTTCATGTTGTAATGTTGCAGTGAAGCATGTCATAAACTATTATGGCAGACAACATAGAAAGAAATGGTGAAATAAGTATTACAAGGTCACATATCAGGTTGGAAACTCACACAAAGAAGCGCTCTCTTTGGCCAGTCAGTACTATACATTTACAGCAGCATTAGACCACTTTAAAAGTCA
Source organism: Darevskia mixta (assembly GCA_034641385.1). Taxonomy (NCBI): domain Eukaryota; kingdom Metazoa; phylum Chordata; class Lepidosauria; order Squamata; family Lacertidae; genus Darevskia; species Darevskia mixta. Next base: position 14,665,092 of record JAWWNH010000017.1, read on the forward strand.
TGATGTCCTTGGGCTGCCATATTTCAAAAGTAAAATTCCTGATACCTGCAAAATTGTTGAGCTTTTTTGGGGAAACCGGGTTGTCCCTCACATTTTTATACCCGAAGACCAGGACATGTCAGGAATTTTCCTAATGTATGGGAAGCCTATGATTTCCCCCAAAGAATTCTGGGAGCTTTAGTTTTAGGGTGCTGACCCTTGTTAGGAGACCCCCCCCCATTCTCCCCACAGAGCTACAGTTCTCAGAGTGGCTTAAAAACAAATTCCTCTTTTGTTGCTTTGTGAGGGGAATTCGACTGAGACAATTTGAACTGAGCCCAGAAGAAAGGAGGAAGTTAATGGAGAAAAGCCACTGGAATGCACCCACTTAAAATGGATGAATTTGGAACATCCTTTGAACATCCTTTTAATTATTCCCTTTAAAAAAAAAATGACTCATACAAAATATGGGGGATGTCCACCCATCATGAATATCAGCTTTCAAAGCACACTTTTTGTGCACCATCTATTTGTAGAGTATCGGGCACCAGAGCAATTAGCAATCCATTTGTCTTCCTTGCACATCCACCCAGCTTGAAATCCATTATAAGTACAACAATATTGGTTTTGTTAATTTGTGGGCTGCACTTTGTTTCAATCCCTTTTAATTAACTCTTTATCGAAGGCTTTTAAAAAGTACAATAAAGAAAATTATCCTTGGCGGAACAGGGTTTTATTCAGAAAGCATTGTCCATTTGCAACCCACATAGAACATCCGGTTGCTTATTTATTTATTCCATTTATTTATATCCCATCTTTCCCCTCAATGAGCTCAGTGTGGTGCACATAGTTCTCTTCCTCCCCATTTTATCCTCACAACAACCCTGTAACATAGGTTCTGCTGAGAGATGGCGGACGGCCCAAGGCCACATGGCTGAAATCCATACAGGAATTAAGAATGAGCAGACATAAAATTATTATCACTAAAAACAAAGACGAAACCAATAATGTGTTAAAAATGAATATTTGTAAAAGGACAAGGGCTTTATAAACAACAACAACAACAACGATTCTATTGTTTATATCCTGCCCACCTGGTTGGGTTTCCCAGCCACTCTGGGCAGCTTGCAGAAAAATATAAAAACATAATAAAACATCAAGCATTAAAAACTTCCCAATACTGGGCTGCCTTCTGATGTATTCTAAAAGCTGTGTAGTTATTTATCTCCTTGACATCTGATAGGATGTTTATCATGTGTGTGCAGATCTGTGTTGAAAAGAAGTGTTCAAATAGGAAACATGATGAGTGGATGAATCTCCGGTCACTGAGAGTAAACTGAAGGATAAACAATTGCAACGACTATCCAGTTGCTGAAAGTAAAATGGAAGATAAAACTGCCTTTTGACAGATTTGTTCCCACCTACCTGAGGTTCAAAGCTTTAGATGAGGGTTTGTGTAGAGCAGTGTTTCTCAACCAGTGTGCCTCCAGATGTTTTGGGACTACAACTCCCATCATCCCTCGCTAGCAATACCAGTGGTCAGGGATGATGGGAATTGTAGTCCCCAAACATCTGGAGGCACACTGGTTGGGAAACACTGGTGTAGAGGGAGATAGGGGAAAATAATGCTAAACTGGTTCTGGATCAAAGCCAGATCCAGAAAATGGAAGCATTTACTTCCAGTTTTCCGGCGTCCGAGAACTGAAACATTCAGCAACGGAGACATCCGAAAACCGAGGTACCACTGTATAATCTGATGCTATGTTTATTTAATTTTTTTGTGTGGAGACTGTATCAAGCTTGATATAATAAAAATTTAAGAAAACAAATACAATATGCAAGAAACAGCAATACTATGGAAAATAATGTTGTTCAGTGTTCCAGCCCACCAGTCATAAACCCTTCCATTTTTTTCTGGTCTACCTCCAACCTCTAAGAGATACCAAACATTCTGTGGCTACTGAGCATGCTCAGTCCTCATTGAGCTCTTCTGCAGCGTTTTATGTTTTTGCTTCTGCAAAACTTCTTCCCTGCAAGCATGCCGATACCTCAGTGGCCCCATTTCGCCTCCAATCCTATCAGCACTCACCCGCTGAGTTTGCTATTAGCGTGAGTGATAACGGCGGCATGCTGCTTTGGGTACCACTTTGGTAGCAGAGAATGCCATTTATACCCTTTAAATAAGAGAGAGTAAAATAAAGCGAATATTTCTTTGATGCCTTAAGATGCCTAGGGACAGTTGCAATCCAAATGAAGTGAGATGATTTCCTCTGTATAGGACAGATCTCATGTCAAAGCAGACCAGCTTTTCTGCTTCACTTTCTTTGCTATTATCTGCCAGAAGATTTACACCACAAACAAACACCATACCCATGACAATTCTAATTAAATGCATACAGGGTGATTAAGAGAGCAGTTGCACCTTCACATTTTCCCAGATTATGGCAATAACTTCTGGGTCAGGTGTTTTCTATTAATAATTAAGTCAACGCAGAGTAAATAATAATTCAAAGCTACTCATTTGCTCAATGTGCTCCAGATCACATTGCTCTCCATCATGAAATATTTGCAAGCATTCGGTGCATCTGTTGAGTCACTTCAACCAAACAACTGGAATCTGTGTTTATTACCAAAGTAGTTTTCAAGATCTGTGAAGTGACTGAAAATTCTTGCCATTGAGAAGTGTAGTGTAGGTTGTGGTGGTTATTTTACTATAACATTAATGAACAGTTTGAACTTCTGTTTATTTTTCCCTGAATAAAACTACAAGAATACAAAGCAAAAATGCAGTAAATAAAGCAAGATCTGTATTGGGGTGCTTTTAAAGATTGCTTAACTGTTTTATTGCTTGGGTATTTGTGTCTCTGGAGTCCTTTGGGAGAAGAGATGGGATATAAATTTAATTAATTCAATAAGAATAATAACTACAACCATCAAGCAGTATGCAAATTTTGTAAATTTAAATTTAAAATTAATGGATGCTATTATTTACCCAAATTTGTGTATGATCAGAGGATTCCACTGAGCCCATGAATAAAGGAGTGGAAGACACTATCAATTTGGGCAAGTCTATTTGCTTCTCTTGGATCATGAGGAGAATTGAAATTGAGATGTTTGAGGGGGGACGGACAAAAAATGCTTTCAAAGTAAACTAAAATAAAACAAAATAAAACAAAGAATAGCTTGTTGAAAAACTGTTATTGGGTTCACCTCCCCTCAACATTCCTTGGCTGTTTTTTCCAAGAAGGAATTGTCAAATTCACATATTGTTTTTGGAATAATTTGATGGCAGCTGTTTCTTCCCACCAAAGGCAAGGAATAACTTGCAATGAAATATCCTTTCCCTGCCAACGTTTACTCTCAACAAGGCTTGTTATCCTTCCACAGCTCTTTGCTCTGATAAGGCTGGATATTCCCAGTGGGGCTTTTATTTTTATTTTTAAGTATGCCAAAATGTACTTTGCATGGCTCACATGTCAGATGTGGCAATTTGCAGCAAGGCAAGGGACAGGGGAACTATTCTTCCTGGAGGTGTGTGTAGCGTTTGATGAAACTGGCACAATATGGTTCAGAGATGAAAAACCAGGCACTTTTCTGTATCTTGAAGAATAGCTCTTGCTTCAGGAATTAATCACAGCAGGGAAGGAGGTTCTCCATCGGTTTCAAATGATAGTCTCAAGATCCTGTCCTAAAAATAGCTTCCAAAACACATTTAAAGCTATACTCACAGGGCATGAGCTAGTTAGTCCCCGTGGGAGTCCAGCACTGCACATCCCATAGAAGTGGATGGGGAGATGGGAGGCACACACAAACCTACCATTCCCCACAATGGCCTGCCTGGATGGTTGCAATGAAGGGGAAGGGAGAAAGCGGGTCTATGGGAATGTCCACAGCGACTGAGGGTATAACAGAACAGGACAAACTTAGCCCCATGCCCAGTATAAGCTAAACAAGCTATAGCTTAGGGCCCCACTCTCTTGGGGCCCCCCAAAAAATCTAAAGGGAAAAAAACCCTGGATGTGCATTTCCAAAATATAAGATAAAAAACAAATAAAACCTACATACAGCAACAGTGTTTTGTGTTGTGTTGTGTAGGCTCCTATGATGTAAGTAATGGACCTTCTGATCGACAAGCTCTATGCTCTGTGCTTTAACCCACAGCGCCACCCATGTCCCAAAGAGATTGCCATTCCCATACCAGGAGTCGAACCCGGGCCGCCTGGGTGAAAACCAGGAATCCTAACCGCTAGACCATTTAGATGACTATTTAGATGACTATTTAGACTATTTAAAGGTAAAGGGTCCCATTTAGACTATTTAGATGGGACCATTTAGACTAATTAGATGGGACCTGCAGGGTGACTCATCCCTCCTTCTCTATTCCTCCCAGTAACTACCGGTATCTCTTTCCTGCATTTGTCTTTTCCAGTTGCCTTCAGCTTCCTGCTTTTCAGTTGAAGCTGGTTGCCAGCATTTATTTTTTTTGCTGCATGCAGGCAGACCTCAACTTGAAACTTGTCCTTAAAGTCCAGTCTGCCGAAAGGGTCATGGCTGCAAAACAAATGGTACTTGTATGGCTGTAGCGTTCTGAGAACTGGGCTTTGGGGAAATGAAAGGCGGAAAGACCATCAGCTTACGTGTAACTCTTTGGTACACCCCATCTGCCATCCCCCTTTCTGAGTCTTTTGGGAAGTGATGTACATCAAGTGGGAAACCACTAGCTTTTTTTTTTTTGGAAGGGGGGGGAGTGTTAGATAACAGTTATGATTTCAGCAATTTGATGCTAAGTTTACCAGGCTACCTTTGATTGTCTCGGCACTAAGCTGCTGTTCTTAAAACTTTTATGCAAATTGCCCATTGAGGTACAGATGACAGATGGTGCCTCCACCTGCTCCCTCTTCCCCAAGTTATGTTAATAACATTACACAGCTCTATAAAACTGCTTAAGCGAACAGATCTCTGGGATTTGTTATTCAGGAGTTGCAGGACAAGAATAATGGTAAGGACTCAGGGTGCAGACATTCCAAAACTCATCTGAAATTGGCCGTGGTTTAAAAAGAGCCCCTTCTGCTTTGGAAAAGAAAACAAGAGAACTTCATGGGAAGGTGTTTGTTTGTGGGTTTTTAAAATGTATCTCCTTTGCAAGTCTTTAATGGGCTCATCCATCCTGAAGAGGTTTACATGGAAATAATAACTCCTGCTTACTCCAAAGGGAATTACTTCAGCACAAGTATGTATAGGATAAACAGCTCCAATGTTCCAGGGATAGCCATATTAAACTAAAGTAGTCTGTTCCATAGGGACCCAGGTGGCGCTGTGGGTTAAACCACAGAGCCTAGGGCAGTGATGGCTAACCTTGACACTCCAGATGTTTTGGAACTACAACTCCCATCATCCCTGACCACTGATCCTGTTAGCTAGGGATGATGGGAGTTGTAGTTCTAAAACATCTGGGGTGTCAAGGTTAGCCATCACTGGCCAAGGGCTTGCTGATCAGAAGATCGGCGGTTCAAATACCTGCGACGGGGTGAGCTCCTGTTGCTTGGTCCCTGCTCCTGCCAACCTAGCAGTTCGAAAGCACGTCAAAGTGCAAGTAGATAAATAGGAACCGCTCTGGCGGGAAGGTAAACGGCGTTTCCGTGCGCTGCTCTGGTTTGCCAGAAGCGGCTTTGTCATGCTGGCCACATGACCTGGAAGCTCTCGGCCAATAAAGCGAGATGAGCGCCGCAACCCCAGAGTCGGACACGACTGGAGCTAATGGTCAGGGGTCCCTTTACCTTTACCTTAACTCTGAGAGGAAGGTTACCTTTAGTCTGTTCCATGTAATTTATAAATTCTGTCAAAAAGGGGGAAAGGTATATGCAGGACTCTTTTCAGCCGGAACTTGCTGTAACTCAGTTCCGGCACCTCTCAGGTGGGCGCCTTTGCCATTGTAAGAGAACAAGGGAGCAGTTCATTGTGAGTTCTGGCACCTCTTTTTCTAGGAAAAATGGCACTGGGTATACACATCCCCCCCCCCCCAATAGTGGAAGGAATGAGGGCCAGTGAAGCTTTGGTTTTTTTCTGATTTGGGTTTTAAATTTAAACCCCAAGCCTAATCCAATAGCCAATCAGTGTGGATCTCCCCCCACCCCAAAGCACCAAATCAGGGTCCAAACTGAATCTTGTGCCTGGTGCACAACCCTAGTTATTATCTTCATATTTTTCATATAGCATTGCATATACACAGCCCATTTTGTTCCACACACTAGAAACAAGTGGAACAAGATGATTCCGCTAGCAGTGATGTGAGGGGGAATGGTGCCAGAGTGCTATTCCAAAGGTTGTAACTGAGTAATTCTCATGTGGGGCAGATCACTGGGCCCAGAGATACCCCCCTCCACACACACACACACACACACACACACAATTACAAAGTAGCATATGATCAAACAGGTGCACCCATAAACGCGGCGGAGCAAGCCAATTGGGCGCCCGGGGCGGCGTGCGCGCCCTGCGCCCAGGGGCAGGGCCAGCCGCCCGCGGGACAAGCTGGGGCAGAATACTCCGTGGGGCCTCCAAGGAGTCTGCCTGCCTCTTAGGATGTCCCTATTTTCATTGGAGAAATGTTGGGGGGTATGAAGTTATGTGATCCTCAAGTCAGGGGGGTCAACTATACAACCTTTAGAAGACATCTGAGGGTAGCCCTGTGTAGGGAAGTTTTTTTAAAAAATGTTTAATGTTTTATTATGTTTTTGTATATGTTGGAAGCCACCCAGATTGGCTGGGGAAACCCAGTCAAATGGGCAGGATATTATTATTATTATTATTATTATTATTATTATTATTATTATTATTATTATTATTATTAAACTAGGCTAGGACATCCCTATTTTCATCAGAGAAATGTTGGATGGTATGATATTCCAGCCTGGCAATAGTATTTGGTGAGTGAAGAAACACCATTGAATGGTATAGCTTAGGGAGAGTTTTGAGGGCCAGGAAAATAGGCTTCAAGGGCCACATCCGTGCCCCAGGCCTGAGTTTCCTTTGAAGTACAGTGGGCCAATTTGCCTGCTGTTTATTAGGATGTAGAAAGTAAATCATGTCCTCATCACGGAGGGCACGTGTTGCGGTGAGATCACCAAGACTGACCACACCATTTGTGGGTGGGAATGTTTGGATAGCCACAACAACCTGATTGGGTCCCTCGGTTGCTGGGGTAATTCTGGCCAATGGGGTTGAGAGAATTTGCAGCTGGGGGGGGACCTATTTATACTGCTGCACGTTGCGTTGAGCTTCCTCTTAGCGCCTCGTGCATCAGATCACCCACCCACCCTCCCTATATTTAGGGTTCATTATGACCTTGCTATGCCGTCATGGGTCGTCTGCTTTTGGGACAGGGGCCCAGTAGGAATTTTCCCATTTGGCTGATTGACTGGTGCCACTTGGGTTTCGCCTGCCACATAGCAAATCGTCACAACTTTGTAAGGTTTGGCGGTTAGGCATTGGTTCAAGGTGTGGTAGAGGGGAGGTTGTCACACCTGCCCCTCCCAGTGTGCACAGGGTATTCCGTTAAAGGAATCCAGGTGCTCGCCATGGTTTGGTCCGACCCCCTTCCAGGGCTTAGGGCCACGCCAGAGCACTTGGGAGCATGTTGGGGTGAGGTTGCATCTGTGGTTGGACCAATGCTCCCCCAGGATGTTTACCCTTACTGACTTCTACCGGTGTCCAGTTGTCAGTGCTGCCCTGCCGGAGGTGTAGGTGCAGCTAGTCGAACCAATGCCTAAGCAAACCACTCACATTCTGTAATCAATAAAGTTGTGGCCAAAATTATGCCAAAAACCTTAAACTAATATTGGTGTCAACTGTGTCTTCCTTTGGGAGGTCTTGGGGGTCTTTGCACGCAACATCAATTCCAATGAAAGCAACTGAAGACACAAGCTATTGCGCAGTGCATGCGCGATACTAAGTGTAATGTTGTTAATTTCATCAGCATTTTACTGAGCAGAGGGGAGTTGAGGAATCTGTGGCCCACCAGATGTGGTTGGACTTCCAACTGCCATTACTCCCAGCCAGCACAAGTTCTCCATGCCTTGAGAAGAATGACACAATACCTTCTACACAGGCCCTTTTCCACATGCCCCCACATTGGGAGTTAGGCCATCAAGGACAGAGCCTTTTCAGTGGTGGCACTGGTATGCTATCCCTCCTTCACTTATAAGCCACCTACATTATTAACACTCATGCAAAAGATGGATCTTGAAAAGAGAAGCAGTGCTATTCACTGCTTCTGAGAGAAGCAGCCTTCCAAAAAAAGAGAAAATAAAACTTTCAGGTGTCATAATAGATCACAAACGTGAATACTTTTCTTCTATCTTTACTCTCAAGACTAGAATGTCTTGAAATGGTCTTTTACATCTCCGCTGAAAATTCTCTCTTATCAGGGGGATAATAAAAAAAAATCCCCCTAACAAGCATATTCGAACCTAGGGATTTTACAGCCTGTGCATTTGATTTGGAGTGTGTGTGTTTATAACTTTAAAATGTTCCTTTCAATATATACTGTTCCTTCAGATCCAATAAAAGTGTCCTTAAGATGGAAAAGGCATTGTTCATATCTCACTGACTTTGATTCCATTATAAATTATCGTCTCCTCTCCAGGACGCTGTGTGCTGTTTTGATAGTCTTTCTTGGCACTGACTCGCTTCCTCATCTGCTTCTGTGCATATCAGTTTTAATAAGTCTGGAAACTACCTACAAAAGGGTGATTCAATCAAGAATGCAGGGAGATTGCATTGGATTGCTAGCACTGGGCTTCAGCCTGAAGCAGAAACCTGGGGGCTATCTTAAAGCACTTTGCAAAAGTGCTGTTTGAAACAGCTTGCACTTCTTCTTTAACTGAGCCTGTAGCAGCAGTGGAGTGAGGGGAGACTCCCCTGTCCTGTCCTGTCCTGTCCTCTGCTGGTGACTGCCAAATGTTGTTGGATAACTCCCATCAGCCCCAGCCAGCATGGCAAATAGCCGAAGGGTAGGGGACAGAGGTTGGCAACCTAAGGCCCATGGGCCAGAAGTGGCCTATGAGGGTCGCTTATCCGGAGCATGAACCACCCCCAAACCAAGCCGCCTGCTCAGCGAGTCTCCATGCGCTGAGCTAAACTGGCACAGCGCGACGCGGGGACTCTCTTCTGCGGCCCCGGAAATTGCTTCTGCACATGCCCAGACGCCGGAAATCACTTCTGCGCATGCCCAGATGCCAAAAATAGCTTCTGGGCAGGCGCAATTTTCGGCTTCTGGGCATGCACAGAAGCGATTTCTGGCATTGCACTGCAATGGATCTCCGCGGGAATGATCTGGCCGACCCCTGGTGTGGGAGTTGGATGCCAGCAACATTTGGTGGGCTGCGAGTTCCTCATTCCTGGTATAAAGAATTGCAGCCTTAAGGCCTCCTTCCTCAGGACTTCTGTGTTCCCTGCCCCTCTGTAGCATCTGAGCAGTTTGATTAAGTACACTCAGAATCCGCCCCACTTATCCTGCCCCGCTTTTTCAACCACAACCAGAGTCTTCAAGGCAAATGTTAGGGATGAAGTCAGGTCAAGGATCAGGGATACAGTATTGCAATGCTAATGCTTATCAGTGAATGTTTGAATTGAATATGAGTTTCATCCTGCACATAAAATTGTCAAAATTGCAGTCCATTATCTCCTGATCCAACACATTCTGGTTGCAATCCAAAGAAGCCATATGCATGCGTTGTGGGTTTTTATTGGGGCGGGGTGTTATTTCTGCAGACAGCTGACAGCCAAAGAGGCTGTTTTTGAAATGCAACAGTGGCTTGCCTTTTTGGCAGGTGGAACCACCTTGTTGAAAGCTTCCAAGAATCATCTGACCACATTCTTGTGCTTTCCAACACATACACATAACAAAGCATTGTTTGGCCTGCAGCCTTGATGTGGAAGCTGCTTTCTGCTGGGAAATTGCTGGGATTTATTTCTGAGGAAAGGCTGCTAGATCAGAATGCAAAGCTCGGGCAGTATTCCACCCTCCACCCTCACAACCCATGCTCATAGATACATGCCTGTGTTGCTTTCTCAGGTCTTCTGCACAGTTTCAAATTGCAGCTGCAGTTCATGGCAGAGTCCTTACCCCCGACAAAGCCCCATCAAATATTGATTCATCTGCGTCCATCGCAATTGCAGAAAGCACGTTGCAAAAAGGGAATGAAACAAAAATGCCAGGATGCATAGCAATCAATTCTGCATTTTCAAAGTTGCTGAGGAGCTGTTTTCCTCTCCCGTAAAATAGTCTGTCTTTCCTATGCAGAAATGGCCATCAATCTCCTTGCTCTTTTATTGTTGCCATATTTTATATCAGTATCATGTATACCTGGGCAAATAGCTGATGTTCTGCTATTTTGCCCATATCTTTTTAAGCAACACGCCCCCCTGACAAATATGGATGAAAAGGACTCCATCACCACCCAACCCACATTGATTTATTGACCTAGAACACTATGGATTAAATTCCCGATGCACTTAAGGAAAATAGAAGGTTTTTTTTTTTTTTGGTTTTTTTTTATGGGGGTCCAGCAAAATAGTGCTTGCTGACCAGTGAATAGAGACACAGCACTGTAAGGACAAAGATGGTCTAAAGATATTTGCCAGATTGCTTCTGGGTCAGGGTTCTTGTATTAATTCAGGGAGTTGGACTAGATAATGTTAGTGGACCCTTCCAACTCAAGAATTCTATGAATCTATGGTTTTAATTCATGAATGCCTCCCAATATTCTGAAGATTTAGAGTTGTGAAGAGCATACCCTCCAACATTTCTCTGATGGAAAGAAGGACGTCCTATTCCATAATAATAAATTTACTATTTACACCCCACCCATCTGACTAGGATGCCTGGCCACTATGGGTGGCTTCCAACATATATAAAAACATAATAAAGCATTAAACATTTTTTTAAAAAAAACAACAGCACTTCCCTACACAGGGCTTCCTTCAGATGACTTGGGGGTTGGATAACTCCATACCCTCCAATATTTATCTGATGAAAATAGGGACATCCTAAGGAAATGTGGGATGTTCCAGGATCAAATCAGAAACTGGGACAGCTTCTGTAAATCCAGGACTGTCCCTGGAAAACAGGGACACTTGGAGGGTCTGGAATATGTCTCAGCACTCTGATAATGCCTCTTACTTGTCCGGATGGAGGACAGAGAAAGATGTGTGAAGAAACTAGCGTACTGGTCAAAGGTGAAATTTATACCGGTGCTCCACACAGTTTTGCCTCTGCCCCCCCCCCCACTGGCATGTGACCCTTGATAGAAGGCTGCCCCACAGGGAATGTGGGTCACAGGCTGGAAAAGGTTCCCAATGCCTGAAAAAGAATTCTGCCCAAACCAAAAGCATGCAGTCCTAAAATGATGAACACGCAATCCCCACCACCACCAAATAAAAGAACATAGAAATAGCATATCCTGGCTCTCAGAAATCACCCAGCACAACTTGTTAACACCTAAGGTATGAAACTACTTCAAGTGCTCTTTTCAATATCCCAGATCTGGTTGTACAGGAAAAATGTATCTGTGGGGCAAGATTGGTTTTGACAGCTAAGAAGCAGAAGCTTGCATGTGCAAAATAAACTTAAAAAAAAATCTGAGGATTTCAGACATATGCTGATGTGCAAAGACATCTAAAGCAATAACCATCGCATCTATATTGTCAAGACAGACTTGAGGAGAACAAGCTTTCAGCATATTGCTGCCACTTGTGAACATCTGCAAAGGACACTGTGCTTTCTTATAGAGAGTTGGTGTGCAGGTCTGTGTGGAAAAGCTAAAAATGTCCATTTATGGCTGTTATGGCCTTGGAAAACAGCACCAACTGCCTAATCGACAGAGCAATCTTTTTTATACTCAGGATGCAGCAGCGGGTGTTTACGTGGCCTCTCATCATTTACGTCACTGTGCCAGGAGGGAGAAGGGCAAGGTGCCAATGAAATACAAGGGGTGCATAAAAAAAGGTAAAGGACCCCTGGACGGTTAAGTCCAGTCAAAGGCAACTATGGGGTTGCGGTGCTCATCTCGCTTATAGGCCAAGGGAGCTGGCGTTTGTCCACAGACAGCTTTCCGGGTCATGTGGCCAGCATGACGAAACCGCTTCTGGCGCAACGGGTGTCATCCCTGATGGGGTGACAAAATGGCACACCACAGGGGGCGGCACTTACCGTGGGGTAAGTGCGCCCGAGCCACGCGTCTCTCCTGGGAGTGACGCGGTGCCTTGAGGCCCCACGCTGCCTGAAACAACAGCTTTGGGCTTGTGTACGCCAGGTGGACTCCTTGGGCACCTTGACACGGTGCCCCCCTGGGCGCCCCTGGGCGCGGATCGCCCCACCCCCGCCACTCCAGGTTCTGGAGCAGCTAGCTACGCCCTTGCCTCAGTCTATCATGTGAATGCCTGCATGTAAAGAGGTCTGGGCTGGTTGCTCTAAGTGCAGACCTCATGGCATTTTAGAAACCATTATCATGTTCCTGTACCAATAATTTAGAAATTTTTCACCACTGTAAAAAAGGCAATTTTACTGCCAGTGCACCTATTTTTACTAGAAAAATAGGTGCCAGTGCTTTTTTTCCTAGAAAAGGAGGTGCTGGAACTCACCATGAATGTCTCCCTTGTTATCTTATAATGGCAACGGCACCCACCTGAGAGGTGCCGGAACTGAGTTCTGGTGAGTCTAGCCTGAAAAAACACTGTTACTGCCTGTGATTTCTGAATGCTGTATGGGAAAGCCCATAAATCTGACCTTTGGAGAGTTTGTAAGTAAACCATTTTAAACTTAACTAACATGCAGTCTTTTTCTATGCTAGGGAAATGGAAAACTTTTGAAAGAACTCACAAGGGCACAATTTAAAGGTTTAACAGCCCATATCTCCACATTTTGCTGTATGTTTCACAATTTTAAATCTCTGCTGGGGTTCTCTCAGTATCTATTTTTGATATCTATTTTTTCCTTGCCAACCAACAGAAGTAAACAAGGATCAGCCTCACATCAGGTGTGTTTCAGTGCGAGTTGCCAATAAAACCACATATTCTGTCACTTCCTACCATTCAGTGTTTTAATTGGTGCATTATTATCCACACAACAGTAAACATGCAGATATGGAAGAGAGGGACACATTTAAATGCAATATTACAACAAAGTATTTCACTTTTGCTTCAGTGCTCATGAAAATGTAAACCACAATTTTGTTTCAGATCATTTTGTTGTTTATGTATAAGCAGCAGGATAATTTGCTGTGTTTTGCCAAGTTTGATGATAAAGTCAAGTACCCATTCTTTGTAATGTAATATCACAATCCAGATTTCCACTAACACTTGTGAAAATTTAAGTTAGGAAAATTTCACTGCTGGCATCCCCCCCCCCCCTTGTTCTTCAGTTCTAAGTAGTAATAAAAATAATAATTGCTAGCATAATCTGATATGATCTTTTGCCAAGACTGATGCTAACCTAACAATATAAAAAATCTTTATTAAATTGGTTGTTTTGCTGTAACAAGCTAACCCATTTATTTTTCCCAAGATCTGGCAGAAAAAGCTTTCCTTGACAGATGACAAACTATGGGAATTAGAAATGGTAATTAGATCATCATGATATCTAATTTTACCTGTAAGTGACTGCAGTCTTCAGAAAATACAATATTTTATGCAACATTAATATACATTGTGGAATGATATCTGGGGAAGAAAAATCATATTGAACTTTGTTTTTGATTTGTTGAAAGCCTCATCAGTAATCCTCAAGCATAGGGATTGAACCCGTAAACTTCTGCATGCAAAGCAAAATAAGTTCTTTCTCAAACAACAACATTTTACCACTGTGTTACATAAACAAAGTCAACAAAAGCTTTAAATTATGATAAAACACAAACCCAGCCTGTGGTGTTGTATTTGGGAGTCTGTAGTCTCTTCCTCTTTTTTGATGATCATTCATAGCTGAGTAAGATTGTCTTTCATGAACATGGAAGTCCATGTTCCAAGTCCATGGGAGAGTGTAGTAGAAGTGACTGAAGTGGTCAAAACAGTCTCTTTGCCAAACCTGATAAGTATCTTCTTTTACATGTCTAAAGAGTTGGTCAGGTGTGTTATCACGGGGGAGGGGGGAGGAAATAGCTAGTGATGTTTCCAGAAGGAGGGGGCAGGTTGAATCATCCCAGTACATTTCCGAGCACAATTCAAAGTGTTGGTGCTGACCTTTAAAGCCCTAAACGGCCTCGGCCCTGTATACCTAAAGGAGCGTCTCCACCCCCATCATTCTGCCCAGACACTGAGATCCAGCTCCGAGGGCCTTCTGGCGGTTCCCTCACTGCGAGAAGCAAAACCACAGGGAACCAGGCAGAGGGCCTTCTTGGTAGTGGCGCCCACCCTGTGGAACGCCCTCCCATCAGAGGTTAAAGAGATGAACAACTACCTGACATTTAGAAAATACCGGAAGGCACCGCTGTTTAGGGAAGTTTTAAATCTGTGACTTTTAATGTATTTTCAAATCAAATCAAATCTTTATTACGGTCCAGAGACCCAACAATTCATTACAAAACAATTCACAATTTTGACAGCCCGCCTTCAGGTTACACAAGCATTTTGTTCAGATTTAGGAATAGGGATCATTAATGTATTTTAATATTTGTTGCAAGCCGCCCAGTGGCTGGGGAAACCCAGCCAGATGGGCGGGGTACAAATAATAAATTATTATTATTATCTTAGGTGTAGGACAGGGATGTCCAACAGGTCGACCGTGATCGACTGGCCGATCCCCGGAAGGTTCCAGTCGATCACAGTCGATCTCTGGCTCCTTTTCCTTTGCGGTGGCATAAGAGCATCCGGCCCTGCCCCTCGCCCCATCCTCCATTTTTGCATGATCGTTGGAACGGAAGACGGAGTTTTCGCCGTGAGGCAGATTATTCCCTTAGCGATCTTTTGGTGAGCAACTTTTTCCTGTGCATAAGTGGACTTTTCTCCCTAAAAGAAGCTCAACAACTTTGCCCTAACCCCCCCCCCCCAAAAATGGGAGTTTCTTGGGAGTTGGACGTCCCTGGTGTAGGAGAACAATAGGCAGGGGCTAGTCTCTTCTGGAGACTTGACTTGCTCTCTGTACGAAAACAAAAGCTATGACTTTAAATACATGCGTCCTTGTATTTTATTTATCTCTACGCGGGTGGCGAGTTGTCGACTCACAATAGGTTGTTGCTAGCATCTCAAGCACTTCAACATGATGTGCAACAGTGGCTGAGTTATGTAAATGCCTTACTGAAGAGTTTTGTAGAAGGGGTCAGTTAAAAAAAACAAAAAACCACCACCATTCCTCTCTGTGAATATGTCCCTCATCAATTACAGCTATCGTCTCCAAGGCCAACAGAGGAAATTAAAATGCAACCCATTAAATGAATTAAAGGAAGAAGAGAACAATGCATTAGTTGAAGAAATAACCGTGAAGGAAGAAAAATCAATTAATTATTATGCATGAACCAATATCACAGAGGGTAAAAATCTAATACAACCATTTAAATCCTTTAATTTCCTTGTTGGAAAATAAAGATGAATGTGCTTATTTACAATGAAATCTACTTAACATGCACAAGATCTATCTGCTGTGAACTTGATAGCATTCACCTCACATCCATGTCTAGAAAGCCACATTAAAATGGCAAGAGAGAGATGTGATTTAGAGGACTGGTTGCGGGGGGGGGGGGGGGCAGGCGGCAGGATGGAGGAAGAACTGTCACCAACCAAACACACTTTGCTTAAAATAGAACCAAAGTGTTCACTGGTTGCAAAGAAGGATGCCTCTAATTCTATACCAGGACAGATTTCCAATCTAGTGCTGCCGCTGCCAAACTCAGGGAGGAGGATTAACCAGTGCTTGTCCTCAGCGATGGCAGTGGCAGCTGCGAGGGAACACCCCATTGCCTCCCCATGGCCATGGCTGCTGACTTCTTCCTTGGGCAGTTTGTAGCGGTTGCTGGAGAGCGGGCAAGGTTGATGAGAGTCTGTGGCCACCAACACCCAGCAGGTGCAGAATGCCGTGGTTCCTAGGCCGTATAGGGCTTTAAAGGTTAAAACCAGCACCTTAAACCTGATCCCGTACTCCACCAGGAGCCAGTGCAGCTGGTATAGCACCGGATGAATGTGCTCCTGCGGCGAGGACCCCATACGTGCCCTCTTTTCAGGGAGGACCCGATTTGTATAAATCTACCAAAGAATAAAATAAAATAAAATTGGGATTAAGGAGTTTTCTCAGGAGGGTGGAGTGTCCTGTGCTGTGTCCCATTGTCATTGTGGTGGCGGCACTTGCCCTTCTTCTGATAGGAAATGCTCTGCAGGGGGAGGGCAAAACAGCTTTATTCAGCTCATAGTAGCGAGGAATGAAAGTTCCCCCAGAACGTCTGCTTTATATACATTATTTACACAATGGGCCCCACGTGATTGGCTAAATCCGGGCTACTCCTGTAGGCCAATCAGGTTGCGGATTCACTTCATCCAGGAGCCTGATTGGCTGCTCTTGCAGGCCAATCAGGTCGCTGATTCACTTCCACCTGAAGCTGGATTGGGTAGCTCCTGCGGACCAATCAGACTGCTGCATTCTGGATCCTATTGTTCTAGGACCAATCAGACTGCTGCATTTTGGATCCTATTGTTCTAGGATTCAGCTCAGTACATAACAGAGTGGGTTTAAGATTGAAGCAGACACGTGTTAAAAATCAGGAATATAGGAAGCTGCCTTAAACCAAATCAAGACACTGGTCCACCTAACTCAGTGTTGCGGTACTAAACATGAGTCTTTCCCAGCAGTTCTGGAGATGCCAGGGGCTGAACCCCGCACCTTCTACATGCCGGCATGTGCTCCTAGACTGAGCCATACCCCTTCCTTTAACATTTGGATTGTTTTTCAAGGATCAAGAACATTCCCCTGGCATTCTCAATGCAATAAAAGACAACTTAAATAAATAAATCCCCATTTACACCCATGCAACTGAATCCATCTTTCTGAGAACGTCACACGAGAGTTCCCTGGTTTGCAATTAAATACAGTATATGTGATGTATGCTACAGTCTTTCAGAAGGGCTGGAGGTATTTCAGCAATTCAAACTCGGCAATATCCTGTGCTTTCATCTCATATCCCAGGAAATCAGGATGTGGCATGGATGCATATGTGGGTATTTCATTCCCATAAATTGAATTCACCATTGCACTTCTGTGGATAACTAATTTGTGATGCCTCTGATGCAACTCGGCACCTTTCCACTTTCTGGGGAAAAAAGAAGGAAATGTATCTTCTTCCTTCAAAAAGAGGACATATATTTGCATAGAATGTGCATGTGCTCATTTATGTCTAGATGCAAATTTAGAAATAATTATGGTAATTTAAAAAAGAAATATGGTACATTTAACGTGTGAAGAAGATTAGGACCTGTCTGCCAGCTCAGTTTGTTGTTCAGCTGTTAACTTTGTTGTTGTTCAGTCGTGTCCGACTCTTCGTGACCCCATGGACCAGAGCACGCCTATCCTTCACTGCCTCTCGCAGTTTGGCCAGACTCATGTTAGTAGCTTCGAGAACACTGTCCAACCATCTCATCCTCTGCCGTCCCCTTCTCCTTGTGCCCTCAACCTTTCCCAACATCAGGGTCTTTTCTAGGGAGTCTTCTCTTCTCATGAGGTGGCCAAAGTACTGGAGCCTCAACTTCAGGATCTGTCCTTCTATCAGCTGTTAACTGCTGATAGGCAAATTCCAGGTCTTTGCTCCTACAGTCCTTTACCTTTAAACCAGAATTGGTCAAGGCAGACCTAATCCTATGTATTGCATGTTCATCAAGCATATTGTATACCACCCTGTACCTGTCGATCTCAGGGTGGTTCACAACATAAAATCACAATATAAAAACCACAAAATACATAATGAAAACAACCCAATAACCCCCCGTTCTACAACACACTCTGAAAGGACATTGGATGTCAATCAGCCAAAGGCCTGGTTTAAAAAAGCAATATTTTCGTCCGCTGCCTAAAGGTGTATAATGAAGGCACCAGCCGAACTGAGAAGCAAGTTTCACTATGTTCAATGGACTTTGCTTCCAAGTTACATAATCAAGCTTCAGTGGCATTATGTAATATTTGCAGCTTTGGGGAACAATTGCTGCCTGCATTCAGATGCAGTAAATCTGTTCTTGACAACAATCAAATATTCAAACAGTGGCAATGTCTGTACCTGTTTTGGTTTCCATTTGCATTCTCCAGCATCTCTAACCTTGACCCTGGAATAGAAATGAATCTCTCTTCTCCCTTACGTTCTCATATTTGTAGGCTATTGTTCAGGACAAGAGAAAACTGTGCTCGACTACAGAGCAAAGAAAAAGCTCCATTGAGTGATAGGCAGAAGAACAAATACACCTGCCCTTTGGTATGAAGGAGCTCCTCACCTCAGAAACTGGTTTGCTTAACCAGTAATCTTGCTCTAAATCACTGTAATAGAGGCTCAAATACTCCCACCTTGCTGCAGGCAAGTATTGTTCTTTGAACAATCAAATTATTATGATGTCTGGGGTAATAGAAGAGACAAAGGCTCTGGGGACTGAAGTGGTCCTTTTTTGTGCCCCAGAACAGTTATTGTGTAGTTTGAGAAGAGCCATTTCAGGCTTTCATAAATGGCTCTCAACTTTGAAAAGGACGGTCTCTCCTCAAAAGCTTAGTGGTTTATTCACTCCCCTCCTCCTCCTCTCTTTTGCTCCCTTTCTCCTTTTATCATCCTTCTCTTTCTCTGTCTCTATGATTGCGTGAAGGTTGGATATGTGGGGAGGGTTCATGGGGACATACAAAGTTGGTCTACCTACATCAGAATTGTCGCCACTGACTGGCACCAGCTGTCCAGGGTCTCCCAGGGGTCTCTCTGTGTCCTACCTGGAGCTGCTGGGAATAGAAACTGGGAACGCCAGCATGCTAAGGATGGACTCGACAACCAGGTTTGTGTTGGTCTGGACCCTGTGAGGTGTGAAGAACCGCCAGCTTCAGCAAATTAACAATTTGTTCGGTCTGTATTGCATTATGAAATATGGTTTTTCAGTGATCACACACTCTCAAAACAAGGTCTTCTTCTTCTTCTGTTGATCTTAGTGTGTGATATAGGCACAGTGAACAAGATCTTGCAGCTGAAGCTAATAGACTGAGCTCTATTCAGATTTAATTAAGAATGATCATCTGCAGTTAGTAAATCATCTCATTCTGAAGAAAATGATGATGATGATGATGATGATGATGATGATATGTTGCTACGTGCCACTCTAATATCTGAGTGGTGGAAGATTGCAGGGGTTTCAGTGCTTCCCCAGCCTTCCGTTTTCTTGGAATGAAGGTCAGTGGAGAGGGTGGTGTGTTTAGAATATATGGTTTTATTTTCAGATATATGCAAGCTGAGTGTATGCTGGAGGGGCTCACAGCATTAACACCACAAAAGACCTTGCTTCTCCATTGGATCCAGCTCAGAGCAAGCAAGTCTGTGGGTCTCCAGCTTCCAGCCTGCTCTCAGCTCTAGCTACTGTTCTTCTACTTAGCAGTTAAATGGGGGGTAGGGTGGAAAGCCCCCCCTCCATTTCTTCTATGGCACAGAGCAACTACTTTAGTTATGCTAATTTTGGTGCTTAACTAGTCAGCTAAAACCATTACCTAGACAAAGAACTGGTGTGGCAAGCTTGCTCTTCCACATTCTACCCCCACATATATAATATCCCCCAAACTGGAAGGGATTTGGGGTATCCTTAAGACTCATCCCCCCAAAAGACTCAGGTGTATATATAAATGGTTCAGGACTGCAATACCTGAAGGACCGCATCTCCCCATATGAACCAACCAGGACCCTGTGATCATCATCTGAGGTCCTTCTTTGTGTGCTTCTTCCACAAGAGGTCTGGAGGGTGGCAACATGAGAATAAGCCTTTTCCGTGGTAGCTCCCCATTTGGCACCTTCATTACACATATTTAAGCAACAGGCGAAAACATTTCTCTGTAACCAGGCCTTTGGGCAATTAAACATTATATGGACTTTTGAATGTGATTGTGAGAGGGAGGTTTCTGGTAGTGGTGGTGGTTATATTTTGAGTTCTCACTTTGTATTTTTATGTTGTGAACTGCACTGTGATCTTCGGATGAAGAGTGGAACACAAATTTAATAAATTATTACTATCAGGGCTTTTTTCCCCAGCGGAAACTCACAGGGACTCAGTTTCGGCACCTCTCTGGTGGGCACCATCGCCATTCTAAGAAAACGAGGGAGGTGTTCATGGTGAGTTCTGGCACCTCTTTTCTAGCACTGAATACTTTTCAATTCTTCCACCAGCTCTTTATGAAAGGCAATCATATGTGTACTGAGTAAGCCCTATTCAATAAATTTGCCATCTACTCCTATGTTTGATGCAAGATTTAAACCAGTGATTTCTTACAGAACATCCCTGTCTAGAAGGACTTTCTTATTCTTTTCAATCCAAGGAGAAATAAATCACTAATGTTTCTTGGCACTGCCTCTTCCGCCACCGATCATGTGAATGGGGAAACCTGCCCAAGTTATGTGCCCACCGAGTCAAAACATATTACTCTGCATTGATGGGAATGGCTCTAAGTTAGTAATATTCAATAGGAAATCACCAAAGTCCACTTTAGATACAGGGAATGATTCATAGACATGTCGTGCATACTACACAAGAAAGCTATATTTTTGAAAGAAAACCAAAAAAAATCACCTTTGAAAGGACTGGTGATTCTCTCACTGCAAACACACACCTGTAGTGTGTTCTCTTTATCTGAATCATATAATCATCTGCATCTCTACTTTAGCTTCCTGGTTCCATCTATTATAGAGAAGGTTCTGTTGAGTGCAGAAGTAACAATGACACACAGATGCTTTATACTTTATTTGTGTCCAGGTATGCACACAAATGTATGACATCCTTAGGGCCACAACAGCTCAGCATCCAGGAGTATTTCCACCACCCACAGGAGTGACTTCTAAGGAGGTGAACAAAGGATAGAGAAAGGCAGAAGGATCCAGCACAGGTCACCTGGAAAAACATCTTTATGCTGTTGATTTTCTGTCATATAGATCTTTTGCATTCACACTGTAAATATGAATGAAATGCTAAAATTGTCGGCTAAGAATAAAAGCAGCAGGGAATAGTTAGCGGGAACATTCTGAATGGAAAACATTGAATCTACCATTACATTTCAGCCTATTGCATCTTAACGCACTCCCAAAGAAAGCTCTGCATTTATTTATTTTCTTTAAATAAAAAAAGAGAGGGGATGAGTAAACTAGCTTCATCTTGAGAGTATAAATTCCACCGGGTTGCCAGGTCATATGACTGGACTGAACCAAGCTGGGATGCAGCGTAAGTTCATCGTGCCTGGTCTGGTGCCTGCAACTCCCTTGATTTTTCAGGGCTTATGCCCAGCATGAAAGCCCCTGGTCTCAACTTATGCAGCTGAGCCAGAATGAGGGATTTGCATTGGTGTGGCTCAGCTGCACCAGAAATCAGCCCGCTGAGCTGGAGATCTGCTACATCCTAGCTTGTTCAGTCTGGCAGGTTTGGACTACTCCCCTGATAATGAATCAAAGCTAAATTCAGCCCCCAAGCCACTTCCCACCTATCCACCACCTCACCCACTGATTCTCCTTACATCCCAGCCCACTTTAGGGGCTGGTGTGATACTGCCCTTCTCCAGCAGTGATAGCAAGTTGACATGGTCCCTTCCCAATGGCTGCTGCATAGTTACATGAAGCACATTAGATAGGGTGAAAGAGTCCTTGGGAAAGGTTATTTTCCTAAGCTCCCATGCAATACCAATAGACCATGGCAAAATTACATTCCCCGCCCCCCAGGGGCTTCTTTGCCCTTGCCTGGTGCACTACATTATGTGTCAGCAGGTACTGAAAGTGGGGGTGGAAGGGAAGAGAGAGAAAGTGAATGAAAGAAAGGCTGCACAGGTGGGAGGCCTGATGGTTTGGGAGGCTTGCTGTGTAGGAGGGAAATTCTGCTCTAGTTGAGATTAAACTTCTGAGCTGGAGAAGAAACCATGAATCCTCATGCTTGCTTCTTGAAACCCACATTTTCAAGCATGGAAGTATGAGTCTGGTCACTATTGAAAATGGTTACATGAACTCAGGTGTGCCAATGTATGGGGCCGAGGTGTCTTCGGCCCCCTCAATATCTGTTGGAAGGGGGCCAGGGGCCCTCAATGTTGAGGGAGCAGAGGAGGCCAAGTTTGAAGCGGAGTGTAGCAGTTTCAGTGGCCGGCTCCTCCTGAGAATGAGAGAGGGGGAGCCACTGGCAATTGAAGCCACACTACACTGGGCTCCACGTTCGGCCCATCAATGTGACGTTGAATGTGTGTCACACAGGTGATGTCACACAAACATGGCATGCTCCATGTCCCTTCTATCTTGGGCGTAAGTCGGCACCTCTGCATGTACTGTAAGGTAAAGGTAAAGGCACCCCTGACCATTAGGTCCAGTCGTGACCGACTCTGGGGTTGTGGCGCTCATCTCGCTTTACTGGCCGAGGGAGCCGGCGTACAGCTTCCAGGTCATGTGGCCAGCATGACTAAGCTGCTTCTGGCGAACCAGAGCAGCACACGGAAACGGCATTTACCTTCCCGCCGGAGCAGTACCTATTGATCTACTTGCACTTTGACGTGCTTTCAAACTGCTAGGTTGGCAGGAGCAGGGACCGAACAATGGGAGCTCACCCCATCACGGGGATTTGAACCGCCAACCTTCTGATCGGCAAGCCCTAGGCTCTGTGGTTTAACCCACATACTGTACTGTTTGGTTATTGGCAAAAGGAGCGGTGTAGAACTAAACCAACAAGTAAGCTGAAAGCCAACATAAATACTAATGGACGGGGAACATTTATTTCTTAATTATTGTTTATAAAGTGGCTGGTACATCTGAAGGTAGAGTTTGAGCCCAGGAATTAGCTATTCTGGATGCAGCAGCACGATAACAAGAGAGATCTTAGACAGAGGATGTTTCGGCTCAGTGTCACACAGGCTTTGTTTTGCGGTGTCAGTTGTAGCCTAATAATAAATGACTGAATTAAACCGCTGCAAATGATTTGTAATTAAAGCTGTATTTCTTCTTCATTCCATTATTTCCTGGTGGATGCAGAAATCAAATCAGAGAACCAGCCTCATTCTCTTATTCAAACAAGGTGGTGTATATGAATCTCCTTCACGCCAAGTCAGGTCTTTGGCTACTGTAGCTAGGAGTGGCAAAATTGTGACTCTTCCGATGCTGTGCACTGCAACTCCAACCATCCCTGACCATTGACAGTGCTTGCTGGCACCGATGGGAGTTGGAGTCCGACAACCATTCCACAGCTTAGCTGACCCTGCTCTTGATCAATGTTGCCTACCCTGAGTGGCAGTAGCTGAGTGTAGGGTAGGGCCCAATGGTGGACAATCTACCCCAGAAGGAGCACAATGTGTCCCCCCACTAGAGGTATTACACATCCCCATACATTCCAGGTGGAGTATAAATGCAGGATATAATATAATGTAATACAGTATGGTAAAATATAGTATATACTGTATTGTTGTGGCACAGTTCTAATTCCATTTTTTAAAAATCCATGCTCAAGCCATGCTACAACACAAAGCCAATGCAGACAATTTTTGCCTCTTTTTTTTTGCAAGGCTGTACTAGAAAGGGACATGGGTGGCACTGTGGGTTAAACCACAGAGCCTAGGGCTTGCCGATCAGAAGGTCGTTGGTTCGAATCCCCGTGACAGGGTGAGCTCCTGCTGCTCAGTCTCAGCTCATGCCAACCTAGCAGTTCAAAAGCACGTCAAAGTGCAAGTAGATAAATAGGAACCGCTCCGGTGGGAAGGTAAATGGCGTTTCCGTGTGCTGCTCTGGTTTGCCAGAAGCGGCTTAGTCATGCTGGCCACATGACCCAGAAGCTGTACGCCGACCCAGAAGATGAGCGCCACAACCCCAGAGTCGTCCGCGACTGGACCTAATGGTCAGGGGTCCCTTTACCTTTACCTTTACTAGAAACTCAGTTATGTTGCACCCCCTTGTCTAGCAATGAGAACTAACACCTTGATTCATGTGGTTCTCAGGCCTCATTATAAACTCTTTTAAGTGGCGCTTGCCCAGAAGTTTATGAAGCAGCTGGCTGCACCTGGGCTTCTAATTTCTCTGCGTCCCAGATATATAACACAAGAATGCAAACATACAAATCATGGGTGAGGGGGAAGGGGGAGCAGGAGAGAGCCCAATAGCCCTTCTTTGTAACAATCCTGTTTTAGACATCTTAAATCCTAGGATTAGAATGAATAACAAGAGGTAATCCATGAAAAGCCAAGCCTTCAATTATGGTGTTGCATAGAAGGAAAGAGCAGGTTAATGCTTGGGAATCTGCAATGTCAAAGACCTCTGAGATGCATGCTTAGCATCTGCCTGAATGCAGATGACAATTCATAGTAGGCAATGCATATCACTGAATGAAGTCAGATGGATGGACTCCGAAGAACAAACGCTGGCACCTAAATTTTGCATGTGAATTTTGCACCATAATCTCCAGCAAGTCAGTTGAGGCTGATGATGTTAAGTCTTAGCAGCTGTACTGGAGGTATGGGAGCCTCTGATGTTCCTCCACCACTGGGGTGATGTGAGAAACTCCAGGCGATATGTGAGGAGTCAACCCCATGATAGCATTTCCAAGATTCGAGATAAAAAAACATTGGAGAGGGAAGGAGCTGCAGTGTAAGGTCTACTCCACATAACCCAGAGACTTCTTACATTACTTTGGGAATCTGTGTTGCAATGCTGCCTTTGTAACGTAAGGTCACTTAAAGCACTGTTATACCACATGCCCCGATCATGGCTTCTCCCAAAAAATCCCGTTAAGAGAGCAGAAGTCCTGTTGTGCAAGTTCCACTCTGTTCCACTCCACACTCACACAGACAACTTTGTTGTTGTTGTTGTGTGTGTTTTTTTATTGAATTATATTGCAAATACGTACAAATCAAAACTTACAAACTTGAAAAAGAAAAACATAAATTAAAAAGGTTACCAAAGAAAAGAAAAGAGGGGAAAAACAGAAATATAAATAACTATCATACAATGATACAGTGAAATCTTAATAAAGAAAAAAGAAAATCATATAATAAAACAACATTAAGTCATTCATTATTAAACTAAGACTTTACAAATCAAACACATATGCTTTAAACAATTACCTCTTACGTGTCATCCATTTTCCTAATAAACTGACACTTCTTAAGTATTTCATTTTTTCGTGTTCTTTCGTTCTTTGGGCTTCCGTCAGTCTCACAACAGTTCATTATTCCTAATTGAAACCAACTTATCTGTATTTCAGCACATCCCTCATCTTGGCATCATCTTGGTGAAGGGTAACAACAAAGATGCCCTGATACCTAGACATCGTTGTTGTTACCCTTCACCAGAGTTAGAATGCTGGCTGAGGACTGGGTTCAAATCCACACCCAGACAAGTCCACAGGGTTCCTAACCTACCTTGGGGCTGTGGAGGATGAAATGTGGTTGGGCAATCACACAAACAACACCTTGAAGTTTTTGGAGGAAACTGGGGATATAAATAAATAATTACTGGTGGCTCATTATTCATCCACTTTCTGTTCTTAACATTCTTTTTCACCGTCTAACTTAAAAACAACACTTTTCCCCTTTTCCTTAAACTTGGAATACTTTCCCCTAAGATAGCCACCTTCTTCTTCCTTCTTTTGAAAGGCTTCCTCCCTCGCTTAATGTTTCTGTGTTCTATTTTCACCAATCCTCTTCAAACCATGAAATACAACATTTCAATTCATTTGCAAGATAAATTCTCTATTTTTATGAACCTGCGGTGCTTTATAACTGGCGTGTTATATTTGCATGTTTAAAATTAATCTCACTTTCAGTCCTCCCTTCCTTCTGCCTCGTGTGTTAGGTTGATAGTTAAATTGTCAGCCTCCAGGCAGAGACTTGTCTTTTTCAAATTCTCTCCACAGCACTTTGAGTTCCTTTTGAGCACTATCCAGATTGATAATGAGAAGACTAGGCCTTATTGATGTGCCAATCCTACACTCCTCACATGGATATGCCTTAGTTGGATAATGTCATATGTTACTCCAGCTACACGAGAGCAATTTTTCCATGGTTTCTTACCACACTGCTCCAGTAGATCATGGGTGGATTCCTTCTCTCACAAACATTGGCCAAGAAGGAAGCCAGGATTCATGTGTGAGAAATCCCTATCCACATGACATGCTAATTTATAGGATAATGCAGCAGTGTAAAAAAAGAAAGATCCACTAGATACTAGTGATGGATGAATGAGCCAATTCCAGCTTCCCTCAGTTTCTCATTTTTCCAACCTTAAATTCAGTTCTCCACATTTCCGCACCAGTTGTATTTAAAAAGAATAAGAAATGGCATGAACATTTTCCAGCATTTCTTCTAACAGGCAATTTTTGAATGCATTTCCCCCTAACATACATGTGTTTGCAAGAATTTTTCCCGAATGTAATGCATTTTTTGTATGTTATTTTCCCCCTCAGGGATCTCAGATTGGATTGGTACTTTTCAACTTGTTCATAAATGATCTGAAGTTAGGGGCGAGATGGATGTAAGGTGACCAAGTTTGCTCATGATACCAAGTTGTTCAGGGTGGCTACAGAAAGAGAAAGAGAGAGAGAGAGAGAGAGAGAGAGAGAGAGAGAGAGAGAGAGAGAGAATTTGTGAAGAGATCCAAAAGGATATCTCCAAACCGAATGAGTCGGCAAATGCGAATCCATGTAAACAAGTTTAAAGTGATGCACCTTGGAGACAAAAAATAATAAACCTAATTTCACATGTATGCTAGTAGGGTCTCGGATGGGGGACTAGTAGGGTCTGAGATGATGTGGACTGACTAGGAATGAGACCTTGGTGTTATAGTGGAAAACATGATGAGGATCCATCAGCTGTGAAAAATGTAAATTCCTTGTTAGGTATCACTACAAAAGGAAATAAAACTTTAAAAAAAACAAAAAAGACTGGGTGCGACCACACTTGGAATATTGTGTACAGTCCTAGTGACTTCCCATCAAAAAGGATATTGAGCTGCAAAAGGTGCAGCTAGGGGCAACCAAAATGATCAGGGAGCTGGAGGAACTAACCCTGTGAAGGAAGGTTGCAGGTTTGGTGGGGTTTCAGATTAGAATAAAAGACAAGTAAGGGAGAAATGACAGAGAAAATGACAGAGAAAGTGGTTGGACAGACATTTCCCTCACTCATAATACTAGAATCTGGGGCCATCCCATGAATATGGATCTTGGAAGACTCCAGACGGAAAAAAGTAATTTCTCCTTCCTGCTGTGCATGAATTATGGGAATTCTCTACTCTGAAATGTGGTGATGGCCACCAGCTTGGACAACATTAAAGAAGGTGGCTGTCATGGTGCCTGATGCTTCTGAATATCAGTTGCTGGGGAATACTAATGGGAAGTGTGCTATTACACACAGGAAGTCCTGTTTGTGGGCTTCCGATAGGCATTTGGTTGGTTACTGCATAAGCAGGATGCTGGACCAGATGCAGTAGGGATTGTTAGGGCGCCAACAGGTTGGAGCACTGAAGGGCAGCAGTCAGCTGCAGAGAAAGTCGAGGTCCAACAGACTGGGTCAGGAACCAGCTGAGGTCAGGTGTCAGTACCGGGGTTAGGAGAAACCGAAGTCAGGAACAG
Organism: Darevskia mixta; assembly: GCA_034641385.1. Taxonomy (NCBI): domain Eukaryota; kingdom Metazoa; phylum Chordata; class Lepidosauria; order Squamata; family Lacertidae; genus Darevskia; species Darevskia mixta. The sequence continues at coordinate 14,692,842 of JAWWNH010000017.1, forward strand.
TCTGAGTCAGGAACCAGTTGAGGTCAGGTGTCAGTACCAGGCTCAGGAGAAGCCGAAGTCAGGAACAGTCCGAGTCAGGAACAAGCCGAGGTCAGGTATCAGTACCAGGCTCAGGAGAAGCTGAAGTCAGGAACAGTCCGAGTCAGGAACAAGCCAGGAATCAGGAACAGGACGAGCAAGAACAACCACGTGCTCCAGCACAGCAGTTGCAGGTGCTGGTGAATGGAGCAGCCGGCCTTCCTTAAGTGGCCAGCTCATGACCACGCCTCTTACGAGCTGCAGCTGCCTCTAATTGTTCAACAGCTGAGAAGGGAGGAGGGGAGGGGGCCATCTGGTTCCTCTCTCCTCACAAGGGCCTGATTCTGGCTCGACTTCTTCCTCCTCCTGTCCAGGTCTTTCCACTTCCCCATCTGATTCTTCCTCTTCTGAGGAGTGCCACCACCAGTCTTCTCCAGGTATGAATTTCTCCATTTCCCCAGATTCTTCCGTGGGTGCAGCCTCGCCAACGGGGGCTTGCCACCACTCCTCCTCATCCGGCTCAACCCTGACAGGGATCTTCTTACGTTCTTTTGAGTGGGAGTGAAGGTGTTTATGTACTAGTTATTCAAAGACTCATTAACCTGTGATTTAATAGCAGATGATATATATAGGCTTAGGCACCAGAATTTCTCTATGAACTATATACTGCTGCATTAGCATTTTTGCCTCAAGGACAACTTTTAATATACCGGTATATTTTTTTTCATTCATGTAGTTTGATTCTCATTCATAAATAATCCCACAACACAGTCAAGCAATGCTCCAGTGATAAGTGCCTGAGTAATTGATCTTTTGGCTCTGTTTGAAGAAATATTTAATGTGTCCAAATACAGTTCAGTAAGTAACAAATTGCAAATGATTTTTTTAAAACTTAAAAAAATATATATTGTTCACTGGACTAGAATAACATGCATAATGCCAGGCTTCACTTTCCACAATATTCTGACTAGACCACAAGAGCCTTATGCTTCTGTGAAATTTTACCTGCATGAATGGCAAATCTTTCAAATGAAGCACACAAGTAAACAAAACAGCAGCAGCTCTCTTGAAAACCTGGTTCCTTGTGTTGCTCATTATGGAGTACACAGGGGTGGGGATCGTGTGCCCTGTTAGATGCTCCTGGTTTCCAACACTCATCATCCCTGACCACTGGCTATGCTAGCTGGAGCTAATGGAAATAGGAGTCTGTCAGGTTGCTTTCTCGGTTGCTCAATAGAAATGCCCAGCCATTTGTCTTTTAGTTCTTTTATTCTGTGCCAAACTATATACAGTGCAGAGCTTAATCTTATCATGTCTGTTCACTCACTAGCAGAATCCGGAAGTGCCTCCCTCCGGTTTTGGCACCAACACCACAGTCTTGGCAACCTAAACTGCCTCTTCCTCCTCCTACGTAATCTGATGCCTCTCCCTCCGATCCAGCCTGCTGGGTGGTGCCAGGCCTCTCACTAAATCCCTGGAGCCCTGGCACTCCTTCTCTCCCAGCCACTAACTGTTTCTCCCCCGAGGGACTGCTGCTTTCACTCGAAGATGTATCTGTAGTTAAAACAGGTGGCTGCTCTCTATAAACACTAAGGACTGGACTGGCAGGGGGAGGCAGATCCCTGACAGAGTCCATCAACAATTGAAGGGCCATAGGTTCGCTAAACGTTTTCTGCCCTGTATCCCTGAAGGAGCATCACTACCGTGATTCCCCATACACTAAGATTCAGCTCCGAGGGCCTTCTGGCAGTTCCTTCACTGTGAGAAGTGAAGGTCCAGGGAACCAGGCAGAGGGCCTTCTCCATAGCTGCACTTGCCCTGTGGAATGTGCATGTCAAGGAGATACAACATTTAGAAGACATCTGAAGACAGCCCTGCATAGGGAAGTTTTTAACGTTTGATGTTTTATTATGCTTTTATATTTGTTTGAATCCACCCAGAGTGGCTGGGGCAACCCAGTTCAATGGGTGGGGTAATAATAATAATAATAATAATAATAATAATAATCCCTTCATATGTTGTCTCCAAACCCACCATTGCCTGCCTTCAAAATGGGGTTTTATGATGTAGGGTATCACTAGAAGATCTTGTGTTTCTTTACACCATGTGTGGAGAACTTGTGGCCTTCCAGATACTACTGCTGTGAAAAGACTTCGGATTTAGTTGCATCCTTTCAATGATGATTATTCAAGCAAATCCTGCATCAAATTATGATGATTGATTCACGTCTGATGGTTGGATGCAGGCAAACAGGTTCAAACAGGAGACAATAACATTTTGAAGATATTGGCATTGTTGTTTTTACCACCACTCACTAAAAAAGTACACTGCAGAATTTTATCCCCTAACGCTCCAACATATTTTGTGACAGCTGTCATTCCCCTCTCCCCATGCCCTAGGGCATTGCAAAAGATGCAAAATAGAGGCCAATAACACAGTTGCTGCTGCTTCAGCAAGGAAAAAAGCTTAGGAAGGAAAAGAAAGGTGTCTTCTAAAGCAGTGTTTCCCAACCTTGGGTCTCCAGCTGTTTTTGGACTACAACTCCCATCATCCCTAGCTAGCAAGACCAGTGGTCAGGGATGATGGGAATTGTAGTCCAAAAATGGCTGGAGACCCAAGGTTGGGAAACACTGTTCTAAAGGTTGTATCTCCTTGGCTTGGGGTTGCATAACTCCATACACTCTAACATTTCTCTGATGAAAATAGGGACGTCCTAAGGAAAAACGGGCCTTTCTGAGATCAGTCAGAAACTGGATTGCCTTCTCTAAATCCAAGACTGTCCCTGGCAAATAGACACTTGGAGGGTCTGCATTCTGCAGGGTCAGAAATTGGTGATTGTTTGTCCGACTGAGGAATTGTTGTCTTCCATGCTATTGTAATTCAAGCCTAGGCTGGTGCAATGGGACTGACCTTGATGGTTTTGGACATTCAGCTGGTATGGGATGTGGAGGCCTGCTTTCTGACATCCACCACAGCTTTACTGAAGTCAGAACGCTCTGTTTCCTGTACCCAAAATAAAACCTGGTGCAAATTTGCTCGCTTTTCCTTGCAAACAACTGACAGCCCCGCTCTTCGAATTGGCCTTGTTTGCTGTGAAATGAGCAGAACTGAAACAGTTGCTGCTGATCAGTTCATAAGTGCGGAGAGCCAGATTTAGAACCAGCCCAAGCAGATGGGATCCTAATGAACTGATAGTGAGTTATTTTATAAATAACTGGAACTGGTCTCAGATGTCCAAAATCATTTGTGTTTAAATATCTGGCTCAAAGACCCAAAGGCTACTGTTGATTTCAGACCTCCAGATTGAACCTTCAAACACCTTCCCTGCCATTTCCGCAAGTTGTTGGAAAATTTCTGTGTGTGTGTGTGACTATCATAATGTCTGGATGAAGCTCATAATGTTGGGGTGAAAATGCAACTGACAGCATCACAATAAACAGGAAAGCAATTATTCTATCTCTCAAAAGCAGGCTGGAAAAAGGTAAGAGTGAACCTACTGGGAAGAAAGGCTACTGCATTCTGCTTTTCATAGATTTCATAAAAGTGTGATTGAAAGATTGTTTGACTTACAGCATGTATTCTGATTTTTGTTTCCCCTCCCCTCCAAAATCAATTGTTAATGAAAAACCTGATCCCTCCGACTGTATTTGACTTCTTTTTTTAAGGGAGTAAGCACTCCATTGTTGTAATTACAATTTACCCTGAAGGAGCCTGCATGTTCTTTTCTTGTGATGTGATACTCAGCAGCCTGATCCAAAACGCAATGAATGAAAAGCTTGTCAATAGCTGTGAAATACTGCAAGATCTCAATCCTTTGAACTCATCTCTGCAATATTATGAAGTAACAGTCTTAAAAAAAGAAAATGAAAAGTTGCTTAGTACATAGTGAAATATAAGACTCACCACACTAGGCTAGCCAGGGTCTAGAGAACCATCTAAAGGCATCATTTTCTGTAAAATCTGTGTCACAGGCCAAATGCCCCCTTCCCTTGCTGCGCTATATAATTTTTAATAAATTTCAGAAATATTAACACATTAACTTCAACATTAATATATATTTCCCTTAACAGTTTGACTTCCCATCCTTACCTCCATGTTTTTATTCCCAGCCTTTTTTGCTACTGCGTTATGTAGCCTGTTTATATGTCATACTTATTTCCTCTATTGCAATTGCTGTCATTTTCCTTCAGCTGCTTAAATTTCGAATCTTGACTTCATTTGCCTTCAATTTCCTCCTTACATTGCCCTGCTTTACAGGAACTACAAAAACTATTTGTTTTATTTTAGAGCATTTGCGTGTTCAGACCCAGAAACCTCCCCCCTAAAGAATTCACACATGACTCAAATATTTAGTTTGGTTTTTGGCAGAATTTAGGCCACAACTTTATTTATTACAGCAAGTGAGTGGTTGCATAGGCTCTGGTTCGACTAGCTCCCTGCTCTGCAGGTAGTGCTGACCCAGGGTTCCAGCATAGGTCAGCCAAGGGTGAACACCTGGATAAGCGGAAAGCTGGGATCAGGCTATCTCTGCCACCCAAATGTTCCCCTGGACTCAGGCACGGGCACAACCCACTCTCAGGGGTTGACCAAACCATCAAGTCCCTGGATTCCTTTAACGGAATACCCCTCACATAGGGATGGCGAGAGCGTTCTCCCATCCCTATCACCTGAACCAGAGCCTATCCGCAACCTTACAAGTTGTGATGGTTTGCTATGCAGCAGGCGAAACCCAAATGGTAACAGCCAATCAGCCACGTGGGGAAAATTCCTGCCGTGCCCCTGTCCCAACGACAGATGACACACGACGGCATAGCAAGGTCAAGCGCAACAGCCCTAAAAGTAGGGAGAGGTGGGTGGGTGTTCCGATGCACGCACTGAAAGAGGAAGCTCTGGGACACGTACATGGGTATATATAGGTCCCTCGATACACTTAGAATGCGCCCCATTGGCCAGATTGTACCCTGCATCGAGGGACCTTCCAATCGGGTGTTGTGGGTGACCAATTGAACCCACCCACAACACAGGGTGTCGGTTTCCAGGTGACATCACAATACATGCCCTCTTTGAGGGAGTACCCGATTTGTACCCCGCTCTAAAAGAGAGGGAGGTGTTCTGGCGTGTGGCATAGCTGCTCCTCTTCCTGGGGCAGAGAAGACAAGTAACGATGACTTGTATAATGCCTTGCTTTTGCTGAGTTTGTCAAGAAAGGGGTGTTCTGGTGTTGGTGAAAGTGGGGTGTGCCTGGCAGGGGGGAGGCAGGGGGTGGCACATTCCCATTTCACCTCAAGTGGTAAAACTGGATGGGTCATCCCTGCTCACACACCCTCCAAGGTGAAGAGATGATGGCTCTTCATATGCTGTTGGACTACAATTCCCATAATCCCTGACTATTCCCCACACCTGTAACTAAGTACAGTAGCACATGTAGGCCATAAAAGCAAACCACTGATCAACAGCATTGTTTTTTTCTGGATCTTTAATCCAGCTCTTTCCTGGGTGAAGGCATGCTTTATGTTCCCCAAGCTTCTCTCTCTTTATGACAAATTCCACATCCTTTCAGAAATCCTGGCATGAGAGGAAGGTTGGATTTCTGCTGTAATTTAAATGCATTCATACCTTCCATTCTGCTCAGAGCAACAGAGGGCCAGGTCTAGAGCTATCATCACTCATACACAGTTCCATAATGATACCAGTAGATAGCCTGCCAATTACATCCCAGACTTGCCATCTCGTCTGCGTGCTACCATTCATAAGGGTTTTGCAGATTGCAAGTTGGCCTCTTCTCAGTGCCAAATTTGTGGGACATCCATATTTTGCAGCATGAAGACTTTCTGCTTGACTCTTGCTAAGCAGAAAGACCGCAGTGGTCTCACTTTCAAATGCCAAGTATCGGATGCCAATGAATCCAAAAGCTGTACAGAAATATTGTTTTAAGTTGGTGCACCTAAACTGGTTTACTGTACTCTTCAAAATGCAGTTGATTAATCCAAGGCTAAATTTCAATATCTGAGTATAAGTTTGCATGATTATTTAAAAGGGTTCCACTCCCTAAGAAATGAGTGACTAAACTAAATAACAGAAATCTCTCTCTCTTCTCTCTCTCTCTCTCTCTCTCTCTCTCTCTCTCTCTCTCTGTGTGTGTGTGTGTGTGTGTGTGACAATCAGCCCAACATGAACATATTGAATATAATCCACCTTTGAAGTATGCTTCTCTTTAGTTGATTTCAGTGAGAGAGCTTTTTTTTGCATATTATTAAGTTTCCTACTGAAATCAATAGGACACAAAAAGGCTTAACTTAACTCTCTGGGGAGGAGTGACAGACAAGAAATTTGGGCCATTTTAAAAACAAATTTTATTCCAGAGCAACTCAGGTTGGTCAAACCATCGCACAAGTGCTATAAAGCAGGAAAACCTCCTCAGCAGTAGCTTGCTTTTATTTTCAGAAATGTAACCAATTTATACCAGCTGCTATTCAAAATTGTCAAGATAAAGTGTCGTCCCAGCTACTTTTTGGGATCTCAATATGGACACAAGCAAATAATAGTGATTTAGATAAGATACACTCAAGTTTCTTGAGATGTATCCTGGGGCTCCCAGGTTCAATCAAGTACCGTCTTTCCCCCTTTTTAAGACACCGTCTTATAATTTTTTTTCCTCAAAAAGACACAGGGTGTTTTTCCTCAAAAAAACACACATCGGGGGATGTCTTATTTTTATTACGTCAGTATGGTACGGTACAGCCTCCCCCTGCGCGCTGAGCAGGCAGGGCAGAACTCCGCAAGAGGCGCGTCCCCCCCCCGTGCCTCTCGCTGGTTCGCTGGCTCCCTGCGCACGGGGAACAGGCGGGGCAGGAAGAGGCGTCTTTCCCCCCTCCCCCGTGCCTCTCCCTGCGTGCTAAGCAGGCGGGGCAGAACTCTGCAAGAGGTGCGTTTTCCCCCGTGCCTCTCACTGGTTCGCTGGCTCCCTGCGCATGCAGGAGGGGCTGAGGAGGCGACGGGAACAATGGCGGCACCACGGCTTACTTTTGGGGTACGTCTTACTGCTCACAAAGGTAAAAAAAACCTGCCATGGCTTACTTTATGACTACGTATTAAAAAAGGGGAAACAGGGTATGTGAATATTTGTGCAGAGCTAGGTATACACACGATGGAATATTGGGTGTGGGTTTGCACTATACAATACTGGTTGCATTGTCATTTCTGTTGCCAACCTTCAAATCTGCTCTCTGACTTACTTAGGGACTCATAAATCCAAATGGTTCCAACTCTTACATAGTGAAATCAGATCTATTGGTATTGACTTGGAACTCCAGTATAATTCAAGTGAGCAATATATTTATTGTAATATTCAAATCAGATTAAGGGACATTGAAAAACAAAACATTTAGTCAGCTGTAAATAAAATTTGCTCCCCCCAGTTCTATGGTTTAAATACAACAGATAACAGGGTCACTTGTACTTCCAACTGAAAGTCGTCCCCCCTCTGCTATCCCCCCTCTGCTATCCTCCCCCCCCCGCTATCCGCCTATTATTTCTAAGGAAAAAATATCGTCTTATACACAGAAAAATATGGTATTTCCTTTAGTGCTAATTGGGCACTGGATTTGGGACATGTAGTCTGGTCTTCTTAAAATCACACCTTGTCAACACCCTTCTGTAGCAAGCATAAAGCATAATCTTTTATAGATGCTTGAAAGTCATACTGCACTTCGTTTATTTGCACTGCAAAGCAATTTGCTCTGCTTTGTGGTGAAAAGCAATGAATAGTCCATATGGAAGTTCTTATGGTAATTTGATAATCTAGTAACAGTATTGACAGTACACTTTAAGGAATGCTGTCAGAAGAAATAACAATGTCATTGCCTGATCCATCTCGTCTCTGCGCTGATGAATACAGATGAAAGCTAAGATTCACGCAGCAAGGTAAAATACACTAAAGCTAAAAATGAAAAAAAAAATCATTTCCCAGCACAATATCAACCATCACGCCCAATAACAGCTACTCATTTTCTTTTATTGAATAAATTATTCTGACCACAAGTAGAGGATGAAGGCCCAGGGTTTACAGCAGGCATAGGCAAACTCCGCCCTCCATATGTTTTGCGACTACAACTCCTATCATCCCTAGCTAACAGGACCAGTGGTCAGGGGTGATGGGAATTGTAGTCCCAAAACATCTGGAGGGCCGAGTTTGCCTATGTCTGGACTCCCTGTTTCTTGACATCAGGCTGGCTCCATCACTGATGAAAGCATTTTGGTTTAGACAAGCTTACCCAGAAATGCAAAATATTGTCATGTGCTGTCAGGGGGCTGCAGCCCTGCTCCAGTCCTGTGTTAAGCAGCTATCGAGAGCCGCCCCCAATTTTAACGACGGATTCATTCAGTTCCCCTGCCGGTCCCAGCAGTGGAGAAGGAGAGGTGGTGGAGGGGCTTCAGCCAGCCAGGCAGAGCCATCGCCCCGTAGCTGGGGAAGGAAAGAAGAGGCGCACAAGGTGCTTCCGTCTGCCAAGATGGGGTTCCTGGCGGGAGAATCGCCGAAAGGCACTCTGGGAAACTGATAGTGATTGATGAGTCGTTTTTATGATGCACTCCACATTGTAAAGTAATTAGCCCAGATTAAAGCTTCAAAGCTTAATGATTCAGAGTCTTTCTTTGAGCGGCCAGCTGGGGAAGGGACCCCACGCCTCCTGACATGTGCTTTAAATTGTTTTTAATTTATGGTTGATTTTAATTATTTTTGAATGTTTCAGACAGTTGGTTTTCTGAACTGTTTTTACTGATAATTTTATTGTTTTATTCAAAGCTGCTTTGAACTCTCTCTCTCTCTCTCTTTTACAACCAAGCAGTATATAATTTTCTTTATTTATATTTATTTATTTCATAAATCTTCCAAAGCACAAAGGCAATTCCTGTTGAATTGAGGATCCACACCTTCAAATACAAACTGGTTTCTAAGATCCCCTGTGGCTGCTCCTCCCCATTTGCCTGCCTGTACATTACAAGCCTGGTGGATGATTACTTTGGAAAGGGCCTTTTTAGTGGTGGTACCCCAGCTTTGAAATGCTGTCTCAAGAGAGTCTCACCTGGTGTCTACTCTGTTTTCTTTTGGGCACCAGGCAAAGCCATTCCCCCCCCCCGGCTTTTTACCTGTTGCCGATCAATTTTAATTACAGTATTTTGATATTACTTCTATGCTAGTGCAATTTTTCTAGAAAAAGAGGTGCTAGAACTCACAATAAATGCCTTGTTCTCCCTTGTTCTCTTAGAATGGCGATGGTGACCACCTGAGAGGTGCTGGAACTAAGTTCTGGTGACTTCCGACTGGGGGGGAAAGCCCCATTTTAATGAAAAAAGTTACTTCCCAGTGTTCTCTAGTATTTTATCGTACGCCACCATTACAACTCATTTGAAGAGTGATGCAAAACCTTATAAGTAAATAAACAGCAATTCCTGGTGGCGAGCCCTCTTAAACTTAACGAGGATTATATGCCCACAGACATGTGTGGGATTGCATTGTTAATTATTACCTTATCATTTCAAACCAGGCTTTCAGGACACACAGACACTTCAAAGCTGTTTGAGTAAAAAATGGCGGGCATGTCCAATTCTCACTGCAACTCCCCCTTGGAAAACACGCAGAGAACAGAGAGTTTATGTGCAGATTTCCCGGGGGGCTCAACCTTGTTGTCTCATAGGAAACATGAGCTTAATGGCAGAGCTATTTGGGCTTGACTCGCCCATCAAAGAGAAACATAAAAGAACTCCCAGACAATATAGTCAGATTTTCTTAGCAATGGCCAAGAAAATCCTGGCAGTGCCGCCGGGCTTGTAAAGCTGACAAAGGCCACAAATCTGCTGGGTCTCTCTCGTTCTCATTTCCCGCCATGTGCCGTGAAGGCGACAGAAGCATTGATTCAGCAAAGGACTTCAAGCATGCGCCTTTGCTTGGGCATGTTAAGAAGGACCATTAAAGTCAATGGAACTAATTACTTATTTGTAATTAGCGGAAAGCAATCGTTTGTGTCCACTGCTGACTCAAAGTGTCCAGATGCATAAAACAAGGTTCTATGAAAATAGGAAAAGTGGTAAAATAGTTGGCTCCCACTTAATGGAATGGCCTTCCCTTCTGGAATAATAATATCCCTAGATTTCACGGAAGCAGCAAGATAAAATGTAAAATTGTACCTGTATGTCTAGATGGGGGGGGGGGAGAGAATAGTCCACAGTAAATTAATTTAATAGTTCCATTATTGAGGTTGTGCATGCTGAAGATTAAGGTTGGTCTATGGTGGCGCTGTGGGTTAAACCACAGAGCCTAGGGCTTGCTGATCAGAAGGTCGGTGGTTCTAATCCCCGCGACGGGGTGAGCTCCCGTTGTTCGGTCCCAGCTCCTGCCCACCTAGCAGTTCGAAAGCATGTCAAAGTGCAAGTAGATAAATAGGTACCGCTCCGGTGGAAAGGTATACGGTGTTTCCGTGCTCTTCTCTGGTTCGCCAGAAGCAGCTTAGTCATGCTGACCACATGACCCGGAAGCTGTTCACCGGCTCCCTTGGCCAATAAAGTGAGATGAGCACCGCAACCCCAGAGTCGTCCGTGACTGGACCTAATGGTCAGGGGTCCCTTTACCTTTATGGTTGAGAGCAAGGCTAATGACATTCATATCAGAAGGAAAGAGGCAGGACTCAGTGCTAAAGCACACACTTTGCATGCAAAGACGTCCCAGGTTCAATCCCTGACATCTCCAGGTGGGTATGAGAGAGACATCTGTATAGAAACTTGGAGAGTCACTGGCATTAAATGTAGTCAATGCTTTGATGAAGAAGCCCTTGGGAGATTTATTATTGAAAGGAAGGATGAAGTGGAGGACCATGCGGGCCTGTATATTGTAATCAGAGAGAGGTTGGTAAAGAAGCCTAACATAAGTGATGTTCAGGGGTGTGGGAAACCCAAGGAAGTCATTTATGTGCTTTTCCAGCCCAACTCTCCATCAAGGGATTCAGTGGTCCCCTAAGTCCATTACTAATCAAAGAAGATTGGATGGAGTCAGGAGCTGGTGAAAGCAAGGAAGATCTTTATTTTTCTGCTGCAACATAGTCTCCTCCCCTTGGAAGGAGGTGAGAACCCAGAAGAAAGATTTTGAAAGAGTTTAGAAATTGCCCAGCCCCTTAGCCAAAGAACTCCCAAAAGCTTCATACATATGTCACAGAAAAAAGGCAATCCTTAATAGAAATCCGAGCGTGTGGCTTATCTTGTGCCTGACAATGGTCGCTGATGGCAAATACCTTAGTTCTTGAATCCAGGTCTACCCTATTCATACACAAAATATGCCCTTAAGACAGGATTTGTAAGGGGAAAGAACCATTGGGAGAGGTTTCCCCAATATATTTCCTTCTGCAGAAGAACTATTTGGGGTCATTAAGAGTCATGATGGTTTCAGTGTTGGAAAGAAGACAAAGTCCCTACCAGAGAAGAATGGCAAATCAAGCTGATGAACTATGCTGAGATGGCAACGCTGACTGGAAAACTCAGAAACCAAGAGGATAAAAACTTTATTAAAGAATGGGGAAACTTCATAAGTTACTTGGAGACCACTGTAAGCAGATGGAACCAAGAGCAGGATTTTGATTCCCTTGTAGTGTATAAATTACTATGGATAATATGGTTTGATAGAGACCCCATGGAGGGGATGGGGGGAAGTTCCGAGATTCAGAGAATCTCTTTATATAGATATGCTCTTACTAGTTTGTGTTTATTTGTACTTTGTATTTGAAAAAGGCCACCTCATGAGATGAGAAGACTCCCTGGAAAAGACCCTGATGTTGGGAAAGATTGAGGGCACAAGGAGAAGGGAATGACAGAGGACGAGATGGTTGGGCAGTGTTCTCGAAGCTACCAACATGAGCCTGACCAAACTGCGAGAGGCAGTGGAAGACAGGAGTGCCTGGCGTGCTCTGGTCCATGGGGTCACGAAGAGTTGGACACGACTAAATGACTAAAGAACAATAACAACATTTGTAAAAGCAATAAAAATGATTCCTTTTTTTAAAAAAGGAGGGGGAAAGAGTCAATATGGCTTCAGAATTGTTCTCCTGTACTATTTCAGACATATGACTTATATACTTATGTGTGTGTGCTTACTTATGGACATTTATTTTATATTTGAGGCTTAAAAATTCTTATAACAGTGGCAAGCTGTGTGATGCTTTAATTCCAGTAATTCTCCTGAATCCAACCACAATTCAGGAGGAATGGAAAGCAGGGCAGATGAAACCCCTCCAGTCAAGGAATGATGTATCAGCCCATCTGTAATTCACATTGGAATTCTACAGCCATTCTTCAAGCTCCTTTGGCCTACAAAACGCCTTTGGCTTTGGCATTGAGTTGCTGCCCTCTGAGAGGTGGTGTTGGCAAGCGTCCCATGAGATTGAGTTTGCCTCCTGCTCTTCAGCAGAGTTTCAGTCACAGAGCCCTGCCAAGCAGGAAAAACACATAAAAGAACGAACAATTGTGCAGCAACCTGGGAGACTAAACCTCATTGCACTCCCCTCACAGACAATAATGTTTCTTTTCAGTTCTGCTAATACTGGCTGACAATGCTGGAGGCAGCTCGGAATCCCCCTCCCTAATTGTTTGCTCAACTTTAACTCAAAGGAGGTTGAAATCAGATTACTTGTCTCTCGGAGCCCTGGTTCCAGCATTCTCTGGAGACATTCTGGCTCTTAATTTTATTACATCTCTGACTCGGGGACAGAATTTACGAAAAGAGAAAAATATTCTGCCCTGTGCCTGGCCGGCCGAAGCTCAATTTTTCTAGATTTAATGTGAGCGAGTCGGAAGAGGTGCTAAAGATTCGCTGTATTATATGCTCCTAGGTCAGATTTTTGGATTAAAGCTGTAGGTTCAAGTTGGCACAGCAAAAACACATACAAATATGCTCACTGGGGACAGGCAGTCAAGTTCCCCAAACCTTGGGAGCAACAAAATGTCATCACGTCCTGTCACTCCCAGGGTCCATTGTTCTATGTTTATCAAAGTTTGTGACAGCAAAGTGGCTGCATACACTATTTCAAAAGACATAAGGGGGGGGGGAGAGAATAGAATCATAGAGTTGGAAGGATTCCAATGGTCATCTAGTCCAACCCCAGCAGTTTTATTGCTGCACCAGTAAGAAGGAGGGGAACAAAGGAAACACACAACCCTCAGACCACCCTGTACTTGAATATGCCAAACTGCACGTTCTGAAGTGGATCACTGATCTGATCCAGGCACAATTCAAAGTGTTGATGTTGACCTTTAAAGTCCTAAACGGCCTCGGCCCAGTATACCTTAAGGAGCATCTCCACCCCCATCGATCAGCCCGGACACTGAGATCCAGCGCCGAGGGCCTTCTGGCAGTTCCCTCACTGCAAGAAGTGTGGTTACATGGAACCAGGCAGAGGGCCTTCTCGGTAGTGGTGCCTGCCCTGTGGAACGCCCTCCCACCAGATGTCAAAGAAATAAACAACCATCTGACTTATAGAAGACATCTGAAGGCAGCCCTGTTCAAGGAAGTTTTTTTTATGTTTGATCTTTTATTGTGTTTTTAATATCCTGTTGGAAGCCGCCCAGAGTGGCTGGGGAAACCCAGCCAGATGGGCAGGGTAGAAATAATAAAATATGATGGTGGTGGTGGTGGTGGTGGTGGTGGTGATCTGGGTCATGATCCACCCAGATTTGACCAGCTAAGTCCATTCTCGAATCCAGATAAAGCAGATTCCTCCTCTATCCCTAGAGGCAGCTTTGTCCCCTTCTTGCATTTTAACTGTGCAAAGAAACAAGCAAGCCACTTCTTCGCCCCCCTAGACCAAGCAATACTCTAGAAGTGCTCTTCCCAGCTATCACTCCTTACTTCTGGCAGCCTGAAATGTTTGTGATAAGCAATTATTGCAACAGTTGTTTCTAAGAAATAGGTAAGGAGAAAATGGGTTTTCTGAGAAAGATTCCTTAAATTAATGACACTCTTACTGTGTTTCTGAGAAAAGACGGAAGGGCTTAAACACGAACAGAATGGCTAGATGTTGTGGGTGAATTGACTTTGGGGGGAAGAATGAGCACCCTATCAGAATTGGGCTCCTGTTAAAGCTGGATTTACCCCGTTCCCCTTAAAATCTAACATTTTTAGGTGAAATATTGAGTACAGTGACTGAACCACAAAAGTGTGCTTGGATTTCAGTTAGTCACTTCACTTAAAATAGGAAATATCACTTGTTATACCAATATCACACACAGAGGTTCCAAGAATGAATCCTTCGTTTACAATATCCATTCCAAATTGAACCTAGGAAACCTGCAACCTTCCAAAAGTTGGACTTCCAACTCCCATCGGCCCCAGCCAGCATGATCAGTGGTCAGGGATGATAGAAGTTGTAGTTGTAGGAATCTTAATCTTCAATATAAGCTTCTGCAGGGTCTCACAGTGCCTCTTGGAGAAGGGATTATCTTCTACCCTTAGGAGTTACGTTGTCTGCCTCCCAAGTACTAAGAAGTCCATCAACAGGACTGCATGTTTAATTAGAATTTTAAAAAACCCAATTAAACATCAGCTCCACCCCTCAGTTCATTGAGGGCCTGTGTAAAGATCTTTTCTATTCTACGTAATTCAAGAGGGTTCTGGAAGCTTCTCTGTGTGAAAGAAACAAGCAGAAGGTTTGTGATGTTTGGGTTATACCTTCAGACATTGGCGGAGGAAGCGTCTCTGGAACCCATACAGGCGGCCGCTTTACAGCTGGGGGGGGGGAGGCAGTGGGCCATCTTGTCACCTCCCCCAGGGTGGCACCCGGGGTGGACCACCCCCACCCCCCTTCGTACGCCTCTGCCTTCAGAGAAGCTGAGTACAGTTGGCTTAAACTGGTTCTCTTATCTCTGTCAAGATCATGCTGATCTTAGGGGCCAGAAGGAGCCTGGGCTTCACTCTCTCTTTCTGTCTCTTTTCCTTCTGGTGTGGTGTTCTGTATATAGATAGTGTTAAGGTTTAGACTTATTATAAGTTATTGAAAGTTTAAATTAAGTCTGCTGCAACTGGATTTCTTATGGACAATGCCAATCCTAAATGTATTGGATTTGTGGCCATTATGCTCATTTGCCTTCAGTAGCATTAAAGCTCTGCTGGATGAAATATAATTACCTCTGCTCTATTTTTGGGGAATCCTGCAACGTGTTTACGGTAAGTTGTTGCTCTGCTAGCTACACATTGGAATCTACTCTGGATCGATATTGAGTAGAATTTCATGACAAGGTTATCCCTGGGTTGACCCAAGTTTTGCCAGCTTGATCTAAGGGCCTGGGGTGGGGGCTTGCACACAGTCCAATTTTTTATTCCAATGCAGGATTATCCTTAGGCAACCAGTCACATATGATGCTTAGCATCCACATGTGCATCAAAATACACCGAGATAGCTCAATGAAGTTTGAATAAACATGGAGATCTACTATTGTCTCTCTGGAGACAATGGAAGAGTGCGCCTTTGCGAGTGAAGACAAACTATTGGAAGGTTGCAGCGCCTGCTGTGGCTGTAGAAACCAACACAGGATTGTACTGTTTATCCTGTTGTCTTTAGAAACCGAAGTTAGTTTGCTTGGGGCCTAAAAAGACAACAGTATAGCCTATTATTCATTGTTTCCATTCCACACGGCTTTAAAGCTGACTTATCAAGCAAGCCTGGTGAAAGAGGGAACTGTTGGCACAGAACAACCATATATCTAATTAATTAGTATTATTAATGGGGTTGCATGCAGTCATGGGATAACAGTCTCTTACTGTACTATAAAAGCAAGACAATTTATTTGTTTGACTCTCTCTCTCTCCATCTGCATATGTGTGTTCCATTATAAACCTTTTCACAATGCAGAAGAAGAAACTTAGTCATCCAAGAGGAACTATGAATTCTTTTGAGACATAAAATACGTAAACCAATTGGAGTAAGATCAGTCCGAGGTTCAGTTAACCCTTTGAAGTAGGATTCGAGCCTCCACTGCTTCCAGAATGTTCTGCAGGTCAGGCTAACACTATATTTCTTACAATCCAGCTTTCCTGCAAAAGTTTAATCTGAACATGGCGGCCAAATGTATCAAAGAACCAAGTCATTTTATATCAGCTTGCAATGATAACTTTATTTTGGCAATAACCATGGATTATCTGGAATGAATACCATAATTTCCCTCCAATTGTCTATTTCACATGTGGAAGACAGATTTCCTCACTGCACCTTTATTGACATTGCAGCTGCTTGGTCATAAGAAAAAAAGGAGCTATGTCTAGGTTTTATGTTGAAATTGTTAAAGATTCCTTAGAACTATATTTGGGCAAATGACCTTCAGTCAGTCATTAACATTACATCTTTTTTTTTCACTTCAAGAACTTGCAGACACGATGTGGTTTCTCCATTCATTATATGCAAGATAATTCTCCAGGGGATTTTCCGCAACCACTTGATCTATATATTCCTTGCAGGATGTTAGTGCTAACCCAATTACCAACTGCTATTTGTGCCGAATTAGGGAACTTTCATTGGTCAAACAGGGCATGTAGCATGAGATAAATGAATATTTAAAGCATATATATTAACACCACAAACCAGCCTGCACATAAATGTATTCATTTTAATAACTTAAGGAGGACAAATATTTTATTATATATTGGGAAACAAATATAGGTATAGATGATACATGATAGATATATACAGTAGATACGGGACGCGGGTGGCGCTGTGGTGTAAACCACTGAGCCTTGGGCTTGCCGATTGGAAGATTGGTGGTTCGAATCCCCGCGATGGGGTGAGCTCCCGTTGTTCGGTCCCAGCTCCTGCCAACCTAGCAGTCTGAAAGCACACCAGTGCAAGTAGATAAATAGGTACCACTCTGGGGGGAGGAAGGTAAACGGCGTTTCCGTGTGCTGCTCTGGTTTCGCCAGAAGCGGCTTAGTCATGCTGGCCACATGACCCAGAAAAACTGTCTGCGGACAAACGTCGGTTCCCTCAGCCAGTAAAGCAACATGAGCGCCGCAACCCCAGAGTCGTTCGTGACTGGACTTAACTGTCAGGGGTCCTTTACCTTTTTAGACAGTAGATATATAGAGAGCAATGCAGGTCCTTCATAGAAAAAGATAAAAAAGATGGAACACCTAAGTAATGGAAAATAAAGGAAAGGCTTGAAATGTGTCTGATAAAGGCCCACTTTGTATATGAAAAATGTAAGGGACAAGAGATCTGTTTCGCAGTTATCTAGTCTCAAGCTATTCCATAACATGGTCCCATAGCTGGTTTTCAACATTTAGGTAGCTTGGAATAGTGTCAGCTCGGAGCTGGTTCACTATAGCTTACCGAGTGAGAGAGGGGGAAAGGCAAGTTGATGGGGAGGTCAGTGCAGTGAAAACGCATGGGCAGAGCCAGTCCAGTGCTCCTGCCTGTGTGTTTGCACTGAGTAGACCTCCATACCATCTTGTCACTCTTCCTCCCAATAGGCAACAGCAAGCCACATGACAGGAAGCGAACATAGAGGATTCACCCCACATACCCAACTGCTTTGGGTAAAAGCCCACCCTGTATGTATAAGGTGTGAAGGGCAAGGAACCACCTTCCCGATGACTGATTCCCAATCTTTCCCCATTATGTCTAGATGCTTCCCCACCTCTGGCCATGAAAGTACAAGGTTGGTGCTGGAATGTGAACACCGTGCTTTTGAAAACAAGTTATATTTCCACCTATAAACGCTTCAGCACTGATAAATATATTACAATATGTACATAAATAAGCACATTTCCATAGTTAATGTATTTTTTAAAATCTGTTTTCAGGCCTTTCACAGAGGGGGGGGGGGACATATATCCATTCCCCAAGACTGTGGTACTGCACCAGAGTCAATGTAAGCATTCTGTGTTCTGCTGCACTTTCAGTTATTAAGGCCAGAAGTCTGACATTATGTTCATTATTGTTCCCTTGTAATTTAGACTAAGCCCATCACTTACGGATGTTTCATAATTACCTATTGTTGTTCTCATTGCCAAGAGCCTTCACTGGTTCCCAAAATGCAATATGTGCCTATTTTGAAAGTGACATATGCAATGTACAGGAAGAAAGTCACTTTAATTAATGGAAAGTCAGAGGCCTGCAGCTTTCTTACTTTGTTCTTGTTAACCATTAAGAGTCCTTTCTGTGTTTGATTCCTTTGTTATGAGCTGTATGCCAAAGGTTTAAGGCCCAGGGTTCAGCAAACTTTTTCAGCAGGGGGCCGGTCCACTGTCCCTCAGACCTTGGGGGGTGGGGCAGACTATATTTTTTTGGGGGGGAAGGGGAATGAACAAATTCCTATGCCCCACAAATAACCCAGAGATGCATTTTAAATAAAAGGACACATTCTACTAATGTAAAAACATGCTGATTCCTGGACCATCTGTGGGCTGGATTTAGAAGGTGATTGGGCCTGATCCGGCCCCCGGGCCTTAGTTTGCCTACCCATGGTTTACGCATTGGCCTGGATGATCATGGTTCCAGGATATAGCACCCTCAGTGCCTCTCTCAACCTGGAGGAGGTGGGACAGGCAAACTGGGAATTCTCTTAGGCTACATCAGATCTCCTTGGGTACCCTTTGCAAAATGGAAATGGTAACACTGCTAGATTGGTGGGCCCTCTGCTGGTTTGAGGCACTGGCAAATGCCCAGTATTGTGTGTCGAGGTCCCAAACCACCCCTCAAATGAAACACACTTCAGACAGAAATTTAAGTTTAAGGTTTTTGGCATGATTTTGGCCACAACTTTATTAAAATACAAGATATGTGAGTGGTTGTTTAGGCATTGGTTCAGACTAACTGCTGGGGACAGAACTGACATTTGTCAGTAAAAGGGGAAAACACTTTGGGGAGAGAATGGGAGCCGGGGGTCTGACCCTCGCCTTTCCCCAAATGCTCCCAGGGGCGCTTGCGTGGCCCTGGCCCCCAACCGGGGGTTACGGACAAAAGCATGGCGAGCCCCTGGATTCCTTTAACGGAATTCCCCGAGCAGCAGCAGCATTGGAGGGGCAGCCACAGTCAATCCTGACCCCTCCACCAACCAAATTAATAACCAATGCCTAACCGCCATCCTTATAAGTTGTGACTAATTGCTACGCAGTAGGTGAAAACCAGATGGCACCAGCCAATCAGCCAAATGGAAAAATTCCTACCTGCCCCAAAAGCAGACGACCCCATGACAGGCATAGCAAGGTCATACACAGAGGCCTAAAAAATAGGGAAGGAGGGATGGGAGATCCAATGCATGCAGCAAAGGGGAACATCTCGCTGCAAACAAGCAATATATAGTCCCTGGGCTGTCCACCAACAATTGCAACATAGAAATCTCCCCAACGACACCCAGGGCCCAATCACGACAGTGGCCATCTATACAATCCCGCCCAGCAACAGAGGGGTGATCTGCTGGCCCCCACCGCAACACGTGCTCTCCAGGAAGGAGAACCCGCTTTGTCATCTTCTGAACTTGGCTGTCTCTATGGGCACAGGAGTCATATGCTTCCTTCCAGAGGAAATTTTTATATATTACCTTGGTAATATGGGAGCAGCAGTTTTATGGCAGCAACTCTGCCAGCAAGGTACCATATGAAATAAACACTTGCTTATTTTCATTTTTTAAAAGGCAAAATAATTTCCATAGTGCTTCAGAAAGATAAAATTCCACACCTTCATTGCATGGCTTTATTTTTCTCTTTCTCTGTGGTCAAGAATGGGGTCCTAAATTACAGCAGTAACAGCCTGTAAATTACACTGCGGGAACCAGAAATTATTCTGGATCATTAGAGGCCTTTGCTTATAGCTTCCCATTAACTCTGAATTGTTTCATTATCACAGTGCCATATATATATGATACTGACACAGAGCATCATATTTTTGAAGCTGATTTTCTTAGGAAAAGCAAAATTGCGAGGGGATAGCCATTAGCATCAGGCAAATCCTTCCTCTTTGGAATATTCACTGGCAAACTCAGAAATACACTGAGGCTGCTGCAACTACACAGGGCTGTCTCTATTCTGCCAAAATAGAGCTAGGGGAAGCTCAGAAAGTGTTTTTTTATATTATAATTGTTTTAATTTCATAGAGTTGCCATATTTCAAACAGTGAAAATCCACGCAGAACTGTTGTTGAGCTTTTTTTAGTTTTGCCCAAAGTTGTGGAGCTTTTGGGGGCTGTTTTTGAGCTTTTAAAAATAATAATAATGGAAAATCAGCAAAAACAGCACTGCCAGAGCATGAGCTGCTAACTTTCTGTTTTGTTTTGTCAATTTCTGCCCGGAGACAGCAGTATTCCGTATATGTCCGGGAATTTCCGGACACATGGCAACTCTAAATTTCATTGACGTTGGCTGCCTTGAGCTCTAAATAAGGAAAGGTGGGGTGTCACCATTATAAATTGGATAATAAATAAGTGTTGCCATGCAACTTCCCGGGAAAGGGGACAGTTGTTCCTTGCACATAAAAAGAAAAATAAGATAAATTGGTATGTCAGAATAACAGTGAGCTTGTCCTCTTCCAGGGGAGATTGCTTCAGTCGAGAGAGTGAGCACTGTCCCACCAAACTCAGGTTGCCCCCAGCATCCTCCTGCTGAACTCCTTCTTTGCCACATTCCCAGGGGGTGGCACTGACTATCAAGCCTCCTCCTTCGTCTCAGTTTTGCTACTAAGTGGACAAGCCCCTCCCTAACAAAGACTCATGGGCACAGTTTCTTCCCACCTTGAAAGGTCGAGGAGGGTCTACATGGGCCTTGGTGGGGACAGCCATTTGACAGGCGTGGTCAATGGACTTTTATGGAACCCCTTGGCTATTCAGGAGCCCGTAAAACAACAGGGGGCCTTCACATTAGCCAACAGGATAGCATACTTCTCCTTGGACTAGGAGGATGGGTATGGCTTGGCCTAGGTTAACCATGTTGCATGTCGAGACCCCGAGGCTCCCCCCCCCCGGTTGATGAATAAGACACAAGGACACGGATATTAGGTTAAAGGTTATTGGGCAAATTTAGGCCACAACTTTATTGGTTACAGCAGGGGCGTAGCAACGGGGTGGGGTGGGGGGCGGGCCGCCCCGGGTTCCACCCCAGAGGGGGGTGACACTTAAAATTGTTTTAACTTCATTGAAAAAAAGAGATAATAGACACACACACAACCCCCACACCTCACAAAGTGGCACCATCAGAGGGGGGGCACTTTTTTATCCTTTTTTATTTTTTTTATTTATTTTAACTTTATTGAAAAAAAGAGATAATAGACACACACACACACAACCCCCCATACCTCACAAAGTGGCACCATCAGAGGGGGGGGCCGACACTTTTTATTTTTATTTATTTTTATTTTTTTACATTTTTTATTATTTTTTATTATTATTTTTATTTTAACTTTATTGAAAAAAAAGAGATAATAGACACACACAAAAAAAACCCCACACCTCGCAAAGTGGCACCATCAGAGGGGGGGGGGTGACACTTTTTAATTGTTTTTATTTTTAAAAAAATTAAAGTGGTGGGGGGGTGACAAAAAAAATTCCACCCCGGGTACCACCTGGGCTTGCTACGCCTCTGGGTTACAGAATGTGAGCGGTATTGGCTTAGGCATTGGAATTGACCCGACTAGATCTGACTCCTGCCCGCCATGCAGGGAGTCCTGTAAGAGTCAACCACCAATAGGGGGAGCCTCATCGATGCAAAAACATCTTGAGCTCCCCCTGGGTTCCCGACGGGGTCGTGGCATGGCCCTGACCCAGCCCCGTGCGTCGGACAAGATCCACACCCCTGGATTCCTTTAACGGAATACCCTTAAGCTTAGAGGGGCAGGTGATGGCCACACCTCCCCTCCCCCATCAAAAGATCAACCAATGCCTAACTGCCAAACCTTACAAAGCTGTGACGATTGCTACGAGGTAGGTGTAAACCAAATGGCCCAAGCCAATTTGCCAAGTGGAAAAATTCCTAGCGGGCCCCTCAACGGCAACCAACAGAGGTCCATAGCAAGGCCAATGTCGAAACCTGAAAATAGGGAGGGAGGGTGGGAGATCGAGGAAGTGAGCCAAAAGGAAGTTCCTTTGGTTTAAATGGGTCCCTGCCACGCCACGCCCCCCAGCCAGTGGAACTATCATGCGGCCGGAACCTCCAGGGGACACGGGACTCCGTCCCTGCCCCCCGGAGCAGAGTAAGTGGCCACTGGGAAGTGGAACGGATTTGCTACAACTTGGAAGAATTTATTCTTTACTCAGGACAATAGTTCTCCCTTCTCCTCCCTGAAGTCACCCCTAATCTTCATGAGAGAACGGGCAACATGTTTATAACCCATCAACACGTTTTAAGAATAACTGCACTTGAACACAACAGGTCCTTTGACTTAACTCTTGGAATGGAATCTGCTCTGCGTTTTGGATCTGCTGTTCTAATGTTGCTTTATGCCATGCAAAATGACACCACCAGCCTCTAGGGAGTTAAGGGTAGACCGAAGCCCTTTTTGAAAAAGCAGTAGAATGGCACAGAAGTAGTTGTCTTTGTAGTTTCTTATTCTGTTTTCTTCAAACAAGGAAGAAGAATGTACCTGACAGATTTCAGGAAATATATCATTAGGTAGGTCTCCCTGTAGTGCTAAGCAGTAATATGCCTTTTATTTTTATTTTTTTTAAAAACTCTGTTTCTGTAGACTTTCTATTCATTCTTTCTAGCTTAACTTTCTGGAAGAGCTTCTGGGCTAAAGTTTTAGCACTGAAAACATTCTGCCCTTATTAACAAAGATAGAGCAAACTCTGGCAATAAACACGGATGGGCAGAGGCAGTGCTTGCATGAGGTACCACCAAGAAGCCCTATTTGCACTCCCTTGTTTCTTTGATGGAAGACAGGTGGGTTATAAATGCAATATAAAATATTACACTATCTGCAACATTGATATAAAATCCGACACAGTGAAGCTATCCATTGGATGCTTACTAATGATATGAAACTGAAGTTCTAATGCACTGTAATTAATTGGCAAAATGTAATGGGAACAAAACTGATCAAAAGCCCTGGCAACGTTAACATTCGCAAGTACATTTCCTTGGAAATACCTGGTGCAAAAATAAATCTACAAAATAAATATCTCACATTAAGATGAATCTAATTGCTTTGACCTGAAGTACAAGGCTGTAAAGCAAAACCACAAATTATGAATTCTATTTCAGCTTCTTTTTTCTTGAGAGTGGAAGAAATAAGTTCCCTTTTTTATTCAAGTCAGTTGATATATATATGTAAACTGTGCACTATTAGAAAATATCTGTGAAGCTTCATTTGAATCTTCTGCCTAAAAATTAATGCAGTCATCTCACAGCTTTCCGACACTTTCCATTTGTGTACTTTACATCAAGAAACACAAAAAAATGTGTGATATGATGCCATTGCATTCCACATTTCCCCAGTCTACTTCTTGGACTGCAGATTGTGAAGATGGGGAAACTTGGAGCTTGATATTGTCGAAGATCAGAAATATGAATCTTGGTGGCTCAAATGCAAGGCCAGCACAAAGGATCAAAAGTTCTTATTGGGCTCAAATTAGAAGGAGCCCTCCCTTTCTCCATGAAACTGCTGCAGCCAAGCAGGTGGCTGAGTGGTGTCCAAACATCTCACTTGTCAATCACGGCTCTGACTTCACTCATTGGTTAAAAACAGTGAAAGGCAGGAAGAGGAACTGGACTGAGTCATCTTACAGAAATAGCTTAGGAAGGTACGTGCACATTTTATTTCATAACTGTGATTGTAGGCTCACTACTTCGGTATCTCCTGTACCCACCTTTCTGTGGCCCTGAGCACATTTCATAGAGGGGTGATGCTCCTCAGTTCAGCCCTCTTACTGCCCTGCAAGTTGACTTTGAACCAGAATATAACACATGAATAGGGAAGAACTTGTGTGTCTGTAGAATCTGATTTTCTCCTTTTCTTATTCTTGCAATGGAGTTTCTGCTTTGATTTTTGTTTTGTTTCTCAAGTTACTCTACCAACAAACTCATACTTAAGAAAACAATGGACATGCCAGCTTTAGGTACTATATCAATAGTGACAATCTAGTGAGGCTGGAATGTCTTATCATTTTCTCTACTTCCTGATTTTCTCTTTAAACACAACTTAGCCCTCAATCACAAAAGGACTTAATTTTTGTTTTCTGTGATTGTTGGTTTATACATAAACTAAAAGATGTACTCTGCGTTTCAGAATTCATGGTGGCTGTTGTTTTTTTAAGTCATGCTGATTACAGAAGTGTTGCAACCCTCTTCAGAGGTACATTGCATAACATAACAAAAGGCAAAGAAAATATCCCTTTATATTTTTCTTTAACTCTTAATTTGATGGTACCGCTAGTCCTTTCATTTATTCTGATGGTCAGAGCTGTCTGTTCTATTGGGCTTACTGGCACATTGCACCAGGGCGCTGACCTCTCAGGGGCGCCCCAGCCAGTGGGGGAGCTGTGTGGCTTTGCCGGCAGCTTCCCCTTTCCCTGCACGCCCGCCAGCTGTGCCCCATCAACCATATGGCTGGCAAGTGTGCAGCTTGCCTCCCAAGCCTCCACGGAAGGAGAGCGATCCCTGCAGAGGCTTAGGATGGAAGCTGCGCCCCGCCAACTATATGGCTGGCGGGTGTGCAGCTTCCTTCCCAAGCCTCCGCAGGAGGAGAGCAACTCTGGGAAACGGGGGGGGGGGGCGCCGGAGGGATCTTTGAACCACGGCGCCAGATATGCTTAAGACGGTCCTGCTGATGGTGCCTCTGTCATGTTGACCTTTGTAGGTCTGTCATACTGACCTTTGTAGGTAGTATTATTGCCTCTGGCAGCAGCTTTCCCAATCAGCTTTCTCTCAAGCAAAGGTCTTTCCTAGTCTTCTTACCAAAGAGCTACTCAAAGGCCATAAACTGGAGCATTCCCCATACAAAGCACCTGCTCTACCACTGAGCTATAGTCTTATGTTTACTAGGGACACAGTCTGCTAGAAATCTATAAATGTTTCAGTGAAATGCACGGGAGCTTCAGAAGAACATAGATGGGATATTTTGCATATCTCCCAGTTATTTCCATTGAGCTTTTGAGGGGCAAATTCCATCACTAGATTTCTTTTTGTTCTCAAATAGTTTATTAAATGTATGTAAGAACTATGTCCCTGTAGTGTAATCCATCCATCCAGTAATTTGCGTGGCAATGTGCGCACCCACCCACACCCACACCCCACTCTTTGGTCCTCCCTAATACCAAGAATAAGGCACATGGCAACCAATATTTGGGTGAAATCAGGCCACAACTTTATTGATAACAGATGTAAGAGGGATGGCATAGGCACTGGGTAGACTGCACCCCTTCCGGCCCACCTGCTGGAAGAACTTGTGTTTGGGGGCCAACCAGAAATGAGGGAGTTTCTGACCTATGTCAAGGGGAAACTCCCCAACTGGATTGTACCTGGGGAGTACTGTGACCCCTCATCCCCACCTGGGCCTCTGGACAGAAGCATCTCCCCAGGATCCCTTTAATGGGATACCCCATTTCGGAGGGGCCAGGCAGAGGCTACAACCTCCTCTCAGTCCAAGACTACACCTATCCAACGCCTACACCACCAAAGTTGCAATTCAAAGACTAGATTTCATTTTGTTCTCAAATGGTTTATGAAATGTACGTATGAAATATGTCCCTGTAGTATGATCCATCCAGTAATTTTAGTAACTGAGGAAAGTATTACCTCTTATCTGGACCATAGAACCATCTGAACTTTTATGTTAGAGAACAGTCTGTGTCTGGGTCAGCTATACTAAAGGCCTGGTAGACAAGCTATATGCTTTGGTATTGGCAAACAATTGAATGGGTGCAGTTAAAGGTAGATAGCCATGTTGGTCTGTCATAGTCAAAACAAAACTAGTCTGAACAAAGACATTGGATTCTTATCTCATTATACATGACAAAGCTTTTTTAACCTTCTCACCCCTTGCTTTTTCCTGTAAGACTAATTGCAGCCGTTAACAGTCGTCAACAGGTTTACCACAGCTATCAACCTTTCACCCATTCCCACCACCCCTCTGAGTAATACCCCTCCCCACCCTCTCACTATATATAAGGGTCTGGTGACTTCTGTTTCAGTGTATCTGAAGAAGTGTGCATGCACACGAAAGCTCATACCAAGAACAAACTTAGTTGGTCTCTAAGGTGCAATTGAATGGGTGGTTGGACTTCAGTGTTTATTATTATTATTATTCAGCTGGTGGGTGATTTGTGTAGTGAAATGCAGGCGACTTTCACACCTGTCATGGGAGCTGCTGCTCCATAATCCAGGAGTGAGGAACTTGTAGTTCTCCAAGTGTGGTTGGACTCCAGCCCCTATTTGCCCCCAAATGATTGAGCAATGGTCAATGAAGGTGCAAGTTGTCATCCAGAAACATATGGAGGGCTACAAAGTCACCACCTCTGCCATGGGGAGACAGCACAATTCTCTATTGTGTCTAAGTGCTCCCTCTCGTTGGTAAGGATTTAAATCGGCCTCCCCACTTACTTCTACAATTTCTTTGGCTAGAGCAAGGGCTCTTATCATATGGGAGTGACTCCTATTTTGCAACCAGAAAGGATGGTCCACACAAAAAATATTTTTAAGACAACTACTCAAAATGTGTCATCGCATCTTGGTATTCAGGACAGACTGAGGCAATTTAGTTCTTCTATGTATAAAGAAATCACTGCGACCTAATTAGGGGCTGGGAAATCAATGTTTCCTATAGTAGAGGGATGAAAAGATGAGCCGGTGATTTGAAGACTTGGCTTCAGTATGTTGAGTCATTTTAAAGCAGAACTGTCATTAAAGCATCACTTTAGCTTTTGAGAAAGGTTAAACTGATTTGGTTGAAGAAATAAACTACAAATCTAACTCAAGAGGATTCTGTTTTTTAAAAAAACTCACAAGAACTCACAAAAGAGTCTGTTCAATCAAGGCACACTTGCTTAGCTGATGGTATTCGGAGATTAAGAAAGGCACCTAATGCTTTCTGAAGTTAGCAGAAAGATCTGTCTTTGCTTTGATCAGTATTCGAAATTCCTGGAGAGATGAAACTAAATTATGTAGCTTCACTCTGGGTATCTGAGTTTTTTCAAACTTTAACCCAAATATCCAGTTTTTTGAGAGTTGCCAAGGTCCAAGAAATCAGCATGTAATTCATACTATGGGGTTGAGCCCCACATTGAGAAAAGGATTCCTGCATTGCAGGCCATTGGACTAGATAACCCTCGTGGTCCCTTCCAACTCTACAATTCTATGATTCTGTGATTCAACTGTGTCAAACAAAACATCAATTGAAATGTTCTTTTTAATTAACTTATAGTGCAATGCTATGCATGCTTTCTTAAAAGTAAGTCATATTGTGTCTCAGGCTTACTTCAAGATATGTGTGCATAGGATTGCAGCCTTAAGAACATTGTTTTGTTGGTATCTGTCTATCACACCCACACCCACGCACGCTACCATGCACACACCATTGTTAAATGTTACTGTGAATTGCTTCTGACATTAGCCAAGCTTCTATTTTTAGCTGCTAGCTTGATCCAAGAGTCTGGTGAATGGGTGGGTACATTCCACTGACTCCAACCAGGCTGCAGATCAAGCAAAGGATCTCATCTGCATTTCATGAAATTGAGCAGTGCTTTATAGAGCAAACAGCTTTAGAGAGCAGATAAGCAAAGGACTTCTGCCCATTTGCAATACAAATATGGTGAAAGGCAGGTTCCGTGGGGGTGGCGGGGAGTTGTTCAGATGCTTTGAGGGCTCTGAAATTTCCTCCGAATTGCTTTGTAGTGCACCTGATCTCTCATCCCAGGTGACTGCAACCACAGGTGGAACATTTTCCGCTCTGGAGACTTGCAGCCTCTCTTCATTCTCAAGGGACAAAGAGCCTCTGCTGCTGGTCTGCTGCAAGCCAGCTTGAGAATTAATATCCTATTTTGAATCACCAAAAAACACAGGATTTTTTTATTTATTTTAAAAAAGCAGTTTCATACCACTTTGAACTGTCATGAATTACATCCCACAAAGACTATAGTTGGTTCAGAGTGCTGAGAGTTGTTAGGAGACCCCACCCCACCCCAAGCTACAATTCCCAGAGTTCCCTGGAAAAATAAATCGTCAATCTCTGCTCGGGTTGCCACCTTTGTTCTGGCAAAATACGGGACAGGATTGGTGGGATTGGGGTGGGCAAATATTTTTTACATGGTGCTGAAATGACTTCAAAGCAATCCATTACAATCTATTGCAGTGTAACTGGATGGCCATTCTGGAATTTGTCAAACGCACATACACAGACATGCAAAATTGTAAATCTGTCTGAGCTTTGCTACCCAAAGCTGAAATGCATGACCTTTCACACACATGCAGGCTGGGGCAATAGATAAGTAAATAAGGGGGCATATTCTGATGAAGGGAAAGGTTCCAAGATGGCGTCGACAGAGGAAGCAACGACCTGAGCTCCGCACCAGTTGTGCGGTTTTAATTGTTTTATCAGTCTTATTAGTTTTATTAGTTTTATCAGTTTTTATCAGCTTTTTATCAGCTTTTGTTTCTATCCAGCTTCATTCAGCCTTTTTGCTTTATCTACAACTTCTACAACCTTTGGCACATCCCTCCTTGCCTCACGAAACCTGGCGCCATTTGAGTGAAAAAGCAGAGACTCCCTGGGACTGGATCAATGGCTCACAGAGCTGCCTCCCTGCCTTCAAACTAAGAAACAAAGATAAGATAAGTGGTCCTTACCCCTGCCACGGGTGTATACATCAAAGCTTGGCATCCTTCCAAAATCTACCCTCCCCTCTGCTCTCCGGCTTCCACAAGACTCCATTTACTTGAAGGGGACGAGCTTTGTTCCACATGTTACATTTCTGATGGAGGGGGGGAATAGGTGTTGTGGGGAGGGCAAGTCTTGTGGGAAGCTACTTCTCCCCGACTCTCCTGTCTCAAATATAGTGCAGATAACCATGGCTTTTTATCAGCCTCAGCTCACAAGTTCAGCTACAGCACCTCTCAGGTGGGTGCCATTGACATTCTTAAGAGAACAAGGGAGAAGTTCCCTCTGAGAATGCCATTCTCATACAGAACAAGGGAGAAGCTCTGGCACCTATTTTTCTAGAAAAATAGCACTGCAGATGTTCAGAAGTGGGGCTTTTGGGCTACACTGACACAAAACTGCTTGTTTTTAGAGCCTCAGAACCTGTTCCTCTCGGGGGGGGGCGGTCTGGAGCTCTCAGGATGCATGCCTTCCCCTTAGGTGGAGGGGGCAGGAATTTGGAGAGGATCCCTAACTTGGGAGAGAGAGAGAGAGAGAGAGAGAGAGAGAGAGAGAGAATGAATACAGGACAAAACTGCATCCTGTACTGAATCAATACTGGATGTAGTATTTTATATTGAAATACAGGACCATCCTGTAATATACAGGACGGGTGGTAACCCTTCCTCTGCAGCTGGCTCTGCTGATATGCCAGCTAATATAAAAACAGGCAATATGGCTGTGCTCTGAATTGATATAAGGCAGACCAAGGCAATTTTTACCACTTCTGCTGATTATACAGCAGGGATAGGGACCCGTTTTCAGCTATTTCAGACCTCATTCCATTCCTGGAAACCTTCTAGGAGCCACATGTCATTGGTGGGAGGAAAAACAGGGCAAAACAAAGAATGCATCTTCCCCTTTGTATGGTGAGTTACTTTCTCCATGCATATATATAGCTGCGGTCCTTGATTTGTGCCTAGTCTTCTTATTCCAGATGAGGGAATAAGAATACCTCTTCTTTCTCAGTGCCTCCATTTTGGCTCCAACGTTGTCGGCACTCATCCAGCTGAGTATGCTATTAGCTCTTAACAAAGTATACAATTGTGTGTGTGTGTTCATCTCACGCATTGGGGAGTGTGTGGGGGGGAATTCACTTTTTAATCACAATACAGTGGTACCTCAGGTTACAGACGCTTCAGGTTACAGACTCTGCTAACCCATAAATAGTACCTCGGGTTAAGAACTTTGCTTCAGGATGAAAACAGAAATTGACCGTCGGCAACAGGGTGCCCCATTAGCTAAAGTGGTACCTCAGGTTAAGAACAGTTTCAGGTTAAGAACCGACCTCCAGAACGAATTAAGTTCTTAACCCGAGGTACCACTGTACGTGTATTCCAAGCCTAAATAAATTTCAGTTTATTGAAAGAAGTTGCAATGGACAACCATTTAAACTTGTGGTTGCATGAGTAGAATGCTAAATCTTCAGGATGGATAAGCTTATTATAGATAAATGAGGTGTCAACAGAAGGGAATTCAAGGGTATGATTCAATTAAGGAGAGAGGGTAAGAGCCAACATTGTTCATTTACTTAACTACATGTAATTTGGATCAGATAGAAGGACAAAGTTATCAGAAGCTGGGGCAGATTTGCCTTTTATGTCAATCAAGGGAAGTTATTGACTGTTACATGAAATTGAGTGGAATGAAGTACTATAGGAGTTGACTTCAGCAACCGAAGGTGAGCTGTACTGTAGACAGGTATACCTTTTACAACGTGCCCACCCCAAATCCACATTGAGTACAGGAAGCTCCTGCAGCCAATCAGAAGCCGCGCCTTGGTTTTCAAACAGTTTCGGGAGTCGAACAGACTCCCGAAACAGATTAAGTTCGAGAACCAAGGTACCGCTGTATATATAAAACTCAAGATATGTTTTGAGACCCCCAACTAGGGAGTGAATTAGGAAAAGCAGCTGAGATAGTGTAACATGTATGGGCAGGCCCCATACTCACCACCACAGCTATAAGGCCGCAAGAAGGCCTTGGAACACCATTGCTGCTGCCCTGCCTGTCAGTGCTGGGAAGGACTGCTCCCCCTGAAGGCCATCTTCCATCTTAGGCCCGGGGGCAGGCCCCATACTCACCACCACAGCTATAAGGCCGCAAGGAGGCCTTGGGTGTGTGGGATAAATGTCTAGTCGGATGTGGGAATTTCTTTAATTTTGTTATATGTATGTAACTTACTGTTTTTTGGTGTTTTTTATTGTTTTATATTTGTTTGTTTGATTTGTATTGGGTTTTAATTTGATTTTAAGGGGAGGGGTCAGGGCTGCCTAGGAATGGGTCCCAGCCAATAAAATGGCTGGAGCAGATTCCACAGGGGGGGCTACACTGGGACAACCGATCCCAGTGATCACGGGCAGGAGGAGGAGTTACGCTAAGACCAGACCACGTCATTACCGAGGAGGCAGGATTAGTCGTTGTTTGAGGACTATCCCTACCTCCGGGTCTGGCCCTGACCGGACGGATACTGGAATCAACAAGGGATACCCACATGACCTGAAAGTGTTGCTGTGTAATGCCAGGTCAATGATAAACAAAACAACTGCCATCCACGATCTGATTGTGGATGGAGGATTTGACCTGGCATGTGTGACAGAGACCTGGTTGGATGAGGCAGATGGGCCAGTCCTTGCCGCTGCTTGTCCACCAGGTTTCTCTTACGCACAGCAGCCCAGGCCATCTGGGCGGGGAGGGGGGGTTGCAGTGATTTTTAGGAAGTCATTAGTTTGCACCGGGTGTCCTATTGGAAAGACCGAGTTTTCTGAGTGCATGTTCTGGAAGTTGGGCAATAGGGGCAGTACAGGATTCCTTTTGGTGTACCGACCTCCCCGCTGCAACAAGGATTCCCTGCCCGAGCTGCTTCAGGTCGTGGCGGATGTTCTCCTGGAGACACCTAGTTTGGTTGTCCTAGGGGATTTTAACATCCATGCCGACACGACCTTAAAAGGAGCCGCTCGGGACTTCGTGGAAAGCATGGCCTCCATGGGGCTGTCCCTGAATAAGTTTGGCCCAACTCATAGCCGTGGACATGCCTTAGACCTGGTGTTTACCTCTATGGATGTTGGTGATCTGACACTAAGTAAAAGTGAAACAAAAGAAGTGCCATGGTCAGATCACTTCCTGGTGCAACTGAACTTCTCCGCAACCCTTCCCCTCTGCAGGGAGGTGGGACCAATTCGGATGGTCCGCCCCCGCTACTTAATGGATCCAATTGGCTTCCAGAGAGTGGTAGGGGATGTTTTATCCCATGTTGATGGCCTTTCAGCTAATTCCCTGGTGACCCGCTGGAATGTGGAGTTAACCAGGGCTATTGACTGTCTGGCTCCGAAGCGCCCTCTCCGATTGCATGGAGCCCGGGCAGCTCCGTGGTTCTCCCCAGAGCTGAGGGCAATGAAACAGTCGCTGAGACGGCTAGAGCGCCGGTGGCGGAAAACTCATTCTGAATCAGACCGGACACGAGCTAGAGCTCAACTTCGAGCCTACCAAGTGGCAATGGCGACGGCGAAGAGGACCTTCTTCACCGTTTCTATCGCATCTGCAGAAAACAGCAGCAGGAGACTCTTCCAGGTGGTTCGCAATCTAGCAGAACCACCTCCGTCATCGGGGTCTGGTGGGGACCCCAAGATCTCCTGCAATGCTTTTGCTAAGTTTTTTGCAGATAAAGTCGCTCAGATTCGGAAGGAGGTAGACTCCACCGTGGGAGCAGAGCCGGGGCGGGAGAGTGCTAGAGCTCTGTCTAGTCATGTTTCATGGGATCAATTCCAATCTGTTACCTCTGAGGATGTGGACAGGCTGCTTGGACGAGTGAAACCGACCACCTGTCTTCTTGATCCTTGCCCATCCTGGCTAATAAAAGCTAGCCGGGAAGGGCTGGGCGATGGGCTCCGCGGGGTGGTGAATGCTTCCCTCTGTGAGGGAGTCTTCCCAGACCCGCTGAAAGAGGCGATCATTAAACCGCTTCTTAAAAAACCATCTTTAGACCCGGCCATTATGGCCAACTATCGCCCAGTCTCAAATCTACCATTCTTGGGCAAGGTCATTGAGCGGGTGGTTGCTGAACAACTCCAAGCACGCCTGGAGGATGCGGACCATTTGGATCCCTTCCAATCGGGATTCAGGCCTCATCATGGGACTGAAACTGCCTTGGTCGCGCTGGCCGATGATCTCCGGCGGGCTAGGGACAAAGGTGAGAGCTGTTTCCTAGTTCTGCTGGACCTCTCAGCGGCCTTTGACACCATTGACCATAACATCCTTCTGGACCGTCTAGAGGGGTTGGGAGCTGGGGGCACTGTTATACAGTGGTTCCGCTCCTTCCTCCTGGGCCGTGTTCAGAAAGTGGTGGTGGGGGATGAGTGTTCAGACCCCTGGGCTCTCGTTTGTGGGGTGCCTCAGGGTTCCGTCCTCTCCCCCATGCTTTTTAATATCTATATGAAGCCGCTGGGAAAGATCATCAGAGCGTTTGGGCTGGGTGTTCATCAGTATGCGGATGATACCCAGCTCTACCTCTCTTTCAAATCAGAACCAGTGAAGGCAATGAAGGTCCTGTGTGAGTGCCTGGAGGCGGTTGGAGGATGGATGGCGGCTAACAGATTGAGGTTGAATCCTGACAAGACAGAAGTACTGTTTTTGGGGGACAGGGGGCGGATGGGTGTGGGGGACTCCCTGGTCCTGAATGGCATAACTGTGCCCCTGAAGGACCAGGTACGCAGCCTGGGAGTCATTTTAGACTCACAGCTGTCCATGGAAGTGCAGATTAATTCTGTGTCCAGGGCAGCTGTCTACCAACTCCATCTGGTGCGCAGGCTGAGACCCTACCTGTCCGCAGACTGTCTCGCCAGAGTGGTGCATGCTCTGGTTATCTCCCGCTTGGACTACTGCAATGCGCTCTACATGGGGCTACCTTTGAAGGTGACCCGGAAACTGCAATTGATCCAGAATGCGGCAGCTAGACTGGTGACTGGGAGTGGCCGCCATGACCACATAACACCGGTCCTGAGAGATCTACATTGGCTCCCAGTACGTTTCCGAGCACAATTCAAAGTGTTGGTGCTGACCTTTAAAGCCCTAAACGGCCTCGATCCTGTATACCTGAAGGAGCGTCTCCACCCCCACCGTTCAGCCCAGACACTGAGATCCAGCGCCGAGGGCCTTCTGGTGGTTCCCTCACTGCGAGAAGCAAAGCTACAGGGAACCAGGCAGAGGGCCTTCTCGGTAGTGGCGCCCGCCCTGTGGAACGTCCTCCCTTCAGAGGTCAAAGCGATCAACAACTACATGACCTTTAGAAAACACCTGAAGGCAGCCCTGTTTAGGGAAGTTTTTAATCTGTAATATTTCAATGTATTTTAGTGTTTTTTGGAGGCCGCCCAGAGTGGCTGGGGGGACCCGGTCAGATGGGCGGGGTACAAATAATAAATTATTATTATTATTATTATAACATAGTGATTAAAGATCTCAGATTCGGACTGTAATGACCCAGGTTAAACACTACATTTCAAAGCCCCCATTTAGTAATGATGATAACAGGGAGACCATGGAACAGTCAACACCCCTCAGCCTGAATTACCTCAGTGGATTGGTGTGAAGACAAAATGGGGAGGGGAGAGCCATCAGCTTTGAACTGCTTGGAAAAAAGATGGGCAACAAATGTAATTTTTTTTAAATTTCATTTGAATATTTATGATCTGCACTTTCACAACATATATCAAGGAGGCTTAGAACATGAATAGAACTAAATCAATCAAACAAGTCAATATCTATAAAACATAATTAGGAAACATTGATAAAACAGGAACAGAGAGTGGTGTGTTAAAGAGGACAAAATCACATTGCACGGGGGCTGTCTAAAAAGTACAGTTTCAAAAGGACAACCGAAAGAAGGCAGAGACTGTTCTTGCCAAACATCTACAGGCAGGGAGTTCCACCGTCTGCCATCCTAAAGGCTTGGTCCCTAAATGGGATAGTAATAGCAGCAGCAAGAAGCCATTTTGACAAGTAGGTGCCATGACATATTAATTAATTAGTGGTGATTATGAATATAACAATAATTACTAATACACTTCTACTAAGAAACATACAGTTTAGGGCAGGCTTCCTCAAACTCGGCCCTCCAGATGTTTTTGGCCTACAGCTCCCATGATCCCTAGCTAGCAGGACTAGTGGCCAGGGATGATGGGGATTGTAGTCTCAAAACATCTGGAGGGCCAAGTTTGAGGAAGCCTGGTTTAGGGGAAAAAGACATGGCTAAAAGCTGAAAAATGCTATTTTATCAGGCTGCACTCAAAGTTAGCGGTCACCACCTCTCTCTCTCCTTCCCCCTCACTTTTCTTTTTGGCAGTTCTTTCCTTCCTTCCTTCCTTCCTTCCTTCCTTCCTTCCTTCCTTCCTTCCTTCCTTCCTTCTCTCTCTCTCTCTTTACATTTCAAATATTTGAAACTTCTGAAGCCTCGTGGCGACATGTCGACTCATTACTCAGCTAGATTTGCTCCTCTTCCGTGCCTCTCTCACATTTACAAACAGGCAATTGGCTGAACTCCTTCCGTTCCTTTCCAGGAGTCCATTCATTTACACAAGACTCATTACCGGTTTAACAAACCTCTCTCCGCACTCCCTGCTGCATAATTGCCCTGCTGCGAGCAATCACCTTTGCACCTGTCTCCCGTGTCAACTCCACAGCTCGGCAAGTCCCGGCCATTAATATTTGGCCCAAGGATCTCCCAATTAGCTCTGGAGAAAAGGGAAGGCACCTTCAGAGCCAGGGAAGTCAGAGCAGCGGCATGAAAGATGCTGAGGCTTCTTTCGTTGAGTTTTTGCTTGGGACATGTATTGGAAAGACAGTCCTCCTTCCTACTAGATTCCATGCTAGATTCTGCCAAGCCAAATTCCTTGCCAAGCCAGTTGCATTCACTATACAGTGATCCCTCGACTTACGAATGACCCGACTTACGAGTTTTTTGAGTTGCGAGGGATCAAAGCGACCGCCGCTTCCGAATTTTTTCGACTTCCGATCGGAAGTCGCGGCCGTTTTAGATGCGGTTTCCTCAACTTACAAGGGTTTTTTCGACCTACGAATGCGTTCTCCCAACACATTCCTATGGGGACTCGAGTTACGATGATTTCGACCTACGAAGATTGCGTCGGAACGGATTATCTTCGTAAGTCGAGGGTCCACTGTATAGCCCATTTAACGCTCATTTCACTCTCGCCATGTAACATCATTCTCAGGTAGTCATTCTAAACCTTTGAATGCATTGCCATCACTTCATAGAAATAAAGTTGGGATTATTTTGAATGTCTGAGTCTCAAACTACACTTGACATGCAGGATGCCCTCCTACATTTCTCTGATTAAAATAGGGACATCATCAACAACAACAATTTTATTATCTATCAATTTTATTATCTGGTTTTTTTCTGGGGGTACGCAGGGGTACACATACTGTACCCCTAAACATTTTGTGAATCTAAGTTTGGCCTCATTGAGGGGCAGTATTTCAATATGAGTAGGAAAATGTTGTTTAGTCGTTTGGCCGTGTCCGACTCTTCGTGACCCCATGGACCAGAGCACGCCAGGCACTCCTGTCTTCCACTGCTTCCCCCAGTTTCGTCAGACTTGTGTTTCCCCCCCAGTTTGGTCAGACCCTACAATTTTTTTAAAAAAATAAAATAATAGTTTTTATTTACAAAGGAAATCCAACATTCATATACATACGGTATACAAAAAAAGAAAGAAAAAGAAATCAAGGAGAATCTGACACTACACAAACTTACAATCAAAAGTTAGAAAAAAGATTCTGCATCCAGAAAAAAGATGTAGTGTGTGTTCCCTCCACCAGTGGTCACCCGTATTTTGACTCTTATATTACAATTTATGTTGCATATATCTCGTGTTGGTAGCTTCGAGAACACTGTCCAACCACCTCATCCACCTCATGTCGTCTCCTTCTCCTTGTGCCCTCCATCTTTCCCAACATCAGGGTCTTTTCCAGGGAGTCTTCTCTTCTCATGAGGTGGCCAAAGTATTGGAGCCTCAGCTTCAGGATCTGTCCTTCCAGTGAGCACTCAGGGCTGATTTCCGTATGAATGGATAGGTTTGATCTTCTTGCAGTCCGTGGGACTCTCAAGAGTCTCCTCTGGCACCATAATTCAAAAGCATCAATTCTTCAGCAATCAGCCTACTTTATGGTCCAGCTCTCACTTCTGTACATCTCTACTGCAAAAACCATAGCTTCAACTATACGGACCTTTGTTTTGTTTTTGTTTTTGTTTTTTGTTTAAATTTCTGTTATTTTTTATAACAGTTCTAAGTTATAAGAGTTCTAAGATTGCGGCGCGCATAGACACAGCGGCTGCTCAGTGCTCTCCCTTATTTTTAAGTGTTTTGTATGGCTTTTACTGCTGTTACTCGTGTTGAGTACATTTTTGGTTGGGGAAACAATTGTTTAAATGAAAAATGAATTTATTTTTTAATTTTTTAATTATTAATATTATTATTTAAATCCAATTTCATTGTACTTGTACAATGACAATAAAGATATAAAGATAAAGATGTCTCTGCTTTTTAAGATGCTGTCTAGGTTTGTCATTGCTTTTCTCCCATGAAGTAGGCGTTTTAGGAAAATGAGAGTACCCCTAAACAAGTTTTAAGAAAAAAAGCACTGTATATACCCCACCTATCTGGCTAGGTTGTCCCAGCCACTCTGGGCAGTTTCCAACATACAGTGGTACCTCGGATTAAGTACTTAATTCGTTCCGGAGGTCTGTTGTTAAGCTGAAGCGTACTTAACCTGAAGCACCGCTTTAGCTAATGGGACCTCCTGCTGCCACTGCACCGCCAGAGCACAATTTCTGTTCTTAGCGGAGTTCTTAACCTGAAGCGTACTTAACCTGAAGCGCAGTTAACCCGAGGTACCACTGTATATAAAAACATAGTAAATTTTAACATTCAAAAACTTCCCTATACAGGGCTGCCTTCAGATGTGTAGTTATTTATCTCCTTGGCTCAGGGGTTGCATAACTCCATACCCTCCAACATTTCTTCGATGAAAATAGGAAGGTTCTACCATACCCCCACATACATTTATCTGAAGAAAATAGGGCTGTCCTAAGGAAAAGTGGGACATTCCGTGATCAAATTGAAAACTGGGACAGCATCTGTAAATCTGGGGCTGTCCCTGGGAAATAGGGACATGGAGGGTCTGCATGTCTTTCCTCAGGCTTTTTAAACAAAGAAAGAAAATCAAAAGTAGTGTTGTGGGGCTGTATGTTTGAAGCTGCAAATGAGAGGCCACAAGCTTTTGGGTTCCAGTGGACAGATCCTGATGAACTTTCATTAGTTTTGCTTTTTTAAACCTACAATGACAACACACAAATGAATGTGAAAATGTAGGGAACCGAACTGGAAACTGGGAAAAAATGGACAGATTCAACCATCCCATGTCACATCTGTTGTTTTGCTCACCTTTGCCACTGGCTCTGCCCAGTGATGGATCCGGCCCCACCCACTGCTGGTATGTGGTCCCTGGAAATAGAGCCCTTAAATTGCAAAAAGCTTCCCTGCCCTTGCAGTCAGGAATTGGAGCATATACAGAAGCTGTGGGCTTCATAGGTGAAAGCAACAGATGAGATCCATTCTCTGAGCTGCTCCTGGAAGTGTCTGACTTCCTCATTTATTCTCTGCTGTTCGCTGCATGTATTCTTTGACACCATGCCTCTAAATCATGTACACGGATGCACCGTTGTAGAGCGGAGATGATTTTGTGTTCCTTGTGGGAGTGACTAATCAGTAATCTCTTTGCTGAGGTTTCTGCTTTGCTCTCCCACTATCCACCTTTCCACTCCTCCCTTTTAATCCCAGCTTCTCCTGTGCTAGGAGACTGTTA
Source organism: Darevskia mixta (assembly GCA_034641385.1). NCBI lineage: Eukaryota > Metazoa > Chordata > Lepidosauria > Squamata > Lacertidae > Darevskia > Darevskia mixta. The sequence continues at coordinate 14,731,603 of JAWWNH010000017.1, forward strand.
TTTTGCTTGATTTGTGTGCTGCACTGCAATGGCTGATCTGAATATGCTGAATTACAGGAGGAAGGAGGAAGTCACAGTTTGGAATGGGAGAGAAATTTGAACCTGCCTGATTCACTCTTCCTGAAAGAATATGCAAAGCAAAATACAACCTGCCTTTGAAATTCGCACTTCTCTGAATTTTGCAATGCAGTTCTTCTGTGAGATAGTGTCTATGAGAATCCATATACTAAAATAAAGTGAGCATAAAAAATGGCTTATATTGGGGAAAATTGCCTTGTGAAAATGTGCATATAAGGAAAAACTGCAGTAAAAAACTGTACATTAGGAGATATTTGCACTAAGGTGCTGATTACTGGAATAAATAAAATCTGCAAAATAAATAAATGAATTCACCAACTGTTATGGAAATATGAAGGACCGAATTTAAGACAGGAAATATGAGAAGCTGGGAGAAACGGAAATGGACAGTCACCCATTCCTAGCTACAAGCAAAGTGCAAAGTAAGTCGCTTTGCCTTAAAATATGAACCACACTGCTTTCTCCCCTACTCCAATTCCATCTCTACCTCCTCCATACAGTGGCCATAGTGATGGCTCCACCCACATCACATAATGAAGCTCAGCAGTACCACCCAATTGATTCAAGGAACTTTTCAATAGCCCTTGTGAAGATGTAGGTTGGTTTTGGTGGAAAGAACATGGATTGGTCAGTGACAGCAAGATCAAGTCTTGATTTTCATGTATGAAGAAGCTGTTGTAGATCAGACACCAGAGACAGAACTTTTATATCACCTTGCAACATCTCAAGCATGATATTTTTCAAAGCCATTCATTCACTCACTCCTTTGGCCAAGAGTCCTAAAGTTACTGAACAGGGGTGTGTGGTATGACAAAGTGATGCTCATGGATGCATGGATCAATCCTCACTTTTGTTCTTTTCCCCTACAGCTTTTAAACACATGAGGAAGGGAGATTAATACAGTTGACCTAGAAGTATGACTTCAGTACCGACTGGCTGTTGGTTTGTGTTTGTGAGGGGGAAAACACCAAACATTCACATGAGAAAAAAGTTGGCTTCCATTTTTTATTTATTTCTGTTTCCTCCCTCGGGCAGGATGCTGTGAGCCTTTTGAAACAGCACACTGCTTCTGTTTTTGAAAACAGAAAGAAATCACAGAGCCTACAAAGTATTGCTTTCCACCGTGATCATCAAACTGCAAGCCGTGTTCCGCCTGCAGCTTGCGGCGCTTCTACTGGTCTTTGGGATGAAGCAGTTTGATAGACGGTGGAAATCAGAGGATGAATGGAGAGGATAACTGGTGTGTGACTGATGTTCTTATTATAGACTGGGGTTCTTAAATTAAGAAGTGCAATGGAACAAGTGGGTTTTAGCCCCATGTTGGGCAAAAGGATTCCTGCATTGCAAGGGTAGGACTACATGATCCTTGTGATCCCACCAAACTCTACAGTTCTATGATTCTAAGTAATTATCAGCCCAGATTATGAATTGCCCCAAGGATGTCTGAATTAGGACCTCCTAATACTGACATTAAGGGACCCAGGTGGCGCTGTGGTCTAAACCACTGAACCTAGGGCTTGCTGATCAGAATCCCCGGTTGGCGGTTCAAATCCCCACGATGGGGTGAGCTCCCGTTGTTCGGTCCCAGCTCCTGCCCACCTAGCAGTTTGAAAGCACGTCAAAGTGCAAGTAGATAAATAGGAACCGCTCTGGCGGGAAGGTAAACGGCATTTCCGTGTGCTGCTCTGGTTCGCCAGAAGCGGCTTAGTCATGCTGGCCACATGACCTGGAAGCTGTACGCCGGCTCTCGGCCAATAAAGCGAGATGAGCGCCGCAACCCCAGTGTCGGACACGACTGGACCTAATGGTCAGGGGTCCCCTTTACCTTTACCTTTAACACTGACATTTTTCTAACTCAAGTCCCATTTGCACTATATGTTGGTCCGTGAGCATCTACTCTTGGGATTTCATTTCTTTCTGCTGCAGAGTTCCTTTCACAGAAATGTTCTCCTGCATCTTTCACTTCTTTACAGCATCATCTTCAGCATTCCAGCTCTTAGTGAAATCCCCATTGCGTGACCAAGCAGCGACCGTCCCAGCCCCCAGGGACCACCAGAAAGGAATAAAGACTCATGACAATGTGTTATGGGATTAAAATTTGGCCACAACTTAATTGAACTTTCAAATGTAGGAAGACCTTGGCTTAGGCATTGGGCGTGTATCCCTTCCAACCCCCAGCAGGGAAAATGGGATATGAGGTTGCAAGACGTATGTGTACGCAGGCAGCCCACCCCATATCCCCACACGCAGGGTAGTTCACTGACAACCTTTCAGTGTGTGGCCAGTGACACCCATATTACTGCCCCTTTAAGAGGGGACCCTGGAATCGCCGCCATGGGGGGGGGATGAGTCACCACTTCTCGCCCCCCCCCATTATAGGGAAGAAAAGGATTCAACCCAAGGCCTTAAACCGCCAAAGTTGTGCCCCATATGCAGATGGGGCCTGCAAATGGCAAACTTTATGAATGACAACATATTTGAACGTATCTGCGTAGCTTAGTAAACCTGCCTCTGGGGAATAAAGATTCTTAAGGGAATCACTTTTAAAATAGCTTATATAGCAAAAATGCACCATGTGGATTGGCTTTTTAGCGCTTGCTAAGAATGTTTTGCTTTCAACAAACCATCTAAAATCTTTATCCCAGTAGGTATCCATCCTCGAACCAAAGCAATTCTATGTACGTTTAAACTGCTTTTATATTTATATCTATACTTCTGTGGGTTGTTGTTGTTTAAAGGGTTTTATATAGTTGTTTTTAACTTTAAAAAATTTGTATCATATATATATATATATATATATATATATATATATATATATATATATATATAATTGTAAATCACTTCAAGATGCCTTGTGGAGAGTGATTAATCCATGAAATACATAAGTCATAAAGATAGATACTTGGAACAGTAGCAATTCCATACTCTGTCACATTCAGAAGTGCATCTATGAAGGGCTAGAGGGCAGGGGGGTTTTCCGCTCTGTCCTTACAGCAAGGATATGTCCTGTTACAGCATGTCTTTTCTCTATTTGTATCTGTATAGTTATCGGGCTTTCTGAGCGAGGGTCAATCTAATGTCAAGTTCACCCTCAAGCAAATGATATAAGAATTTCAGGAATAGGTTTGTTTCCAATCCCTGTCAATTTCACATAGGTTTATCCAGGAATCTATTCCTTCTTCTTTCAAGATTTCTTTATTTGCATTGTACAAGTACAATGAAATTGGATATAATCATCATCATCATCATCATCATCATCATCATTTTTCATTTAAGCAATTGTTTCCCCAACCAAAAGTGTACTCAACACGAGTAACGGCAGTAAAAGCTAAAAAAATAAGGAAGAGCACTGAGCAGCCGCTGCGTCTATGCATCTTAGAACATTTTGGAGGTCCCGAGCCACAAGGTTGTTAGACTGCTTTCAACTAGAGCCAGGGCCTTTTCAGTACTGGCCCCAACTTGGTGGAACGCTCTGCCACAAGAGACCAGGGCCCTGCGGGATTTGACAACTTTCCGCAGGGCCTGCAAGACAGAGCTGTTCCGCCTGGCCTTTGGGTTGGACTCAGTCTGATGTTTTTTCCTCCCCTTACGGTTTTGATTATGGGCGATAAATGAAGCTGCATTTAAATTTTAAATTTTAACCTGTATTTTAATTAATGGTTTTTCTTTCTTTTATATTTTATTGTAATTTTTATTGGTGTTAGCTGCCCTGAGCCCGGTTTCGGCTGGGAAGGGAGGGATATAAATAAATTTATTATTATTATTATTATTATTATTATTATTATTATTATTATTATTTAGAACTGTTATAAAAAATAACAGCAATTTAAACAAAAAACAAAAACAAAACTGAGCCCTCTCTGCCAAGCAGCGGTGGCGGCAGTCCTGCCAGGTGGTAAGTCGCAGGACTGGGGCCCTCAGGCGCTGAGCAGGGGAGTCCTCCTGGGTGGCAGCAGCCGCAGCAGTTCTTATAGGCACATCCACTGGGATGTGCATCTTTGGCACACCAAAAGACACACCTCTCAATTTTCAGATAGTGGTTGACTCCCTCACCTCAGCCCTGACCAGCTGTGGCACCTGCAATGCAGGCTGTGGCAGTTTCTGTTGTTCCTGCTGAGGCAGAGGCAGCTTCTGGTCCTGCATTAAATCCTGAACTTGTTGCATCGGCAACACAACACGACAGGGAGACAGGATGAATGTGTGGGAAGGCGACCTCAACTCTTCCGTGAGGGTCCCTTTTATTGACAATCTCACACCTTGCTAATGGTTAACCACATAGGTACAACTCAAGGAACCAAATAAGGAAATATCTGCCCTAGCTGTGACACATAGCACCATGTAAGGAGTTGTTTTCCAAAATGTGACTCCCCCAAACTCCCCCCATGCTTCTTGCATTCTCCAAGCACATGCTCTCCTCATGCACCCCTCCCGTGCTCATCTTGTGATCTCCAGTACTTTTCCATCACCCTCCATTGTTCTATTGTATCCCTGACCCATGTCTGCCATCCTGACATTCAGCGCAGTGTGGTTTGCCAGCGCAACACTTTTAGCCTGGGCAGAACTACCGTGGTATGCCAACACAGTGTTTTCCTTTGGTAGGATTGGCGTGGCATGCCAGCGTCAATCCAGTTTATGATTCCTAATAATTCCCACATGAACTGAACCAAATTTCTCCCCCATCCCTAATGATAAGACATATTCTTAAGATTTCCATATTCTGACACAGCATAGCTTTGATTACCAGGTGCTGGGAACGAACAGGGAATGCCCACGTCTCATTTTCACACCTTCAAGAGATATGATTGGTGCTTAGGGTTTCTTCCAGCAGGGCAGTGCTTTAAATAGATGTCCTTATTTTAGACATCCACGTCTGCCGTATCAATCTTTATTCTGCTAGTGCTGCACTTGAAAAATTGGACCCTTACAAGATTTCCCAACAGAAACCTTCCTAGATTGAAAACACCGAAGACTTGAAAATGCAACTGTTTTGTGTGTGTGTGTGTGTGTGTGTGTGTATCCTAACATGCAGAGCCCTCCTAGGAAATTTTGCCAGTCTTTTCAAAACATATTTTTCTCTACATTCTCTCAAAATTCTTGAGATGCCTTGCCTAAGGAGGAATCTCCCAATTCACTTTATGAGACATTTCATCTGCGTGTTTTATGAGCAGACTCACTGGAGATAGAAAAGTCAACATGGTATTTGGGCATATCTCTCCTTCCAGTTTGATATGGATAAAACAGAAAGTCTCTTTTGTTGCAATTCTCATTGCCGGTTTCGTATGATGCCAACTTCAAGGAACAGCCTGGAAGGATTTAGGCAAAATACTTGTTTACTTTGGTTCCCTCAACCCTCAACCACCACACACACCTTTTGTATTTATAAAGGCTGCAGAAGAACATTAAAATAAAGCGTCAGGGACACTTTTCCTCCTCTAGTTGAAATTTGATTTTGTTGTTCAAGCTGCATCTGCAGCCAATCAACATGCAGCACATTCTCTTTTTTTCTGAAGCGAATCCCATTAATATTCTTTATCTCATTGCTCAGAGCCTCCTAAGGACAAACATACCGTAAAATGTTCTCATAAATCAAATTTAAGTGTACTGCAGAGGTAATGGGGATAGTAAAAATGTCATGCTTTGGCAGTGGTTTAGTGGAGAATGACCTATTTTCATATTAAAGTGATAAAATAAGTATGATAAAATTCATAAAAATGATTATTTTTATTTTTATTTTTTGCAGATAAGGAGCCAGTGAGATTTAGATCAAAGTTATAACCCCCTACATTTAGTATGGGTTACCAGCACCAAGGCAACTGAAGCACATTAGAGTCATTCCAAGACCTGCTTTACTCAGGTGGAAGAACTTTCTCCCTGTTTTGCTAATAGCATGCAGGAAGCATTAGGAGAGTATTAAAAATGCATCTTCAGAATTATCCTTACCTCAGTTTTCCACCTTATGATTTATAACATGTAGAATCACTATTTGTAAACAGTAGCATACTTTATACAGACATGCAATCTCTCTGTGAAACAGAAATTAAAATACTTTACTTTATTATTATTATTATTATTATTATTATTATTATTATTATTATTATTATTTATACCCTGCCCATCTGGCTGGATTTCCCAAGCCACTCTGGGCAGCTTCCAATAGAATATTAAAATACAATAGTCTATTAAACATTAAAAGCTTCCCTAAACAAGGCTGCCTTACTAAATATTATTCAGTTGACCACTCCAGTTGTCATATTTTAGCTTTTATTTGGTCAGAGCAACAGCAACCACAGAGAATCCACAAAAGTAGAGTCCACCAGGCTATAAGTTACACTGGCTAATATAGAAGCATTCCCTCACCTTAGCTTAACACATGCATAGAAATTAAATCACATACTCAGAGGAAAAGCGTGGCTGCATTCAGAGAGCTGGGTGCATGACTCAGTAGGGAAATGGTTTCTGCTTTCTATTACAGACCCAAGCCTGAGCTTTCCCTGCACAAACATTCTTGACGCATTCTTAATACAGTCTGAATAAGCAGATTCTCCTAATATTAGTCTTTCACACGCTATTTTTTCTCTCTCCTCACATGCAGATTACCTATCAATGTCCCCACCTCTATTGTCCAGCCCAGACACACCTAGTGCCTTCTGGCACTTCCCTCACTGTGAGACGTGAAGCTACAAGGTACCAGGCAGAGGGTCTTCTCGATAGGGTCATACACCTTGTGAAACACCCTCCCATCAGATGTCAAGGAAATAAACAACTAATGTGACTTTTAGAAGACATCTGAAGGCAGCCCTGTTCATGGAAGGTTTGAATGGTTGCTGTTGCATTGTGTTTTTAATATTTTGTTGGGAGCCATCCAAAGTGGCTGGGGAAACCCAGTCATGTGGGCGGCATATGAATAAAGTCAGCATCATCAATGTATACAACAATATGTTCACCCACTACAATACTTACAGCACAATCCTATGCATGCCTTCTCAATGTAAGTTCCTTTGAGTTCAAGGGGGCTCTCTCTAGGGTAAGTCCACATTAGCCTGCAGCATTAGTGGAATGAAAAGCTGAAAAATTTATTCTCTAATTCTCTAGCCACTGAAGAAAACCATCATTGAGAGCCAGTGTGGTTTAGTGGTTAAGAGAGGTAGACTCGTAATCTGGTGAACTGGGTTCGTGTCTCTGCTCCTTCACATGCAGCTGCTGGGTGACCTTGGGCTAGTCACACTTCTCTGAAGTCTCTCAGCCCCACTCACCTCACAGAGTGTTTGTTGTGGGGGAGGAAGGGAAAGGAGAATGTGAGCTGCTTTGAGACTTCTTCGGTCAGTGATAAAGCGGGATATCAAATCCAAACTCCTCTTCTTCTTCTTCTTCTTCTTCTTCTTCTTCTTCTTCTTCTTCTTCTTCATTGAATGCTGTTTTTAAAAGTCCCTTCCCAGATGACAGTGAATCTACCATATTATTTTAAATGCACGAGGCAATGTAAGAGCCACAGGGTTAAAGGAAAATCTGGAAGCCCTTCAAACAAAAACAAAACACACCCAGCTACAAACATTTATGACTTTTTGCAATCTCGCTTAGAGTCAGATTATAATTCCTCCCTGCCCCCTAGAAGTGGCAAGAGTTATGGTGTTGACCTGGTCAGGTTTCAGCAAGTAGGATAAATTGCTGGGGAACATAATTGAGTTGTATGCACACTTCACCATCTCCCAAAATACCAGCAAGTTTAACAATATTGACAAGAAAAGTAGTAGGTTTCTCACATATCTAATTGACAATGCTTGCAAAGTATTAGCAATGGACAGAACTGTAATCATAAGATCTCATCGTGCGTAAACAACGTCAGAGCCCTTAGCTGCAATTTAAGGCAATAAAGGACCCACTCACTGCCGCTGCCACTTTATCAAACTGTCCTCATCCCAAATAGAAAGAGTGACCAGCAGTCGGGGAATTGCATCAATATATTTATATCAACTCTTAGTGCATTTTGGTTTCTGCATATGGAAAGGGCTGGTAGCTTCTTCTTCCTTTACTCCCCCACCCCCACCCCCACTGATAGACACATGTCAGTTGTCAGCCACAAGATCCTGTTCTTATGGCAGGATATAGTTTACTGTTCAGAATCCTCTTTAGAGATTTGGTTAGTTTTCATACGTTGTACATGAGCTGGAACCTCCAAATTCTTCTGGAATATTTTTACTTTTGCTGAAATGCAGCGGCAGCTCTGGCCAGGTCTTATCAGTTACACAGTATTCTGGCCTCCTTTCAGTGACAGTAAAGAGATGTCCATGGATGGAGATTTTAGAACTTCCCAGGAAGCAATTCCCCGAAGGAATGACCTAAGTACAGGGATGGATCTGTGATGAATGCTTTAGTTAAGATTCCTGCATTGTAGAGGATTGGACTAGACAGGGTCCCTTCCAACTCTACATTTTTTTAAAAAAAATGTTTTAATAGTTTTTATTTACAAAGAAAATCCAACATTCATATACATATACAAAAAAGAAAAAGAAACAAGGAGAATATGACACTATACAAACTTATAATCAAAAGTTAGAAAAAAGATTGCATCCACCTTTCCCACCTAGTGTGTCTTCCCTCCACCAGTGCTCACCCGTATTTTGACTCTTATATTACAATTTACGTTGCATATATTCTAATTCAAATCTATGGTGATTTATCCATTCTTTTCTTATTATTATCATTTAGAATTGATCATTCTGTACAAACTTAATCCAAGCCTATCAGCATATTATCTTTCGAACAATGTTTGTTCATATACTCCTCATACCATTTCCATTGAGATCTTAGTTTCTGACTTGATTGATATCTTATTATCGCAGTTAGTCTTGCTAGTTCTATAAACTCTAATATCTTATTTATCCAGTCGTCTTCCGTGGGTATGTGGGCGCTTTTCCAGTTTTTCGCTATCAGAAGCCTTGCCGCAGCTGTTGTGTAAAGCAATAGATTTCTCCTATTTTGCAGGATCTCTTTGCCTAGTAAGCTTAGCAGGTATATTTCTGGGTTGTTTTTTTCCCCTAAAGGGATTCCTAGCAATTTTTTTTTCATTCTTCATGTACTGTATTCCAGAACACTTTCAGTCTCCCACATCCCCACCACATATGAATGAGTATGCCCTCAACCTTCCAACTCTACAATTCTGTGATTCTGTGGGATTCAATAAGGCTTGCAACATTGTTCGGTGGTGTTTTACACAGCCCTTGGGATACCTTTTTCTGGAAGCTTCCAGAAATTTCCATTCAGCTTGCCTTTGGGGGCCAACAGATAATGTGAAAATGTGGATTTTCTAATTTTAAGTGGCTATGTTTTGTTTTGTTTTGTTACTTATCTATAAAGCAAACAAGCAAAAAATAATATTCAGGCAAGAAATCAAGGCGTAGATCATCTATCCTGCTTGCAGAAAGTGCATTTCTAGGTAGAGCTAGAGAGATGCAGCCAGTCAATGTCAGCAGCACTGGGCTAGAAGACCACAGGGTCTGGCAAAGGCAGCTCCTATAAACACTTAGGTGTGCTTAAATATGCAAAAAGGGTTTGGATGTCCATCCTGATTGATGCCCCACATGATTAACATTGAGTGGATGGGAGACACCCTCCATCCATCATGTCCCATGCCAAGTGCCTAGCAATCACTCATTGATGGAAAGTCTGAAGGGGGGGAGCCTGCCAAGCAGGCCATCCCTGCAATAATAATAATAATAATAATAATAATAATAATAATAATAATAATTTTATTATTTCTATGTATCCCATCTGACTGGGTTGCCCCAGCCACTCTGGGTGGCTCCCAACAAAATATTAAAAACACAACACAACATCAACCATTAAAAGCTTCCCGGAACAAGGCTGCCTTCAGATGACTTTTAAAAGTCAAATAGTTGTTTATCTGATGGGAGTGCATTCCATAGGGTGTGGGCACCACTACTGAGAAAGCCCTCTGCCTGGTTTCCTGTAGCTTCATGTCTTACAGTGAGGGAACTGCCAGAAGGCCCTCGGAGCTGGACTGTCCAGGCTGGACAATGGAGTTGGAGACACTTCAATGAGATAAACCCTATTTGCCCAGGTTTTCAGGACACGAGGAAAGCCTACCTGTGCTCAACAGGATTTCCACCTTCAGACCTGTGGACAGCATGAGGCCAGGAGGATTTGAATGATTTTGGAGTGGGGCTAGTTTTGACCCCCACCCACAACCCACTTTGTGTGAGTAAAACATAAAGCAGGCCATAGGGTTGTGTTGTGCTGTTGTGTTTTGTTTTGTTTGTTTGACGTTTTATGCTTTAAACAGAAGCAGTGGTTTTGGAGTACTGCTCCCAATTGTACATAGCTCTTTAGCAGCAGAGGAACTATTAATAAATAATAAAAACACAGAGAAGGATGTGGAACAGATTTCAGAAATATTTTAATAATCTTAATTACATTTGAAGAAAGCTTTTTCAAAATCAATAGGAGCCGAGGGAAAATATGATTTGTATTGCTTTTCAATAGCTGGGAACCTTTAGAGTTGATGCAATGACATGAGAAATGACTTATCAGGGTGTAATAACTTGTAAAGGGCATTGATCAAAAATGGCCATGCAAACTATACATTTGATTTGCCAACAATAACAGAGCTTTCCATTCCATGTAAGTTTAATCTCCTTGCTATAAGAGAGCCAACCGCAAATACGACACCCGGTCTCAAGAAGGAAGTGTCGTATCACAGGTGGGTCTAAGGCATTGCCAAGGTCCTTGAAGGTTAGTTTCTTCTCTAGGCAAGTGGTCTGGGAACCCAAAATGCATTTTGCCACAGAAAGCCAGCTTTCTTTTAAATTGTCAGGTTGTGTAATGAAGTTCGTACAATCTAGCAGGAAGAGTTTCACAGCTGCAGAAGACAGGAAGACAGTGTGGAGCTGATCTGTCTTTTTTCTCTCTCTCTTTTTCGTTTTTACACTATGAAACTGTGGCCTCTTCATTTATTTCAGCAAACCCAAGGGTTAAACCGAGTCCACTGATGCCACCTTGTTGTGTGTGGATGTTGCTGTTTTGGCTACCTAAGGGCAAGGAATCAAATGCTTGAGCTCAGTAGTCGTATATAAATGGTTCCACTTTATTTTTCTTTAATCTTAAATGAAAGGGGGAAATTGCTGAAGTTCTGATCATCTTTCATATAAATGACAGATGTTAGCCCATTCTATTTCTTCATGTTATGAAACCGAAAAGGGGGGGGGGAGGAATATATTTGCTGACCTTCATTAGTAAAATATCATAAATGATTAAGAAAGGCTATGAGTCAAAACAGAATTAATTCAATTTTTTCTGGTGATTCAAAACTGTAATTACATTAAGCATATGTTATATACTACACCAGGGATCTGGACTTGATTAATTTATCTCTATTTGCCATGTTTCTTATTCTGTGACATTTTAATGAGAATTCTCACATGCCACAAGATGATGTGCTGGAAACTGGATGGAAGGGGAATACACTGCAATCGCTTTATGGTATTTCTAGTTGTACAGAGACAAAGTAAGCTTTCTCAGAAAAGCCATATTGAGATGAGGAGGAGGATGGGACATATAAAACTGCCTGATAGCGAGTCAAACCATAGGGTGATACAGCAACTCTCTAGGGGACATTCCCAGCACAAACTAGAGATGCCAGAAATCGAACCTGAGACCCTTTCCACAAAAAGCAGTCATGGCAGCTATTCCTACATTGTTGAAGAAAACCACTTTAGAACTCTGTGCATATGGTACCTGACCCACACATTAACTTTAAAGGATGGGGATACTCCATCCTTTTGCTGGGATGAGGGTCAATTATGCTTTCCAATGCCATACCATATTCTGTTCTGCTTCTGTGCTCCTGTGAATTCAGAGCATACATGAAGTCCTGGTAATGACCGCTTTCCACATCAAACGGAGGGCGCCCTTTGCATGCCCGCGCACAGCACCCCCAATCCTACCGCTCCTGGACCACCTCCCCAAGTCACTGTGATGGCCTGGGATTCAGACTCAGATGCTGAACCTGAGGGATCCCAGCCTGCACAGGATTCCCCGCCTCCAGAATCAGCAGAGCCGGGGCTAGGGCTTGAGTCTGAAGGGTCCTCACCTGTGCTGGATCCTCAGGTGCAGGCATCGGCTGAGTCTGCTCTGGCTCCTGCTGGGATGGAGGACCCATTGCCTGCAGGTGCTCCACTCCCAGCCCCATCAGGGGAAGCTGAGGTTACCTCTGGGTCCTGTAATCCTCCAGCCTCTCCTGAGCTGCAGAGGCTCAGGGCAGAGAGGTGAAGGGAACTAAGTTCCCGCAGGAGGACTGCTCGCCTCCAAGCCAGGAGAGGCGAGTCACCTGAGGATCGGAGCCGCCCTATGCCTCACGGCAGATAAAAGCCAGCCAGCCCCAGCCCCAAGTTGCAGGAGCAACATTGTTGGTGACCAGTTCCTGCCGGTGTTTCTGCTTGCTACCTGTCCTGCTTTCCTGCTTGAGTTCCTGACCCGCCCTGGTTCCCTGCTTGCCTACCTGTTCCGGACTTTGCCTGACTCCCTGCCCTGCACCCAGCTTCAGTTATTACAGACTGCCTACGGGAGAGTTTGGGACCTTGACACGCAATAGTAACACCTTGAACTTTTCCCTGTAGCAAATCGGTAGCCAGTGCAGATCTTTGAGCAGAGGTATAACATGCTGGCAGGATGTCACTCTTTTCAGCAATACCTACATCATGTTTTGGAGCAGATCCACTTTGTCCTTGGACCCCTTTTTTTATTCAACACCATGCCTCCACCAGCCATTATTTCCTTCATTTTTCAACTTGCTGTCCATTTTGTCCTGTTCACCACCTTCTCCTTTGCCCAGCCTCCCCAACATGCATGTATTTATAGAAGACAGTGCATCTGTGCCTGAGTCTCGCCCTTGGGATATAATTATAATTGATCTTATGTGAAGGAATAAAATATCTTGACATCAGATTGCAAATGCATTTGCCACTATTCTCACCCTCATTTTTATTTAGCATGCTTGAAGAAATGACAAATGTTCGCATACTTCGGTGGGTTAAACTTTTATGAATGATAAATTAATGTATGACAGGCACAACAGGGGATAAAAAGTGGAAGCCGACTTTAATTCTTCTCATCCGTCAGTATTTTATGGCATCATAATTGAAGTTTCCCCTACCTCTACTTTTGAGTCCTTAACCCTCTCTGCTGCCGAATAGTTTGAGGTCACAGTCACGGTGGAATTCAGGTTACAATTATTGTGAGGTTTGAATCCCATAGAATTCAAACTGAAACACAATTCAAGAAACAAAAAAGGCAACAAAAATACTATTGAAAATCAATGCTGATATTTAATGTGATGGATTTGCCATCTCCTGTCTGCAAGCACAAATCCATGGATGCAAGCACAATTCAAAGTTTTGGTGCTGACCTTTAAGGCTCTAAATGGCCTTGGCCCCATATGCTTGAAGGAGTGTATCCATCCCTATCATTCAGCCCAGACACTGAGGTCCAGCTCCAAAGGTCTTCTGGTGGTTCCCTCATTGCAAGAGGTGAGGTTATAGGGCATTTTCGGTTGTTGTGCCCACCCTGTGGAATGCCCTCCCAGCAGCTGTCAAACAGATAAACAGCTAAGTGACAAAGACATCTGAAGGCAGCCCTGTTCAGGGAAGTTTTTAGTTTTTGATGCTCTTACTGTGTTTTTAATATTTTTATTGGCAAACCATTTAGAAGGATGGCATATTATTATTATTATTATTATTATTATTATTATTATTTATTTATTTATTTAGAAGTTTGTCTAACATCAATCCTCTTGGAGCAAGGCCATAGTAAATAAGCTGCTAAGTATAGGCCTTCATCCATCCATCCTTATGTCGTGTGGTTATAACTCAGCAAAGATCACTGTCAAACAGAGGATAACAGATATAGAAAGACAGAAGGATTTGAGCAATGTCCCTCACTTTCTTATCCAGGAGGAACGGACATACCTGTCCCTCCCAGCTAGATATCTATTCCATCTCAAAACACCCTCACATAGAAAAGCATTCACCCTAGCCCGAAACCGCATTATGCCATCAGCTGTTTTGCAAGGGAAGTTCAATCGGGTCCCATTGGGCGAGAGACGTTGCCCATGCGGATCCGGAGAGGTGGAGACTATTGACCACGTGCTCCTGCGATGCTGTTTCTACAAGGACGTCCGAGGCGGTCTCATCCACACAACGCTGGCCAATCTTCCAGGACGTTCGGACAGTTTTTATATAGAATGGCTTCTTTCAGATGTTAACTCTAATGTGACAGCTAAGGTAGCTAAATTCTGTGCTAGAGCCATAAAAATTCGGTCCGTTTTAATTAGCAGTATCCATATAACTTCAGGATAGAGCTAAAGAAGAATCAGTGCCACTATTAGCGGTAGCCCATCCTCTAAAGTAGTGATATCCTTTTATCTAATAATTTCATATAATGGTTAAAGTTTATATTTCTAGTATATATTTTAGATTGTATTTTGGATTGTTTTTATGTATATCTGTGTGTGCTGGTCGAGGACCATAACAATAAATCTGAATCTGAATCTGAAGTTTGTCTACCACTGGCGATCAATGGACCACATTTTGGGAAGCCCCGGTATGACAATCCTAAACTGGAGGGACTGATGGTCTGACTCAGTAGAAGACAGTTCCCTATGTACCTATAGTTTCACTTATCCAAACTGACTGACCATATCTATTCTGAACTGCCAGCGTTGAGCTTCCTATTACTAATACAGTGTATCTTAAAACTTTTGAGCACCACAAAAGGCAATCTCTAAAATGAATTGTCGACCAGGAGGGACAATATCTCATGTACAGTAATAAAAAATGGAACATTTATCCTCGTGAGTTACAATTGTGGAAATAACTTATTTTATCCCTTAACTTTGAAGCCCTCTGAGTAGTATAAATACAGTTATACAGCACCAGATGGAATAAAGAGCTACACTTAAACCGTTATTTATGCTTATGAAGTGTCAGCTGTTTAAAGAACCCGCTTTTGCTATTGCTAGAGATCCAGTTGCTGTTTTGGAAAAGACTATCAACTGGGGAGTAAATGTTATTTTTTCCCCAAAATGTACAGCATCAGAAACAAGTAAGCCTAATATGAACTTGAAAACTATAATTATTGTTATTCACCAAAGCCTTTGGTTGCGCATACCTTGTATGATGTGTGCATATGCCAATGACGGGTTGATTTGCACAAGCATAGCATGCACACCACTTGATTTCTTACCTTATTATTAATTGCCAAATCATATCTTGCTGGTCAATGTGTGAACTGTCTCCCTTAGAAAACAGTCAATTTCAGGTGTTGTCACATGATAACGAATGTGCAGTTTGTAGCATTTGTTTTGTGACTGTTCCCATAAAGGCCCTCGGATGATGATGCAGTTATTCAACTAGGCCTGAGGTTCCCCACTCTGCCATCAATCGTTCGCAAATACTTTGCATCCTTTGACTATTTAGCTGAACAGCTGTGGAGTTGACAAGGAAACTACCAGATGAAGAGTGGTCAAAAGCAGAATGCAGGAAGCTTGCAATGTCCTGAGCTAAGAAGAACTGAGATATCCAGGAATGTGGTTGCGAAAATAACATTTGGAGCATATCTCCAGTAGACAGCTTTTGCTGGACTATATATGTTGGGGAAGCTCTCGAAACACCAATGGAAGCCTTCCTGGATGGGAAAAGTGGCTATTTTCCAAGTTTTGTAATACTTGGCATATTTCCCAAATATGACTTCTTGTTTAAAGAGATTAAGCAATGTGGCCCTCTTTCAGCCACTCTGTGACACCTCCTTCAGAGCTGAAGGGATAGATTTGAAACCAGTTTGTTACACAGCACAAGGAATGTTAGGCTGCTGCATAAAATGGAGTGACCATGTAAATTGTACGTGTTCCTAACACGTTGATGTCGCAGCATGTGCATTTCCTTGCCCTATGGCACATAACTGAGGACCACAGAAGGCAGAGCATGAAAACAATGACCTTACGCATTGCAACGACTGCTAAGTGGATTGAGATGTTGTGGCGGTGTTGAACGTGACACAGTGGTGCTTGTTTTCAGCAGTATGTTCCTTCTATGAGGTACCGGTAGTTGTGTCCAAATACTTTGAAATCGCTCCGTAGAATATCTGTGAAACCTGTTTATTTTCATTGCAGATATTTGTTGGTTTTCTATACAAGAATCGACCGTCTAATTCATCTCTTTGCTATGGGAATAATAGTTTCGTGATGCACATTTACTAGTGGCTGACCTGATAAAGTTTTTCCATGACCAGAACATGGATTTGCACCTTGCTGGAACATTACTCCCCTCATTGATCAAGCCCCCTTTTCTTTGACTTTTTACTTTATTTCTCACTCAATTGATTTACCACACCAAATAATCTCTCTCCCTCTTTGGTGTTTGCATTATTCAAATATTTATAGGGCTTATGTCCTGACTCTGTCATCTCTTGCCTGACTGTACAGAATCAGTTGCTTCTTAAAGCTTTCCTTGTACAACAATTCATCCAGCCCACTCACACAATTATTTGTGCCTCTTCTCTGAAGTTCCTCAACTTTTGTCAATATCCTGCTGGTAATGAGATGCTTAGAAAAGCACTGAGGACTATCATTTCCCAGCTTTATGGAGTTTTAGATTTTATATATAGCCATGGTTTCTGTTGACTTTTTTTTAGTTATACTGTGCTACGAATGGTTACTTTCATATTTAGCAGAAACTCTGTTTAATTTGCTGCTTTCCATCTGCTTAATCTAGGGGTAGGCAACCTAAGGCCCATGGGCCAGATGTGGCCCAATTGCCTTCTCAATCCAGCCCACGGACGGTCCCGGAATCAGCGTGTTTTTACATGAGTAGAATGTGTGCTTTTATTTAAAAGGCATCTCTGCGTTTTTTGTGGGGCTTAGGAATTCGTCTAGTCCGGCCCACCACATGGTCTGAGGGACAGTGGACCGACCCATGGCTGAAAAAGGTTGCTGACCCCTGGCTTAATCTAATTGCTCCTTACATACTTTCTTTACATAAATATTGTCTCCCTCCCAAAATCTGGCCTTGTATTCTACAACAAACTTCAGCTGCCTCTTTTTTAATCTTTATTACAGAATTATAGAGTTGTAGAACTGTAGAGATGGAAGCAACCACAAGGACCATCCAGTCTAAACCCCTGCAATGAAATCACAACTTACAAATCCCTGACAGATGGTCATCCAGCTTTTCTTTAAAAACTCTAGTTTAAGGGGAGTCCACCAACTTCCACTGTAGTCCATTCCACTGTTGAAGAAGAAGAAGAAGAAGAAGAAGAAGAAGAAGAAGAAGAAGAAGAAGAAGAAGAAGAGTTTGGATTTGATTTCCCGCTTTATCACTACACTTCTCCTTTCCCTTCCTGTCCCACAACAAACACTCTGTGAGGTGAGTGGGGCTGAGAGACTTCAAAGAAGTGTGACTAGCCCAAGGTCACCCAGCAGCTGCATTTGGAGGAGCGGAGACGCGAACCTGGCTCACCAGATTACGAGTCTACCACTCTTAACCACTACACCACACTGGATCTCATGTTGCACGTGTACTTCTTCCTAATGTTTTAGTTGGAATCTCTTTTATTGTAATTTGAATCCATTGGTTCTGGTCCTACCTTCTGGAGCAGCAGAGAATAAGCTTGCTCCATCATTGAATATATTTGGTGATGACTACCATGTCATCTCTCCATGTTCTCCTCTCCAAGCTAAACATACCCAGCTGTTCCTCATAAGGCTTGGTTTCCAAATCCCTTGAACATCTTGGTGGCCCTCCTCTGCAGTGCACACAGTCCAGGTCATCAATACCTTTCTTAAACTGGCAAGGGGTTATGGGTGTTGCTGCCCAGCAATATATTGAAGATCAGGTTTCCCCCATCCCTGCTATATATGAAGTAGCAGCTATGAGAATAGCCATAAACTGGCTGCAGTCAGTGATACTTCCCTTTGTGAGGGGGAAGTCACGACTAATATCACAGCTCCCTATTCAGCCACCAAGATAATTTGCAACTTGGTGTACAACTGCAGAGCATGTAGCTTCTCTTATTAAACACGTGTCAGAACTTCTGTGTGTTCCCTCCCTCCCCCCCCACAATAATAATCCTGTGAAGTTTGACATTCACTCTATTTTCAACTTACCTTTTGAAGCATGCCAAAAGAAATTTCAGAAGTGTTTATAAGAGAATGGCAACTGTCTCTCAGTTGCAATGAGTTGGAGGAAAAATCAAAGCCAATGGCTGTGTGATTTTTACTCTTTTTTTAAGAAAGAAGGCAGGTTCAAACAGGCACGCAGTATGAGCAATCAGGCAGACAGCATGATCTGAGTTCCACTCTGCTAGCATGGATTAGAAGTGACTTTAGAGAACTTGTTGAAGTGGGAAAAGGAAAGCCAAAGGAAAATGTCATGTGCAGGTGCCATCTCCAGTGTGACAGAGTCTATCCACCAGCAGGATATTCACTAAAGCGTTTAACCAAATGGTGGGTGCATTCGTCCTGTTAGGATTGTGATTTGCTGGTTCACAGGGCGTTAGTGTTCTTTAAGGGTGATTTATTTTATTTTTAATTTGATTGGGATGCTCCCTGCGAGGTGGTGAGCATCAAGCATGTTAGTGGCTGTACCTGACTCTCCAGGTGAGAAATGTGGAGAGAAATGTGTTTGAATTGTTCTTGGTTGTTTTGGTTTTTTCCTGCTTTTCAGATGGCTGTTGGATTTTTTTATTTTATTTTATTTTATTTATTTTATTAAATTTTTATTCATTTTATAACAAACAAAAATACAGCAATATAAACATACAAAAAGAGAATAGAAAATACCGGTAATTTTAACACAGATATTTCTTAATTTCAGCTAATTCTTGAGATGGCTTCCCTCGAACACTTCCTTCTGTTTAACATACAAAAATGTCTTCATCCAACTATTATTGTGTGAATTTACAAAATAAAGTTTACGTTCAACAATATTTAGTCTACATATTGTTTATTTTGCTATCTTCACCCATCCCCTATCCCAAGGGGTAGAGGGTAGAAGGGAAGGAAAGGAAAGGAAAGGAAAAAGGTAATGGTTCTTGAATGATTAGGTTAGAATTCCTGATGTATATGACTACATGCAATGACATTTTGGCGGGGGGGGGAGGGGGTCATTTTTTGAATGGCCTGTGTACATTCAATAGATTATGCCAAAGGACACTACATGTGCAAGTTTGCGTATATCTGTAATCATACGCAACCATACGCAACCAGTGAAGGCAGTGAAGGTCCTATGTGAGTGCCTGGAGGCGGTTGGAGGATGGATGGCGGCTAACAGATTGAGGTTGAATCCTGACAAGACAGAAGTACTGTTTTTGGGGGACAGGGTGCGAGCGGGTGTGGAGGACTCCCTGGTCCTGAATGGGGTAACTGTGCCCCTGAAGGACCAGGTGCGCAGCCTGGGAGTCATTTTGGACTCACAGCTGTCCATGGAGGCGCAGGTTAATTCTGTGTCCAGGGCGGCTGTCTACCAGCTCCATCTGGTGCGCAGGCTGAGACCCTACCTGCCCGCAGACTGTCTCGCCAGAGTAGTGCATGCTCTAGTTATCTCCCGCTTGGACTACTGCAATGCGCTCTACGTGGGGCTACCTTTGAAGGTGACCCGGAAACTGCAATTAATCCAGAATGCGGCAGCTAGACTGGTGACTGGGAGTGGCCGCTGGGACCACATAACACCGGTCCTGAGAGATCTACACTGGCTCCCAGTACGTTTCCGAGCACAATTCAAAGTGTTGGTGCTGACCTTTAAAGCCCTAAACGGCCTCGGTCCTGTATACCTGAAGGAGCGTCTCCACCCCCACCATTCAGCCCGGACACTGAGGTCCAACGCCGAGGGCCTTCTGGCGGTTCCCTCACTCCGAGAAGCGAAGCTAGGGGGAACCAGGCAGAGGGCCTTTTCGGTGGTGGCGCCCGCCCTGTGGAACGCCCTCCCTTTAGAGGTCAAAGCAATAAACAACCACATGACCTTTAGAAAACACCTGAAGGCAGCCCTGTTCAGGGAAGCTTTTAATCTGTGATATTTTAATGTTTTGTTTTTTAATAATTGCTGGAAGCCGCCCAGGGTGGCTGGGGAGACCCGGCCAGATGGGCGGGGTACAAATAATAAACTATTACTATAATCATCTGAACTCAATAGTGTCCTAATTTGACCCAAAATTAATGTTCTCTTGTCTGTTTATTTGATAGCCAGCCATACACGGTGTTGAACAATAGTTTGTTACCAAAGAAAAAAAGTGGGGTGGAGTTAATCCTTGAAGTATTTAAATAATTGTTTTAAAATGCATTTTCCCTGTTTCTTGATTGGATCGCATCTGATCATATCAGACTCACTAGACCTCAGAAGTCAGTTACACTTACAACATATTCTGCCTCGTTCTGTGTATCCGTCAGCATATTTACAGTAGCAATAATTGCAACAGAAGCAAGTAATTTTTACATGACTAATAAAATGTTGAACTGTTAAGATATCTGTCACTGTTAATCATCAATTTTCACACAGAACCTCTCTTTGAAGAACATTTACTACAGACGTCTTCCAACACATAATAAGGCTGGGCTACAAGAGTCAGTTTCCTCTACATTAAAGAACATCCTCCTGATTCATTATTGATGAGGATGTGATAGCAAGATGATCTGATTGATCAGCTGACAAGATTACTAAAAGCACAACGGAGGGGAAATCCTCCTCTTGGGCCTTGCATTTAGATTTACAACAGAAATAATGCTGGTGCTGGGAATTGGAACTTCACTTAGGGTGTGAATCTCTTCTCATTAATGCAGGGGAAAGGATGCTTCAGGAATATGTCCCACCCCTAGCTATGTGCTATGTTGAGCATTCTGTCAGCTCAAGTATTTCAGCTTGCCAGAAGGAACAAGCAAGCTCTTCTGCAAGCTCTTCTGTGAGTTCTCCCAACCAACCAACCCCACCCTGCCAAGCCAACTGAAGGAGCAGAGGATGGGAAAGCCCCAATGCACAACCTAAAGTCCCTGTGCAAGGTTTCTACTGATGGGCCTCAGGTGAATATTGCCCTGTTGTTGTTGATGATGATGATGATGATGATGATGATTTATACCCCACCCATCTGGCTGGGTTTCCCCAGCCACTCTGGGCGGCTTCCAAAAAAATATTAAAAATACAATAAAACATCAAACATTAAAAACTTCCCTAAACAGAGCTGCTTTCAGATGTCTTCTAAAAGTCAGATAGTTGTTTCTTTCCTTGACATCTGGTGGGAGGGCGTTCCACAGGGCGGGCGCCACTACCGAGAAGGCCCTCTGCCTGGTTCCCTGTAACCTCACTTCTCGCAGAGAGGGAACCACCAGAAGGCCCTCGGAACTGGACCTCAGTGTCTGGGCTGAAGGTTTGAAAAATATCAAAGAGGAGAGAAAGTTTTGGTTGAAATTTGTCATAGGTAGGGCACAGGAATTTTATTGTGCTTGCCTCACTTTCAAGGGGGTCAAAAGGTGTTGGCAAGTGTCCTTTCTTTCATTCTACCAATCACCTCTCTGGTGGTCTGCACTCTGCCATCTTACTGGGAGAAAACGGAAAGAATCTGTGTGGCATCTTTTATGCTCTTGAATGTCAGGATGCATTGAAAATTAGGGAGACTAAAATGAATAAGTAAAGAGCCCTGAAAAGTTGTGGAGCCAATTGCCCTGATATATCATAGTAGAATTCCAGAACCTTCACTACAAAATTTGTCAAACTCTTTAAACACGCTGCCTCAATGATGGTGGTACAGGGAGGAAGAGAGATGAGTAGTCAGTAAATAACTCTCATATCCAATATTTATCTTTGTATTAAAATGCTTGTGATTTCAGGAATGATGGATTCCTACATCGCCTGGGTAGAAGATTGATAATGCATTCTGAAGAACTTATTGCAATACTAAGGATCTTTTATTTGGATGAGAAATCAATACCTATCTGCAAAGAAAATGATGAGAGTGCAGACAGGGCTGCCAGCTCGACCACCTTGACTGGGAAACTAATTGCTTTAAGTCTGGTCCATCTATCTTTTGCATCTCACCCACCATCTTTAGGGGTGTGTGTGTGTGTGTGTGTGATGCAGACATTCTTTGAGAGCTGTATGTCCACCAAGAATGGACAAAGTGTAGGTACAAAGAAGGAAACAGAGAGATTATGGAAAGAGCATCTTTCTTATCTGATTTCAGTCTAGTAAGGGATGTTGAGCCCCATATATAATATTAATTTAAATTCTTCTGGGGTTGGGGAGCAGCTGGCAGAAGCTTATAACAGAGAGGAGGGAAACATCAGGACCAGGAGGTGAATATACCCCTCCAATCCCCTCTATTTGGCCCTGGGGACACTCCCCTCACTAGTCCTGCTTCACACCCTCCCTGAATGATTTTTTTTTCCTGGCTGAAATGTACCCTTGAACTCCAGCAATCATTCTTGCTTGCCTGGATTGAAGATTGTGTGTGTGTGTGTGTGTGTGTGTGAGAGAGAGAGAGAGAGGGGGGGGGATAAACTCCACATTCGTTGTTCCACCCATTTTTTACCATCATGAGTTTATTTTGTGAGCCACCCTGAGACCTGCGGGTATAGGGCAGAATACAAATTTAATAAATAATAATATAAATCCTTAAACTACCTGAAGGACTGCCTCTACTTATATGATCAAACCCATATCATGCAGTCATCCTCTGAGGCCCTTCTTCATGTGCCTACTCCAAAAGAGGTCCAGAGGGTGCCAACATGAGAATGAGCCTTTTCTGCAGTGGCCCCCCACTTGTGGAATGCTCTCCCCAGGAAGGTGCCTTAATTACATATCTTTAGGCACCAGGCAAAAACATTCCTCTTCTCCTTTCATGGATTAAGCAATCTATGTCCTTTTAAACTGGGTGGTAATAAAATAATAATAATAATAATAATAATAATAATAATAGGTGTATGCAAAGTATGAAATAGATCAATTTCATGCAGAGCAAGCACTTAGATCCAATGACACAACTCCCCTTGCTTCCAAGAAATGGTGACAACTTTGTCTTTGCCTTCGGGTAGAAGATATAGAACAATTAGATCAAGAACAAATAGATTGAAGATCAGTTTCTACCCAAGAGCTATAACCATCTTAAATGCTATAACCAGATAATATGACCTTGGAGAGCTGTGATGGGTGTATGTGTGTGTATGCGTGGCTTTTTTTGGTGTGTGTGTGTTGTGCTATTTTTTTCTCCTTTCTGTTTTTTACAGGATGGCATGTAATTTCGTTGCACTTGTATAACGTTGTGCTTGTACTTGTGCAATGACAATAAATTATCTTATCTTATAAATTATCTTATCTTATCGCTACAATAATTCTAAGATATAAAAGTTGAGAAAGGAACTATATCAAATGTTCTTAACACGTACTGTTGGGGGGAGATTTAACCATTTCCACAATCAGGCATTCTTCCCACCTACTGAAATCTCTGCCCCAGATCCAAAATGGCATCTCCGGCATGTAATGAAGAGAACTATAGGATTCAAATAAAACATTTACCAGTGCAACCAGCTTTTTTTGGAGATACTGCAAGCAGTCATGGTTGTTCAGCTTGCGGTATCTACACAGACAGATAAATTGATATTGGCAAAGAGAATGCCCAGCTACTGAAGCATTATCTTGGCAGAGCAGAAAACTATAGACATATAATCTACAGTACAGCATAAAAGATGAAGTAATTCCAAGTCCGATCAATAGCATCGTTTGATATTTTCTCTTAAAATTCTCTTTGAAGTAGATGGTCCGTGTCAAGTGTTCTCCTTCAATAAAGCTTTCATATAGCTGGGGGAGGTGAGGAAGGAACTTTAGAAAGTTCAGCTACCCCCCGTTATTACTGCATCTTCATGGCAGAAGGTGCTTTGCAGGTATTCCAGGATCTGTGACTGGAAATTGCTAGTTTAAAGCAGTGGTGGTTCATGGGGGTTCTCCAGTAGTGATCAGACCAGGGACAGATCTACTATGAAACCAATGAAGCTTAAGCTTCAGGGCCCCTAATCCCAGAGGGGCCACAGAGGCAACTTTAGTCCATATTGCTTACAAAATTTGATTCTAGTAGACTCAAATTGAGTTGCACGACTCAATTTGATTAATTTTTATTGTATATATTTCAACAATCCCAAAGTTTGAGAGTGAGTAGTGCAGGTGTAGTAAAGGATGCGGCAGGTGACTACACAGGTGAACAGCCATTCCACTCTCTTCCTCATCAGGACTTCGAGCGAGCAACATCTCAAGAGAAGATGCACTCTTGGCTTCCAGCCAAGAGGGCCCAGATGGAGCCTCCTCCCTTAAGGAGAGTCTCCACATGTATATACATTTAATCTAAGTTAGCCTGCCTTTCTGAGACTTGTAGAACCTTGGAAATGTCTGTGAGTAAACCTTTTTACTTTTAAAGAGCTATGTGCCGTGTATTTACTTTTGTTATGCATTCTGTGGGATGCATAACACTGGTGCAGTCAATCACAACATTCCTAGAATGTACACAAGGGGTCTCAGTCCTCCAGTTAGAGTTTCCTGTACCTGTACTTGTAACTACAGGTAAGGCCACTCCCACCTCTGGTCACACAGAGGAAGTGGTCTCAGTCCAGGTACAGGAAACTCTAACTGGAGGACTGAGACCCCTTGTGTACATTCTAGGAATGTTGTGATTGACTGCACCAGTGTTATGCATCCCACTGAAGTGACACTTAGACTTTCAGCTAGATTTTCAGCTAGGACTCCCTTATCAGCTATTTTGTATACCTCTTCCATCATCGAACCCTTGTCCTGGGCCAACAGGAAAAGACCTGCAGAATGTGTGATCCAGTATGCCAAATGTTGCAATGCATGGCAGTGCTCCGGGGGTTTTGCTATCTGTGTTGGACAGAGAGAACAGGGGGAAAGGCTGTCAAATACCCAGCCATACAACGAATGACTATCAGAAAACATTCTAGTAGGTGGGCCCTAAGTTTTGCTGTTTAACCACCACATGCTATACCTGCTGTCAAGAGATGGGTGATAATGAACAATTATCTCTTGAAGCAGCAGGATGCTGTGTAATAAATTCACTCCGCATTTAATTAAGGAGGCAAGAAATTATTCCACTCCAACACTTGAGGCACAAGAAGAACACAGCAACAACAGAACCCTATTCCCCCCCACCCCCGCTTTCTTCCCAGTTGTGGATGCCCAATTAATTATTACAGCTAGGTTTTTCACGTAGACTTGAAAGAGAGCTTCTTTTTAGTATGCAAAGAAGCGAGCTAGATACGCAGAGAATTCTGGGATCTGTGCAAAACATACCATATCAGAAAATAGCTAATTAATTGCTAAAATCAAAATTCAATGAACCAGTAAACAGTTTTCATCAAGTGTATTAATGAAGAGGAAATATATTTAATAGACTGATAATGTATTATTAAAATTAGACAAAACCAAAGTGAGCTCAGAGCATTGAAATTCGCTGATAATCCTTTGCTAAAAGCTTACAACATGTTTATTTTTCAGACTCTTTGTGTACTGCTTTGAATTACTGGTTTCAGTATTAATGAGATCTCGGCTGCTGCCTCCCCCTGACTTATTCTTAGGTGGATTCTTCACCATCCACATAACAGAACTAGTAAGAAGGGGCTGGTAGTGATTTTAAAAAGAATAATAATCCAAAACTAACAGTGCATGGTAGGTGGGGGCCAAAACCACTTGCAGAATTGCTGCAAAATATTGCTTCCATTTTTCACATCTCTCTTTCCAGATATCTCAATCTGCTTCTGAGCTTCCCAAGGGCATTGAGAGGCCCAAGAAATCCTTCTGTCCTTCTGTCTCATCTGGTTATTGTGCGTGACGATCCAGCTGTTGTGAAGCCAGAATACTGGGTAGTGCGCAGGTGTTTGCATGCTCTGGTCTTTATGCTAGTAGAGAGATTACACTGAACACAGGGACAAGCTGCCTCTACACATGTTCAAGTGTTTGTGTGATTCTTGATTCGTGCAGCTCAACTATTGGTAAGGGTATCCTGCTAAAAGAATCCTGGAGGAGGAGCTCCTGTTTGACACCCAGGCGAGGGCTAGGGCCATACCACTCCTCTTGGGGAACACCCTGATTTGATGTAGGGCGTCCCTTTGGGTTGGCTTTACCATAAGTGATACTTCCAGCAGACAGGTTGGAGTGATACATGCGGTTGCTTACCCCAATGCCTATGGCCAAACCTTCGCATCTGTAACCAATAAAGTTGTGGCCTTATTTTATCCCATAAAACCAATATTCCATGTTCTGTCTAGTTATTTGATCCTTAGAGAACAGGGTGGTCATGGGGCCTCGACACGCAATTACTATATATGTCACAACTCAGCTGTTTTGTATACATGGATAGTTGACTCATTGACTGTAACATGAGAACACCCCTTAGGCTCAGATCTCCTAAGTTAGGAGCCTTTCCTGGCATCACCACTATCTCCATTTTCCTAGTTAGATGGCTTGATCCAGCAGAACAAAGGAAGAAAAAAAGTTGAACCCCAAAACAAAAGAGAGCATTATCAAGATGGCATGTGAAGGATAATGAATGATGGGATAGAGCAGGCATAGGCAAACTAGGCCCTCCGGATGTTTTGGGACTACAACTCCTATCATCCCTGACCACTTGTCCTGTTAGCTAGGGAGGATGGGAGTTGTAGTCCCAAAACACCTGGAGGGCCAAGTTTGCCTATGCCTGGGATAGAATAAAATTCTAAATAAATGAATAAAATAATAGATAAAGAGGCACTAATGCTGTTTTTTCTTGCTTTTGAACATTGCAAAAGAAGAAGAAAAGCTCACAAGAAATGACACAAGATGCACCAGAACCCCCTAAAATGATTATGTTTCCTGCTGAGGGTAGTCTGGAAAGCCCATGGGAATAGCATCTATCCATGGGGTTCCATTATGATGGGTGCCTGTGCAAGACTCTCCTTTTTTGCAGTGTTTAAAACCGGGAGACGGAGACATTCCGCACCCTGTATATTGTCAGGGACAGTGCTGAGGAGGGCTGCACTTAGAAAGAATCTCTCTCTCTCTCTCTCTCTCTCTCTCTCTCTCTCTCTCTCTCTTTCTCGCTGGATTCAATTTCTGCTGCTAAGAATGGGCCAGTTGGCTGAGGAGGTCAAATAGCTTTTGGTTTATTAATTTCACGCAGACCTATCCCTCTTGCCAATGTGGTAAGGAACTGGAATGACTCCATTAGCACAAGGAGTCGCAGTCACAGAATGCTCTTTGGTGCACTCAGCCTCTCACTAGAAACATCCTAATTATTTCTAACAGGGATCCATCCATTTAGCAGAAGAGGTGTTGATGGAATTTAAAGAGTTGCCTAGAATAAAGAGGGTGACGGTATCGAGTGCTTCTTAAATATAAAGAATTTGCCACTGACCTGCACAGTCATACGGCACCATGCTAGAAGAAAGAATGCAGGGAAGAAATAACTTGCTTTTCGTCTCCTTCAAATGTCTTCCTTAGCCGGAGGATGAACAGCCACATTTGCTTTATGTTTTTAATCCAGTGAGAGTTTTGGAGTTTGTGGAACAGCCACCATTCTGAGAAAAGAAAAGAAAAAAATCACTTGTCTTATCCAAATTGTTTTGCCTTCCCATAAAATTTCCTTGAAATCCCCTTGGCCTTCGTTTTGCACTTCAGTTTGGAAGAAATCTAATTGACAACTCTTGATAGAATGCCCGCTTCACTAAGGAACAGGGACATAAAAAACTGCTATTCACAGAGTCAGGCTGTTTGTCCATCTACCACAATACTATCTGTGCTGACGGGGTGGGGGGAGTCTTCGGGGTTTAAGGGAGAGTTTTCTCCCAGACCTACCTTGACAAGAAGAAGAAGAAGAAGAAGAAGAAGAAGAAGAAGAAGAAGAAGAAGAAGAAGAAGAGTTTGGATTTGATATCCCGCTTTATCACTACCCGAAGGAGTCTCAAAGCGGCTAACATTCTCCTTTCCCTTCCTCCCCCACAACAAACACTCTGTGAGGTGAGTGGGGCATAGAGACTTCAAAGAAGTGTGACTAGCCCAAGGTCACCCAGCAGCTGCATGTGGAGGAGCGGAGACACGAACCCGGTTCACCAGATTACGAGTCTACCGCTCTTAACCACTACACCACACTGGCAAGGATTGATCCCATGACATTCAGCATACGGAGCATTTGCTCTACCATGTAGGAGTGGTCTAGTAGTTGATTGCAGAAAAAGCCACATATATGCTTTCAGACAAATTTGACATAGACGCAATTTGGCCAAATTAAGGGGCACTTCATCTAGACTGTTGAAGACCCTGGCCGAGATCAGTCCTACCCCACCTGACCTGATTAACGGTGACAGGAAATAGCACGAAGGCACAATTCACATACCTAAACATTTGTTTCAACATTGTGCCCAAGCCATTCATTGAAGCTTGATAGGAAGAGGAAGCTATTTTTAAAATAATAATTCTTTTGAATAAATTCTTAATTGTCAAAGTCTTTATCATTTAATCCCATGCTTTCCGTACCTAAAGTACTTTACTATATAAATATTACTTGGTCCTTTCATTCTGCTTTAATCACAATATTCCCCTTCATTTCTCATCTGTTCCAGGAGCAATAATTCCTGATTCAATATCTGAAATGGGGGAGGGGGGAGCAAGAGAGAGCACGCTTTTTTTTAAAAAATCCCCCCTTCATTTTCTTGCAATGTTATCTGCATGTTATTAAGTATTGTCATTACCAACCAAGCAATGACACAACTCTGATACATTCTAACATAAGGTTGGGAACCTTTTCCAGTCTCAGCCCTGCATCCTATGCAACTTTCCAGGGGGCACATCCCAGTGCTGGGCGGGGCTACAGGCAAAAGTGGGTGGAGCAATGAATGCAAATTTAATCTTTGCACAGTACACTAGCCCTCACACACACAAGAGACTGATGTCAATATCCCCCACTTTCAGATCACCTTCTTCCTGCCCAGTTGAGAAAAGAAGGTCCAGAGTGTGGCCTGCCACATGTGTTGGGCTGGTGGCATGCTGGGACAGTGCCATGGTCATCACTGCAGCCATGAAGTCCCAATCCACCGAAGAAGAAGAAGAAGAAGAAGAAGAAGAAGAAGAAGAAGAAGAAGTTGGATTGATATCCCGCTTTATCACTACCCAAAGGAGTCTCAAAGAGGCTAACATTCTCCTTTCCCTTCCTCCCCCACAACAAACACTCTGTGAGGTGAGTGGGGCTGAGAGACTTCAAAGAAGTGTGACTAGCCCAAGGTCACCCAGCAGCTGCATGTGGAGGAGCGGAGACACGAACCCGGTTCACCAGATTACAAGTCTACCACTCTTAACCACTACACCACACTGGCTCTCAAGAGCCAGTTTCCTTGGTATGGATGTTGAAGTCCCCCAGAACCAGCAGTCTGGGAGTCCTCAACACTGCCTCTGAGACCAGCTCTGACAGTTCAGGCAGGGAGATTGCTGGGCAGCAAGGTGGGCAGTAAACGAGCAGAAACCCTAACTTGTTGTCAGGGACTGGGCAGAGGAAGAATGGTGGAGACCGTCTCCCCATCCTGACCCTTCCAGGGAGGAGGAAGAGAAAGACAGTATAGATTTACAACAGGGTTTTGAGGGAGGTTGCAACTCAGAGGCAAATGAGGAGGAAAGTTGGGAAATCATGGGAGAACCAGAGTAACACCTGGCTGACATGTTGTTGTTAGAAAGCATTCCAGACCTTCCATCTCCCAGAACCTGGCGAGCCTTAAAAGTAGGAGAGCAAAGAGCTCAAAGACAGAGGGCAAGTAGCAGCACCCGTAGAAGTGACGAATGAGGAAGTGGGAGAGACGGGAGGGGTGGAAATTCACTCGGGACAATGCCATTATCCAAGAGGCTGGGTTCTATAGCTTCTTTCTGTAAAGATTGAAATAAAAAAGGACTGTAAGAAACTTTTCCTTGCCTTTATAATTTCCTGGACAACCAGCCGGGAGCCGCTGACAGCTTCCTGACACCTGTCCTGATTACTGAATGCCAGGGCACACACTCCCTATCCCTACCATGTTTAGGGAAGTTTTTAATGCATGATATTTTAATGTATTTTAGTGTTTGTTGGAAGCCGCCCAGAGTGGCTGGGGGGACCCGGCCAGATGGGCGGGGTACAAATAATAAATTACTATTATTATTATTACCATCACCTGGACAGAGAGCTTGGAGAGAGAGAGATGGAATCTCTATAGACCATTCCTTTTCCCCCCAGTTGTGTATTCTCCACATCAGTTTGTGATTTATTCCTTTTTAAGGTCCTATGGAAATTCCCTGGCATTTTAGTGCAATTTTCTCATCATACACACAATTTTGCACGCAGTTCTGCCCAATGTACATATTTCCACAAGCCGCTTTCCCCAATACTATGCATTTTGGCATGCTATCTTCAATAATACATACATTCACATATGTACTTGCCTGCAATACCAGCATTTTCGTACACATAACTGGACTGGAGAACTGCCGTGCAAAATTCAGAGAAATGTGAATTTTGGAGGGTGGCTATAAACTGGTTCTTTTTGCATACTGCTTTGGAAAATGTGAATTAAATAGGTTTCCCTCTAAATGCAAACTGAACTGCATCTTTCCCCCATCTCTATCTGATGGTAGTGACAGCCAGTTGAGACCAATTTCCTCTCTGAAAGGGAACACTCTAGGTCCCTCCCATCATCTTACTTAAGGGAGGGAGGGATGAATTTCCTTTTCCCCTAGGCTGTTGTCAAGTAAGAGATGTAATGGTTTCTGACTTATTGATAATATGAAAGCCACTAACCTACTTAAAAGTTTACTACAAAGATGTAGTTGGGCAGAAGAGAGCTGCTTCCTGCATATGGCTCCTATTAAAAATAAAATGATGCTTCTTTTGAATTTGGGCTGGGGACTTCTTTATCAATTTTTACCCTTCCAGTCTAACTCAGGGTGATGTATATTAGCAGACAGCCTGATCTGGTAATAATTCATGAGGCTACGATGCCCCCTTTCTACCCTTTTGACTGAAAACGAACCATGAATTTTGAAAGAGTGTTGACATCTCGTCACTTTTACAGGACTCTCCTCACATTTTTCACTGTCTTGACTTAAGAAGGATGATTATATATATATATATATATATATATATATATATATATATATATATATATATATATATATATTATTCTGAGGCCACCGTACTCAGGTGCACCATTTGGGTGCAGTATGATATTGTAAGGGATTTAAAAGCAGAACTTGCTTCAGTGTAGCTTGAAGCACTAGAAAAATTAGGCCGGGGCGTTACTTTGTCTTGATATTTATTTATTATTTCATTTAGATCACACCTTTCCTCCAAGCCATTCAATGTGATGTACATGGCTTGCCCCCCTCTCCATTTCACCTCACAACAACCCTGTGAGGTGGGTTAGTCTGAGGGAACATGAGAATCCCCCAAAGTAACCCAATGAGTGTGGCTAACTGGGGATTTTAATCTTGTTCTCCCAAGTCCTCGTCTGACACACTAGCCTCTGCAACACACTGGAGGGAGAATGGTGTGTTAGAAGATAACAGCACTGTAATATAATAAAAAGCATATAAAAAGCACATATTTTATTTCCCCCAACAGCAACAGCAACTTAAAAAGAAAGCTATGGCTGGAGATGTTTGGGATATTTCCTTATATTTTGAAGCATTGCTGTCTTGCCCCAATCAGTCTATGCCCACTCATTTTGCCAAATGATAAGCAGATTTCCATTATTTGTCATCTTTCATCTTGTTGCTATGATTGCATTCGAGATTTTACAGCCCCGTCTGTCAACAATTCTGCAATTCATTTCCTAAACTTCTAGAGCATCTCTGTTGTTTTGAAAGAGAAGGAAATGGAAATGCCATTAATTAGACATAGCTTATTTTATTTTATTTCTTGCTTTGTTTTTATCCAAACCTATTATTACTGAATTTACTCACATCTCCATCTGCACCCCTGTATTGCCTCAGGCAACTGCATGATGATAATCTCAGTACTCCAGATACCAGAAGACACATCAGTACTATTTTCCTACAGCTGCTACAAAATAATCATTCCTGCTGTCAAAATCCAGGTCAGAAGGATAGAATGAGGGGGAGAAGGGCTGGGTGGGGAATCATTGGATTCAAAGTTTCCAACTTCGTTGAAGTTGTATTAAGCTAGGATCCATATCTTGTCATACAGGAACCGCTCATGATAACCACATTGTTATCTGCATGCTTCCTTCATTGTGATCATGGTGAGATTAAATGCAGTGCTGGGGGGCAGCAGCAAAGCACTTTTCCATGCTCCTCTCCCACCTACCCTCTTGCACCCCCCAATATAAACAGAAAATAAACAGTGGTGCAATAGAAATACCACACATGCAAAAAAAGTGACCCATAAGGAAACCAATGCAACTAAAGATGAAGATTCAAACATGGTGTTTTAAGTACAATATCACAAAGAATGAAAGCCAAGCATATTTCTGGTCCAGCGGATGATGAAATGGAATGAACACTGTTGGGAAAAAAAACTGCAGCAGAATGGAATAATGGGCCAGAAAGTGTGAATGAATGTCGAGGCCTGTTTGTACATCCATAATACACTCCCACCAATTTGGATGACTTAAAAGGGGGGTTATATAATAAGGCTATCAACAGCTACTAGCCAGGATAGCTATGTTCTCCCTCCTTTGTTGGAGGCAATGAATACCTGAATACAAGTTGCTGAGAACTGCCAAAGGAGATACACTCATCTCATTGTTATGAGTTTCCTGTATGCATCTGGTTGGACACCGTGAGAACAAAACTAGATGGGCCTCTGGCCTTATCCAGCAGGACTCTTCATGTTGTTGTTGTTGTTTAGTCGTTTAGTCGTGTCCGACTCTTCGTGACCCCATGGACCAGAGCATGCCAGGCACTCCTGTCTTCCACTGCCTCCCGCAGTTTGGTCAAACTCATGTTGGTAGCTCCGAGAACACTGTCCGACCATCTCGTCCTCTGCCGTCCCCTTCTCCTTGTCTTTCCCAACATCAGGGTCTTTTCTAGGGAGTCTTCTCTTCTCATGAGGTGGCCAAAGTACTGGAGCCTCAACTTCAGAATCTGTCCTTCTAATGAGCACTCAGGGCTGATTTCTTTAAGAATGGATATGTTTGATCTTCTTGCAGTCCATGGGACTCTCAAGAGTCTCCTCCAGCACCATAATTCAAAAGCATAAATTCTTCGGCGATCAGCCTTCTTTATGGTCCAGCTCTCACTTCTGTACATTACTCTTCATACTTTTTATGTTCTTAATAAGGGATGCAATGATCCACCATTGTTATCATTTCCATGTTAATTTCTTTTCTAATATGGTTCTGTATTATCTCTTCATGGAGCATATTGCAGGATCTGCCTTGTGTTTCACAAGCTATGCTTTGAGCAATGCCAGCTTGAATCCTAGGCCCTTGAGGGCTAAGATGACTTGGGTGAAGTGTTGTTCTTAAAGTTGCCTAACAAGCAATCCTGCCTGTCTTGAAATCCTGACGTAACCTGGCTTGACACTGATGCCTCTGATTTTCTCTTCAAATGCTTCAGCTGTATGCTCCTGATGGACTCTGCAGATGTTGACTGGCAGAATGAATCTCTCAATAGGCCGATTTAGCATCTGATAGAAACATCAGTCTAGCTGTGGCATTTATGAGAGCTGGTTGGACAGAAGTTATGTGATACTGGATTCTTAAAAGGCCTGGGATTTGCTTACTTTATCAAACATGCAATTGAGAGAGATATTCAGAAGAGGTTCGTGGAGCGCCAGCTTCCTGACAAATCAGTCGCTGTTGCTTACCAGGACAGAGGGAAGTGTTAATGGAAAGAAGCAGAAGTCCCTGTAAAGGAAGAATGGATACAAAGATTTATGGAATATGCAGAAATGGAGAAACTTACCGGAAGAATAAGAAACAAAAATAAGAAATAAAAAGTTATTTTAAAAAAATGGAAATGGTTTACTGAATATTTACAGATAAATTGTAAACAGATAAAAACATTCGCAGTATCAATGTAATAACCTGCAGTTTTATACAAGTATATATTTACAGTACATAATTAAATGAGCAAGTTAAATGAATTTGGATATTCAGAAGATATGAAAAAATAAATAAATTTAAGGAACCGCAGAAAGAGGGGAAAGGAAGTCAAAATTTGAAATGTTAAATGGATTGTAAAATTAATGAAATGTATAAATTTGAAAAGTATAAATAAAAAAACTTTTTAAAAAAAAAAAAAAAGGACAGAGGGAAGTGTTGAGGTACTGGCTGCTAGCCACTCTCCAGTCCCAGTGTCCAACACTTGAGATAGCTGCCTCACTCTGGTATGGTCGTCCCCTGACTGGCTCCATATTTGGCTATGGATACACAAGTGAAAACCAGCTTCAGCTGCACGTTGATCTATCTGAATCAATGGGTGGATTCAGACATACATTCATTTTCCTGGTTGTAATGCTAGTGCTTCTCTCCCAGTTTCTAATGTTCCTTTCACACCTGTTGCCTTCTGGAATGGTGGCTTTTTGAATGGTTGTTGTTGTTGTTTAGTCATGTGTGACTCTTCGTGACCCCATGGACCAGAGCACGCCAGGCACTCCTGTCTTCCACTGCCTCCCGCAGTTTGGTCAGACTCATGTTGGTAGCTTCGAGAACACTGTCCAACCATTTCATCCTCTGTCGTCCCCTTCTCCTTGTGCCCTCCATCTTTCCCAACATCAGGGTCTTTTCCAGGGAGTCTTCTCTTCTCATGAGGTGGCCAAAGTATTGGAGCCTCAGCTCCAGGGTCTGTCCTTCCAGTGAGCACTCAGGGCTGATTTCCTTCAGAATGGATAGGTTTGATCTTCTTGCAGTCCATGGGACTCTCAAGAGTCTCCTCCAGCACCAGAATTCAAAAGCATAAATTCTTCGGTGATCAGCCTTCTTTATGGTCCAGCTCTCACTTCCATACATCACTGCGGGGAAAACCATAGCTTTAACTATATGGACCTTTGTCGGCAAGGTGATGTATCTGCTTTTTAAGATGCTGTCTAGGTTTGTCATTGCTTTTCTCCCAAAAGCAGGCGTCTTTTGAATGGTAGACCACCATGTTGTGCTAAATTTCATTCACACCAGTACCGGTAGGTGTGGTGTGACACAACAGCAGAAATCATGGGTCATGGCACCTTATATGCACTTCTGTTCAGCCACGAAAAAGGCAGGAAAGGACTATACCCTGGAATAATGCCTCAAATTTCACCACATGATTTTCTTGGTTAATGGATGTTTTTCTGGAAGGAATGAACATGGAAATGAGTGCTAAGCTTCCACTAGATTCCGCTAAATTTCCAGAAGTGGCTTTTTTGTCGTGTGAAAGATCACATAAAACGCAAAAAAAATTATCAGGTCACAAAATGTCAGGAAAATGGAATAAACTGCTGCTTGAATGCAGCCAGGGTGAAACTGTTTAAGACAGAGATAGAAGCGACAGAATAATTTTTATTATGTAGTTCCACAAGAGAATACGTTATATCCCATTTCACCATACTAAATCCATGACATTCTGTTGAACGTGCTTTAATTGGTATAATCACTAGATTAATCATCTAAAGCCTTAGATGATTAAACAGCGGAGGAACAATATTAATAGAAGAGGTCAGATTTTAATCAGCAGGGCTGAGAGATAAAGGCACACTTGTTTATTTTGCAAGGCCATTTTGTTTCCAGCGTGAGCCACTCTAATAGGGAATAAAAGGCTAAAGCATAATGGTGGCCTTTCATTTTAATAAAGAAAGAGACCTTTTTTCTTATTGATTAAACTCTAAGAATCTCACATTTGGCTTTCAGTATCTCAAAAGGCACCTATGTCATGTTCCTGATAGTATGCAAAATTATTCAGATTTTAGCAGTCAGTTTGCCATTAAAAAAGCGGACAATTCTTTCTATAGCCTGAGTATGAAAAGTGAGCCAGTGATAATATTCACCGGAAGGGAAATTTGTAGGTCGACAATAACTGGAGAAAGTTTGAATTGCAGCGAGTCAAAATGCAGCGTTACAGTGCTTTGCAGATTTAATCGGAAATAACAGGGCAATTCTAATCATGTGTACTCAGAAGTAGGTCTTACTTAATTCATTGGGGCTGGAGTTAAGACTGAAGCCTTTGTCTCACAGACCCTCCAGGTGTACCTATTTTTCAGGGACAGCCCCAGATTTACAGAAGTCGTCCCGGTTTCTGATTTGATCCTGGAATGTCCACTTTTCCTTAGGGTTTCCCTATTTACATGAGAGAAATGTTGGAGGGTCTGGTTCCACTGAGTTTAGTAGAGCTCAATTCCCTGGAGTTTATACAGTCGTAGCTGGCA
Organism: Darevskia mixta; assembly: GCA_034641385.1. Classification (NCBI taxonomy): domain Eukaryota; kingdom Metazoa; phylum Chordata; class Lepidosauria; order Squamata; family Lacertidae; genus Darevskia; species Darevskia mixta. The sequence goes on from JAWWNH010000017.1 coordinate 14,768,083, forward strand.
GAGTGAGGTGGCTGCACTATCTGACCTCCCATCACCAGTCTTGCTGTGACATACTGGGAGGGTCAGGCGGCAGTGAGGCCAGTGTGGTACAAACTCACTGATGGTGCAGTGCTCCTGTTGGTGTATTTTAACCACAGTGACTTTGTCACTGCCTCACCCTCTCGGTAATTTGCAGTAACACCAGTGACGGGAAGGTCAGGTAAGTGCCACCACTCAGCCCTGCCAACCCCTATTTCTTCATTTAAATTTATTGAATCCCAAGTTGGAATTCAAGTGGGCTTACAACATTTTAAACCACCAAAGGTAAAAAGTAAAGGTAAAGGACCCCTGGATGGTTAAGTCCAGTGAAAGGTGACTATGGGTTTGCGGTGCTCATCTCGCTTTCAGGCCAAAGGAGCTGGCATTTGTCGCAGGCAGCTTTCTGGGTCATGTGGCCAGCATGACTAAACTGCTTCTGGCGCAACGGGACACCGTGAGGGAAACCAGAGTGCACGGAAATGCCGTTTATCTTCCCGCCGCAGTGGTACCTATTTATCTACTCACACAGGTGTCCTTTCACACTGCTAGGTTGGCAGGAGCTGGGACAGAGCAATGGGAGCTCACCCCGCCGCGGGGATTTGAACTGCCAACCTGCTGATCAGCAAGCACAAGAGGCTCAGTGGTTTAGACCACAGCACCACCTGCGTTGACTGTGTTTGGTATGCAAACACATTTTCTCGAGCAAGGAATGCATATCTTTTATACCAAGTATTATTTCCTGCAAACACAAAAAATATACCTTAGTTTTTTTGAGTTTTTTTTCCGAAGCCCGTGAGTTTACAAAAGCATTTAAAATAAACGAAAACTGAACCTAGAAGTTATCATTTAATAGGAAGACAGACACTTCAGGGTTTGTTTTACAGGGCCATTAACTAATGCTGTAGGCAATTGAATGCAATGGCCTTCGGGCCTGTGCTTCCCCAAAGAAATGAAGCATGTAGTAATGACTCCATAAAACATGTCCTGTCATGTTGTATTGCATAATTAATTCAGATTGTGATTCTTGGAATGGAAGTACATGAGGCAAAGAGAACTCTGTGCATCACCCCTGAAATGAGTGGTTCTTGTCCTTCCTTCAGATACTCCCCCGCCGCCACAATCCAATTGTATGCTATGTATTAGCCTGCACTGACCTTGTTGGTCACTGTAGGCTAATACCTGGGAGTCACTGATGTTCCTTCCCAATCATCGCAGAATTTGCTGATCCCCCGGAATGCCTCCCGAGGGAAGCTTTTGTTGCCGCCTCTGAAGCTACTTCTGCGTTTCCAATAAATGTAGGCTCAAACATTAAGGGCCAAGCTAAATGTGACATTAATCGTTCACATTTTCCATTGTTTAAATAGCATCTGTGTGACTCCCAGAGCAGAGGTCTGTAATATAAAGAGGTGTGTGTGTGTGTGTGTGTGTGTGTGTGTGTGTGTGTGTGTGTGTATCCTTGGATTGTGTATGCTGCAAGCTATTATTAGCCCAAGGAGGGAAGCTCCCTTTGGTGACATTTAAAACTTCTCCAGGCAGCCGAGGGGGTGGCATTTTGGTGTGGCTGGAGCTAGAGATAGGCAAATTTGTAACTTTTTGGTTTCTTTCAGCTTCCCATTTGTTCAAGCATAAGTTTGGTGCTCCACATTTCCACATCAGTTTGCATTTAAAATAAGCGCTCGTGAAAACTAATCAGTATTTTAGTGTGAGCTTCTCTTAATATGCAAATTTATGTACAGTTTTGCTTATTATACACATTTTAATACCTATTTTCCCCAACGTAATCACACTTACCTTCAGGGTCAGGTGCCTTTGTGGGACGGTCAGCCTGCAGTATGCACCATGATCTGTCATGGGACTTGGAGGCAGGGTGTTGATGTTTTTTATGCTTTCTCATATTGAATTACATTTGTCATTTTCCTGTCCATTCATCCACATTGCAGAGATCCTTCTGGAGCTCCTCGCAATCCCTTTTAGTTTTCACTGCCTTGAACAATTTGGCATCATCAGCAAACTTGGCTCCTTCACTTCTCACCCCTAACTGTAGCTCATTAACAGACATGTTAAAAAGCTCAGATCCCAATATTGATTTGTAGGGGACTCAGCTTTCTACATCCTTCCCCTGGGAGAACTGTCTATCCCTACTCTCTGCTTCCTGTTTTTTAACTAGAGACTGATTCATAAGAGGACCTCTCCTCTTGTCCCATGACTGCTAAGCTTACTCAGATATACTTGCTGGGGTATTTGATTAAAAACTTTTTTGAAAGTCGAAGTACACAGTGTCAACCCGATCACATCTACCTATATACTACTTGATGCTCTAAAAGAACTCTAAAGGTTTAGTGAGGTAGCACTTACCGGGATGCCGGTGGCGCTATGGTCTAAACCACAGAGCCTAGGGCTTGCGGTCAGAAGGTCGGCGGTTCGAATCCCCGCGACGGGGTGAGCTCCCATTGCTTGGTCCCTGCTCCTGCCAATCTAGCAGTTCGAAAGCACGTCAAAGTGCAAGTAGATAAATAGGTACCGCTCCGGCGGGAAGGTAAACGGCGTTTCTGTGTGCTGCTCTGGTTCGCCCAAAGCGGCTTAGTCATACTGGCCACATGACCCGGAAGCTGTCTGCGGACAAACACTGGCTCCATTGGCCTTTAAAGCAAGATGAGCGCCACAACCCCAGAGTCGTCCGCGACTGGACCTAATGGTCAGGGGTCCCTTTACCTTTTTACGTATACTTGCAGAAGCCATGCAACACAATTTCTACATCAAAGGGTGGGGGGGGGATTCCTTCTTTGGTGAAAGAATGAGATTTTCTTAAAAAAAAAAAAAAAAAGATTCATCTAATATATTCAAGAGGGTTTCCAAATATCTAGGTTGCCACCAAATTGAACAAAAGTGAGATTCATGCTTGAAGAAACCAGCATAGGCAGGAAAACATCAGAGGAATACTGAAGAAAGTTAAAAGAGTTTCAATGTGACTAGCAAGAAACATTTCTCAAGTAGTGTCCTTACCAGAAAAATAAGTCGTCCCCCCCAATAGGTGTAAGCCAAATTAGCTCTCAGGAGCATTTTGGGGTGTTACAAAAGCATACTTAAAATAGGTCATAAAATTTGAAACTGTGTGTACGAAATGTGGCTTGATCCTTAAGAATTTCTAGGACAGCCTGCTTACTCAGAAGCTTTTGAGATTGTAGGAAGTGAGGCTTCTCTTCCATATTTTATTTTGCCCAACCAGGCTTCAACTTTAATTAAGGTGGTTGTTATGCACACCACCATAATTATGGTATTACTAATTGGCCAAATCCTTAGCTAATGTAAATCAGTGAAGCTCCATTTACCTCTGTGAAGCTACTCTAATTTACATTTGCTAAGGTAGGGCTTTTAATCTTTATTTAGTATACAGAATCTCCTCTTCTTAAATTATTATTATTTTTAATGAACTGCAGAATTTTCTCATGGTTTCTCCTGTTTGTGGGCAGCTTTGACGCATCGTGGTTGGCAAGGGGTTAACTTTTAACTACGTAACCCATGGTGAGGAGAGGGATGTCATGCTCCAGGGCTTAAGCAATATATAAGAATGAAAACATAATTATGAAACAGATTTCTACGATCATCTCAGGAATTAGAACCATGCTAAATGGATCATTAAATGAGACACAGAGAGATAGAGGTATAAATATTAAAGGAATCGTTTATTATGCAGAGTTGTCAAATGAGTATCCTCTTGGAACAGTTTCCCATCAATAATGCAACAGAAACACTCTAGCCTTTGTGAGTATTATATTACCTGCTTGAAGTCAACTATATCATTCTTTGATTGTGCTGATTATGCTGCTCCACCTAGGAAGTTGCACTCAAAATGGCAAAATAATAATAATAATAATAAATCCAAAAAATAAACATTCACAAATTTATTCTGTATTTTGGCTTTTTCATTTTGTTCCGGCCATTTTACAAATGCAAGGAAAGTCATGTGAGGGCATGGAGTCTGAGGGAGGGTGGGAGAAGGTAAGAGGCGACATCATAGGAATGTAAAAAGTTGTGTATGGTGTGCAGAAAGTGGACAGAGTGGGGGGAAAGTTCCCTCTGCCAGAACACTAGAACTTACGGACAGCCGATTTTGGAGGATTCAAGACAGAGAAAATAAAGGACTTTTTCACATAGCACATAGTAAAACTATGGCATTCATTCCCACAAAGAGGTAGGTAAAAGGTAAAGGTAAAAGGACCCCTGGATGGTTAAGTCCAGTCAAAGGTGACTATGGGGTTGTGCCGCTCATCTCGCTTTCAGGCTGAGGGGGCTGGTGTTTGTCCACAGACAGCTTTCCGGGTCATGTGGCCAGCAGGACTAAACCACTTCTGGTGCAATGGAACACTGTGACGGAAACCAGAGCGCACAGAAATGCCATTTACCTTCCCATCACAGCAGTACCTATTTATCTACTTGCACTGGCGTGCTTTCAAACTGCTAGGTTGGCAGGAACTGGGGACAGAGCAACGGGTGCGCACTCCATCACGGGGATCGAACCACCAACCTTCTGATTGGCAAGCCCAAGAGTCTCAGTGGTAGTGATGGCTGCCAACTTGGATGGCTGTAAAAGAGGGTTGGACAAATTCTTGCATGATAAGGCAATCGATAGCTCCTAGCCACTATGTTCTTCCTGCATGGTTGAAGCATGAATGTCAGTTGCTGTGATTCACAAGTGGGGAGAATGCTGTCACACTCAGGCCCTCCCTTCAGACTTCCCATAGGCATCTGGTCGGCCTCTGTGAGAACAGGACACTAGACTAGATGGGTATAGATGGTAGGCTGAACCTTCTCTGATTCACCAGTCCATAATAATTGTAAATGATGCAGTACAAGGTGATGACATGATGCAATTGATGCTTTCGCAGGGATGATTCAAAGTGTGGCATCCAATTCCATGCACATCTGAGTGTCTTTATTCTAAAAAGTGCCTAGCAAGCTCTTTAAAGCAGGCTTCTAATGGTTCTATAACCTCTCTCCTGTTCACAAGACACAAGCCTATTCAGCACCCAGAAGAGATCTGCTGGATGGCTAACAGTGGTGCTGGAGAAGTAATTTTTCATCATCCTCATTGTCACGTGGTGGGCACTATAATGGGATCTCACCTGTGTTCAGTCAGATTTACTTGAGGATACACACCATGTGCTCCAGCTGTCATCCTTCCTCCTTCATTGCTCATAGCTCCCCAGACTATTTGCAAGCAACTGTGTCAATGACCCCTTTTAGTCCCATAATTCCAATTAGACCTTGACAGGAGCACTGGTCACGTCAACCAGAAAATTCCCCAAATTATTCAGAAATCCTGCCTATGCCATAAGTATCTTGGGGCTGACCATCTTGCTGGCAGGTGTCACCACTGTCGAACCAAATCTCCCCTGATCTATCTGTGACAATGGCGTTATTGCATCTCCCCTATCATGGAGCCACTCTAGAGCAAAGACCAAATTAAGGGTATGACCTGCCACATGTTTGGGTTCTTCATTGGTAGTTTGTTTATTGTTCACCCACTGTCGGGAGTTTAAATGTCATAAGCTAATTTGAATGGGTTCACACAGAAAATCAGGTTTAAAAATATTGTTAAACAAACGAGTGAATAGCAAGTTTCTTTCTAACAATAGCTAGCATAAAGGTGGAGAACCTCGGACAAATCCAAGGCAGAAATGCTTAATGTTCAATTCAGGCTTGGGGAAAGTCCCAGCAATGTCATCTGATTGCCTGCATGCACTCCTGCCCCAATGGAACGCAAATAACTCATTTCCAACACCTTCATATTTACAATGCAAATATATATAATCATCAATGTGCCCTCCTCCCCCTTTAACAGTGAGATTTTCAGTCAAAACCTCTCCACATTATGAACTAGTGCCCAACACAGATGGATTTCATTGCTCCATCTGTGTCCATCTCACTTTTAATTTCCAGTACACAATTAAAAACAGGATCTCAATACAGAAGAGAATACAACCTTTGCTGAAATCTGTTCAACTGCCTACTTGCCTGTTCAGTGAATATTGTCATTATCTGCAGAAGCTGACTTTCTTCCAAGGTTATTTTTGGAGATGGAATTAGAGAAGTGTCCGGACACATAAACTGCTTTGGTATTTCACACTGATATGAATTAATGAATCTTCAACGAGGGGAGATTTAATGTACTCGGAGTTGGAATGCTAAGTGATCAACTAGTAGAATACTAACGAACTGTTTTTTTCCTCCCACCTTGCATTTTACTGGGTAATTGGATGATTAACAGCCAGTTGAAGAGTTTCAGGAAATCTGGCTTTGATTGCCTAATATATCAATAAGGATTTTTTAAAAAAAAAAATCTGTGTGGATCAAGAGATAGCTTTTGCGTTCATTAGTGACATAGCCAGTTTAAACACCCTATAATAAATCATCCCAAGTAACCTGAAACACACTGAAGAAAATGACGCTCTGTTTAGATTATAATAACACCTGAAGAATAATATATTAGAAGTAAACAGAATATTCACAAGGAAATGCTGGAGTGCCATATTTAGCTGTTTTAGCAAACATAATAGGCTGTTTGAATACAAAACCTACCATCAATATTGAACTTCAGAATGAAGAAGGGAGGATTCGATGCCATGCGTTGGTCAAAGTGGCTAAGGCTGCAATCCAAACTCCAGCCAGGCAGTGCAGGTCTACCATTGCACCCACAGCCCCACCAATCCTGATGGACAAGGTAGAAGGGGAGAGGTATTAAGATTGCTGCATCAGCTTAGAGCTGGCACAGAGATTAGGATCATATGTCACCATGTGATGCCAGGGGAGATGGTTCATGATGCAATGGATGTTGACAATCCCATTTTGGTATTCACACTGCAATTCCCAGCAGATGCCTCCAGCAATGGAGAGAGAACACAGCCGTCATGGCTAGTAGCTATCCATAGTCATTTCTTCCATGCTTCATTTGTAGTTGCCAGTATTCAAAAGGAAGTCAGGTACCATAATTCCATGCATCTCAAGCTGCTTTGGTGCAAAGTGCCCTTCATTCCACCGCATCAAAGAAATGTGGATTTTCCCCCCCCTTACCTTATAATAGCCCTAAACATACTCTGCCATCAGAGGTGGATTTAGGGCAGCATGACCCCCTGCACAGAGTGTAGAGTTCAAGAGAGTCCCTTCCTGCCTCCTTCCTAAAGCCTAGTAAGTGTTGGGCTTTGGGAAGGAGGTGTGAGGGTCCTAGAGTCCTCCTGCCTCCTGCCCACAGCCTAGTTAGCAATTGCCCAACTTTCGGAAGAAGGATGGTGGGCTCTAGGACCCTGTCAGGACCTCATGCCCCCAAAGCCCAGTGCCTCCCTTAATCGACTTTGGAAAGGCAGCACAAGGGCTAGGGGAGGGTGCCAAATTTTGGCCTTGCACATGATGCCATACCGTGTTTCCCCTATTTTAAGACACCGTCTTATATTTTCTTTCCCTCAAGAAAATGCACTATGGCTTATTTTGAGGGGATGTCTTATTTTTATTACGTAAGCCCAGCCCCGTGTTTTCCTTGGCGCCCTCCAGAACTGCACCTATTACTATGGCTTATTTTTGGGGTACGGCTTATATTTCGCAAATGCGAAAAAATCCTGCTATGGCTTATTTTATAACTACGTCTTAAAATAGGGGAAACAGGGTATTACCAAGGTCCGTCCCTGTTGGCATCCCATTGATTACATTAATTCTAACCTGTCAAGCTCAGTGGTGATTTGAAGTTAATATTTCTAGTTTGACATCCTTTAAAAAGAGAGAAGGTATCCAAATATAAAATTGCTGCTTCCTTCGAAGTTTGGCTTAGAAATGCTAAGCATGCTGATCCATTCAAAAGGCTCCATAATAACTGGAGGTGAAAAGAGTAGAGAAACCCCTATTATTTCTGAAAGCTATATTTAAAGAGGAGAAGGCCAGCCAATGGAATATTTCCACCGATTGCTTTAGAAAAGCAATTTCACAGTGCAACACCTCAGTATTCCCAGAACTGATTTAGATTCAATCATTCAGTTCCCAGGGCCTTCAAAACTGAGCCACACCAGCTTTGCCCACTGCAGTAGCCAGTCTGTTTGCCTGACAGGTTTAGCAGTTCATCATAAATCTGAGCCTTGTTACTACAGGTCTGACCTTGTTCTGATCCATGGTTTTACTGCTTCCCTTTATCCCTTATGTTTTTCTTCGTCTCCCGACAGCTCATTTATCCAACCTGCTGTGGCCTCCTATTCAATCACATAATGGTCTTGGCAAGTGAATATTCTTGCTACTATTAAGTTACTGCCACAAAGATGATGTCCGTCGCTATTCTAGAACTGACCTTTTAAGCAGGGTTTGACCAGTGCTTTCCTCCTCACTGCTCTGACTGTATGAGATGATAGATGATTGATAGATAGATGATAGATAGATAGATAGATAGATAGATGATAGATAGATAGATAGATAGATAGATGATAGATAGATATATATAGATAGATGATAGATAGATAGATAGATAGATAGATAGATAGATAGATAGATGATAGATAGATAGATAGATAGATAGATATAGATAGATAGATAGATAGATAGATGATAGATAGATGATAGAGAGAAATAGAGATAGAGATAGATGATAGATGATAGATAAGATAGATAGATGAAAGATAGATAGATTAGATAGATACATAGATAGATAGATACAGATAGATAGATAGATAGATAGATAGGTAGATGATAGAAGATAGATAGATAGATAGATAGATGATATAGATAGATGATAGATGGATATAGATAGATAGATGATTGATAGAGATACATAGATAGATAGATGATAGATAGATAGATAGATAGATAGATAGATAGATAGATAGATAGATGATAGATAGATAGATAGATGATAGAGATAGAGATAGATAGATGATAGAAGATGATAGATAAGATAGGTAGATGAAAGATGATAGATGATAGATAGATAGATAGATAGATAGATAGATAGATAGATAGATATCATAATGAATAAACTGACAAGGTTTGGAGAAGGTACATCAGCTTCAAATTGCAAATTTGGAGTTTGTTATGTCGCCAAACTCCTCTTCCTCCTCTTTCACCCATCAAATTCACCACTGAATACAGATCAATAGGCGCTCGGATGTTGCTAGCCCAGAGATGGAAGGAAGAGACAACCCCAACCAAAGAATAATGGCAAATCAAGTCGATGGACTATGCCGAAATGGCAAAATTAACTGGGAAGCTCAGGAACCAAGAAGACAAGGAATTTAAAAAAAGAATGGGAAATGTTTATAATGTATACACAAAATCATTGCAAAACATTAGCAGGATTCTAAATACACTTGTAATGTAATAGAAACTACTAATTTAGGAAGATGAAAAATATGGAGAAGTATTGATATGCAGATGAAAACAGAATTAAGAGGACCCATGGATGAGATGGGGGGAAGTCAGGAGATTCGGAGTAATCTTGATATGTGAATGTGTATGATATTTTGATGTAACTTTATTCTTTTTCTTTTCTGTTCCCCCTTTCTTTTCTTTCTTTATTATTGAAAATCAAATAAATATATATATATATATAAAAGAAAAGAATACAGTTCAATACAGCTCTATGCTTATTGGAATCCACCCTGGTTGGGTACCCTTAAGAGGTCTGAAAAGGCCATGTAGCAAGAGGTGCTCTCTTCTTCATCAGGGAAAAGCCCGATGAAAGTGCCTGGCATGTAGATGGTTCCAAAGTAAATTCCCAGCAACTCCAGGGAATGTTCCATGTCTGAAACCCTGGAGAGGTGCTCTAGTCCATGTAGACAATGCTAACCTTGATGGGCCAATTGTCATAACATGGGAAGGCAGTTTAATGTGTTCCCACCAGGCTGGGCCTTGCAAAAACCTTTGGAATTGAATCCTTGCATTACCCAAGAGTGCCCTGCCACTACACCATCGCAGTAGGCTGTTCTCCCCACTTCCCAACATCGAAGTATGTTCCTCCTTCTGCACACACAGTTATCTATTGTTAGAGGCAGTCAGTGATTGGCAGTGAAGTATACTTCTAACTATGCCAATAAGTTGGCTGTGTTGTGCTGCCTGTATTGTGAGATCATTCAAGTTTTATGTGGATCTCACTCTTATTTCCCAAACAGCAATCCAGTGAGCCAACATATGGCTGCTGACATGAACAAAGCAGGAATGCATACTGCTTTGTAAATAAAGACTCTCTCTTTTGGCTTAGCTCCCGTTACTTAGTTCATCCATTATTAGTGTCCTCGGTGTATTCTTCTTTTGATTTCCTAGTACTACAAAGAATCCTGAATCTACAGAACCCTAAATTTAGGGGAATTGCAAACCATAGCACAAATGTTTCGTAATTTTGAGAAAGTTGGGTATCAGCAATGCAGCTTAACCTCATGGAATTTTTCTGCCTTGCACTGATTAAAAAAAAGAACAACCATTCTGTACTTCAATATGGCAAATTTTACACCCTTTCCCAAAGCTGCGTTCTTTCACAGGCACCTCCCTGTGAAAGAGGCAACTTCTCACTTTGGGTTTCACTGAGAAACAACTCTACTGAAATTTGTAAGGCTTCTGTTTTTTCAAATAATAATAATAATAATAAAAATCCTTCCAGTAGCACCTTAGAGACCAACTAAGTTTGTTCATACCATGAACAAACTTAGTTGGTCTCTAAGGTGCTACTGGAAGGATTTTTATTTTTATTTTTTTATTTTTTTGACTATGACAGACCAACACGGCTACCTACCTGCTTCTGTTTTTTCTTTCCTTTTCTGTCTTCACTGATTTAAAAAAACAAAACAAAAACATATGGTGGATTTTAAGCCCTCTTCCCACACTTTATTCCTTTGCAGCCACACCCATGTAAGGAACTGGTCTTATAACATTGGGTTTTAATGAGAAACAACCAGGGTTTTTTTTGCTTCTTTTTTTAGGTGGTACATGATGGTATGCCAGGCATAGGCAAACTCCAGCCCTCCAGATGTTTGGGACTACAATTCCCATCATCCCTAGCTAACAGGACCAGTGGTCAGGGATGATGGGAATTGTAGTCCCAAACATCTGGAGGGCCGGAGTTTGCCTATGTCTGTGGTACGCCATATCACCACCTCTTTTCGCCGCCGCCTCTGCAGCTTCCCCAGAGCCATTTTGGTGTGACCCACCAAAGTGAGTCTACCACAAAGTGGTGTGGCTAGAGCAGCCAACTTTTTCCTCCTCCTTTCCTTGCTGCACGGACCACTCTAGCCGCACCACTTTGTGGTAGATGGGTCGTGCCAAAATGCTTCCAGGGGGCAGGAAGTGGTGGTGGTGGTGGAGGAGGAGGAGACAGGCAAAGGGATAGGGAGGGTGCATATTGACACCTTCTTTTTTCAAATAAAGCACTGGAAACAACCTTTTTAAAAAAAATAAAAAAAGTTTGTAAGGGACCTGTAATATGTTATAGTTTTGATAAAATCAGCAAAATATTTCAGGACAGGAGGGCTGCTGCTGAATGCCTCCTCAAGAGGAAGAGATACTTTCTCATGGGAAGTATCTTGGTGTATTTACTTGGTGAAAATTTGCTTTAGGTTACTTTGGTAGTTACCTAAGGGACCAACTTTATGTTATGCTAAATGACTAGTTCCTCCTGCACCATGGTCTCAGTGAAGTTAATTGCCTCTCCTGAAGCTGCAATATGCCCTGGAGGGAGAGACTGTGATTGTCCAATTGCAACTTCATTCCAGAAGCAAAATGTGTCTGGGGGGTGGAAGTCATTAGGATCATGATGCAATAGGAAAAGCTGTCCCTCCTTCCTGTGATACACATTCCCAGTCTTGAAATCCCAAGCTGCTGTTTTAAAAGGAAAAAAGAAAAGCACCAGCAAAGTGCACATTTAATGTAAGATGTAGTTTGGCTCTAAAGCTCTGCAAATTTCCCAAGGGATTTGCAAGCCTTGTTGAAATTCCTTAGGATGCATTAAGACTGGGGATGCATGTGTGAAATACCACACACAATTACACACACACACACACACACACACACACACACACCTGGGTTCTTTCTTCTTCTTTTGCACTATTTAAACCAATGCACACATGATCACTGTTAAGGCAGACCCTTAAGGAACCTAGGAAATAGGTTGTTGATATTGCAAAGGACATCTGACTGACTACTTCATTACTCAGTTTACAATATTATGTAATATCTTATTTATTTAGGAATGTGTCCCTTGGCTGCTGAGAGCCTAATTACAAGTGATGTGAAATATGACACTGAAAATTCATCAGTGCTGTGTTTTTTGTGTATTTTGTAGTAAGGAGGGCATTATTCATCATGATCATGACTGAGGTGGGAAGGGTCAAAACTCCCCTTTCCATGCACTGTGATCCAAATGGAAATTGCCTCCTCCCACCAACCTCCCTGCTCTCCTGGCCTCTCTCATCTTTCCATCTCACCAGTCCTGCTCCACGCCCATCTCAAGTTTATTAGCCACACTTCAGAATTTGGACATGGCCCTAAAATGCATTTAATTGAAAACTGAAACTGTGGTCAAATGAAATGGAAACAGAAGCCATGCAGCCACACCGAAAAGTTAAGAGGGGTGCGGGGACCACATGGGCCTGAGACTTGCCTAGGCGCCTTCATAAAGCCATGGTTTATTGTTACGTTCAAACACGGCCAATGAATGGGACACTTTTGTTTCATTCATCATTTGTTACAAAATGAATGCAATAGAAGCTAAGAGGTCCCAACTGAGCAACTGTGCATTTATCACTGTTTGTGTCTCCTTTGTTTCTTTCATTCTCATTTCCAGTAGTTGAAGCAGCATATGTAGGTTTGATAAAGGAGGTTCCAGGGAGTGGGGTTGGGAAAGAGAGAGGGGTGGGGGAAAGAAAGAAAGAAAGAAAGAAAGAAAGAAAGAAAGAAAGAAAGAAAGAAAGAAAGAAAGAAAGAGAAAGCTGATACTCTAACTCTCCAGTTTTCAATTCAGACATATTTTAGCCAATTGTTACTGTATTATATCAAAACCCTATTGCTGGCTTGAAAGCTGGTACCTCCTTTGACCTCTTTTATTATACAACTGTGGAAAGCACTCCCTTTTAAAGATATCTATCTTTAGAATCTTGCATTATTCTAGGGTAAAGATTTTCACCCAATTAAGGAGAAGGAAAGCTGTTTTATGACATTCAAGCTGAATGAAAATGAGAGAGGGGGAGAAACATTGTAAGGTCCTCCCTCATTATAACATGTGCAGGGAGTGCACAGATAGAGAGAGAAGATATAAGCCAGTTACCACAATGCTGCTGCCATAAGTGTTCATGGAGCCCTGTTTGAATAACAGCTACATACAGTACTTGCCCTAGATGAGCCTTCGCTAACCAGGTGACCCCCACGCCCAATCTTTTGAACTACAACTCCCTGACCATTGGTCATATGGGTTGGCACTGGTTATTGGGGGAGGCAGAGCTAGATGCTTGACCCAGGAAGTTAATATGTGGAATCAATGCTCCCTGTGTATAGCTGATGCAGGTCCACATATTTCTCATCCACATCCCACAGAACTAGCTAGGTATGTTTTGATTCCCAGGGGTATGCACATCACCACCCGCCATCACTGGCTGGTGCTCACAACTCAAACAGGATCAAGGTCACTTATTTTATTGCTGCAAATTTCAGCTTCCAATTTACAGCTTCAAACTGAAGAAGTTGTGTGTGTGTGAAGTTCTGTTTCGAACCTGGCATTTTCTTCAGCTAAGCAATGCAAGTTTAACTTTCTACAGGGGAAAAAAAATATCCATCAGATACTGTATACTGAGCCTCTTTGTTATTTCCTAAAATGTGCAATGTCCGTTATTCCTCAAGAGAGTCTGTGACCTTTTCATTTATTAACTTGAGTCTCTGCATTTACTGTATTCAGTCTTCTCGGCGAGTTTCCGAGAAAAAGCTTTATCAGACATCAAAGACAACGTAATGCTGAACAAATCTCAGACTCAAACCAAGCCACACACTAAAGGCCCTCATTATGCTAAGTCCTGGGGCTAAGATCAAGATTCCATCACATGTTTGTTAGGCCAATGTCAGATGCAACATCTGAAAGAAGTGGAGCCACTTTCATTGGATTCGGTACAAAAAGATGCATTTCAACAATAGGGACTACCTCTCAAAAAAACTCATTCTGCATGTTTTCAGTAGAATTCAGTTGTCCTCTGTACTAATGTCACCAAGAACCTCCCCAACCCTTTGTTGTTGTTTTGAAATATTTTTTATTGGTTTTGCAAAGTAAATCACACAATTAACCCAATTAAATTTTAAAATAAAACAAGATTCTTCCGAATCTTAGGACTTCCCTCCTCCCCTCCCTGGGTCCTTTAAATTTCTTAATCAACTGCATATTATAGTTCATCCGAATTATCCAATATATACAAAGTCTTTGTAATATTGCAAGAGTTATTCGAAGCCTGTCAAAGAGTTAAAGTGTTTACAGTGTTCTTTTAAATACAATCTATATTTGTCCCATTCTCTATTGAAGTTTTGATCCTCCTGATTTCTGATTTTCCCAGTCAATCTAGCCATCTCTGCATAGTCAAGTAGTTTCATCTGCCCCTCCCCAACCCTTTGAGCAGAATTTCACACCAAAAAAGTAATAAAGTGAAGAAGAAGAAGAAGAAGAAGAAGAAGAAGAAGAAGAAGAAGAAGAAGAAGAAGAAGAAGAAGAGTTTGGATTTGATAGCCCGCTTTATCACTACCCGAAGGAGTTTCAAAGCGGCTAACATTCTCCTTTCCCTTCCTTCCCCACAACAAACACTCTGTGAAATGAGTGGGGCTGAGAGACTTCAAAGAAGTGTGACTAGCCCAAGGTCACCCAGCAGCTGCATGTGGAGGAGCTGGGAAGCTAACCCTGTTCACCAAATTACAAGTCTACTGCTCTTAACCTCTACACCACACTGGCACATGAATTAATGGAAAAAATAGTCATGTGACACTTTTAATAAAATGCCAGCTCTGCCCCAACGTCTCTGTTCTCATCCACAACATGCAGGGTTCATTCATCACCTCATCGCTTAATGTGATATATGACATCATCTGCCAACAATGCCTTGCTGCATTCAACATAGGAGAAGCAGGCCAGTTTCTACAAAAAAGAAAGAATGGATACATATCTGGGCAGAAGAACTGGCAATATTGAAAATCCAGTGGTGGAAAATTTTAACCTCTCAGGATATGTATTCTGAAACTGATCTTCAGGCGACCATCCTTGAACAAATTTGAAACCTCTGAACTGCAATCCACGAAGAAATTCAGTCCTTAAAGACTGTCACGCAACACCTTTGAAAATTTCTTCCTCAAGAAGAAGATGTGGGACACACATTTCCCTGAGGTGTGAACAAGGCTGCATGAAATTAAGGGCAATGGGGGAAGTGTTGCAGAGCTGTTTTCACCAAGCCAGGCCCACCTACAAGAAGCAGGTAAAGATGTAGCTGGCCTAAACAGGAGTGCTGTTGATCAATGAAACAACCTCTACACAGTGCATTGCTAGTACCATGCTGTCCAGTAATTCATCCAATTAGTATCTCTGGCATGTGCCAGTACTGTGCAAGTGTTTTAGAAGATTACAGGTAGGTAGCCATGTTGGTCTGCCATAGTCAAAACAAAATAAAAAAATTCCTTCCAGTCTCTAAATTCGTTAGAGACCAACTAAGTGTATCTGAAGAAGTGTGCATGCACACAAAAGCTCATGCCAAGAACAAACTTAGTTGGTCTCTAAGGTGTTACTGGAAGGAATTTTTTATTTTTTTATTTTGTTTTGTTTTAGAAGATGACAGCCTGCTCAGCCTTAGTCCCCAAAACAGACCTTCTGTCCTATGTCCTATGTCTTCCAAAGTATTTGCATTAAGTAAATCGGTGTGATCAGATTTCTCTGAAGATGAATGTGTTAAGAGAGAGGGGGGTAAGTCCTCCCCCTTATTATTATGACATGCTACAATACTGAAGTTGACTAGGCATGTTTGAGCCTTGTGTTTTGTTAAAATTAAATGTCAATAAAATATAAATAAGCTTTTTGTATGTATATATATATATATACCACACACACAAAAATTTTCTCCTGGGAAATCAAACGAGAAGCGTTCTACTAAAGTGATTTTTAATGGCTTAGGTTATTACAACACTCAGAAGCTGTTTACGTGCAGCCCTTAACTACATAGAAAGCGACAAAGGAAAGCTGTGACTTTTTAATCAGGCATACTGTGGAGTGAAAGGAATGGTAATAAATAAATGGGAAGCTTCAGCAAATCCATCCCTCTTCACTTGCATTTTTTTTAAAAAAAGCAAAACTAAGTACCAGGAGGACTGTTTGTCTGCATTATCGTGAGAGGTGAAGTAGCTGAAAGCCCTCCGCTTCTCTTATGCTATTGTAATCTTTTGAACTCCCCCCCATAAGAAACTGATGTTTATTAGAAAGAAACCTTTCACTGGCATTTTCTTTTTCTCTTTTTTTCTGAAGTGTGAAAACTGGGAGAATGCCAAAGAACTACCTTAATTGGAACATGGGAAGCTGCCACATAACACATCAGAACAGTAAACCATCTATCTCAATATTGAATGAATTTATTCTTACGGTCACAGACCAGCTTATTAAATCAATAATACAAAAATAATACATTTAAAATTTACATAACAGCAATAGTACACATATGTATACGTATACGTATACAGCAACGTTTAAAATATATGAATTCATATTCAATATATGAATTAATATTCAATATTGTCTACGCAGACTGACAGCAGCTGTCCTAGGTTTCAGATAGAGAACATTCCCAGTCTTACCTGGAGGTGCCAGAGATCAAACCTGGGATCTTCGGCATAGAAACATGTGATCTACCACCGAACTAAGACCCTCCCCCAATTTAGCTGTATGGGTTTTTCCAAGTTTTTATTTTTGGGGGCCACCCCTCCCCACGTTCTGTGGCAACAAACCTAGGCTGTTATTTACAAATTAACAGTACGCAAATCTGCCTCCTGAAGATCAGACCCCAATGCCATAATGCCTAACTGTGTGAGTTGCTGTGTGATGAGTAGAATACATCACTACCATATACTATCAACAAAACTTGCATTTAATAGCAAACCAGAATTTATCACACTTCCAGAAACATTACATACACTGAAAAGGAGCTGGCCTTTGAAATCCACACTTCTCTGAATCTTGCAGTGCAGTTCTGCAGCCAAGTATAGACTACTCTTCCTCCTCCTTTTATCCACAGAACAACCTTATGAGGTAGGATCACCTAAGAGATAGTGACTGGCCGAAGGTTGATACTCATGGCTGAGTAAAGATTAGAAACCTGGTCTCCTTGGTCTTAGTTCAACACCCAAATCACTTGTATTGTATTATGTTTTATATGTAAACTATGATAATTCATCCAAGATCCGCAAAGCATTATATAAAGGTAAAGGTAAAGGGACCCCTGACCATTAGGTCTAGTTGTGTCCAACTCTAGGGTTGTGGAACTCCTCTCGCATTACTGGCCGAGGGAGCCAGCATACAGCTTCCGGGTCATGTGGCCAGCATGACAAAGCCGCTTCTGGTGAACCAGAGCAGCACACGGAAACACCGTTTACCTTCCCGCCGGAGTGGTACCTATTTATCTACTTGCACTTTGGCGTGCTTTCGAACTGCTAGGTGGGCAGGAGCTGGGACCGAACAACGGGAGCTCACCCCGTTGCGGGGATTCGAACCGCCGACCTTCTGATCAGCAAGCCCTAGGCTCTGTGGTTTAACCAACAGCGCCACCCGCATCCCTTCAAAGCATTATATACATCCCCTAAATAAAAGAAACACATTAAATGTAGTTCTTTGCTTTGAGTAAAAGTCAGGTTATCCCTATATTTCTCTCTGTCCCTTGGAACATGTATGGCGTCATTGCAAGTTCATTTTGTACCTTCTTATCCTCAACCACCAGAGGGCTAAGTCTTCATATATTATCTATCCTGTCACCCCCTTTTCATGCTTTGTTTTCTTCCACGTTTGACTTATCAAGCTTCTTACTGAGTAGCTGTGGAGTAAGCATTTGCAATACTCTGACATAAAGTGTCATCTGCAGCAAAGGGAGCTTGGTCTGTGATGAAAGACTAACAGAACAGTGCTCCTTTCTTCTTTGGCTTTGTACTCGCTCCTGTATCCGATGACTTTTTCTCCCTTCTTTCTTTCACTGAAGGTTCCTTTTCACATTCTATAGGAGACACACAGCCATTAGATGGAAGATGAAGAGTGGCAACCCAAATTGGTTACAGTGACAGAACATTTTTGAGAGACTCAAAATCGCCCCTCCTGCCTTCAGAGAAGAATGCTGCAAGCCATTATTAAAGAGCATTCATATAGTGAAGAAAATGATCTTACACAGAAGGGGGGGGGGGACTACAAAAAACCCCAAGATGCAAACAGAAACCCAACTCACTCTTGTGCATACTCCTATCACAACAGAACATAACAGAAACAGAATGTGTGAAAGCCTCTGGAGGAGAAATTAGGATCTACTGGAAGATCTCCTAGTAATCCAAAGATGGGTGGGTGGAGACAGAGGCCAAAGTAGACAGAGCAACAAATGTAAGCTTTATCTGTGTACACTGGACTAGCTTCACACACACACACACACACACACACACACACACACACACACACACACACATTTCTGTCCTCAATTCAAGCAACCATTATCAGAGCTCAATGACACTGTTATGTATTCAGTGTCTGTGTTTGCCTGAGCTTGAGTCTGGATTAAGGATTCTGAGCCCCTGTGTTCTGATTCGATTCATGATATCCAGTCACAGAACAATTCAGGATTTGGGCCTCTGCCATTGGCCCTTAAACTCTGAGTTACGATTCACAGCTTTGAAGTTTAGATAGCCAATCACGTTGGGAGTGGAAGTGGTCCAGGCCTTCAGAAATGTATATAAGCAGTTGCTTTGCCCCTGTTGTCTAGTTCTGATAGTTCAATAAAGATTCTTGCTGTATCTTGCCACATGGGAACCCACCTATATTTCAGACATATTCCAGCCAGGCAAAAATATTCAAGGAGGGTGCAACATAGAGCTGGTGAGGGACGTGGCCTCAAGAGGATGTGTGTGTCTGAGGAGGCACAACCTGGGGAGACTCCTGAGGGCCATACAAAGAGGCCAGGAAGGCAGCATTTGACCTTTGAATCTGAGGCTCCCCACTCCTGTTATATAGCTCAATGTGGAAAGGCAGAAAAGCAATTTCCCCTGCCTTAGCCAGCAAAATACTTGTGATCATCATGGCTACCAATACCCATAGAAGAAATCAAGTTAAGATAAGCTGTAGTGCAATGGGCGAACTACATCCCACCCCTCAAGCTTCAATGAAATATGAGTGCAGGTTCCCAGAGGTGATTAAGGCTGAGTAAAAGGAAAACAAAAAAGGGTTTGGCTCAGCCCCCCCCCCCCCGAAAATATTTTTATTCCATGGCAGGAGTCAGGAGGCAATAAACAGTTTGCCAAAGATTGTTGCCTGGATAGTTTTGCATTTGCTTTGTTTGCTCTGCAAACCTATTTTGCAAACACAAAACACACAGAAATAGGAAATCCATTTCAGGTACTCTGCCACGGCGGCCCCATCATCTGTATTTACATAAAACTGCACAATATTATTATTTTTTGCTGAGACAGAAGTTGCTCTGCTGTTAAAATGCAATCCTATATAAGTCCAAGTAACAGTGCATAATCGTTCTCCCAAAAGCGTAGTTTAACATTTTATTTGAGATACCCACAGAAGTTCCTGTAACTGTCGGAAGCATCTCTAGGGACTTAATCCATCGTGAAAATAAAAAAAAAAGCAGCGTAAAGTCTAAACACTGCACATCACCGTCTGTGACAATTGTGTGTATGTTTGTCTCTCTGTGTCTACACTGTGTCAGACAGAGAGAGTTTGGAGATGCATATGTGCCTTGTGGGGGATGGCTCTTTCTCACAAGATTAATGCCCCATCCCCATCACCACTGCCAGAAGACTCAAAATTCTATTAACTATAAACCACCAAATTTGGAATCCCTCGAAAAATATGCCAAAGGTTTGTGCCCCAAACCTTGAGTTTGGATTATTGCAATGTGCTCTTTATATGGCTTCTCTTAAGCCTGGTCCAGAAACTTCAGATATTGAACAAAGAGCCCTGCTGGAAGAGGCTACTGGCCTATCTAGTCCAGCATCCTATGCTGGGTTTGGAGTGTTAACTTCAAACCCCAATTTGACGCATCAGTACAGATTTCTGGATGGCAGCACAAAACTCAGGGATTGTGGCACAAAAGAATATCTTTTTTTGGGGCATAGGTTTGGAAGAGATGCCAAATTAGGTGGTGGGGGAGTTGTAATGAACACAGCTGAAATTCTGCCTTGCCAACACAGACAGGGAGCTGTTTCGCAGGTCAAAAATCAAAGGGGTTGAGAGAGCTGGGGAGCTGTCCAGGAAAGAATTGTGGCAAGCACACAGCTATGGCTATGTGCCAACTGAGCAACTGTAGATTCTAGTGCATCAACACTTCCGGGCATGTCAGCAAGGGGGCGCTGATCTGGAGCATGTGAGTAGTGTGGCTTCTTCTTCATGAGTAGCACACATGGTGCTATCAGATGGGCACTATAATCAGTTCTAGAAATCTAGCTAGACATGGCACTGCCTCTAATCCTATGAGTGATATTGCAGCATCTGAAGCTGGGAGAGTGACTAGCCAGGGTGCAACAGTTCCTCTGAACCTGTGGTCTCCTAAGGTGGAGTAGTACACCATAACTTGTGCATATAGTCCACATCCACCCCAAAGATGCAAGGCAGAGAACAGCCCATAGTTATCCTTGGGCTGAAGCATGATAGCACACCGTTGCTTTCAGCCCACATGCCATTTAGCAGATGTTTTCTACGAAGCCAATTATCTGTGCAACAATTATGAAAAGATTATGCCTATTGATAGTTTCACAACACAAGCTTCCTGTGGGTCGAAACACTGAGAATGAAAAGCACCCACGATATATGCTTTTAATGTTTTGACTTTGCATATAATTGCCTTACTCCATGAGATAAATGTGAATGGAATTAAGTGTTATATAAAAGTGAGTATAGTAATAACCCTTCAGAAGACGGAATACTCACTATATGTTCTTGCGTGATGTAATCTTCCATATCCAGCTCTCAACAGCCTTACCTGTTTGCTGCATTTGTGTCATGGGTGATAGACTTGATAACAGCTGAAACCACAGCCAATACTTTTAGAAACAGTGATAACTTTGCTCAGATCAACTCTGAACAGTGGCTCGAAGAATCACCTTAGGCGAACTTGCTGTTAACATCATATGCCTAAGCCAGCCTTTCCCAAAACTCGAACATTGAACCCCTTCCACGTTGATTTCTGTTTGAAGGCAGGGGTGGGCAGACTTCCAGTTCCCCAGATCTACTTTGTATTTTTCCTAGAACCCCAAGATCTCCCAACCAGGATCAGATACAATTGAGATATGTTGTTGTTGTTGTTGTTGTTGTTGTTGTTGTTGTTGTTGTTGTTATTTAGTCGTTTAGTCGTGTCCGACTCTTCGTGACCCCATGGACCAGAGCACTCCAGGCACTCCTGTCTTCCACTGCCTCCCGCAGTTTGGTCAGACTCATGTTGGTAGCTTCGAGAACACTGTCCAACCATTATTATTCCTTTTTCCCTGACAAGGAGTCAAGTGCTAATGTTTGGTGAAACAATCACACAGCCTTCCAGATTGCTAAAGAATATTCACACCGTGCTAGGCTACCATTTGCTAAATGGTCAACTGTATTCACCTAAACTAGTTCAGAGTATGGAAAATTGGGATCAGAGTTTAAGGCTGAATACACAGCAAACACTTAAAATACATGACTCCCCCCCCCAAAAAAAGAAAAAGAATCCTGGGAACTGTAGTTTGTCCTACTGAGCTAAAACTCCCAGCGCCCATAACAAATTATGGTTCCTGGAATTATTTGGGTGATGGCATGTGCTTTAAATGCACTTTAAATGTATGGTGTGTAAACACACTAAACAGGGACTCAGGGAATAAGCCCCATTGAAATCAGTGAGATTTCCTTCAAAGTAAATATGTGTAGAGTCAATGAACATTATTTGGAAATCTGCCCCATAAACAGATTTAGCTTCAGATGAGATATTAAGCTCCTGCCCCCTTAGGCAAGGTCATTCAAAGTCAGCTTTTCAAGATGCCTGACCTCTCACATTCCCCAATGAGTCTAACTCAATTCCTATACTTCTGAATGTAAGCCTCTCAACCTCTGATCATATCAATTTCATCATTGAGAATATTAATGCAATCACTTCCAAAGTTCTGGATAACACTGAGGGCCAAGGATGAAATGGGCCATTCTGAAAAAGTTATTAGTATCCATCTCATCACAAAGGGGGGAAAGCCATTGTACTAATATAAGCATTTATCATTACTGATGGGAGAACAAGTAATTTTATTCCCCATTCTGACATTATCACTCACAATCATTACCTCGGCTCCTTCAGTAACAAACTGCAAAATAGTATTTCCCGCAGGAAAGAGAAGGGGAAAAAGTTAGATGTTTCTCTGTTTTACAGTACAAGGATAGTTTTGCAAGCATTGCAAAAAACTAATGTCTCACTTAAATTAGAATATAATTCACTATGAACCATGAGGGGTTGCTACAGAAATAGAGCTGAAAAGCGTATCATTTTCTATTTATTTCTGCCATATCTAATATTTTATTCTGTGTATTGTACAACTGAGCTCTCTTTCCGCGGCATGCCGTTATTGCATTGCATGTGATCAGAAAGCAAATGACATTGCCACAAATTTGGGATATTGCTCCCCTGAAGGGAGACCTTGGCTCGAGTCTTGCCCAAAGCTGCATTCTGGATTGTTGCCCCCTCTTCCCTCCTCTCTCTAGGTATATTAGGGTTTATTTGGGGTGGAGGTGGACATGCGTGACAATCCATTTCCCCCTTATTCAAATTGTAACCTCCTTTGCTACTGGGTACTATCCTCCCTTTTCTTGCTCACAAAATGCTACAGTAAGGGCATGAATCCAACTGTCAAAATGTGGCAGCTATACCAGTTGAGACACTACCTGCCTGTGCACTGTCTCAGAGTGGTACATGCCCTGGTTATCTCCTGCTTGGACTACTGCAATGCTCTCTACGTGGGGCTACCTTTGAAGGTGACTTGGAAACTACAACTAATCCAGAATGTCACAGCTAGACTGCTGTCTGGAAGCAGCTGCTGGGACCGTATAACCCCGGTCCTGAAAGACCTACACTGGTTCCCAGTATGTTTCCGAACACAATTCAAAGTGTTGGTGCTGACCGTTAAAACCCTAAACGGCCTTAGCCCAGTATCCCTGAAGGAGCATCTTCACCCTCATCGTTCAACCCAGACACTGAGATCTAGCACAGAGGGCCTTTTGGCAGTTCCCTCACTGTGAAAAGTGAAGTTACAGGGAGCCGGGCAGAGGGTCTTCTTAGCGGTGGTGCCCACCCTGTGGAACACCCTCCCATCAGATGTCAAGGAGTTAAATAACTATACAATGTTTAGAAGACGTCTGAAGGAAGCCCAGTATTGGGAATTTTTTAATGTTTGATATTTCACTATGTTTTTATATGTGTTGTAAGCCATTGGGAAGTATTATAATATGCCTCCTCAACTCTGGCACCTTGGAGGTCATGAAAGAGAGAGGGAGGGAGGGAGGATGTTGAGGAAATCCAATAGTAGAGGAGGCAGGGAAAGTGATCATACTGCTATTGCCAGGGCCATTATGAGGCCATAGCTCAGAGAACCACTAAAGCATCTGGGAGGGAAAATGGCCATGCCAGCCAGAGCTCTGTTGATGCTGCCACAACACCCACATTGTGCCAATGGCAGCTTTCCTTGCAGAGTTAATAGCAGCTGGGGATGATTTCCATCAGGAATGTGCTGGGGGAGGAAAGAGTTAAACCTTCTCCCCTTGCACGTGGTGTTCTCTCGTTAAAACTGGAAGAACCAATCCTGCTGTGGTGATCATGGTGATGATGATGGTTGCTAAGGATGTAGGCAGCATCACATCTGCTACATGACTGAATCCCTATTCATGAGCTCAAAGAATTTGTGAAGGCATAGAATGTGAAGGGCCCGCACACATACAGCTCACCCCAAATTTCCCTGTCTGCTTCACCCCTGACCTTTCCACACTGAGTGGAAATGTCTGAAGAAGTCTTGCCATGACCTTTTGTTGTTGATGTTTAGTCATTTAGTCGTGTCTGACTCTTCATGACTCCATGGACCAGAGCACGCTAGGCACTCCTGTCTTCCACTGCCTCCCACAGTTTGGTCAGACTCATGTTGGTAGCTTCGAGAACACTATCCAACCATCTCGTCCTCTGTTGTCCCCTTCTCCTTGTGCCCTCCATCTTTCCCAACATCAGGGTCTTTTCCAGGGAGTCTTCTCTTCTCATGAGGTGGCCAAAGTATTGAAGCCTCAGCTTCAGGATCTGTCCTTCCAGTGAGCACTCAGGGCTGATTTCTTTAAGAATGGAGAGGTTTGATCTTCTTGCAGTCCATGGGACTCTCAAGAGTCTCCTCCGGCACCATAATTCAAAAGCATCAATTCTTTGGCGATCAGCCATCTTTATGGTCCAGCTCTCACTTCCATACATCACTACTGGGACCTTTAGCTTAATACAATTAGAAGGTGGCTGATAGGCACATTCAAAAGAATGCACTTACAAGAACTCTTTCAGACCTCCCTACTCAATGTGTTGAGTAGATGAGGACAAGGGCATTGGGGGAAGGGGCAGTGCATCTGTCCTATGCCCTGTGCACACTTTATGCCATCACATATTATGTATTTGAATGCTTGAACAGGCTCTAGTGAACTGGCCGCAGCCTGAGACATAGTTGGGGAGGGGACTCTGCCTTCTGCCCCAGACACTGGGCTCTTTGGAAACAATGAGACTGTTAAGCCAGTGTAGGTGTGTGCTTCTCCTCCTCCTCTCATATAGGGAACGGCTCTCATTTGTGGACACCTTTATGACAAGGTCATAAATCTGCTTGCCGTCACAGATGCTGGGAGACTGAGCCTTCATCGATAATAGGGATGGATCACAGGCATGCCGAGTCCCCCTCTCCATCCACACTGATCTATTATGGTGACAGGCAGTCTGCCAGTCTATAATAAGCATGAATTGGGCTTGCCATAATGGTGACTGACTCTGTTTTTCAAGGTGTGCTTGCATGTAGATTATCCTCAAGAGCGAAAGCTTAGCGAAATGATATGTTGCATTTCACATCCAAGCAGATGTAAAGAGATCACATTCTATAGATGCTATAGCTCAAAAATAATGCAGTCTGGAAGAAGGGGTGTGTGTGTGTGTGTGTGTGTGTGTGTACACACACACAAGCAGACTGCTCAGACTATACATTCTGCAGACAACTGATTTTCCTGAAAGACAGGTAATCTGAGTGCAATTTATAAATTATAGTTTGGGCTATAACATTTTTTTTATGATATTACATTTTTTTAAATGTGGAAATTGCTATTTCAAAGACTACAAAGGGGCCAATGAGAAATCACCACCTTTCCCCACACATTTATGTACCCTTTTTGTAGCCGTCATTTGCTAGTGTGCCATTGTTTTACTGATTAAAGAACTAAAAGGTCAAAAGGGCCTTTGCTTGCAGCCAATCAATCATACATGTGTGACAATATCACAGACTCATGAAACCAATGAGATTTGCCTACATGTGACATCTCAAGGAGCCTGTTGTGCCTTGTTGCTCAGGTTAAAAAAGCTACTGATGTGTCTATAATAGGTGAAACCAGAGCCAATGAGAGGGGGAATCGCCCCCGATTGGTTGGAAGTAAGAAGGCAGGTATCTGGGACTGGATGAGATTGGTGGGGCAGTGACCTAATCACCCTAATGAACCAGACTCCATTAGCACTAGAGCTAAACTTGTGTTTCCCACAATAAATATATCAAATGTAAATGTAATACATACACATGCATATTTTTTAAAAAATGATCTTCACAGGTCCCAGAAAGTTGATTGTTCCAGGTTTCCCAGATACAAAGATGTGTGTGTGAACATCTACTGCTTCCACAGTCTCCAAAAACACTGGTCTTTCCCAAACTGATCATGAAATGTAATGCTTCCCTTATTCATAAACATCTAACTGACAGACTTCTGGTCTCATGTCACATATACCCACATTTGTCACATTTAACCACACCTGGAATACTGTGTCCAGTTCTGGGCACCACAATTTTAGAAGGATATTGACAAGCTGGAACGTGTGCAGAGGAGGGCAACCAAAATGATCAAGGGTCTGGAAACCAAGCCTTATGAGGAGCACTTGAAGGAGCTGGGTATGTTTAGCCTGGAAAAGAGGAGACTGAGAGCATATATGATATCGATCTTCCAATATCTCAAGGGCTGTCACATGGAAGATGGAGCAAGCTTATTTTCTTCTGCTCTGGACTCGAACCAATGGCTTCAAATTACAAGAAAGGAGATTCCGACTAAACATCAGGAAGAACTTTCTGAAAGTAAGAGTTGTTTGACAGTGGAATGGTCTCCCTCGGGAGGTTATGGACTCTCTTTCCTTTGAGATTTTAAAGCAGAGGTTGTATGGCCATCTGTCATGGAAGCTTTAGCTGAGATTCCTGCATTGCAGGGGCTTGGATGAGACGACCCTCAGGGTCCCTTCCAACACTAGAGTTCTATGATTTTGCCTAGTCTTCTCCACATTTCCTCTCACCTGGCTAGAAACAGAACTCATTGTTCTCTGACTGCCTGTGTGAGGGTTGATTCACTAGTAAGGATGAGAAGGCTATGCAATGTGAAATGCAGCAAAACTGTTGCACTAGCTGAAGCTCGTTGCACAACAGCTTACATGTAGGAAGCTGCCTCAGAAAGTATCAGGACTGAAATGTATTGGTTATATAATTGGTTATAAGGTGCAAGCCCCCACCCCCACTAGTACACCACTAAGTGACTTTAAATTAGCATGAGGCCAAAGATTCAAATGTGATTTGTGTTTGCATATCAAGTAAGGATGATGAATGATGCTTTTGCATACACTAATGCTGTATAGGAGTCACTGCAGAGTCAGGAGTAGCCACACTAGTAAGGGTGGACCAAGGGATGCGGGTGGCGCTGTGGTCTAAACCACTGAGCCTCTTGGGCTTGCCAATCAGAAGGTCGGCAGTTCGAATCCCCATGACAGGGTGAGCTCCCGTTGCTCTGTCCCAGGTCCTGCTAACCTAGCAGTTCGAAAGCACACCAGTGCAAGTAGATAAATAGGTACTGCTGTGATGGAGAAGGTAAATGGTGTTTCCGTGCGCTCGGGTTTCTGTCACGGTGTACCGTTGTGCCAGAAGCGGTTTAGTCCTGCTGGCCACATGACCCGGAAAGCTGTCTGTGGACAAACGCCGGCTCCCTCAGCCTGAAAGCGAGATGAGTGTCGCAACCCCATAGTTGCCTTTGACTGGACTTAACCGCCCAGGGGTCCTTTACCTTTTTACCTTTTTAAGGGTGGACTGCCCATACACACCTGAATGTCATTGTGAGAACAGAATGCTGGACTTGGACCGGATGACCTGAACCATCAGGGCTGTTCTTCCATTCCTACGGGGAAGGGGAGTGAGCATAAGAAGAAAAGAGAGTGAGTGTGAGAGTCTAAATGTGGCATTGTCAATAGTTCCTTTCACTGCACAAGGAAATAAAACAGGTCAGAAATCCCAGTAACTTGCATTTTGCATTTTAATTAAAAGGATGAGTTTCACAAACATAATGAGAGTACGAATTATTCTTTACTGTTGTTATGGTTCTTGCCAACACCATCATAAATCTCCTTATTTCACTCCCAAACTGTTAATGCGAATGACTTGTGATTTCATTCATGCTCAAGGTTTAATTAACAGGCAGCTCTGATGTGCGTTTTTAAAATTATTCTTAGCTTAATGGTAGATTTTTCACCAGTGGAAATGATGTTCATACTTCATTTGCCTTGAAATAAGCAATTAAGAAACTACTGATTCACTTGTGGAACTACATGGCAACACCTACAAAGGCAGAAGCAAACTTTTTTTTTTTAAGGTTAGGTTATGCAGAGAGAAACACCAGAGGCAATATATAGTCCAGTACAGAATACAAATATGCCTGTAGGCTTTCAGTCTTCTCTAAAGAATCCGAAATAATGTTATATTCACACAGTTAAGTGCATTGCTTCTGTCCTGATGGAATGCCACAAGTTAAAACAGGGCTGGAGAACATGATCCTTCAGTCTTATTCCAATTTAAGCAGTTGTGGCTTTCCCAAAAGAATCCTGGGAACTGACTGATAATTCCCAGAGTGGTTTAACAAGCCATCCCTCTTCTGAGGGAACTCTGGGAATTACAGCTCTGTGAGGAACATAGGGGTCTCAACCCCCCTAACAAACGATAGTTCCCAGAATTCTCTGGGAGAAGCCATGACTGTTCAAAGTGGTATGAGATGGCTTTAACTGTACAGTCGTACCTTGGATCCTGAATGCCTTGGTACTCAAATGTTTTGGCTCCTGAACACCTCAAAGCAGGAAGTAAGTGTTCTGGTTTGCGAATGTTATTTGGAATCCGAACAGTCGAAGGGGCTTCTGTGGCTTCTGATTGGCTGCGGGAGCTTCCTGCAGCCAATCAGAAGCTGTGCTTTGGTTTCCGAACGTTTTGGAAATCGAACGGACTTCCAGAACAGATTCCATTCGACTTCCAAGGTACGACTGTGTAATGCAGATGAGGCCTGTAGCCCTTCTCTGTTATGAGGGCTCCACTTTGATATTTGGTATTTGTGACCTTAATGGGAGTTGTTCTACATTTTATTATTTGTTTGCATTAGGGATTGTTCAGCCACCTTGAGTTTCTTGAAAAATGAAGCAGGGCAGAAATCTTTGAAATGAAATCCGAGAGACATTTTGGCATGAGGAATTTCATGAACTGCTCCAGCATCAGAGGCTGTTGAGATATATAGCTTTTTATATAGAAGATGCTGAATTAAACTGAGAGTTTAGAAGCCTGAAAATGAAAGTCAGCAGATGAAAGGAGAAGGAAAGGAGTGGACTAAGCAAAGCAAAGGCAGACTCTTATTACAAGCTCTCCTTTGAACTTGGCTCCTGACTGTCGCATTGAAAGAGAAATGACTAACAGGATTGCATTATTCCCTGGTGCAATGTGGAGTCTGCGTGCAAGACTGCTTAGATGTGCAAACTAAAATAACCAGGGCTATACAAACCCTTGATTGTAGAAAGACAGGGAGACTGGGGTGCAGAAGGGAGCAGTGGCACATTAACCTCTGTGTGTGATTGAAGTGAAATAATCAAGCAGGGTAGAACAATTTAAAATGAAGAAATAAAATAGGTAGCTGTTTGGGGAGGGGGGGGGGATTTCATAATCTGCTCCAGAGGCAGGGGAGGCAAATTTGAAGACGAAGCATTTCCTGCTGTTTTTCTCATCTGTTAGTGCAGCTGGGATGCCAGGCTTACCCCTTGGGCAAGGAAGATTCTTGGACTTTTAGAGCCCACTGTGTGTGGAAGAGGATGCGTGGTGGCTCAAGCTGTGTGGTACAGGCAGAAATTAAACTGGTGCTGGTTTTCTGGTTTGGGGTAGAAGCTGAGGCATTGTGTTGTATATTGATTCAGAGTGTTATCATATCTGTATTACTATTGTCTGTAATCACATTAGGGTAAAGTAACTTCCTTCCTGTCCCAGAAGGAACAGTTACTATTGGTGCATTCAAGTTGCTGCATTGGGATCCTCAGTCTTATTGGTTCCCACCAAAAAGCAGCTGTGTGATTGCTTGAGATGGTTCCCTCCAAAATGTATATTTCCTAGTCAGTCCTCTGTCCCTATAAATGTAGCTTCCCTACCCTCAGTTCCCTCAGTCTTGATTGCCTGAATTCTTGTTTGCTAGATTCAACTAAACAGTTGTGCTAGCATGACCACAATGGGACTCCCCCCCCCTTCGCAACCCCTTGTCCTCACAAATCAGATCTTGGGGAGTTGGGAGGAGAGAAGATATCATTTTCTGTGGCAAAACAAATGCTTACAGAGCAATCATGATAGCCCAACGTTGAATTTTGTACTCTGTGGAAAAGGAAGGTCTCCAAAGGCTTGAGGGAACTGGTGTGTGTGTGTGTGTGTGTGTGTGTGTGTGTGTGTGTGTGTGTGTACTCTAAATGAGAGTATCTAAAGCATGGAGATGAGGACTTAGCATGCTTAGTGGGAGTGGGCAGAGAAGGCTGAGTAACAGATTCTGGGGGTGGAGGATGGAAAACTGGGAAGGGGTGGAATGGAAAATCTTGGAAGAGGGCATGGCTGGCCCCCTGGCTCCCTGGTTGCAGATCCCACTTGTCCACCTTATTCGCAAAATCCCACCTTCAAAGCATGCGGCCTCATCTTCTGGGAGTAGAGTTATGACTTCAGCCACTTAGAGGCTTCAAAGCTGTTAGATTTTTATTTGCCTGTGGATTAGCTTCCTTAAATGTGCTGGCAGGAAGTGATAGAAGTAATATTGTGGATGCTAAAAGGGCACATAGCACCATGGAGTACACTCTGTGGTAAAAACACAGCCAGCAGCACGCAGCCCCAAAGGGATTTTTAAGCAACAAGAAATAGCTGGAGGGAAGAAAAGCGAGGCATGGTGCAATTTCCCCTCCTCCACAAAAATGAAGCTCCTTCCCACACTGAACAAGACAGATCGGTTAATACCCAAACCAAACGCCACTCAGCTGTTCTGTACAAAGTAGAAGCAAAAATGACCAAGTTGCCATGCTTTCCAGCCTCTTGCCATTATTACTATAAAACTATTAATATATCAAATTCTTTCCACAGAGTGGGGAACCTGTGGCCCAGGAATAAGGAATCCTCAGGCCCAACTGTTTTTGCCTGCCTGGAATGTGTCCTTCGACTCTGCTGGACCATTGTCTTGCCTCAGAAGCAGACTGGATGAGAGCCAATAAATTGAAGCTCAAATCCAGATAAGATCAAGGCATTGTTAGTGCGTCTAAACCACTGAGCCTCTTGGGCTTGCCGATCAGAAGGTCGGCAGTTCGAATCGCTGTGATGGGGTGAGCTCCCGTTCCTCTGCCCCAGCTCCTGCCAACCTAACAGTTCAAAGGCACACCAGTGTGAGTAGATAAATAGGTACTGCTGCGGCGGGGAGGTAAATGCTGTTTCCGTGTACTCTGGTTTCCATCACGGTGTTCTGTTGTGCCAGAAGTGGTTTAGTCATGACCTGGAAAGTTGTCTGTGGACAAACGCAAGCTCCCTCAGCCTGAAAGCGAGATGAGCGACACAACCCCATCGTCACCTTTGACTGGACTTGACCATCCAGGGGTCCTTTACCTTTTACCTAGTGGGTGGCTCCCTAGACCGAATGGATCAGAGATTGCCTTGATGGGGTTACGCTCCCTCTCCCACAGAGAGGTGAGGGGGGGGTGAGTGCCTGTAGCTCCCTGTCCCCCCATTGTCTCTGTGTTTTCCATCCCCTAATGTTCCTGTGTCTAGTGAACTGCTGGAAAGAACTAACACATCACTGATGTGCATACACATCTGCGCATACACTCTGCTGAGAGCCAGTGTGGTGTAGTGCTTAAGAGCGTTAGACTCATAATCTGGTGAACCGCGTTGAGAGCCAGTGTGGTGTAGTGGTTATGAGCGGTAGACACGTAATCTGGTGAACCGGGTTCGCGTCTCCGCTCCTCCACATGCAGCTGCTGGGTGACCTTGGTCTAGTCACACTTCTCTGAAGTATCTCAGCCCCACTCACTTCACAGAGTGTTTGTTGTGGGGGAGGAAGGGAAAGGAGAATGTTGCCGCTTTGAGACTCCTTCGGTTAGTGATAAAGCGGGATATCAAATCCAAACTCTCCTTCTTCTCCTTCTCCTTCTCCTTCTCCTTCTCCTTCTCCTTCTCCTTCTCCTTCTCCTTCTCCTTCTCCTTCTCCTTCCCCTTCCCCTTCCCCTTCCCCTTCCCCTCCTCCTCCTCCTCCTCCTCCTCCTCCTCCTCCTCTTCCTCTTCCTCTTCCTCTTCCTCTTCCTCCTCCTCCTCCTCCTCCTCCTTCACATCTGAGCAGACGGGGTGCATGCTTGGATATATAAGGACTGATCAACAGCGGCATGTCATATACCTATCCTATCAATGAAAACAAATCTCTGTGTGCATTCACAGGGGTGCACAAGTTCACACCTGCGCATACAAGATCACAAAGTTGCAAGTCGCTGCTCATGCAGTGAAATTTTGGTTTCATGCGATCTCAGAGCTGAGAATATATAATCTCACGCAGCTCCATATAGACTGCAGCTGATGAGCCTCATCGGTATTGTTTCTTCAATGAGGCCAGGCCAGCGCAGTGCATTACATCCAAGGAATGCCAAGTTAGAGCTCTGCTTGTATTCTACATGGAAATATCCAACTATGCACGATATCCCTCCGTAGACACCTGGCAGCATGAAAGGCTTTCTGTGAGTTACATAACTGAATATATATTTGTGCTGGTTGCTCTGGAGTCCTTGGCTCTCCAGGATCCTGTCGTTAGAAACTACAGCAGATCAATGTTGGAGGGGCATCAGTGGTTGAGCACATGCTTTTCCTACATAAGATATCCAGTCCAGTTCCCTCAGTTGTTTTTTTAGCAGTAAAAAAATTATGTAGCTGTCCTGAGAGAGATCTCTGACTGCCTGACACTCTTGATCTGGTTGTATATACAGCAGATATCGGGATTCTTTTCATGTGATGTTTTACAAATGCTCATGAGTGCCTTTGAGCATCAGTATGGCATAAAGAGAATCTAGGTGCACTTATGCATATGATAAGAGCTAGAGCAAGGGTGTAGAATTCTTAGGCATAGATTCTATCTATCTGGCCTTCTGTACTTTTACCAGCCCATAACCTTCACTGGCCTTGCCTGGAATGTTTTTGTGAACTGTGATAATGCTTCATGAGTATATGGACAGAGGGTAGAGAGGGATGTGTGTAGAGTACAAAGGTGAAATTTACACCCATCATTCTGCCCATTTTTTTGCCAATAAGTTGTGTTGAGGATCAGCTTGACATTCTGTTTCCAAAATCTTAGAGCTTATCATTTGGATCCAACTAGACCAACAGGACCCAGGTGGTGCTGTGGGTTAAACCACAGAGCCTAGGGCTTGCTGATCAGAAGGTTGGCGGTTCGAATCCCTGCGATGGGGTGAGCTCCCATTGCTCGGTCCCAGCTCCTGCCCACCTAGCAGTTCGAAAGCACGTCAAAGTGCAAGTAGATAAATAGGAACCGCTCTGGCGGGAAGGTAAACGGCGTTTCCGTGCACTGCTCTGGTTCGCCAGAAGTGGCTTTGTCATGCTGGCCACATGACCTGGAAGCTGTACGCCGGCTCTCGGCCAATAAAGCGAGATGAGCACCGCAACCCCAGAGTCGGACACGACTGGACCCAATGGTCAGGGGTCCCTTTACCTTTACCTAGACCAAAAGGTGTTTTGACTTTACCAACAATGATGAAAGCAGACAGACTTCTCCTAGCAAAATGTTTATGCCTGACTGTCCAGAAGTGTAGACTCTGGAGTCTTCTGCCACAAACTTTCATTTTCCAAGGAAAGGGTGACAAACAGTTCACATTTCATGACTGTGTGCCTCTGGATGACTGGGAACCAAAGGACCCACGAGCAACTTGTACCTGTATTGATTAAAAAGTGGGACTTATTTTTATCAGGTGGCAGCTTAATAGATCTGCTTGCAAGCTGAATAGCCCCCAGGAAAGTTTCATTTGCTCTTGTGATTTATGAGTTCATCAAAAGCTTTGGATGGAATTAATTCAATGCAGTGTACTGTACCAAGGCACTTTGTTACATTAGTTTTAAATCTAAAAATATGAACCCACAATGGTGGGTTTTTTATTATTATTATTGTAAAAATTTTACAGTGGAAAAGATTGAAACTATTAAAATAATTGCTTTTTAAATGATGTTAGCTGTAATTTATTCACACTCAGTGATGTTTTAATTTGCAATAATTTACATCACCTATTCCCATAATTCTCTTACAATGTGATTATTCCAGAAAGCACTCATGATCTATCGTTCGAATGCAGTGCTGAGGAAACTGTGACCCTCCAGATGATGGGAAATATTGTTTTGGAATATAAACCCTCTATAAATAAGCCTGCTCCTCCATCCCTGGTCCTAAGGAACCTATTCTGAGTTCTTACCATGCATCTTCTAGTCCTTTCAAGACAGCTTTAGGGGCATACCTTCCACAACTTAAAGGCTCATGTTTAAAATTTCCTTGTGTGTTGAGTTGTTTTCAAGCCCTTGTGGATGACCCACCCACAGTTCAACTTATAGAATTATGGGGTGTGAACAGCCCACCATCCTTGCCCTGAAGAAGCAGGCCCCATCATGATGCTAAAGGGCCCATTTTGACCCCATGTCAGTGAAAGACCTTCCACTGCTTACTATCCATATGTTACTACCCTCCTCCTTTGACCAATAGTATACTTCAAAACAGAAATATAGCCAGCTGAATAGAGGTAAAACTCTCTGTTGTTCCACTTTTGCCTCTGGTCCTGCCCAACTGACATATCCCCCTCTCCTGAATGTTTCCCATGTGGAAATGTGACCCTTGGGCTGGAAAGTATTTGTCACCCCTTCTGCAGGGGGAGATAAAAGTAACGGTACAGTTAGGTCCAGGTAACTATGGGGTTGCAGCGCTCATCTCGCTTTCAGGCCAAGGGAGCTGGCATTTGTCCACAGACAGCTTTCCGGGTCATGTGGCCAGCATGACTAAACCGCTTCCGGCACAATGGAACACCGTGATGGAAACCAGAGCGCACGGAAACACTGTTTACCTTCCCGTGCAGTGGTACCTATTTATCTACTTGCACTGGCGTGCTTTTGAACTGCTAGGTTGGCAGGAGCTGGGACAGAGCAACAGGAGCTCACTCCGTCATGGGGATTTGAACCGCTGACCTTCCGATCGGCAAGCCCAAGAGGCTCAGTGGTTTAGACCACA
The DNA here is from genome assembly GCA_034641385.1 of Darevskia mixta. Lineage (NCBI taxonomy): Eukaryota > Metazoa > Chordata > Lepidosauria > Squamata > Lacertidae > Darevskia > Darevskia mixta. The sequence goes on from JAWWNH010000017.1 coordinate 14,803,154, forward strand.
GCGCCACCATGTATGCTGCCTTGAGTTCCAAGGAAGGAAGGAAGGAAGGAAGGAAGGAAGGAAGGAAGGAAGGAAGGAAGGAAGGATTTACATGTAGTAATTTAGATATTAATCTAAGGAGCATTCCTTTACTTGTTTCAATCTCAGATTGACAACTTTATTCTCACTGTATGCCAGGCATGTTATTCATAGAATCGTATGGAAAAGAACACTAAGTTCTGTTTCTAGCCAGGTGAGGGAAACAGTGGATGAACTCATAGAATTGCAGAGTTGAAAGGTACCCCCTGCAGTGTAGTAATCCTGCCCACAACTGTCCCTGGGTGGGCTTGAACCACCAATCTTCTGACTCATTGCATGTGCATCACATACTATGTACAATTATGAGTAAAGGAAATGGGTAAAGGTTGCTTCTCTTTTCAAAATGCAAGATAGACATGGCATTTGGCAAATATTCAAGGGGCAACCCTGCTAGAAAAAGCCTCCAATGCATTATTATTATTATTATTATTATTATTATTATTATTATTATTTTCCAAAGAAACACAAGCAGTGAAATCGTTAGTTTTGATTAGCCTTGCCATGTTGCCTTTCTAGGATTACTCTGGAGTTCAGAGCTCTCTACACAAGATGAGCCTGTGTGTACAAAACTGTTGCCTAACAGGAAGTCTCTGGTGTAAAATAACTTCTAAAAGATGCCAAGAAAAACCTTTTAAATAATGCAGGAGTTACAAGTGAATGAGAGCCATCCAACAAACGTGGCAGAATACAGTGGAGATGGAAATGAGGTGGTGGGAAGGGAGAGGAGGAGGAGGAGCAGGAGCGATGAATTTCTGCTAAACTGGAGGGGAGGCGGGAGATGAAAACAGTCCCCATTCATAGTCCAGCAACACTAACGTTTTATCTGAAATAGCCTTGGTCTACCTTGAAGCAATGACAGCCTGTAATATAGCAGTGTTTCACGTTTGCAATATAATTTTATGTTTTCTTCTGATGTGAAATCACTTGGCAGAGGGCTGTGGAAAGAGATAGAAGGGAGACTCTGGAGACAGAAGAACAAATGAAAAAGATTTGATGACTCAGTGAGAGCTGACGCTTTCATGTTAATTTGTACTGTAGTGTGAAGGTTCTTGGCAAGGACAGAAACTTTGGCTTTGTTTTTTTGTTTGATGAGGGAGGGGAGCCAGAAAAGGGAAGGCAAAGGTAAAAAGGAAAGAAAAGGGGGTTTGGACATTTGTATGCTTCCTGGGCAAAGTGGAAATATGTGCGACCATACAATTTTCACTTAGCATGTGGGTTCGAATAAAAGAGAAAAATGGGTGGATGGAAAAAATGTAAGTTAAGCAGGCTGGAAGGAATTCGGGATTTCAAAGCAGGGCATTGTCACTAGAAAACAGAATGCATAATTTACTAATATTCATAGCTCTATAATTTGATTCACCCTTTCTTGGTTGAAAAGAACAAGGTAACTAAATGAGATTCTGTGTGTTTGTGTGTGTTTGTGTGTGTATGTGTAATACACACACACACACACGGTTCATCCTGGGATACTGGAATAAATGATGATATTGATGATTTATATGCTGCCCATCAGTCTGGGTTGCCCCAACCACTTTGGGCTGCCTTAAACAAATTAAACATATTAAACACTGCATTTGCTAGTAAAATACAAACAGTTTTAGTTTTGTGTGTACTTTCTATATACTGAAAAGATACAGCAAAATCTGGAGATACACCTAATCCAACTGGGAGTGGTTTGGAAGCAACAGTCCACTGTGAAAAGTCGACCATAACAAATTCCTTCCCCATCCCTAGATATTATCCCATTTAATCCCTGTCATAAACTTGCTTGCAGACCAGCTTCATCGCTTCCAGGAAACAGCAGCACAGAAGACTAAGATAAAGATGATGATGAAGAAACCTTGAAATGGTACTGGAGGATAAACCTTTATGAAATAGTAGTTTTTGTGAAGCAATAAAATGCTGACTGTGTTTCAGTTGACCACCTTCTTTAGACACACAAGGTTCCTCAGTCAAGGCAATATCTCTTGTGAATGCAGAAACCATGACATGAGGAGAAGTAGAATGGAGTATCTGTTTTCCCTAGTTCCCAGGAGAGGCAATTCTATGGTGGAAAGGAGCCATGATATGGAATCCATGTCTCCACCCATGTGATTTTGGATTTCAAAGATTACTGAGCCGTGTTAGGAGTAAAGGTAAAGGGACCCCTGACCATTTGGTCCAGTCGTGTCCGAGTCTGGGGTTGCGGTGCTCATCTCGCTTTATTGGCCGAGAGCCGGCGTACAGCTTCTGGGTCATGTGGCCAGCATGACAAATCCGCTTCTGGCGAACCAGAGCAGCGCACGGAAACGCCGTTTACCTTCCCGCCGGAGCAGTTCCTATTTATCTACTTGCACTTTGACATGCTTTCGAACTGCTAGGTGGGCAGGAGCTGGGACCGAGCAATGGGAGCTCACTCCGTCGCAGGGATTCGAACAGCCGACCTTCTGATCAGCAAGCCCTAGGCTCTGTGGTTTAACCCACAGCGCCACCTGGGTCCCTGTGTTAGGAGTAGCCACACTGTAATGGCGCAGTTTTTGCTGAAAGTAACAGTGGGGGAAACCCTACTATGTTTTTGTATTCTCAGACTTAATCTTTCACACCACACTCTCAAGGAAAAGCATTTCCTTTTCTGAGACACTTTTAAAATTATTCTGGGCATCCTCAAAGTTTTCTGAGGCAAATTTAAGTTCTTATTCTTATTTGATATTAATCATTTACATGTTTATCATGTTCTGAAGCTTGTGTACCAATACATTATTTAAAACAAGTTCCTTGTTCTTTCTTCATTTCTCATTTAATACTTGATTCCCCAACCCTTCCTCAGCTCATATTATATTACCATACTGATTAAGAATTTCTCGGAATTTGAAAGTTAGATCAATAAAAGTGAATCTTAATTCAAAAGCACCAAAAGTAATATTGAGACACACAAAATGAGTCATTATGTGGGTCTTAGACCTCAGGCCCTGTTGACGCTAATGAAGACAGGAGGTGTGTGACAGTCCCTGTAATTATTGCTTCTGAGTCTAATATTATGGAAATTAATGTATATGAAACAGGGATGATAATGAGGATTGGTAGCTTAGGGTTATCATACAGATCCTGTATTTTTCCTTCATGGAACTAACAGCAAGAAAATGTTAAACATTTTTTTTCCTAGAGTACCTGATCGTTAAAGGGACTACTATTTGTGTGTGAAGACCCCAAAAACCACCCCTAAAATAAATACACAATAGACACAGAATTTTAGTTTAAGGTTTTTTTGGCAATAATTTTTGGCCACAACTTTATTGATTACAGCATGTGAGTTGCTTAGGCATGGTTCTAGACTACCTGAACCAGCACCGTGGCAGGAACAGGACTGACAACTGGGCACCGACAGAGGTCAGTAAGGGAAAGCATTCTGGGGGAGCGAGAAGCTGGCATCAGTCTCACAGCTCACCCCAGATGCTCCCAAGGACTCTGGCATGGCCCTAACCCCATGACAGGGTTCAGACAAAAGCAAGGCGAGCCCCTGGATTCCTTTAATGGAATTCCCTAGCAGCAGCAATGGAGGGGCAGGCACAGCCAACCACTTCCCCTCCGAACACATCAAACAAATGCCTAACCGCCAACCTTACAAAGTTGTGACGATTTGCTACACAGTAGGCAAAAATCAAATGGCAACAGCCAATCGGCCAAAGGGCAAAGGGCAAAATTCATACCAAGCCCCTGCTCCAAAAACAGATGACCCCTAGACAGGCATAAAGGTAAAGGTAAAGGGACCCCTGACCATTAGGTCCAGTCGCAGACGACTCTGGGGTTGCGGCGCTCATCTCACTTTATTGGCTGAGGGAGCCGGCGTACAGCTTCTGGGTTATGTGGCCAGCATGACAAAGCCGCTTCTGGCGAACCAGAGCAGTGCACGGAAATGGCGTTTACCTTCCTGCCGGAGCGGTACCTATTTATCTACTTGAACTTTGACTTGCCTTCGAACTGCTAGGTTGGCAGGAGCAGGGACCACGCAACAGGAGCTCACCCCGTCGCAGGGATTCAAACTGCCGGCCTTCTGATCAGCAAGCCCTAGGCTCTGTAGTTTAACCCACAGCGCCACCCGTGTCCCCTAGACAGGCATAGCAAGGCCAAAAGAACAGCCCTAAATATAGGGAGGGAGGGTAATCTGGTGCATATCGCAAGAAACAGAAAGTTCCCAGTGATGTGCAGCAGCTTAAATAGCCCCTTGGCAGCCAATAAACAACCCAACCGGCCAAATTTCTGCCCCAGCAACCGAGGGGCATCCAATGGGGTGGTGTGGATATCCAAACGGTCCTGCACAACAAGGAGGCAGTTCTGATGATCTCACTACCAAGCAAAGTTAGCTGCTATTCTGAGGCTGGCAGGATCAAGCAATCTGAAGGGAATATTGATGCCTGCTTGCTGCCTTCCTGGAGGGCACATCAGACGAGAGAAGTTATGCGCACACTTGCCTGCGGCCCTGATATTGAGTATTCCAACCCAAACGGAAATATAACAACCACCGCGGAAAATTAGAATAACTTTAGGTTGGAACAATGTCAGTGACAAGGAGGAAATGTAACAGCTTTTCCTCTCAGCTTGCAAATTTAAAAAGGGTATGATTATTGCTGGGTACATACACTGCCCAATTGAGCACATCCTTCAACAAAAGTGCATTTCTTCAGTAAGCACTTTGATTTAATTTACATTCAAAAAGTGGATGTTGAAAATATTGGAGAACTGCATCCAATAAATGAAACCATTCATTCTGATCTGGGGAGATGTATAGTGCTTTGGAATTACCAAGTTGCTGGTTTAAAAAACTGGCACTACACTCTGTCATTCATGCATTACTTACTTAAGCATTTTCTTAACTTTCCACAGGGTGGTATTTTCTCCTGGAATGAAAGCACATGCACCTTAGCCATTCCAGGAACTTATTTCCATTCTTTCCCAGGTTTGTATACCCTCCTCCAAGAAAGCTGTCCTTGCAAATGCCAAAAACTTACTGTGCTAAAAAGTATCTGAAAATATAACTCCTATCGTAATAACTTCTATTGTGATTTTGGATCTGGTTTAATTAATCACCCTTTACTGGCAGATTATAAATATCCAGTGATTCATAGCACACCAACCTTTGATTCCACTTTTTTTTTAATATTAGCCAACAATTAGGTTGCAATTCTAAATGCACTTAAGGCACAGTCCAAACACTCCAGAGCTTAATGGTAGTGGCAAAGCAGCTACCACCTCTAGAGTCTTGCCACTCATGCCAGCATAACCCCCCCCCCACCCTGCAAAAAGCCCTATCCATATGAAAGACAATTAAACACAATTGCATAATAGCAAATATGCAATAAAAACACATCACTATTGAAACAGTTAAATAAGAATCCAGTTACCAGACCCTGAGGTGGCCCAGGGTCTCCTTTCATACAGAAACACCTTGAATTCCCCACACTTCTTAGATTTCATCATCTTTCCCTCTGTGTCCAGCGAAGGCAATTGGTTAGTATGGCTGGTGGGTGGAGTCACTGCATAAGTGGAACAATTTCCAGTTGTGCAGAAGAAGAAGAAGGAGAAGAAGAAGAAGAAGAAGAAGAAGAAGAAGAAGAAGAGTTTGGATTTGATATCCCACTTTATCACTACCCGAAGGAGTCTCAAAGCGGCTTACATTCTCCTTTCCCTTCCTCCCTCACAACAAACACTCTGTGAGGTGAGTGGGGCTGAGAGACTTCAGAGAAGTGTGACTAGCCCAAGGTCACCCAGAAGCTGCATGTGGAGGAGTGGAGACACGAACCCAGTTCACCAGATTACGAGACCACCGCTCTTAACCACTACACCACACTGGTTCTCACACTCCGTTCTCTCCTCCTCATGGCCCTACCTTCACCATCTGCTCTGGAAGGCTGAGGGAATTCCCAAAGCATTTTTTTTTGGGGGGGGGTTTCAAAGGAGGAGCAAAGGAGGGGGGAGTTATATTGTCCAGGTGGAAGCCATTCCCTGTTCAGGGTTTCCACTGAAGTGACTGGTTAGGCAAATCCTACCTTAAGAATTATAATCTATTTTGGGGATGGATAGACCTGTGGCCCTTCAGATGCATATCTTCCAACATTTCTCCAGTGAAAATAGGAATGTCAATAATAATAATAATAATAATAATAATAATAATAATAATACCATGTCCATCTGACTGGGTTGCCCCAGCCAATCCACACAGCTTCCAACATATATAAAAACATAGTAAAACATTTCAAAAACTTCCCTATACAGGGCTGTCTTCAGAGGTCTTCTAAAGGTTGTATAGTTACTTATCCCATTGGCTCAGGGGTCACATAACTCTATACCCTCCAGCATTTCTCCGATAAAAGCAGGGACATCCTAAGGAAAAGCTGGGATCAAATCAGAAACCGGGACGTCTTCTGTAAATCAGGGACTGTCCCTGGAAAATAGGGACACATAGAGGGTCTGCTTCCAACTACAATTTTTATCATCCCTGACCCCTGGTCATATTAGCTGGGGCTGAGTGAAGTTGCAATCCAACACATCAGGAGGGCAAGAGGTTCCCTAAATTCTAAATCTATGGGGACTGAATACTTACTATGACCACCCACTGGAGGGGCTAATCCTTTTCCCTCTTGTGTTGCAACTATGGTGAAATCAGATCATTGTACTTTGGAAAGTTGCCATATGTCCTCTTTTTCCAGGACACGTTCTCTTTTTCATGGGTATGTAAAAGTCGGCATTTTATTTTATTTTATTTTATTTGCTTTTCAAAATATCACAGCCCTATTAGCTGTCTGTTAACGTAAATTGTTTGGGCCTACCTTTGTCCTCCATTTAAATTTCATTCTATAGCCATAGATTGATTTTAATCTTCTTAATCAAACACTTTCCAATGGTAATTGTTCATTATGATTCTGGCAAATGCCTTAGTCCATCAGATTTTCCCCTCCTCTCAATGTATATGATTTTCAGCTTTGTGTTAATTGCCAGAGCTAATTAAATTAAACATGGATTGAGTTACCTCCACTAAAATGACAATGACATACGGTTTCTCTGCTCTTTCAACGAGACAGTCATTTACATTCATTAGATAAGCCTCAGGATTGCTTTGCTCGGGTGATTTTGATGGATGATTGCACATCATCATGTGTCTGAATGCAAACAAAATGAAACGGATAATTCAGGCCAACACGACCAGACAGGACTGGACAATTTTTCCAGCTCGCTATCGGATGGCCTCCTGCTTTCCAATATAATTGACAAGTCACTTTGCAGGATATTCCCATGTAAAACATAGGGGAAAATCAGAAAATTGCACCTGATATCTTCAAGGTCTGATGAAATATGTGTGGACAGAGAGATTGCTCTACTAATCAACACACTAAGTAGGTCAAGGAGCCCATCTCATGGTCACTTCTTGTGTAACTTTCTGGTGCCAATGAAGAATTTCCCTTCCGATGCAAATTCAGGTGTGTGATTTTCCAAAGGACCAGAATGGGTTACAATCAAGGGTGCCGGCTCCTAGGGGCCCAGGCACTGTGGGGGCCTCAATCGTTCTTTCTTTCTTAACATCATTTTTATTTGATTTTACAAATGTAAGTTTATAACAATCCAAATGCATATCCATATATAGAGATTACTCTGAATCTCACAACTTCCATGGGTCCTATTGTCATCATTTACAGCTGCATAGTGTTCTGTGGTCTATATTTTGTATCCATCCAGATTATCCATAGTATTTGTTACATTACAAGTGAGATTAAAATCCTGCCAGTGTTTCCATCTGCTTGCAGGTAAAAGGTAAAGGGACCCCTGACCATTAGGTCCAGTCGTGTTTGACTCTGGGGTTGCGGCGCTCATCTCACTTTATTGGCCGAGAGCCGGCGTACAGCTTCCAGGTCATGTGGCCAGCATGACTATGCCCCTTCTGGCGAACCAGAGCAGCACATGGAAACGCCGTTTACCTTCCCGCTGCAGTGGTACCTATTGATCTACTTGCACTTTGACGTGCTTTTGAACTGCTAGGTTGACAGGAGCTGGGACCGAACAACGGGCGCTCACCCTGTCACAGGGATTTGAACCGCCGACCTTCTGATCAGCAAGCCCTAGGCTCAGTGGTTTAACCCACAGCGCCACCTGCTTGCAGTGGTCTCTTAAATAAATTATATATATATTTCCATTCTTTTCTTTTTTTTAGTTTTTGTCCTCTTGGTTCCTGAGCTTTCCAGTCAGCTGTGCCATTTCGGCATAGTCCATCAGAATAGCTTGCCATTCATCTCTGATAGGGACCTTTTTGAACACTTGGCACATGTTATATAAATGCTGAGCATTTTATCTTCCTTCTCATTATCTTTATGCTCAGAAATATTCTGCAAGGTAGATGGTCCACAAAATCCATTTAGTTTCATACTTCTACAGGGTTCTTATATCGGGTCCTCCATATCTAAATTCAATACTATATGTGCCGTACCATGCTGGGCCCAATAGCAAATTTGCTAATCAAATGCTTGAAAAGATTATGTTGATTACAGATAGGAATGATAATGCTCCACATAAATATATATTTCTGTCCCAGATCTCGGATACTGAGATCTCGCTGTCTCTTCCTATGCCTAAAATTTGTACTCTTCATCCCATTAAGAGCTAATGGGATTAAATAGCTATGCACCATTCTAGCGGCGATTAAAGAGTTGCCATTTGTACTAGCAGTTTATTTATTTATTTGTTTGTTTTGAAAAATGCACCTTTCCAAAAAGCAATTAAACACTTCCACAAACTTTTTTCTTGCTCTTTAAATATTCATAATAAGAGGAAGCATGCATCATTTCCAATTAAATCCTATAGCTTACAAAGCTTATAGGAAACAGCTAACTGCAGCAATATCCATAGCAATTTCCTGGCCATGGTACATTTTAATCACAAAGTGCCTGTGCTTGCACTAGTATTTTTTGTTGTTGTTGTTGTTGCTTCTCATCAACTTATTCTTATGAATGCTAAATCTGAAAGCAGTATAGCTTATGAAGATGTGCAAGGAAAGGAAATGCTATTAAGGAACCACTGATAGGAAGGTACAGCAATCACAAGGAAACATTGGGTGGAATCCAACCTAGAGCTAAGACAGTTGCAAGCATTCCTGCTTTCCTTTTCCTTCATCTATGTCAGGGGTGGCCAACTCCCAAGAGACTGCGACCGACTCACAGAGTTAAAAACTGTCAGTGATCTACCCCCTTTTGGGGGGTTCAGATAAAAGTTGTTGAGCTTTTGCTAGGAAGGAAAGCCCCGTTTTTTAGGGGTGCAGGGAAAAATTGTTGAGCTTTTTTTAGGGGAGTCAAAGTTGTTGAGTTTCTTGGGGGGGGGGGAGCCAGTGATCTACAAGAAAGAAGATTCCACCTAAACAATAGGAATAACTTCCTGACAGTAAGAGCTGTTCGACAGTGGAATTTGCTGCCAAGGAATGTGGTGGAGTCTCCTTCTTTGGAGGTCTTTAAGCAGAGGCTTGACAGCCACCTGTCAGGAATGCTTTGATGGTGTTTCCTGCTTGGCAGGGGGTTGGACTGGATGGCCCTTGTGGTCTCTTCCAACTCTATGATTCTATGATTCTAAGAATAAGAATAAGAATATATTTATTCCCCGCCCATCTGGCTGGGTTTCCCCAGCTACTCTGGGAGGCTTCCAACAAAACATTAAAATACAATAATTCATCAGATATTAAAAGCTTCCCTAAACAGGGCTGCCTTCAGATGTCCTCAAAAAGTTGGATAGTTGTTAATTTCTTTGACATCTGATGGGCAGGTGCCACTACCAAGAAGGCCCTCTGCCTGGTTCCCTGTAACTTTGCTTTTCGCAGTGAGGGAACCGCCAGAAGGCCCTCGGCGCTGGATCTCAGTGTCCGGGCTGAATGGTGGTGGTGGAGACGCTCCTTCAGGTATGCAGGACCGAGGCCATTTAGGGCTTTAAAGGTCCAACACTTTGAATTGTGCTTGGAAACGTACTGGGAGCCAAGACCAGTGTTATGTGGTCTCGGCAGCCACTCCCAATCACTCATCCCCCACCACCACTTTCTGAACAAGGCCCAGGAGGAAGGAGCGGAACCAATGTATAACAGTGCCCCCAACTCCCAGCTCCTCTGTCCCAGCTAATGCTAGGTTGGCATTAGCTGGGACAGAGCAATGGAAGCTACTCCTGGTCCAGAAGGATGTTATGGTCGATGGTATCAAAGGCCGCTGAGAGATCCAGCTATGCTGGTCCCGTGGGTTACCCGTAAGGCGAGGTCGAAGTCTGGTCCGTGGTCAGAGTTACAACGAAAGGCAGTCCATAATAATTGAAGCTAGGTGCAGGGCAGGGAGCCAGGTGAAGTCAGGAACAGGTAGGCAAGCAGGGAACCAGGGCAGGTCAGGAACTCAAGCAGGAAAGCAGGACAGATAGCAAGCAGAACCACAGGCATGAACTGGTCACCAACAATGTTGCTCCTGCAACTTGGGGCTGGGGCTGGCCAGCTTTTATCTGCCCCGAGGCATAGGGCGGCTCCGATCCTCAGGTGACTCGCCTCTCCTGGCTTGGAGGCAAGCACTCCTCCTGCGGGAACTTAGTTCCCTTCGCCTCTCTGCCCTGAGCCTCTGCAGCTCAGGAGAGGCTGGAGGATTACAGGACCCAGAGGCAACCTCAGCTTCCCCTGACAGGGTTGGGAGTGGATCACCTGCAGGCAATGGGTCCTCCATCCCATCAGGAGCCAGAGCAGACTCAGCAGATGCCTGCACCTGAGGATCCAGAACAGGTGAGGACCCTTCAGCCTCAAGCCCTAGCCCCGGCTCTGCTGATTCTGGAGGTGGGGAATCCTGTGCAGGCTGGGATCCCTCAGGTTCAGCATCAGAGTCTGAATCCCAGGCCATCACACCAGCAGATCTTTCACTTGAAAGATCTTTCACTTGAAGAGAAGAGAAGAGAAGAGAATAGAAGATATGTATCTGCATGCGTCTTATTAAGCCAATATCTTGTTTGGTCCTAAGTAATAACAATGCATACTTTGAAATGCTTCATTGAATGGAAAACAGCAGCACATGTTTTCAGAAATCAACACTGTGCATTCTCCAATTGCTGCACAGCTCTCAAATCCTCTAGGAAATGGTTCACTGGTGCAGCAGCTACACCAACATTGATTATTGTCATTGACTCTTTCACATTGATTGTACTGACATTGCCTAAGGACTTGGACAAACACATTAGATGACTAAGTAAACAAAGCACACTCCCCCCTTTCTTCTTCTTCTTGTACCAATCTCATCTTATCCTCCAGGAGGAAAGATCTATTGGTAAACGAATTACATGACAAAAGTGATATTTATGCACTCAATAGTAGCTAGCATAGCCACCGTTCAGACACAAAATGCTCTCATATTGTAATGATGTTCCGCACACAAGTATGGAAATAATGAGGACAGGAAGAATATGCCAGCCATATGTTTTGAGTTTGAAGATGAAAATAGCAGTTGTTCACCAGGAAGGCAGTGAGGCTTGCCACATTTATCTGCAGTCAAAAACAGTGGATATTTTTTTTAAAAAAGCGGGACAAACAATGGTTTGAGACTCATTTCAGCTTTGTGCAGACGCTCAACAGAATGTAAAATGGAAGGCTGCAGACCAGCCACTAAGCCTCGATGAACCAGAACATACATATTCTCCAAAGAGTTTGAAGTTAATGTAAGATCCCCAGAGGATTCTCGCCATCTGTGTAAATGAGGCCAGGAGAACTTTTGTATGGCATTTGTAGGAACAGTTGGGAGATGTCCCATCTTAATTAATAAACAATTACCCACACACTGCTTTCATGCTTGCACTCCAAAAGTTCCACACACAAAGGACAATAAAACGAGGCCATATGCTGGTGGCTAATGGAATAGTTTCTGTGCTAATTAATAGGTGTGCGATTTAACAATGGCTGGCGCATTTTGATTTATGTGAAGTGTCTCCAGCTTTGTGCAAACTTTCATACTAACGCATTTGCCCCAGGTCATATTGTTTATTTCTTGCATCTGTTGACCGTTCTTTCTTCCTTCACTTACACCTAAAGGTAAAGGGACCCCTGACTATTAGGTCCAGTCTCGGATGACTCTGGGGTTGCGGCGCTCATCTCGCTTTATTGGCCGAGGGAGCCGGTGTACAGTTTCCGGGTCATGTGGCCAGCATGACTAAGCCGCTTCTTGCGGACCAGAGCAGCGCATGGAAATGCTGTTTACCTTCCTGCCGGAGCGGTACCTATTTATCTACTTGCACTTTGACGTGCCTTCGACCTGCTAGGTTGGCAGGAGCAGGGACCAAGCAATGGGAGCTCACCCCGTCGAGGGGATTCGAACCGCCAACCTTCTGATCGGCAAGCCCTAGGTTCTGTGGTTTAACCCACAGCGCCACCTGCATCACTTACACCTAGACAGTCTTAAAAGCATAATTGCAAGCTCTTTCCAGCATTGGCATGCACCAGGGCCTAGAAGAGTCTGCTGAGGCTGATAATTGCATAGATTGGATTGGGTTCTTGCTGCTGTAGGATGTGAGAGAATCCACAGCCTGTATCAACAGAGGGTGGTATACTAGAGAGAATGGGGCACTGCCTACCAAACCCCAGCCTGCCCTCAGCCAGCCCCTAACTGCCTGCTTTCTTACAAACCACTCCATGGAGGTGGCACCAACTATCGCTTCCTCATCTTCCGTCTTATGGTTGCCCTTGTAGGACATATCACAGAGGAGGAATTGGTTGGTGTTGCCTGCCATTGGTTCACCTAAGGTTGCTTTTTCTGCCTTCTGCCTATTAGTCTCAATGGGGACCAGCCACTGTTGGCTAGAATACTTAATATTGTGAAGCTCTGGGTGTTTCCTCACATGAATTCTTCACTCAAAAATGTTGCAGTTAAGATATGCAGCTGAAAAACAGGATTGTTTACAAGAATCCAGGTGTTGTGTGACAAATTATCCTACATGTAATGGATGCTTCACCAAGAGGTAATTTTCAGACAGAGCAGAAGTAATAGCCAGGAAGGAAGGGAGATATCTTGGTAGCTGCAATAATTATGGGGCTGATTCACTGGCAGAGATTCTAGCCAGTGATGTGAGCTAATGGCATCATGGCCTGTTGCTACTCCTACAGGCTTCCTCAGAACTACAGACAGGATTCACCAACCTTCCTTTATTCTTGAAGTCAGCTTCCTTCTACGTGCTATTCAAATTTTTGATGGGAACCCACTGTTTTGTGAATACCTCCCTGCACAGAATTACAATGAAGGCTCTGTAGAAATGCTGCTAGAAGTTAAAAGCCATAACTCACAGCAATGGCTTCCAACGTCATCTCACCTTGGAGAAAACGTAAGAAATGGATAAATAATTTCAGTATGAAGACAACATAAAGCAGTCGTCCAATGCCGCTCCCACCTTCAAGTGCAGGCAAATTTGCTACAGCCCAATTTCCCTAGGAAGAAGATTTGGATTGGTTTGACCCTGGGAAGGAGCTGAAGTAGGCTGGACAATCAGGAAGGGGAAGAAGCCTGACTTTATAAGCTGGCTCCTCCATAAACTCTTCACTTTTCTTTTTTATGGTGCCTTCTGTCCCTCCTTTTTTCTGTTTGGTGGCTGATTAGGAATTTTTGAGGGAGCTCCTGATTGGCCACAGGTCTCCTCTTTTTTAACTAATCTATATTGCTGGGAGTCCTTGGAGTGGTGTTTTTAAATTATTTTATTTAGCTTTTAGTAGGAAAGAAAAAAATTAAGATCTGGTAGGGTAAGTACCTGAGACATTGTTGCCTTAGCGGCACTTTTTGGCCATCCTACCTTGGCTTTGGGAGTCCTTGGTGGTGTCTTTTAGGTCCAGCTCTGAGTGTTTATAGAGAGCAGCCACCTGTTTTAACTACAGATTCATCTTCGAGTGAAACTTTCAGTCACTCGGGGGGGGGGGAAGCAGTTAGTGGCTGGGAGCCAAGGGGTGCCAGGTATCCAGGGAGTCAGTCGGAGGCCTGGCACCACCCAGCAGGCTGGATCGGAGGGAGAGGTGTCACGTCTGGCGCATAGATTACATACGAGGCGAAGGAGGCAATTTAGGCTGCCAAGATTGTGGTGCTGGCGCCAAAATAGGAGGGAGGCACTTCCGGATTCTGCTAGTGAGTGAACAGACGTGATAAGAAGGAGCTCTGCACAGTATATACTTGGCACTGAATAAAAGAACAAAAAAGGCAAGTGGCTTGGCTTCTCTATTGAACAACCGATAAGGGAACCTGACAGCCGACCAAAGGTGGCAACCTTTATTTTTTTAAAACAAAATAAAATAAAAAAATTCCTTCCAGTAGCACCTTAGAGACCAACTAAGTTTGTTCTTGGTATGAGCTTTCGTGTGCATGCACACTTCTTCAGATACTTCTTCAGATTCAGACACTTCTTCAGATTCTTCAGATTATTTTTTTATTCATAGATCTCCTGCATCATGTAGAATTTGGCTCTGAGATGCAGTTAGGTCTCTGCCCAGCTAAAAGGTTGCAGGATATGTTTCCTCCATACTTTTCCTGGAAATCCTCTTCCCCTCACTTCCAGTATTTCTTTCTCTGGGGGGCTAAGAATAAACACTTAACAAAATTGCAGCCTGGAGCTGTTCCACAAAACTTTGGCTTTTCTGTAATCATTTCCCATTGACCTTTCCTTATTTGTCACCCCACCTGTTCTGTTCCCACCTGAGCACTAGCAGACTTAGAAGTGACATAATTACTTAGACATGGCTTCAAACTGGCATTTTGGTCACTTGGATTCATAACTTATTAAAAAATCTTTCTGCACGCAAACAGCAATAGCAGATACTCAAATAAAGAACGTTTGGTGGTGCAACTTTGGTTTTATTTCATTGCAGTTTCTCTAGCAAAGCATTTAATTTGTGTCCTTCTGAAAAAGTTCTTCCTCTACTGACCTTGTTTTATTGGAAATGTTTATTGTAGTCTTAAAAGCCATTTGTTAAAATGAGGGTGGGTTTTTTGTTATTTTTAATGGCTTCGTTGCCAGGACTTGAGGACACCAATTTTATCTATTTGCCCTGGGAACTGGAAAACGCTTGTTCAGATAAGAGGCTAGCATCTCTCAGTCTGTGCTTCCTCAAATGTGTTAAACCTAACTTTGAAGTTCATTACATCCCCCTATAGTTTACATGGAGGAAAATTTCATTCAGTCCATGGTTTTGAGTAAACCAATCTAATTCTCCCTTCCCAGATTAATAGATGGGCCAGATTGCAGCTGTCATTTGGACCACACACTTCTCCAGATTTTATGATGCAGTTCTCAGCCAGAATCAGATACATTTTGTGGAGAGGTGCATACAGAAACCCATATTTGAGAGTAAAAGGCAGATAATTGAGATGCATTTTTTGGTGCATTTTTCCCCAATTGCAGAAAACAGGATGGAAAAAGCTCATGGACAAACTCAAGCAAAAACATGTTGCATTCCAAGGAGCATTGAGACTGAGCCCTATAATTCTCTGTGATTGTGTGGTCTGTGGCCCTGGATTGTGTGAGTTGTTCTTGGGGATGCATTTATGCACATATACTCCTGTCATATTCAGCGTTCAAGGTGCATGTTGAGCAAGACAGTGCTATATATGAGCTCAAACGTTATCTGATGCACACATTCTGTGCTCTAGGGCTGTGTGTAGATCTTCCCATCAATACGAAAGAGCTGAGGTTTTACTGAAGTTTGTCCTTTCTTTTTTGGACATTTTACATATTCTAGAATCACAGAGTTGGCAGAGACCTTAGACGTCCTCCAGTACAACTCCCTGTTCAGTGCAGGATGCAAATAGGTACAACATCCCTGACCGACAGTCATCCAACGTCGGCGTAAACCTCCCACATAGGAGAGCACATGAGTCAGCACCAGGGACGTGGGTGGCGCTGTGGTCTAAACCACCTAGCCGCTTGGGCTTGCCAATCAGAAGTTTGGCAGTTCAAATCCCCGCGACGGAAAGTGAGCTCCCATTGCTCTGTCCCAGCTAATGCCAACCTAGCAATTCGAAAGCATGCCAGTGCAAGTAGATAAATAGGTACAGCTGTGGCAGGAAAGTAAACGGCGTTTCCATGCGCTCTGGGTTCCGTCACGGTGTCCCGTTGTGCCAGAAGCGGTTTACTCATGCTGGCCACATGACCCAGAAAGCTGTCTGTGGACAAACGCCGGCTCCCTTGGTCTGAAAGCGAGATGAGTGCCGCAACCCCATGGTCACTTTTGACTGGACTTAACCGTCCAGAGGTCCTTTATCTTTAAAAAAAAACAACTCACAACCTTCTTCTGACATTAGGAAATGTCTCTTTAACATTTAGCTGCAGTCAGCTTACTTGCAAATTTTACAAACTGGTCATACTCCTGCCTTCTGGAGGAGCAAAGGGCAGTTCTGGTTTACATGCTGTGTGACAGCCCTTTAGACATTTGAATACCCTTATCATGTCTTTCTTTATATTGTCTTCTGTAGGCTGACCATGCTCAAGGCAGCGTTTCCTCCTATTGGCTAACTAAATTAGTTTGCGCTCCCCCTCCCCCAATTCCTAAAGAGGCCATTTACTTTTATTACCACTCTTAAAAAATCCCTTTTATCATGAGCACAGCATGTGAACCTCGCTGATATACTGTGAATTCATATCTCATCTCTTCTAAGGAAACAGATATTTCTCAAGGGTGACTAAAAAGATGACAAAAAATATATATGTGAGAAAATTCACAGTACTGAAAAGATGACACTGAGGGCAGGCATTGTCACAACTCAGACAATTGAAGTTCATTTATGGGGGAAAGGATTATCAGAAATAACACACACACACACACACACACACACACACACACACACATTCAACTCTCCTCCCTCACCCACTCATTAATAATGTGAGAGTTTTCTTCCTTCTTCAACTTAGCTTTTATCATTCTTATTTTGGAGTTTTAAAAGCATGCAAGGCTCGGGCTCACACTGGTAGGAAAAAATGATCTGAGGAGATTTGAAGGAAGAGAGAGCTATTTCAGCCAAGGCCAATACATTTCACTGACCATGGCTGCCATTAACACAAAATCCAGACAACATTTCTTCCCAGGAAACAAAAAAATGAGGAGCATAAGACTTAAAGGTAAAGGGACCCCTGACCATTAGGTCCAGTCGTGTCCGACTCTGGGGTTGCGGCGCTCATCTCGCTTTATTGGCCGAGAGCCGGCGTACAGCTTCCAAGTTATGTGGCCAGCATGACTAAGCCGCTTCTGGCAAACCACAGCAGCGCACGGAAACGCTGTTTACCTTCTGCCAGAGCGGTTCCTATTTATCTACTTGCACTTTGACGTGCTTTCGAACTGCTAGGTGGGCAGGAGCTGGGACCGAGCAACGGGAGCTCACCCCGCCGCAGGGATTCGAACCGCCAACCTTCTGATCAGCAAGCCCTAGGATGTGTGGTTTAACCCACAGCACCACCTGGGTCCCATAAGTAAGACTTATGTCAACCTAAAAGAGCATGCAGGTTGTGTGATATGGGAATAGGGTTGTAACTTGGTGTCAATTTCCATCCTGGTGTGAATTGGTTAAAGAACTTTCTCTTTTGCATTCCACATAGCAAACCATGATTTGATTTGTTGTTGCTGTTGTGTGTGTTTTCCAATGGCATATCTTTATGTAGTTAATTTTTGTCGTGTTTTTATTTTGCATTAGTTCTAGAGGCAGATATCCCTCCACATTTCAGGACCTCTAGGGTGGTGGACAGCAGTGCTACCCTATTCACTCAAGTCTAATGCACCATCAAATCTAATGTGCACCTCAGTTTTCAGAACCTTGAAACCAAAAAAAGTATTTGTTGGTGAATGTAAATGTGCCATCAAATCTAATGCGCACCTTAATTTTTGCAACGTAATTTGGCCAAAAAAGTTGAGCATGAGTAAATATGGTATTTTTTATAGAAAAACAGGTGCTGGAACTCACCTTGAATGCCTCCATTGTTCTGAGATATGGCAGCAGGAGGATGATCCAGCCTGAAATAGGCTGGTTCACAGAGGAGGCCCAGAGCCTTCCCGCAATGCCACCTGCCCGAGAAGGGGCAAACGGACTTACTCCCAGGTAAGAAAGTATAGGATTGCAGCTTAGAATATTAAGTTTTGTTAATAAAGCCATCAGGTTATTTGTGGCTGCCATAGACTATTAAGGCTTTCCCTCCAGAAAATCAATAAGAGTATTTGTAGAAGGACAGCTTCAATGTTCTTATTTGCTTTATTCATTATTTACTTATTAAACTTATATTCCAGCATTCTCTTCAAAGTTGCCCAGAATTGCCACTCTGTAATCCCTATGACATGAGTCTCAAGAGCAGAGGCTCTGAGGAAAACTTTGATGGAGGTAACCCATACCTATTGTTATTCATCAATTTATATACTAGTTCATGCCGAATTAGACTTCTAAATAGTCTGCAAGGTATACAGACCAGGGACAAAAAAACAACAACATTAAAATATCCACAATCAAAATAGACAATAAAACAACCCATTAAAACAACACAGCAATTAAAATATGTATGTATAAATAAATGCTTGTTGACTGCTGAGTTATAAATAACTCCTGCCACCCTCCAAGGACTGAAACCTCTTCTCTTACCCTGAAAATATACTAATTTTTTTTAGCAAGTAAAAAGCATCCACATTTCATTCTCAGTGTGCTGGGCAGGTCACAAGTGTACATCAAGACTGAATACCTGTCATGGCTAGTGGTCTGGAGGAACGCTGGTAGCTGAACCGAGAAGCAGTCAGTCAAGTGAGCAGGTGGACAAGCAAGGACAGTCCAAGAATAGCTCAGTCTACGCTAGAGCAATAAGTTGCTCACATAAAGCAGCCATAGTCAGCAGTCTTAGATGACCACATGGAATCATATTGGTAACTTGTTTTCACCTGACCACTGCTCAGCTAATAGCTGCAGTATCTCCCATGGGTCTTCTGCAGAGATGGTTCTGATGCATAGCAGAGAACAGGTCTGAACCATCTCCCTTTTTTTAAAGCTAGGTTTGTAGTTGAAGGATTTCATTGCCCATGGGTCACTACAACACAGAAGCTTGGGGATTTTGTTTTGTCTGCATCTGCAGTTCAGAATGTAGCTGCCATTTGATTTCGCACATATTTGAATTTGGTCCTCAAATTTTTTAAAGTATAGAAAAAATATAGAGTGAGCTTGGGGTATAAAATGTGTACAAAAAAGCACATTTTAAGATAAAATGCATATACAAATAAAGCAAAGGACTCAGCTACATTTATTAAAAAAACAGCGCTTTGAATGGATTATAAACATGCAACACCAGTTGGCGGTGGTATTCTATGCAATTTTCCATAGTGTTTTTCTTTTCTTTTGTTATAACGATTTAATTTGTGTTTTCCCCACTGTGTGTAGATCCACCCTTTAATGCTTTTTTAAATGACAGGTTGATGCAGAAATCGGATGGGGCAAATTTACAATGAGCACATGGCAAACTTAAACAGACTGGAAAGAGATTGATCTGCCCATATTTCGTCAAACAGCCTTTGGTGCCTTGACAATTGCATCTACCTAGACACTTGCCAGGTGGGAGCCATAGAATGACAATGCCAGGCCAGTATTAATTCACCTGCTTGTTTAGACATATAGAATCTAAGAGTGTACTTTGAAAAACAAAGACTTAAGGGGCTATGAGAGCTACAGGAAAAAAAACAACCTATTATAGGGGCTCAATTAAAGGGGTTTAAAGGGACGATTTGGGATGTGTTGCTGTAATGAGAGAGTTGTTTGCATCACAATAATCTTCGGAGAAGTTAGGGTGGGAACACTAACAAGGAAACTGAACAACGTGAAAATAAACTACTTCACAGCATGCTGCTGGCAAAGATTAGTATATGAGTCAGGTAAGCTATGTTATAATACCCAGCACTTAAAATCTTCTCAAATGCTTTGAAAACATCACCTAGATCAGTGATGGCTAACCTTGACACTCCAGATGTTTTGGGACTACAACTCCTATCATCCCTGACCACTGATCCTGTTAGCTAGGGATGATGGGAGTTGTAGTTCCAAAACATCTGGGGTGTCAAGGTTAGCCATCACTGACCTAGATGAAGTGTAGGCTCTTCTTCCTATTTTACTCATGGTGAACTGGAAAGCAGCTGAAAGGGTGGTAGAAAGTGGGCAAATATTTTGCGCTCCCCCTTGCAACACATTTACTGCATGAGTGTTACATGTGCCCTCCTCCATTTGTTGAATAATAAAACACATGGGCACCAGTATTTTTGGTTAATGGGATAATTAAGGCCATAACTTTATTGGTTACAGAATGTGAGTGGTATTGGCTTAGGCATTGGTATTGAGCCGACTATACAGTGGTACCTCGGGTTAAATACGCTTCAGGTTAAGTACGCTTCAGGTTAAGAACTCCCCTAAGAACAGAAATCGTGCTCTGGTGCATAGCTGTCAACCCTCCCTTTTTTGGCGGGAAACTCCCTTATTCCAATGCCGTTTCCCGCTGCTATCCCGGATTGTTGATATCCCTTAAATTTCCCGGATTTCAAAGAAAGCAGCTCCTCTCCCTCCCTGCCGGCCAGGGAGGCTCCTCAGCTGCGTTGCTCGGCTGCCAATAAGGAGTCTGAGACCGACTGGGGGCGGAGCTTGCACGCCTTGTGCAGCCAGACCCTCACGCCCAACCAGACAGACAGCCTGCCTGCCATCTATGCGCTCACTCTTTCACTCACCCGTTCGCGCGCAGCCTCTGGAGCGCAGGGTGGCGAGGTTACTTGGTGCCATTGCACCGCCCTCGCGGCATCCTTATTTTCAAATCCGAAAGTTGCCAGCTATGCTCTGGTGGCGCAGCGGCAGCAGGAGGTCCCATTAGCTAAAGTGGTGCTTCAGGTTAAGTATGCTTCAGGTTAAGAACGGACCTCCAGAACGAATTAAGTACTTAACCCGAGGTACCACTGTATCTGACTTCTGCCCGCCAAGCAGTAAGGATCAACCACCAGTAGGGGGAGACCTGTTGATGTACAACTGAGAGCTCCCCCAGGGTTCCCGATGGGGTCATGACATGGCCCTAGCCCATACCTGGGCTTCGGACAAGATCCACACTCCCGGATCCCTTTAACGCAAACCTTTTGCGCTCCCCCTTGCAACACATTCACTGTATGTGTGTTCTCACTGCATTGCCACCTCCCTTGTTCCTCTCACCTCTGCTACTCAACCTCTCCTGCACCATCACCCTTTCAGAAGTGCCAGTCCCACCCCGCCCAAGGCAAGGTGATATGACTGCCTCAGATGACAGGATCCACAGGAGCTGCAGATCCAGCCTCAAATGAATTCATTTCCTGCTTCTGCTGTCGCCACAGGCATAGCGACAGTTGCAGCACACTCCTCATATTTGGTACAGGTAGTTAGGGATGTGTACATCTGTAAGCATTGCCTTCTTTCAGTATCTCATTTTTCCCCAATCTTAACTTTAGTTCTCCACAATCATTTGTGATTTCCTTTTTTTTTTTTTTTTACAGTACTTGTGGCAATACATCAGCATTTTAGTTTGAATTCCTCCTAATGTACACCTTTTTGCAAAGCAATTTCCTGTGATGTAATGCATTTTTGCATCCTATTTTCACCACCTTGTATGTTTTTCTGCTCACTGTACACTCATGTGTATGTGTGTGTGTGTGAGAGAGAGAGAGTGTGTGTGTGTATATGTATGTGTGTGTGTATACACACACACACACACACGTTACTGGGCTGGAGAGCAGTTGGAGAGTTGTGTTTTGGTCTGCATATTGTTTCAGAAAGTGCAAATGTAAATTGAATTGAATTTCTTCTCCATTGCTAATATTAGTCAACCAGGCACTTCCAAAAGTAGGCTTACTGGCTGGGGAAGAAACAAGCTTAATTGCCCTCAGCCAGTGCCATCTGCATTCACTGGTGGGTACAGTTCTATAGCCTATGCTCTTATATCTACTGCTGGGGGTGTTCCCTAACAGCATGAGCAAATATGCATGTGTCATGTTCTCACCACTAGAGATTTAAGAAGATATGTGTGTGTTTTTCTCCCCTGCTCCCACCCGTATTCGTCACATGCAGTACTGTTTCCATTCCGCTGCAGTTTGACTTTTGCCCCCCCAA
Organism: Darevskia mixta; assembly: GCA_034641385.1. Lineage (NCBI taxonomy): Eukaryota > Metazoa > Chordata > Lepidosauria > Squamata > Lacertidae > Darevskia > Darevskia mixta. Next base: position 14,825,347 of record JAWWNH010000017.1, read on the forward strand.
ACTATGTTATTCATTGCACTGCCCGCCGTGGCAAAATTATGTCAAGTTAATAGTGTGAATTACATAAGTTGCATTATTCCACCCCCATTCATTTCAGTACAATGCAAATCAATAATGTGTCATTTGCAGACTGAAAGTAACAACATCAGCAAATGCAACTTTTATTTGCTGGATTGATTTCCATTCTGGACATGGAACAAATAAGTAAGTATTGGCAATTTCCACTCCTGTTTCTGCTTTCATGAGAATTCTCTGGCATCCCTGCTCACAACTAGGATTTACAGAATTTGGAGACATCAGGATACACTCAACAGCCCAAGGTGGAACCTTCTCTCAATTTTTAGCTATCCTACCTTGCATAATATCAGTTTTCAGCCTTCCATGGTTTCACATGTACACACAGATGGTTGCAAGCAGACGTAAATGTTTCATGTTTACCTGGGCAATTTATAGTTTGGATGTTAAAGATTCATGCCACAGAAACAGGACTTCTTTTTTTTAACCTCTAAAATTCATTGTCTAATTGGATGTTCACAGCATTCAGGATGGGAATATCATTTACAACCTGACAATCCTTTAAGGGAATTTGAGATTTTCACTTTAACCTTTACAACATTGTTATGATTTATGCATTACTGCATCTTGCTAAAGGTTAAAAGCAAAGCACAATCATACACAGCACCATGGGAATATTCTACATTTCATCATATCACTCCCCTTTCTTTTCAACCAGATTAGGTTTATTTTTTTTTGGGGGGGGGATGTTTGCAAGTAAGTAGTATGGAGTTCAGTGAGACTCACTTCCAGGTAATAGATTTAATTATATATTCAAGATTCCCAACATATTTCCACCAAATGGAAATGTCCACCATGTTAATGTCATCCCCAACCTCACACCCATCTTTCAAGTCTCCCCCACTATTATAGTGGCACTATACAAATTCAAATGAAAGTCGTTGCTTCTTCATTTTAAACATTTCCCAAGGCATTTGTAATTTCTTGCATGATGAGAACGCTCTTTTCATTAAAATGTGCATGTTTTCTTACAGTAACATATTTTCTTGGTAAGTTCTAACAGGTGGCATTTGGTATCCCACAATATGTGTATTGTGCCCAACGAATTTAAATGTTCAGCTGTTATGTTCTGCCCGAACACTGAGGTCCAGCGCCGAGGGCCTTCTGGCGGTTCCCTCGCTGCGAGAAGCCAAGTTACAGGGAACCAGGCAGAGGGCCTTCTCGGTAGTGGCACCCGCCCTGTGGAATGCCCTCCCATCAGATGTCAAAGAGAAAAACAACTACTAGACTTTTAGAAGACATCTGAAGGCAGCCCTGTTTAGGGAAGCTTTTAATGTTTAAAAGATTATTGTATTTTAATATTCTGTTGGAAGCCGCCCAGAGTGGCTGGGGAAACCCAGCCAGATGGGCAGGGTATAAATAAATTATTGTTATTGTTGTTATTGTTATTGTTATTGTTATTGTTACTACTACTATGAAGGCAGCTAAAAATGTTCTCTTGCAGTCTTGGGCTGGTGTGGAAAACTTTTGGGGCTGTTGAACTTAAGCTCCCATCATTGCTTACCATTGACCTTGCTTTTTAGGACTGTTGGGAGTTGTAGTTCAGCGACTTCTGGAGGAGGGCATTTAATGTTTGCAAAAGTACACACATGCACACACAGAGAAAGCTGCATCCCGGTCATCATCTGTTTGATTTACTTCCATCTGGACGTCGCTACAGGACTTTATACACAAAATCGGCCAGGCACAGGAACAGTTTTTTCTCTTGTGCCATTAAATTGTTAAATTCGTAGTTGTGTAGCGGAAGGGGAGGCCAGTTATGGGTGGGGTTTCTTTGCTGTGTCATTGTATTGTGAGTGGAACAGTGTTTGTATGAGGTATGTTTACATTGAAATGTAGCCGAAGCAAAATTCCAAGTATGTTGGAAAATGTACTTGGCCAATAAATTATTCCTATTCCTATTCCTATTCCTATTCCTATTTCTATTTTTTGCTTTCCCTTTGAAGGAACACTACCAACTCCCGGAGTCATTCTTTTTTCCCCGACGTGCGAGAGCCCGTGTGTAGCAGAGTAAATCAAAGCACAAGGTAAGTCCTCCAAGTAAGTTGAAAAGAATAAGGAAAGGCAATGTTATACTATGGTACACTGAGCAAGCAGCCTCAATGTACAGCCCAGACATCTATCAGACAATGTCTGGTTCTGATTGGGTGGTCAGAGCTCCCACTGCTTTTCTCAAGGAGTGTGTTATTACAGAAACACCGACTTTGGTTGAGCTCAGTGTCTCAGAGATCTCTATATAATGGTTTTGTGCATAGAAAATACACATCTTGATGTGGCTACTGCAGCGGGAGGCCATTATCCTCTTGTAGCGCTTCGACATTGTCTTTCATACCCTGGCAATCCCCTGAGTGACAAACGTTTGCTGAGTTTAAAAGAGACTCGCTAAGGTCGCATGAAGCATCAAGGGAAGAGGGGGAACTGCAGCGAATGTCTCAATCCACAGCGCATTCGTTCTTAGATTTGAATGGTCTCCAGGAGAGTCCTTTTTATAAAAGCAAGTCACTCTTTTGGTACCAATTTATGCAGCAGGGCTGGAATTCAAAACCAAACTTCCACATAGACGCCTGGGCTTTTTCAGCCGTTTCTGACCACAACCTCTTACTTCCAGTAGCGTAATGGCAAATTCAGATGTGCAATGTTCCCTCACAATAGTCACAATTATGACCCTTCACAGCCAAACCCCCTTCTAAGATTATAAAACCATCTAGGGTTATACAATAATATTTTAATTCTGCAATAATTATAATTAAATAGGCATTGCAATGATCAGCGCAGATTTCCATAGATCTACTCTTTTTTGTTCATATGCATGGGCAAATGATTTTGAGTGTTCCAGTGATTTTTTCCACAGTGACTTGAGTTGAAGTTATTCTTTCTCTCTCTCTCTCTCTCTCTCTCTCTCTCTCTCTCTCTCTCTCTGTGTGTGTGTGTGTGTGAAGCCAATTTCATGCTTATGGGGGTGGGGGCTTTAGGCCACTAAAGATATGGACCCAGCTTTGACCCTGCTGTAGAAATAGTAATTTGTCTTCAATCCCCTCCCCACCCATAAACACAAACCACTAAATCTCTATTTAATAATTATTATAATAATTGTATTATTTATACCCCGCCCATCTGGCTAGGTTTCCCCAGCCACTCTGGGCAGCTTACAGCACATATAAAAACATAATAAAATATCAAGCATTAAGACTTCACGATACAGGGCTGCCTTCAGATGCCTTTAGAAAGTTGTGTAGTTTTTTCTATCTCCTTGACATCTGAAGGGAGGGTGTTCCACAGGGTGGGTGCCACTACAGAGAAGGCCCTCTGCCTGGTTCCCTGTAACTTTCCTTCTTGAAGTGAGGGAACCAGCAGAAGCCTTTAAAGCAGGGGTCGGCAAGGCTTACCTTGCCTGGGCCAGTTCACTGCCGCGGAGCCCCCTCTGTGGATCGGATCGCAGGCGCACGTGATCGCAAACCCCTGCGATTTTCGGCGTCTGCGCAGATGCGATTTCTGGCACCGCGAAAGCGAGTCCCCGCACTGCACTGCATGGGTTTAGCGCAGTGTGCGGGGACTCACCAAACAGCTGGCTCAGTTCGGGAGCAGCTCATGGGCCGGGAAAATGACCCCCGTGGGCCGCTTGTGGCCCATGGGCCTTAGGTTGCCGACCACTGCTTTAAAGGCACTTCAGTTGTTTGTCCACTACTTTTGGCTTTATTTTCATACTGCCAAAACATGCATTTCCCCCAAATGAGAATGCACCTTGTTTATTATTTGAAACTGAAGATTGGACCGGAAAATTCTTGATTGCAAGCGTCATTCAGCTATTAGCTATTACCCTCTCCCCCAGTAATTCCACTGGGGTGCAATCGCTCCTGATGATCTCTCCAACAGCGAAAAGAAAGAAATTAAGTATATTGTAGTCTTTAGCGGATCAGCCCCTTTCTGCGTTGATTCCATACCTTAATAGATACTTACCTTGCATTATAAATTACCCTGGAGTTAAGCAAACAGATTCACTCCACATTAAAACATGGTGAAACTTTCTGCCTGCTGTTTCTTGTGCACCTGGAAAAGCCAGAGAGGCACTTCAGATTTGATTGGCATTATCCAGCTCAAAAAGAGCAACAGGTTGCCTTCCCTTTAGGTATGGCTTGTTTTAGCCATGATTCTTCTCCTATTTAAGCACATATTCGGTGATAATATTCGGCCATTAAAATACCAATTTTAAAAGGAATTTTCATGCAGATATTTTTTTAGGCATCTTAACACAGAAACAGGATGGAACAAACATAGCTACCCCGGATCTAGGTATACAAAAAACAGATCTTCAATGGCTGGGGTTACCGGGGGGGGGGGGCGCAATAGGATATTTAACCCTTTGGTGGCAATTCTGAATGTACTGTCTCTATAGTTGAATGGCTGTCATTCACACTTGTGGAGAAATTATGCATTTGAAGACATTTGTCCCCACCCACCCACGCACGCACTTATGCTCAGTGCTTTAAGTGAAACAGCTAAATTGTGCCCCCTCCCACTAGTGCGCCATGAGGACAGCAGCACATTACACAGAACCCCCAGTAGACAAACACGAGGCAAAGGGGAGGAGAATGCAATTATGATCCGAAAGAGAAAGACAGAATTTGATTAGCCTGAGTTATAAATAGCAATTTAAAACCACAGGGTAAGATCGATTCCGTTAAGTGGCAATTTCTCTGTATTATGTTTATTTTCCCTCTATTCATCATCAAAATGTCTTCCAGTTTTGGTACTTTTAAAGAAAAAGGAGGGGCTATTGTTCTTTGATTTGTAAAGAGCTCATTACTTCCTGCTACAAAAAGTGTGGTTTTTTTAAAAGGAAGGCTAAATTATGAGCATTGGGAAATTCCTCGCTATAACCTGTGCAAGTAACAGCAGTCCTATAAATTAAATCTAGCCAAGACAATAAGCAGGGGTCACCAGCACGGCATGCAACTGTGCCCACCAGGGCCTCCTATAAAAAAATTCTATAAAGAAGGAGAAGAGTTTGGATTTGATATCCCGCATTATCATTACCCTAAGGAGTCTCAAACAATCTCCTTTCCCTTCCTCCCCACAACAAACACTCTGTGAGGTAAGTGGGGCTGAGAGACTTCAAAGAAGTGTGACTAGCCCAAGGTCACCCAGCAGCTGCATGTGGAGGAGCGGAGACGCGAACCCAGTTCACCAGATTACGAGTCTACCGCTCTTAACCACTACACCATACTGGCTCATATGTTTGTGGTATATGAATGCACACTAGGGGGCAGGGATGGTCAGTGCAGCTCCTCTCCACAGTCAAACTGACAGTGGTACCTTGGTTCTCAAACTTAATCCGTTGCGGAAGTCCGTTCCAAAACCAAAGCATTCCAAAACCAAGGCACGCTTTCCCATAGAAAGTAATGCAAAATGGATTAATCCGTTCTAGACCTTTAAAAACAACCCCTAAAACGGCAATTTAACATGAATTTTGCTATCTAATGAGACCATTATCCATAAAATGAAAGCAATAATCAATGTGCTGTACTATAAAATAAATAAGACAGTATTGTAGATGATAAAGATAACAATAACCCCCCCACCTGCACTAATGATAGTCATTGTTTGGAGGGGGGCTTTATCCATTTCCGCAGTCACACAATCAAGCAGTAGCTGAACTGGGTTCCACACAGTCACAAAAACAAATTAACCGGAAAAGCCTCAAAAACAAAAACGCAAAATGAATAGCAAAAACAAAAGCGCCAAACTTAATCCGTTCCAGAAGTCCGTTTGACTTCTGAAATGTTTGAAAACCAAGGTGCAGCTTCTGATTGGTGCAGGAGCCCCGGAAACAATAGCCAGCAACCGCATTGGACGTTCGGCTTCCGAAAAACGTTCAAAAACCGGAACACTTACTTCCGGGTTTTCGGCATTTGGGAACCAAATACCAAGGCGTTTGAGAACCAAGGTAGATAGAATTGTAACAGGCGAAACTGTTATTTCCATAGAACTGAAACAATAAGTCTCTTACACTTCTATTATAATACAAGGAAAGCTGTGTTGGATCAGGTCCAAAACCCATATAGTTCAGCATCTTGTTCTCCCAATGGGGAAGAACTACAAGTAGGACCTCCTACCCTCCAACATTTCTCCAATGAAAACAGGGACGTCCTAAGGAAAAGCAGGACATTTTGTGATCAAATCAGAAACTGGGGCAGCTTCTGTAAATCCAGCACTGTCCCTGGTGGGTCTGGGGCCTGAGTGTGGCAGCAATATCTCTACTTAGTTTCCAACAATTGGTATTCAGAGACTTGCTGCTTGCAACAATGGAGGGTGATCATAGCTATAGAAATATAAATGCGAGGGGCACATAGAAATAGAGCATTTATTATTATTATTATTATTATTATTATTATTATTATTAAATGAGGCTTTTGACACACTCCCCACTTCTCTGAGTTTCTTGTTTGGCTGTGTATCCACTGTTTTAATTTGTAATGGCTTTAATTAGTCATTATCGATGTTGTTAATTACCTTGCAGCTCCTTAATGGACAGAAAGGTGGGCTACAAATATTATAAATAAATAAAGAGGTGCAGGGTTGACAATGTGAGAAGAATGACTTGCCCGAGGCTGCTTATGCAAGAGATGAGATTTGAACCACTTAGTTACACCACTACTTTTGAGGGGAATTGTGTAGAGTCAGCCTTTCGGAACAAGCGGCAACTTGGAAGAAGAGTCCGAACTACCACCCACCACAACTTGTGTATCTACTGCTAAGGTAAAAGATAAAGGACCCCTGGATGATTAAGTCCAGTCAAAGGCGACTATGGGGTTGCGGCGCTCATCTCGCTTTCAGACCTAGGGAGCCGCCGTTTGTCCGCAGACAGCTTTCCGTAGCCAGCAGGACTAAACAGCTTCTGGTGCAACGGAACACCGTGATGGAAACCAGAGTGCACGGAAATGCTGTTTACCTTCCCGCTGCAGCGGTACCTATTTATCTACTTGCACTGGTGTGCTTTCAAACTGCTAGGTTGGCAGGAGCTAGGACAGAGCAACAGGAGCTCACCCCATCATGGGGATCGGAACCGCCGACCTTCTGATCGGCAAGCCCAAGAGGCTCAGTGGTTTAGACCACAGCGCCACTGAGAAACTCATATGGTAATGAGATCTAAACCACTGAGCTTCTTGGGCTTGCCGATCGGAAGGTCGGCAGCATGAATCCGTGTGATGGGGGTGAGCTCCTGTTGCTCTGTCCAGCTCCTGCCAACCTAGCAGTTTGATCTCCCAACAACCCTCACATATATCAAACATATATCCACAGTGCCTCTATGCCCGCCAGATTTTGTTGAACTACAATTCCCATCAGCCGCAGCCAAAATGCTTAATAATCAGGGATGAAGGGAGTTGCAGTTCAACAGCATCTAGAGAGCACCACGTTGGCTATCCCTGCTCTAATAGACAAGGGGGGGGGAGAGAGAATTCATGAGAATGGGGCTTTCTTCTTGTGTTTCATAACCAAAGCATATTCGTGGCTGAAATATGGCTATTGATTACAATCAGTACATCTGCTCATTACAAATTGAATTGATCCTTTCCCTTTATAGATCCAGCTGTGCAAACGTGCAGCCTAATCTTCTTGCAAGTTTCAAAAGAGAGCAACGGAACCACACCAAATGTCAGAACGTCCTCCCAGAATACACATTCATTTTAAAAGCACAGTTTTAACAACCCTGCCGGTTGTTCCATTGCGGGAGACAGCAACAGTTGATTCAGGAAGTATTATTCTTGTGCGTCCAAGAAAGAGTATAGGCATTCATCAAGATTTTACAACTGTTACCTGAGTAATTGAAACGAAATAGCTTACTTTTAGAATTCGGAAGTGCCAGCATAGGGTGAGGTTCTGCTGTGCTTCGCTGAAAGCCTGTTGGATCATTGTCAAGAGTTGTGGCACACAAGGTGGCCATCGCATGACTGCTGGTGCAAATCTCAAAGGAAGCACTGTTTTCTGTTTGAATAGTGTTGTGATTTGCCCCCACCCGAAAAGCTTAACAAAGCCAGAGCAATGCGGGAGCATAGGAAGAGTGAGAGATCTCTCATGGGAAATGCTTGCACTATAGACTAGATAACCTCTCTTTTTTTCCATGGGAAGGGAGAGGAAAGAGAACTTCAGGTTGATCAAATAACCTGTAGATTACTAAAATAAATCTCATCAGGAGGCTTCTAATGACTCTAAGCAAATGGAAGGCAAGGGAATTGTTCAAAATCATTAAACAGTTCCCTTCACCATAAACATGCAAAAAGCACAAATCAACAGTATTAAAAATAAATAAAAAATCAGTACACAGTCCCGCAAAGCATAATCTCTACTTCCACACCATGTGGTTGTCATGCAGGGTTATTTTTTTTAAAAAAAACAGCAACAAAGTTCTCAGTTCAAGCTAGCCAACTGTTACCATAGGGCTCAAATCACAGGTTCAATGTTTCTAGAGCCCTTTGATTTCTCTTTAGCCTCTCCTCTGTTTGTGGATCAGAGGCTCCAAACTCACACCCCAGTCCCAAAACAGTCTCTGTAGTTGCACACATGTGGCTTCGAAACACAAGTCCATGCAGTCATCCATTAGATTTTATCCCTTGTAGCGGATCAGAAGAGATTCAGGCATCATACAGCCTAACCCCCAAACTCATAACAAGAATTTATCCCAGAATATGCATTTTTTAAAAATGCATTTTGGTACACTTTCTGAACTTAAAAACATATCGCAAAATTCAGAGAAGTACAAGATCTGACAGATAATTGTGTTCTGATCCACAAATTAGGTCAAATCACTTGAAAATGCAGGTGGGATGAAATTCTTCTCCACCCCTACTTGAGTCCCCCCCCCCCTTGAGAGAGTGAGAGATAAAAAGGCATGCCTTCATTCTGAAAACCACTGTCAAAGCTTTTTGAAAAATATAAAATAGCTTAATGCTTCTCTCGTACCATCATTCAGCTTTTTACTAGTACTCCACACTAGTACTCCATACTAGTACTCCACACCTCACCTTCTTGTTTTCTATGGTGCAGAATACAATACTATTATATTGTTTTCTTTCTATTCCACATGTAGAGTCGTATCATAGTAAGTTGTTACTCAGAGTGGATCGACTAAAATCAATGGATCGTCAGGGGTTCCAATGCCCTGCAATGCTGGGATCTCAACTGAAGCATCCATGACAGATGACCATCCAACCACTGCTTGAAAACTTCCAAGGAAAGAGAGTCCACAAGTTCCTGAGGGAGTCTGTTCCACGGTCGAACAGCTCTTACCACCAGAAAGTTCTTCCTGGTGTTTAGTTGGAATCTCCTTTCTTGTGACTTGAAGCCATTGGTTTGAGTCCTTCTAGGGTGAGGATTGCCCTACAGGCTTTATAGTTGTAAAATATAGGGAAACTGTTCATCGGGGTGTGGGTGGGTGGGTGCATTCATTTTTAGACCTGGTAACAAGGGTGCAAGAAGGGACGCGGGTGGCGCTGTGGGTTAAACCACAGAGCCTAGGGGTTGCCAATCAGAAGGTCGCCAGTTCGAATCCCCGCGACGGGGTGAGCTCCCGTTGCTCAGTCCCTGCCCCTGCTAACCTAGCAGTTCGAAAGCACGTCACAGTGCAAGTAGATAAATAGGTACTGCTGCAGCGGGAAGGTAAACGGCGTTTCCGTGCGCTGCTCTGGTTCGCCAGAAGCGGCTTAGTCATGCTGGCCGCATGACCTGGAAGCTGCACGCCGGCTCCCTCAGCCACTAAAGCGAGATGAGCGCCAGAACCCCAGAGTCGGTCACGACTGGACCTAATGGTCAGGGGTCCCTTTACCTTTACCAAGGGTGCAGAGCCCTACAACATTCTGCTGCTATTCCTGGGTGGTAAGGTTGCATACCTTTAAAAATGAAAAGGTGAGGGAGGGAGGAAAAAAAGAAGGGAAGTGAGATGGGAAAGGCAAGAGAGAGACAGCTGGCAACAGAGACAGAAAGGGCAGTGGGGGGGAGAGGAGGAAGGGGGGAGAGAAGCATATGAGAAGTGCATTGCAAGACAGATGAGTGGTTCTATTGTGAGACAGACAGAAACAGGTGAGGCACATGAAGTCAAGGAAGCAATGGTTGACATCAAGAGTGTTCATTGGAGATGGCAAGAAGGAACATGAAAGAGACAGGGAGGAAGGAAGATTTTCCTATAATCCACTATTTGAAAAATAATGCTTTCCTAGAGGGATCTTGTCTGGATCTAGAAACACACATCCTTCTGATCTTACACTATTATCAAAGCTTCAAACTAGAGGATGAAAAAAATGTTTGTAAATCTGAGAGTATGGTGTGGTATTCAGCATGATACATACTGATAGCCCAACGAGCTCTGAGAGATTATTATGTATTCAGTGAAATCATATTATTAATGGTTGGCATGGAAACCCACAAGGAAATCCAAAGGACTAGCTTGTAAAGCCTGCTCTCTGCCTGGGGTCACACTCTGATTATTACATTGAAACCAGTCCAATTGGAAACACAGTTCCTTGGCAGCTGGTATCACAGAAGCACATTCACTTCTTGAAGTCTGCACTCTCTCCAATGCTTGACTGAGAAGCCAAGACAATGCATATTATCAAGTGATGTAAATTATTGGTATATTGTTATAGCATATTGTATATTGGTATAGCAAATTTTGCACTCTCTCAACATATGGTGGGCAGGCCTACTAACAACAACAAACCTTGATCACTATTGGGTGAGGGCTTATTCCTTGTTTCTAAGCATCCCAGAAGTACCTGGTTCACCACTGCTACAAAAGAGAATGCTAGACTAACAGAACCTTAGGTTTTATCAAGAACAGGCATGTTATATGTCTCTGTAGGGCTCTGGATTCTGCAAGCCTTGAGATCTCAAATTTGTGCATGGTAGTAAAAGCAAAATGGCACTGCAAGAAAATTCAGGGGGAAGTCACTTGTATGATGACACTGGCAAGTAATTTTTGTGAACAGCCCCAGTAGTATTTATTGGAGGGACATATACCAATTAATCCACTACTTTCTTGGGAACAAGTCCCATTGAGCTCAGTGGGGCTATTTCTGGGTAAACACATATAAGATTGCACTGTAAGGAAGGAATGAGCTTGGTCTTTGAAGCAATTCCATATTCCTATGTTTTTGTTAACAAAATTAGGGCTGTTGCTTATGTTCTGTGAGTGGTGCATGGGTGGTGCACACAGAGATGGTCAGATCAATGCAGTAAGTACCCCATTCCAACCCAGGTATGTGTGCAATGGGAAGACTATGAAAAGTATTTTCTTCCCATTCCATACTATTACTGCCGTGGGACAACTACCTCATACTACCCTCCCATCTGGTCTACTTGGGCTGTGCACCTGATCCAGCTTGAATCCCAGATTTCAGACTGAATCAGACTGATTCAGCAGCCCCAGATCACCGTGGGTTTGACTATGGTACTTTATCTCTTGTATGTCTTGGCCCAAAGAATGGCAGCGGGTTCACTTATAGCACTTACAAGAAAGGAAGTGATAGTTCATTAAAGAAAATTAACGACACAGACTCAGTGGCATGGAAAGGCCCAATACATTCCTCTTAGAAGGCAAATAGTTTGCAGTGATAGGTCTGATCTAGGAGTACAGGAGTACACAAGGGCAAGATCAGGAATAAGAATTCTAAAACCGCATAGAAGCTGTGAAGTTGTTCCAACAAGTTTCCCTGCTTACTTGCCAAGCTGTTAAACCGAGGTAGTGATGACCAGCTACTCGTAAGAATCCCTGCTCTTATTCCTAGTCTGAAGGTGGGTGAGAGGTCTAGAGTGGCATCTTTTCTCTTGTGCTTGCCCCTCCCCGTCTGAATCCAAATACTCAGAGGGGATGCATCTCCAGCACTCTGGTCTTTCACTAACTACCTGGATCAGACTCCATCAGGCAAGGGTGCTATCTAGGCTGCTGTTTGGCTGAGCACAGCCAGCTGACTCTACCACCTGAAGATGGTCTGTTCACCAAAGAAAAAAACACTAGGCAATCTAAAAGTCTTCCTTCTCAGCTGCTCTGGCAGTCTCAGCAACTTGTCTCTCTCATCTTACCTTGCACATTCCTCACCTTCAGTGAAGTATTTGACTTTCAGATTGTCCCACCTCTAGCCCGATCCAATACTTGACCTTCAGCCCATTCATGGTGACTTCTCCTACCTGTGGTCTGTGTGTCCGTTGTGCTATGTCAGAGCCAAACTCTGTGGAAGCCTGCCAAAAGGTAAAAGGTAAAGGTAAAGGACCCCTGGACAGTTAAGTCCAGTCAAAGACAACTATGGGGTTACGGTGCTCATCTCGCTTCAGGCGAGGGAGACAGCGTTTGTCCACAGACAGCTTTCCAGGTCATGTGGCCAGCATGACTAAACCGCTTCTGGCACAATGGAACATGGTGACAGAAACCAGAGCACACAGAAACGCTGTTTACCTTCCCGCCGCAACAGTACTTATTTATCTACTTGCACTGGTGTGCTTTCGAACTGCTAGGTTGACAGGAGCTGGGACAGAGCAACGGGAGCTCACCCCATCATGGGGATTCGAACCGCTGACCTTCTGATCAGCAAGCCCAAGAGTCTCAGTGGTTTAGACCACAGCGCCACTGAGAAACTCATATGGTAATGATGCCTCTGTTCATATAGATGAAAATCATGTTTGATAGCTACGGAGAAGAAAACAAAGGATGTAGCTGCTGGACCACAAAGTGGCTTTGTCATGCTGGCCACGTGACCCGGAAGCTCTACGCCGGCTCCCTCGGCCAATAATGCGAGATGAGTGTGCAACCCCAGAGTCGGTCATGACTGGACCTAATGGTCAGGGGTCCCTTTACCTTACCTTTACCTAGGCAACCTAAGGCCCGTGGCCCGTGGACAGTCCAGGAATCAGCGTGTTTTTACATGAGTAGAATGTGTCCTTTTATTTAAAATGCATCTCTGGGTTATTTGTTGGGCATAGGAATTTGTTCATTATTTTTTTCAAAAACATGGTCTGAGGGATGGTGGACTGGCCCACGGCTGAAAAATGTTGCTGACCCCTGACTTAGGGCAAGAGATAAAACTATTGCAAGGTTATTCAGTGAGCTTCAGGACTGAGCAAGCATTTGAAGCAGGTTATGCTAGCCTAACCACTACAGCATATTGGCTCTCTGTTCTGGCAGCAGTGCTTGGTAAACTGTGGTCCATTCTATATGTCACTTTCCTTTTCTACAGATGCCAGGGGTGGGGAAGAAGACACAAAATGTCCACTGTTAAGTTTCAATGTTAAGTCAAAGCAACTTGCACTTTAAGTGAAACAAAGCTAATATCAGAACATTAAATGCTTCAATTCTGCAGACCTGCTGTTGTCTCCCCCCCCCTTTTTTTTTTAATCAGGGAAATAAATGGCTGACTATTTGCATTTACACAATTGAAATAAGTCAAGGATTTTCAGGATGCACACTTAATTGAGAAAATAATAGCTTTTCTAATGATAAGAGAGGCAGAAATATTGAAAGAATAAGAATTGACAAGAAAGATTAAGGGGAAGAAATGTATGTTGGGAGATATCCCAGTGGATAAAGCATGCAGAAAATACTAGGCACACAAAAAACTGAATTAAAAAACTTTCAAAGCCTAAAACTAAAACGATTGTTACAGAGACTAGGGGAGAAAATACTACTATCAAAGAGATAAGGATAGATACTTAACACTCTGGAAACACACAATTTAATAGCTGAGGAAAAAAAAGTTTAAAAATGAACTTTAATTATATGGAAAGTGAACAATAAAAAAATTAATAAGCTATTTCTTGAATACTACAGGGATATATTATGAATCAGATTAGAGGAGAATGAACAATGGATTGATTCATTTCTCTAAAAGTAGAAAAAATTGACATAATTTGCAGCAATGGATGGTGAAATCAGGAGGGTTCCCCTAACTAGAGAGTTTATGCATTTCTTGCAAAGAGGAGTGGGACAAAACCTTGAAGTCTCTGGGATGTTTTTGCTGATTATATGAGATGTCAAATAAATGTTGAGCTAAGTATGCTCCCTCAAAGTTCCTGCCTTAAAGTGCTGATCAGTGCTAGGATCCTGAAATATACTGTGATGCGCTCACACCCCTTCTGCCAGGCTGGGAGGGGATTGGGCTGAGCGGATGGATCCCTCTGTTTACTTCCACCAGCTCCCACCAATAGAGTGACACTTGCATTACTCCACCAGCACAGATCTCCCCCTTCCACCTGTCTTCAATTTTGGGTGTGCAGTGTGCTGGTCCCGTGGGTTACCCGTAAGGCGTGGTCAGAGCTGCAACGAAAGGCAGTCCGTAGTCACTGAAGCTAGGTGCAGGGCAGGGAGGCAGGCGAAGTCAGGAACAGGTAGGCAAGCAGGGAACCAGGGCGGGTCAGGAGCTCAGGCAGGAAAGCAGGACAGGTAGTAAGCAGAAACACTGGCAGGAACTGGTCAGCAACGATATTGCTCCTGCAAGTTGGGGCTGGGGCTGGCCGGCTTTTATCTGCCCCAAGGCAGAGGGCGGCCCTGATCCTCTGGTGACTTGCCTCTCCTGGCCTGGAGGCGAGCACTCCTCCTGCGGGAACTTAGTTCCCTTCGCCTCTCTGCCCTTCGCCTCTGCAGCTCAGGAGAGGCTGGAGGGTTACCGGACCCAGAGGCAACCTCAGCTTCCCCTGACGGGGCTGGGAGTGGAGCACCTGCAGGCAATGGGTCCTCCACCCCATCAGGAGCCAGAGCAGACTCAGCAGATGCCTGCACCTGAGGATCCAGCACAGGTGAGGCCCCTTCAGCCTCAAGCCCTAGCCCCAGCTCTGCTGATTCTGGAGGTGGGGAATCCTGTGCAGGCTGGGATCCCTCAGGTTCAGCATCAGAGTCTGAATCCCAGGCCATCACATGCAGCAAGGCCGTATTTACCCCTGGGTGCAAGGGGTGTGGGGCACCCGGGTGCCAAATTCTGGGGGGTGCCAGGCGCCCACCGCTGAAGCCACCTAAGCTCTTAACTATCTACGTGTTAGGAAATAATAAATTTTGATCAAGCTAGAAAAACAAAGTACATATATACCTAGGTATTACTGAAATGTATATCTACTGTTTTACTAAAGGACTTTCGACTTTGTGTACTCATTTACCAAAGACGTGCCGCACCAGCAGCGGCGCTTGTCATTCACAACGGCGGCGCTTGTCAGACTCAACAGCGGTGCTTGTCATTCTCAACAGCGCCGTGCACGCGAAATTAACTCTTACATCAAAATATCATGTTACGTATTGTATTGAGCTGCTGTGCGGCAGTGGGGTCAGAGGCACCTTTGACACGACTGATGTTTCTCCTAAGTAGGTGCCTAAACAATACTTATAAGTTTAAGTGTGGCGGTGTTGTATACTTAAGTATAAGTGTATTGTAAATAAACGAGCAAATAAAAAAGTTTGCTTCTTTTTCCTCCCTTCTTTCATAAACAAGAGATAAGGCATAAGCGTGGTGGCTGACACAAGCATAATAAAAGTTAATTTGGGGGCGCTGGGCAGATCTTTGCATCCCCGCAGCTCATATGCTAAAGACGGCCCTGGTGGGCAGAAAGCCCATTGATGGTATCTGTCAGGGACTGGCTGGATGAGGAAGAGTAAGCCTCCCAGGGACGATGACTTAGATCCCGGATCCTGGTGGTGAGATACCAGCCACACTTCAGAGAAGGGGTACTACAAGCTAGGAGGTACTAGAAGCAGGAAGTTTGAGGGATCACAGAGAGGCAGAAGCAGGCAGGTGGCCCAGCACATGGCAGCCATAGCTGTCAACCCTCCCTTTTTTTGGCGGGAAACTCCCTTATTCCAATGCCGTTTCCCGCTGCTATCCCGGATTGTTGATATCCCTTAAATTTCCCGGATTTCGAAGGAAGCAGCTCCTCTCCCTCCTTGCTGGCCAGGGAGGCTCCTCAGCTGCGTTGCTCGGCTGCCAATAAGGAGTCTGAGACCGACTGGGGGCGGAGCTTGCATGCCTTGTGCAGCCACACCCTCACGCCCAACCAGACAGACAGCCTGCCTGCCATCTACGCGCTGGCTCTTTCGCTCACCCGTTCGCGCACAGCCTCTGGAGCGCAGGGTGGCGAGGCTACTTGGTGCCATTGCACCGCCCTCGCGGCATCCCTTATTTTCAAATCCGAAAGTTTGGAAAAATCCCTTATTTTCAAATCCGAAAGTTGACAGCTATGATGGCAGCATGTAGGGGCATAGGAAGGGAGCGGTGGGGGCGGTCTGCCCTGGGTGTCATCCCTGAAAGGGGGGTAACAAAATCCCCACTGGGCGGATCGCCGCCACACCGATCGCTCCCCTGGGCGGATCACCGCTGTGCTGATTCCCCCCCCGACAGATCGCTGCCACGCCGATTGGCCCCCCTGGGTGGATCTCCCCATCCCTGGGTGCAAGGCATGTGTGCTGCTCTGGGTGCCCGAGTTGCTAGCTCCACCGCTGGCAGCATGATGAGGTTTCCAGCTTGGATGAAGGTTCCGACAGAGACAACAAGTGGAGCCAGACCCTGCTGCTCTCCTGCAGCTCCAACACGACAGCCTCTCTTCTGAAGGCTCTCTGGTCCCACCGACTCCCAGAACACGAAGGGTGTTACATATTGCTGAGCAACGGGCCAGTCAGGCACAGAGAGAGGCTCCAATAGGTTGCATCACTGTGGGATGTTGGGATGTACAAGGGAGGTAGTAGGAAGGCTGGTGTGGTGCGATTCATCAGCATAAGTGTTGGGCTTCAGGGAATCTGATCCCCCTCCCTCACGGCAGGCAGGCAGTAATGGGAAAAAACAAGAAGCTCTTACCAAGGTATTTATTCAATATTCACAGAGAGAGAGAGATGTAGGATGTCACCTCTTGGATAAAGGCGTGGCTCTGAATAAAGTCCCACCCCCTCCGTCTCTCCTACAGCATTATATGTCATCCCTGCGTTGGCTGGTCTGTGCTTTCTGCCTCTGAGCTTTCTGTTCTACTATTCTCAATGCCCGCCTGGTCCTGGGAGGAGGGGGTCAGGCATGCTTTCTATAGACACTGAGTCTGTCGGCTGTCTCTCCCCTGGTGCTTCTTCTTCTTCCTGCCCCTCTCCCAATATTTCCCAGCTTCTCTGAACTCTGCAGCCTCTGAACTATGACCTCCTGCAAACCACTGTTGTAATTCTATACTGTCCTCTTTCTATACTGTAATTCTACGTATACTGTTCAGGATGAAGGGTGGGGAGGCGGTCTCCACCATTCCTCCTCAGTCCAGTCCCTGGCAATAAGTGCTGGATTGGCTTCACCAGAGCATTTGCACCACGCCCACCTTAACACCGCCTCGTCTTCCCTCTGTACCTCCTGGTAAGCAATAGCGATGCAATCAACTATCAGGTGAGTGATGCTGGCCAACCACACTGTCTGCTACTGGACATTTTCTGGGATTAAATCACTGATTGTGATCACTGTAGATAATTAATTCAAGGCACATGAACTTATATGTGTGCCACTGCTGAGAGATGAATAGCACTAGACAAAGAGTCTCATAGGGTGTGAGATGGAGGTGAGGTTTGCGCAGTATAATAATTCATTTACAGGTGCCCCTCTGGAAGTTTTCAGCTTTTGCCTCTGGGTTCCTAACACCTGGCATATTTTCGGTTCATATTTCATAGCAACACTCTTGAAAGTCAGTGGGAAAACATTTCTGTTTCAGATAAACCCACATTTGCCCTTTCTTTCTTTCTTTCTTTCTTTCTTTCTTTCTTTCTTTCATAGAAAATCTGTGGATTTTCAAGCATAAATACAGACATTTCCCAACACCAAAAGCAGGATGAGTTGGCCCTAATATCCAAAGCAAAACACACGTAATGCATTGGGGTAAGGAAAATGAATAAGATACAGTGGTACCTCTGGCTACGTACTTAATTCGTTCTGGAGGTCTGTTCTTAACCTGAAAACGTTCTTAACCTGAGGCGCGCTTTCGCTAATGGGGCCTCCCGCTGCCTCTGCGCCGCCGCTGCCCGATTTCTGTTCTCATCCTGAAGCAAAGTTCTTAACCCGAGGTAATATTTCTGGGTTAGCAGAGTCTGTAACCTGAAGCGTAGGTAACCCAAAGTACCACTGTACTGCTAAAATGTCTGGGGTGGGAAGCTTTAAGACCACAATATATAAAATGTATTCAAATAAAATAAAGGAATAACTGCAGATGCTTAAACCCTAATAAATAAACAATATATCCACACAGATGCCTGAGCAATAAAGTACTGTGACAAATTATAAATTGTGCTTAAGAGCGTACATATTTCAAACATTTAGGTCTTCTTCATTGGTCCATATATTTTTCGTACTATTTCACTAACCTTTCTGGATGACATTGGGCCATGTGCAACTTAGCACTATGTAGATCATTCTATTTGTGCAAGTAGTTCTCCTTGTGCAACAGAACCATCCCCCGCTCTCCTCCCCCTGCATGCCCCCTAGATATATTCGGGGTTCCTCCCTTAGCCCTCCAGAGCAGGGAGCGTTTTAGGGGAAGATCAGGGAATGAAATGCTCTTGCGTTAGTGGGAAAATGCAGTTGAAAACCACCCAATTAAATGTCTCCGCACCAGTAATAATCTTCCTAGTATTAAAGATAGTATTCTCATAACGGTAGTGTTGAATCACATGCATTTTTAGGGTGTCTTCCAAAGTTATTTTTGAAGTTTTAAATTCTGGCAGGATAAAAAGCCCGTCTGCATTCATTCATTGCCAGCAACATTACACTGCCGTCTTTTGTTTTATACATCAAATGGGCAGCATCGAATTTGCTTCCATCTTCTTTTTTCAAAGTTTCCTTCTTTGTGCATGCATGTTTAGGTAGATGCTTGCCTTGTAGAAGAAGATTGTTTATTCGGGCTTGTTGTATCATAATTGAAGCAAGCAAACACAGAGGCACCTACAGTTCAGGCTTCAGGGAAGCTGATGAAGAGACACATACGAAGGGTCTTTTTCTCTGCTCGCTTTCATTAGGCTCTGGCCCTTCAGTCATTTTACACGTAACTCTCTCAGAGGATCTTCTATCACGCACCCAATTACAGAAACTGAAGGAGGAAGCAGGAGGCTAACCTACAGACTAATTTTGCATTTCTCACTCTCTCTGCGTGTGTGTTTTTTAAGACAGCGGAACCTTATTCATGGCTTAAAGGAAAAGATTTGTTTAACATGTAGCCTGCTAACCAGTTTCTAAAAGGCAATAATGATCACAAACACTGGCAAAACCTCAACCGAAATAATAACATGCCCAGAGTGCATCATTAGAATGTAAAAGTACAGGGTTGCATTCAGGGTAGTGCTAAGAATATTGTGCTTTCAACACAAGGATTTCTCCTTGTCCAAAGAAACAAAATTCTCCTCCTCTCCTCCCCTGCCTCATGCACCCTTAAATATATTCAGGGCTTTCCCCAACCCTCCAGAGCAGCATTGGGAATGACGAGGGAAGTTCTGCTCCACTAGTGCTAATTCTTGAGGTAGCTGCATCACAGAGCACAGGGTGGCCTCCAAGTGCATTCAGACATGGGAAATGTTGTGTAGTTTTCCTGATTGCATGTTGAGGTCCCAAGACACCCCCCAAATAAAATCACACTTCACACAGCAATTTAAGTTTAAGGTTTTTGGCATTATTTTGGCCACAACTTTATTTAAATACAACCAATGTGAGTGGTTGCTTAGGCATTGGTTCCGACTCTCTGTCCCCCGCCCTGGGACAGAACTGACACCCACTAGCCATCTAGGCAAGTCAGTAAGGGTAAACACTTCCTGGGAGAGGATAGAGCTGGTTGCCAGTCCTTCTCCTCTCCCCAAATTCTCCCAGGGGCTCTTGTGTGGCCCTAGCCCCTTGCCGGGGGGTACGGACAAAAGCATGTCGAGCCCCTGGATTCCTTTAACAGAATACCCTTGCAGCAGCGGCATTTTGAGGGGCAGGCACAGCTGATTCCTTACCCCTCCACGAACCAATTTTAACCAATGCCTAACCGCAACCTTACAAGTTGTGACAATTTGCTACGCAGTAGGCAAAACCAAATGGCACCAGCCAATCAGCCAAATGGACAAAATTCCTACCAGGCCCCTGCTCCAAAGCAGGCGACCCCATGACAGGCATAGCAAGGTCAAATGCAAAAAAGCCCTGAAAACAGGGAGGGCGGGCGGGAGATCCGATGCACCCAGTGAAAGAGAAAGCTCCACGCTGCGTGCAGGGAATTTAATGGGGCTAAGGCTGTCAATCAACAACTCGCAACACCAAGATCTCCCCAGCAACATGAGGAGCCCAATCACAACCGTAGCCATCCAAACTGATCTGCCCAGCAACAGGGAGTTGTCTTGTTAACCCTTCCACAACACGTTCTCTCCATGAATGGAGAACCTGCTTTATAATTCTAGCACTTCTCTCCCATTTTTAAAAAATGTTCCTTTCATACTGCAGGACCTGTTGCATTATGGAACTGTGGTTTATTGACTGATGTACCAGTTGTGCAACGCAACAACAAATGTCATTGGACAGCGTTGCTGCTCCCTACCCTTTTCGCACATGCGTACTTCTGTCCCGCCATGACAGACACACACCCATCCATAAAAGCAGCAGAAAAGAACAGTATGACAGTATACCACCCCAAATCTCATCACTTTACTCCTATGTTTTTTTTCTGGCAAATCCATTGCAAATGGGTTTTTCCCCTTCCTGAAATCAAGTCACGTTGAAATGAGTGCTACACATGTGCTATATTCTGTTAACTTTCCAGAAATGGGTTTTACGTCATGTGAGAGCTCAAATATATCACAAAAATTAACAGTTAAGGAAACATTGGAGAAATGGAATAAACTGCTATGTGAACAGAGCATTTGCTTGAGAAATATGTTTCAGTTTTGCAACTCATGCTTCTTTGATAGAGTTTACTATTATATACCCGTACAAATGTCCTCAGTGTGAAAGCACTTCAAGACCTTATCTTCAAAGAGGCTACCCAGTCCATGGGATTTTAATGAAACTTCCACAATCTTTTTTTTTTTTTTTTAAAGATGTTGAGAGTCTCCGGTCTCAAAACTCACAATCCAGTCACAAAGGTCCTGGGTGTTTATTTCTGATCATCATTTCAACAGCAGATGAAAGCTTGATGTTCAACAAAAGAGGAATGAAAGCAGAATGCCATTAGGAAGAGGAACCAAAACTCAACAAGGTTTTCTTAGAGCATTTGAACAATGTTGAAAGTCATGCATTTCTCTCTCCTGCCCCCTTAAAGCTTCTGTGATCTTTAATCCAGGAGGGGCATAACAAAGGAAATTACCTATTATAGCTAGAAGTGTCACTCTTCACCACCTCCCACTTTGGGGGTGCAAAAACAACTTTTGGAAGTCGTTGGAAGACAGGGAGCCCAGGCAGAGACTGTTCAAGTCTTTTTGCCAATAGTCTAACTTACTTATTAGTATTCATTTTTTTCCCATTGCCACGAAGGAAAAGCGTTGGCTTGTTTTCATACAACCGGAAATGGCTATGCCAAATCTGCAGCAGGCATTTCAGCACAATATTGTTTTAAGAGTGATCCTTTGATTAACCACCCCATAGAAAAGCAAAGTGTGTGTGTGTGTGTGTGTGTGTGTGTGTGTGCATGCGTGGTTAGGTGAGGGACCAGAATCTGACCTCTTCCCGAAGGAGGCGAGACACACCATGCTCAGCCATTATCGTTATAGGAATAGGATTGTTGCTAAGCAACGAGTCTCACATAATCTTCTGCAGCTTTTGTATCTGAGGAAAATTGAGGCAAAGAAAAGTTTGGGAAGCTAATGAGGAAGAAATAGCTTCAGTGCAGAACAATCGATAGTGCACCTGACCAGAAAATAAACTATTAATGGGACCATAGAAAACAAAGCTACTTAGACTGACTCAAAGGCAAATTTATTATCACCAGGTGTGTTTAATTGGCTGCACACTAATTCTCCTTTTAGCTGGGAATCCTTTCAGCATGGAGAGAGGACTATAGCTACCTTGGCCCTGGCTATAATAATTTACGGAGGGTTTCTGCTCAGTGACTTTAAGAGGTGCAGCAAACCAGCTGTTGTTCAGATCACATTTTATTCTGTCCCCCTTAAGCATTCAATAGCCAGTCTACAATCTATTATGGTGCTGCGAGAGCTGGAGATTGCGCTTGTTCTTATTTGAGGCAGTTCTTGGGTGAAATTTCCTTTAA
This sequence comes from Darevskia mixta, assembly GCA_034641385.1. NCBI lineage: Eukaryota > Metazoa > Chordata > Lepidosauria > Squamata > Lacertidae > Darevskia > Darevskia mixta. The sequence continues at coordinate 14,847,622 of JAWWNH010000017.1, forward strand.
CGGAGTGGCCAATGTTATCTCACTTAATGTGTATGTGTGTGTGTGTGTAGTCATATCCAACATTAATTGGAGTTGACCCACTGAAATCAATGGATTTAAATGGAGCCCATTGATAGAGGATGCCCTGTTGGTAATGGCTCAAGGGGGCATGGCATGTGAAAGGAAGGCCTCTGCAGTAGGGATGCTGGAAAATTCTGATGAAAACAGAAATGGGAGAAACAATTACTGGTATTTATTATTAACCCTAGTTCAGGAACAGAAGTCAATCCCATTAATATGATTATTACTGTATTTGCTGTCCCTGTTCCTTTCACTCAGCAAACAATATGTAATGGTCAGGAGTCCAGGTTCCCAGCTTGATAACACAGTAAGCGTAGGTAATTAAAAAGGAGGATTTATTGCAAAAAACCAAACAGATAAGCCTCCGGCATCATTACTCAAGATGACCCTTCTGAAGACTCCTTCCAGGTGTATATCTTCCACAAGATATTGAACTTTCACACCCTACGTCTCTTGTTTTGCTTCCTGTCTAGCAACCCTCCCATTCGTCGACTGTGTGGACTGTTTGGATCAGCTCCAACCCCTTCCTTTTCACATAGGCTCTCTGAGTTTTTTCGCTCCGTTTTGTGCTTCCTGCGAGCTTCGGCTGTGTTCTAGCCTGCTCTCAGCTACTGCCTTATCAGCCAGCCCATCAAGGTCAGGAAAAGCTGAAGTCTGCAACTGCCGGCTCCCCCCTGCCTGACTAACATCTAAGCCTCTCTATTCCTGGCTGCTTTCTGCCATTAGCTGCAAACCTTCGCTTGGAGCTGGCTCATTCCTGACAGTAATTGATTACACACCCCACCTACATTTGCACTATGTTTCAGTCGCCTTAAATGAATGGGGTGGAATGACGTAATGATAACATAACTTATGTACCGTAATTTACATAATTATGCAATTAATTATGTACATTACACCAGTTACGTAATGTCACTACTGCAGATAGTGAGATGAATAATATAGTTTTCGGCAGAAGAGAACAGAAACAGAACTGCATGCAGCGAACACAGGGCAGGATGAAAAACAATGTTGTCCCTACCTGACACAGGGATGCACCTGGTACCAACAGTCTACCCCTTCTGCTGTAGCTTAAGATGCACCTGTTCACCTTTGGAAGAGAAGTACACATTTTAAGTTGCCCTTCCTTCATATGCAGTTGGAAGCTGTTATTTACTTATTTTTTTTATTTACAAGCATTTATAAACCATTTAATATTTTAAAGCTTTTTAGAGATACGCAACATCAAAAACAAACAACACCATGAAAACAAAAAAAATCAACCTAAGGCCAATAAAACAGCAATATAAAAACATATTGCAAAAAGCATATTCATGCAAATAAAACTGGAATTTGAGGTATTTTAGCACATAGCACAGTTCCCAGTCTTATGGGTCTTATATCTATGATATTCTGCAGATTGCAGTGCCACAAGTCGAATTTCCCCAGACAATCAAAGTGATTTTACAGATCTGCACAAGAGCAGGTGGTCTTTCAGATAACCTGGTCCTAAATTGTTCGGGGTTTTAAATGTTAACAACAAAACATCTGACATGGCCCAGTAGCTGCATCATTCTGTACCAGCTGCAAATTTTGGACCAATCCCAAGAGAAGTCCAACATAGGGTGCATTGCAATAGTTCAGTTGTGAGGTTGCCAATGCATGATTCACAGTGACTTGTAGGTTTAAATGTTGCTAATGCTTACAGGAGGGACCCAGGTGGCGCTGTGGGTTAAACTACAGAGCCTAGGACTTGCTGATCAGAAGGTCGGCGGTTCGAATCCCTGCGGCGGGCTGAGCTCCCGTTGATCGGTCCCTGCTCCTGCCCACCTAGCAGTTCAAAAGCATGTCAAAGTGCAAGTAGATAAATAGGAACCGCTCTGGCGGAAAGGTAAATGGCATTTCCGTGCGCTGCTCTGGTTCACCAGAAGCGGCTTTGTCATGCTGGCCACATGACCCAGAAGCTGTATGCCGGCTCTCGGCCAATAAAGCGAGATGAGCGCCACAACCCCAGAGTCGGACACGACTGGACCAAATGGTCAGGGGTCCCTTTGCCCCTTTACCTTTAATGCTTACAGGGTCAGGAGCTTGCCTCATCCTGGGGACTTCCCATGCTCATCTCAATCAAAATATGAGCATTAAGACACCAACCACTGAGCCTAGGGCTTGCCGATCAGAAGGTCGGCGGTTCGAATCCCCTCGACAGGGTGAGCTCCCGTTGCTCGGTCCCAGCTCCTGCCAACCTAGCAGTTTGAAAGCACGTCAACGTGCAAGTAGATAAATAGGTACCTCTGCAGCGGGAAGGTAAATGGCGTTTCTGTGCGCTGCTCTGGTTCGCCAGAAGCTGCTTAGTCATGCTGGCCACATGACCTGGAAAAACTGTCTGCGGACAAACACCGGCTCCCTCGGCCAATAAAGCGAGATGAGTACCGCAACCCCAGAGTCGTCCACGACTGGACTTAATTGTCAGGGGTCCTTTACCTTTACCTTTTTAAAGTATTCTCAAGCATCAGAAAAAGCAACGAGAGGGTGCCCCACCACCACCAATGCCTCTTTTTCTGCATAGTGTTATGACATGTGGAAGTAGAGCTGAGGAATACAGTTTCCCCATGGGCTTTTAACATTTGCAGTAGCCCTTGGGAAAGCTGTATTTCCCAGATCTGTGTGCGCTTGTCACACCGTTAGACTACCATGTGCTTGGTCTGGGTAGAATGAAATGTGAGATAATGAGTATTCAGCAGAGACAGGAGCATGAGAAAGGGGCAAAAGATTTGTGTAGAGCAGCAGGGCTATAAATCAGCACAGAAAGTAGCATTGGAGACACAATGAGTGGATAACAAAATCCAGAGGAAGAATGTAAAGGGTGAAGGGAAGGGTGCCTAGTACTTTAAAAATGGTTTTTTTGGGGGGGGGGCTATTGGGTTCCTGTTCTTGATTTGTTTTTATTAGGTATTTTGTGGTTTTATATCTTGATTTTATTCTGTGAACCGCCTTGTGACCCCCCGATTATAGGGCAGTATATAAATATATAAATTATATATAAATTATATATATATATATATATATATATATATATATATATATATATATATATATGAATATGAGAGAGAATGACCTCTGATGGTGTTTGCAACTGACTCAGTTCCTAATTGTGCTGAGAACAGTTCACTCCTCAGAGCATTTAGCTTGCCTCTCTTTCTTTCTTTTTTTCTTTCTTTCTTCTTTCTTTGGATGGGAAATGTTTTAATTTGCGACATGATAATTCCATTCGGCAAGCGCGGGTGGCGCTGTGGGTTAAACCACAGAGCCTAGGGCTTGCCGATCAGAAGGTTGGCAGTTCGAATCCCCGCAACGGGGTGAGCTCCTGTTGTTCGGTCCCTGCTCCTGCCCACCTAGCAGTTCGAAAGCACGTCAAAGTGCAAGTAGATAAATAGGTACCGCTCTGGCGGGAAGGTAAACGGCATTTCTGTGCGCTGCTCTGGTTCACCAGAAGCGGCTTAGTCATGCTGGCCACATGACCTGGAAGCTGTAGGCCGGCTCCCTCGGCCAATAATGCGAGATGAGTGCCGCAACCCCAGAGTCGGTCACGACTGGACCTAATGATCCGGGGTCCCTTTACCTTAATTCCATCAAAAAAAGACCTCTCTTTTTTCACAATAGGAACATTTCTTGCTAAAACAAAACAAAACACCTAATCCAAAAATATCAAAACACAGTGGCAGCTTTGACACCCTATAAAAAGGTAGCGGCCCTGTTCCAAATTCCAGCCACCTGACTGCCACCCTTCTGAGATGTCCATTGTCTCCATGTAGATTTTCAAGCTCTTTATTACCCAAGTTATATTTTGGCAGGGTGTGTGTGTCACCCTTTGTCTACAATGTTTGTTAATATGACAAGATGACTAAAAGCAAAAAATGAACCCCGCTGAATTGAGATGGCATTTTTTAAACTCCCTGTGAAAATTCCAGCAGACTGAGACCTCTAGCTCCATTTAAGCACCCCGCCAAAATAACAGTGGCCGAGTGAACAAAAATAATTGACTGAAGAAATACAAAAACCTCACTCAAGATGGACAGCGTTTTCGTGATCACTTGAACCATCGCTGCTGGAGTCTCAAGTAACCACCACCCAAAATGAGTGCCTTTAACTAGGCTGGAAAATGTTCTGGTTCAGAGTGTACAATACATCCTCAGGCAACAATTGGCTTTTCAGTGAATACTGTACACCTTGACTTGACTTTTCTTGTACTTCGTTGTGAGGGCAGTGCAGTCAGACTGTTGTGCATTGAAGCTGCCTTGAACAGCCTGGATTTCTACTTTTTTTCAGATACAACCACATTCCTTTCACAGTACCAGTTAAGGGATGGAGGCCGTATTTGTTGGTCTGCCTCCAAGCAGCAAAATGCCTTGAGCTAACCTGGCCTGGAATTATTTATTCATTCATTGCCTTAGCACATTTGTAGCCTGCCTTTCATTGCCACCAATCCCAGGGAAGTTTGCAAGGAAAAATGTAAAACAACACAACCAGTTTCATTTTTTTAAAAAACAAACCCCAGCATGAACAAATGCAAATATCACAATTAAGGTTACCATAACCTCTAAAACAAGACTGCAGATAGCTTCAGCAAATAAGGTAACTCTGTTAACATTCCAAAATGTTAAAATCATTTTCCATCACCCCAAACGTAATAATTTATATTTGAGCTTGTTTATTTCATCCTCCCTCCCAATCCATTTTCCTTTAGTGTTGTGCCTTTTTTATTGAAAATCTGAACACATTGACTGTCTTGTTTGTAGTGACCTCTAAGCCACTCTGGAAGTCTCTCTCTCCCTCTCCCTCCTCTCTGTCCTTTGGGGAGCAGATCACACACACACACACACACACACTTAACTATTTAATACCCATCTATTTATCACTGACCTCATATACACAAACCAGAAGACAGCCCCCAATGATTTTGAATTGCATGTTTTCTTTTCTTTTAAGGAGCAAGGAAGACAATAGAAACAGGAGGGGGACAACACCTCCTTGCAACTTTTACATTCTCTGTCCTTAGAAATGTTTTCCGTTATGAATATTCTCACCTTCCCTTCTCTTGGCAGTGAGATATATTTCATTCTGTAAATTATATTTCAATCAAAAATCCACTCTCACTGTGAGCTGTAAATAAAATATAGAACCTCCAAGATGCTGCCATCTAGAAAATGAGCTGGTGCTTAGCTATGTAACTATTCCCTTTCGAACGTCCAGAGGGAATAGCATTGTAAGCACTATTTCATGCTCTGGTGTCTGCCATAGCGATAGATGCTTATAGAAGCCCACCTTCTGGTGGAGGGCAAGAAATTGCTTATGCATATGCCAATTCACCCTTGAACAATGTGACACTGCCATTAAATCTCTCGCTGAGTGACAAAGCAACAAAAGATTTTCTTCTCCCTGAATGTCGTATTGAGTGCTGGAAAGTAAAAGGTGGCAATGGTTTCTGATGGGACTGGGGAGTCATTCAAAGGCAATTCTACAGCATTGCGCTGCTGGGTGTTAGGCTTTGAGCAAAAGCTCAGTGGAGCATCACAACAAATTATATATCACTTTTTTATTATTATTATCATTATGAAGACTATAGCCCATGTAGCGTGTTTCCTTTGTGAAAAGGGACCGGTGGATGTGGAAACGTCTGAGCACTTTTGGGGGTTTTTTGTCGCAGTAACAGGCTCCAACAGGCTCACCGTACCCTCCGATATGTGAGACCCTTCCAATCTTTCATCCACAATTGTGATTACTACGCATAAATCATCCCAAAGGTAGTGCTTGTCAAAGCATCATGAAACTGTGAGGTTTCTGAAATGATATCAGTTGCTTGCGGCAACCTCCCCACCCATTCTTATCTATTGCAATACCTCAAGGAGCAAGAGCCAGTGTGGTGTAGAGGTTAAGAGAAGTAGACTTGTAATCTGGTGAACCGGGTTCGCGTCTCCGCTCCTCCACATACAGCTGCTGGGTGACCTTGGGCTAGTCACACTTTTTTGAAGTCTCTCAGCCCCACTCACCTCACAGAGTGTTTCTTGTGGGGGAGGAAGGGAAAGGAGATTGTCAGCCGCTTTGAGACTCCCTAGGGTAGTGATAAAGTGGGATATCAAGTCCAAACTCTTCTTCTTCTTCTTCTTCTTCTTCTTCTTCTTCTTCTTCTTCTTCTTCTTCTTCTTCTTCTCTTTCCATATGAACCTACCCAGACCCTGGAGATCATCATCTGAGGCCCTTCTTCATAGACTTCCTCCATGACAGGTCCAGAGAGTGGAAACACGAGAATGGGCCTTTTCTGTAGTGGTTCTTTGTTTGCGGAATGCTCTCCCCAAGAAGGTTCGGCTGGCGTCTTCATTATACACCTTTAGGTGCCAAGGAAACACATTCCTCTTTAACCAGGCCTTTGGCTGATTGACATCCAATGCCCTTTTAAAATGTGTTGGGGAGGAAAGAGTTATTGGGTTGTTGTTGTTGTTTTATTGTGATTTTATGTTGTAACCATAATTTATACAAATTTAATAAATAATATATCCCCACTACTAAAAAACAGACACATGAGACACCTTAGAACAGGCATCTCCAACCTTCAGCCCTCCAGATGTTTTGGACTACAATTCCCATCATCCCTGGCCACTGGTCCTGTTAGCTAGGGATCATGGGAGTTGTAGGCCAAAACATCTGGAGGGCCGCAGGTTGGGGATGCCTGTCTTAGAAACTCTTGCATTCCTACCAACGCCAAAGCCAGACTTTCCAATGTCATGGCTGGGCTAGCTATTCTCCCCAGTAACTCACAGAGAGCCACAGAATGTTACTGGAACTCTGCATTGCAATAACCTCTTTCAGTTGATCACCATGATCTGTATTCATCAGAGTAAACGGAGAGTCATTCTTAAATGCTCCCTCCTTTTCAGAAGAGCTTGAAAACTGAGACGCCGAGGTCCGTCACTGTTTAAGAACTCTCTTAACAGGAGATACCGGTAGCTCTGCTGGACTATCTTGGACAAAGGCAGCCAAGGACCTGTTTGTCTCAGGCTAATCCTTAGTGACTGAATTTAACATTTGTAAGCACTGCATAATTGTTGGCTCTGATTACATTAATTTCAGCACAGTTGACTGAAGCTGTGGAAGTCTTCTCGCACAGTTCCGCCAACACACCTCATTATTTGCACTTCTAGACATCCAACATGCCTGATACTCTAATTCTAGGCTCCTGCTGACCCTTCATTGCCTTTCCATTAACTTCTAGCAATCATGATGAAGTTGCCTAGTGATTTTGTGGCATACAGTAATTAAGTGGAAATTTAGCAAACTCCTACGTGTGGGGTATGCTGCTCGGATGTAAATTCATTTATGCTAATGTGATAGGGAGGGATACTTGCATAACTTTCAAAGATAGAAAACATATTGACACATTAAATATTTTCCATCTGAAGCAATATGATACGCTTTAACATTGGTCTCTCTTCCTGTTTATAGTACATAAACTAGAGATGTGTGGAATTTAATATTATCAAAAATAATTTGGCCTCGTCGCCTCTGGCATTTATCTGAAAAGGAACCTTCAATTTCTGTTTTAGGAAAAATTGCCTTAAAAATATACTAAATGCCCTTCATAAATTTGACCAATTTGACCAAATATATTTGGTGTTGCCTTTAATTTTTCACTTTTCACTCTAGATTAAATGGCACCTCCATATTTCACTCTAGCTGAAATGTCAGTGATAGTGATAACCACAATTTTATGATATTTTAGTTAGCCCGAATAAAGGTATTACAGCACTATGTGATTTGATGTACTGAACAAAACCAGCTACTTACATTTTTCATTGCCCCAGTGAACTTATCAAGACAAATAAATGCCCTTCAAGTTATTAAGTTTATTAATTTGGAGTCACTCTCAAATCAGCAACGTCACCTTTATTTTTTTACAAAATGGCAGCTACAGCTACCTAGGCTCTAGAGCCGAGGAAAGGGGTGGGCTTTGGTAATATGGCACCCTGCGTGAAGCCAAAAGCACTTCTCCCCAGCCCTTGTGCAGCCTTCCGAAAGTCAACTAAGTGAAGTACTGTGTTTTGGGAATGAGACATAAAGCTCTGACAGGGTCCTAGAGTCCTCCCGACTCTTTTCCATAGCTGAGGAAGCACTAACTAGGCTTTGGGAAGGGGGAAGGAATACTCCAGAACCCTGTCAGAGCCATCACACCTCCTTCCCAAAGGAACCACTTACTAGGCCATGGGTAGGCAAACTAAGGCCCGGGGGTCGGATGCGGCCCAATCGCCTTCTCAATCCGGCCCGCGGACGGTCCAGGAGTCAGCGTGTTTTTACATGAGTAGAATGTGTCCTCTTATTTAAAATGCATCTCTGGGTTATTTGTGGGGAATAGGAATTCGTTCATTTTTCTTTCTTTCCAAAATGTAGTCTGGCCCCCCACAAGGTCTGAGGGACAGTGGACTGGCCCCCTGCTGAAAAAGTTTGCTGACCCCTGTACTAGGCTTTGAGAAGGAGTCAGGAAGCCGCTCTCTTGGTTCGGCATACTGTGCAAGGGAACTGGTCATGTTGTCCTAATTCATCTGTGTGGTTGTAGCTAGAAATTTGGGTGAGAGTCAGGGTAGGCAGTACACCATGGGGGACTTGCGGTTGCCCAACAGTGATGGTCCTGATGCCAGGCCTGGGCAAATTCAGATAACCAGTCCACCCTTTGTTTTAAACGGTGCCTTGCGGCCTGAATCTGTTTTGTGCTCCTGCTACTTGCAGCCATTCCCAGAATTCCTGGCAATCTTTCCTTATGATATTTCACATGTCATTGGAAGAAGTTCAGTTAGACTCATTCCTGAGTTGAATAAACAATGTTGAATAAACAATGAAGCATATTAGTGGAACAAAGTTGTGGCAGACCAATTTTGCAAAACTGTTTCCTTGAATTACTGTGCCAGCTTCTCGTGTTTCTAATCAAATCACTGTTTCTTGGCAGTTCAAACACACACAGTGTTATTTTAATTCATCAATATTTTTTTTCATAGAAGGAGTTCAATGAGATGTATGTGCTTCACCCTGGTTTTTTTTTCCTACACTACATTCACAAACTGATCTGAAAAAACATTCCCCTCTACCCGCCACAGTAATTTTGGTGAATGCTAGAATATAAAGCATGCAAAGATTCATAAACAGCATATTCCACTGAGGCCTTTTCAAATCATATCTGTTGGTAGCCTTGTGGAGCTTGTGCAGATTGGATTGCTACCATATTAGCATACAATCACATTTTGGTAAGTTTTGTTTGTGCTCAGTGAATTCAAACAGTTGGATGGTTGTTTGCACCTCTTCATGCATAATGCTTCCTTTCTCTCCAACCCTGGTGTAAGCACTTTCCCTTTTCCAAGTCCTGTCTCTCATTCACTCCCTCCCTCTCAAAATTGGAATGTTTCACAGTTGAAAATAGTTACTATAACAGCATGGTAGCTGTCAGCTTGCATCTCACCTCACGTCTTCACTGTTAAAGACATTTTTCCATCTCTACCTGAAGATGCCAGAGATTGAACTTTGGACCTTCTGCACACAAAGGAGGTGCTATATCACTGAGGTATGGCCCTTTGTCTCCTTCAATGTTCCTGGTGTCTGTCTCCTGAACAGCAACCTTAAAATTTGTCTCAGAATCTTGCATCGTACAACATTTGTTGGCACCTGAGCTGGTTCGTAAGTTATTCCCCACACAAATAAATCAATAAACCTGCCTCCCCAATCAAGTTTGGCTATTTGGCTTGATTCATTTTTCTGCTGATGTTCAATCCTATAATACTTTATTGAGTGTAAGCCCCACTGAACACAAGTGGGACATACTTCTGAGTAGGGATGGAGGAGAAAGTGGATTCAGTTTGTATTTAAAGTTGAACCTACCAAATCTAGAGTTTCCAAAACAGCATGCAAACTGAAACACAGCCATCTTTTTTGAAATTCTCTGAATTTTGCAGTAATGCATGTGCTAGATAAAATGTGCATATATTCACGAAAAGAACATTCAAAATGGGAAAATTGGAAAAATGTGTAATTTTGGCATATTTGCATATAAACATTCATATATTTGGGGGGGAAATCATGGACAAAACCTGCTGAATTTTCATGATTGCTTTCTTTAAAAACAAAACATACTGATGTGGAAAACTGAATGGAAGGCTGAAATAACTGAAAGTAACAGGAGTTGACAGACTCACCCATCCTATCTTCTAAGGAAGCATGCATGGGATTTTGCTGTTCATCTTTCATTGCTCTATATTTTGCGCTGCACTTTGAAAAGTACCGTAAGCATCTTTGAAAGCCATGATGGAAAGGCAGGATATATAAAATAGATAAGCAGGTATGATAAAGTGATACTGAATTCTACATTCACATCAACTGCTATAGTTTTCTAAATAAATTGCGTTTTCTTTTCCTAAGGGAACAGAAGGGATGGCTGAGTTTCTTCTTGGATTTCCCTAGGTATTTTTATTTGCTGCATTTCGTAGTTGGCCATCCCATTTATTCACAAACTTTTTTTTTTAATTTTAATTTTATTTTACATGAGAGGCAGAGATGATGTGTATTCAGTGCTAATATAGAGATAACAAGGAAAAGGAAGGGTGATATTGATTTTCCCTCTCTGTGTTCTCAAAGAGATCTGGCCTCTTGCCAAAGCCAACGTGAGTGAAAGTCAGGTGTGCAAAAAGAAATATTTAATACACAAAGCTAAGTCCATTGCTCATGCTGTCCTCCACCTGAGACCAAGTTCTCAAAAACTGCAGGAGGTAAATTTGTTTCTGGACTGTATCATTAAAGATCACAGAGAGGGGCAAGGAAGAGTCATAGAAAATGATTGCATAGAACATAGAACATAGAAAATGATTGCATCCTGAAGTTATGCTAGAACCCATCTCCTTCTTTGCTAGTTTTCTCTGTGGGGGGAGTTTGATGATGATGATGATGATGATTTTGGTGATGAAGATGAGCTTCTACCTACAGTGTGAAGTGTTAAAGTCAACAGACAGGTTTACCACTTCAGGGGCCATAGCATAGTAGAACACATGTTTTTCAGAAGGTCATGGGTTCGATCCTTTACATCTCCAGTTAAAAAGTTGCTGATGATAGAAAAGACTCTTCTCTGCCTGAGAGCTGTCACCAATCAGTGGAGACAATATTGGGCTACATAGAACAATAGTCTGACCTGATTGTATAAGGCCGCTTCCTATGCTCATATGCTGTTTGTGAGGTGTAGATCGAAAATCAGGTATAGTTGTGTCAGATTTTCCCTTCCCTCCTTCCCTCCCTCCCCCTGCTGTTTGGGGATAAGTGTTGGATTATGCTATTTCTTTCATCATGTAACTGCATGTTGGAAATGAGAGGGGGGAAATCCCTTTTGAATACAGCTGCAAAGCGATATTCACTCTGGTGAATAACTTATCTAAGCTTATTTAGAAAACCTGAAACACTGACTGGCTACGAACTGTTAGAAACCAAGTATGAAAGCTCCCATTGTTGATACATTTTATTCACCTGCTTAATCCAAAAGGGAAGCCAGACAACAACATAAACCCCATGTTTTTGCTATAGCCGAGGCAACAAATGTAACATGAGCCTGATATACACACAGCTCTATTTCTCCATAACATCTGAATCAGGAGAAGCTCTGAAAGCTCTGCTTGAATGTCTGAATGCAGTGCTGGACTGGATGAGGGCCAATTGATGGTGTTCGCATCCTGGGAAGGCTCTTTGGGTGGGTGGGTCCCGTGGCTGGCAGATAAGCAACTGTGGTCTAAACCACTGAGCCTCTTGGGCTTGCTGACTGGAAGGTCGGCAGTTCAAATCTTTGTGACGGGGGTTGAGCTCCTGTAGCTCTGTCCCAGCTTCTGCCAACCTAGCACTTTGAAAGCACGCCAGTGCAAGTAGATAAATAGGTATTGCTGTGGCGGGAAGATAAATGGTGTTTCTGTGTGCTCTGGCTTCCATCATAGTGTCCCATTGCATCAGAAGCTGTATAGTCATGCTGGCCACATGACCCGAAAGCTGTCTGTGGACAAACACCGGCTCCCTTGGCCTGAAGCGAGATGAGCTCCTCCCTCTTGTGTCCGTGTGGTGCAATATTGGCTATAGAGCAGTGATGGCTAACCTTGACACTCCAGATGTTTTGGAACTACAACTCCCATCATCCCTGACCACTGGTCCTGTTAGCTAGGGATTATGGGAGTTGTAGTTCCAAAACATCTGGAGTGTCAAGGTTAGCCATCACTTCTATAGAGGGACTGACATTCAGAGAACTGAAATCTCTGTTGATATATATGATGTTAGCAGGGCTTTTTCCAGCTGGAACTCACTGGAACTCAGTTCTGAAACCTCTCAGGTGGGCACCATTGCCTTTATAAGAGAACAAGGTGTGTTATAAGGGCTCTAAAAATTACAGGGTACATGCCCAATAGCTCCCTGCAGACAAAGGTATGTTCACACATATGCATGCATTTTAACCTCTGTTTTTCAGCTGTTCCTAAAAGCAGGAAAGACACTTTCATTCACAACTATTACATTCATCAATGTACATCCCAATACATTTCCTTCTCCTTTGGAATACCAAAGCAAACAACAACAACAACATTTTTACTATGTTTGCAAGACCTCACGTCCCTATGTGCATGGTTTTATCTTCTTACTCAGTGTTCTCTTTGGGCTGCAATCCTGTCAGCATTCACCACCTGGGTCCATTGTTGGAAGGAGTGATGGCTGTGCTTTGACCAATTAATTTGTCTTCAATGCTCACTTTTGTGGCAAGTTACGGCAGACAAAACTAAAAATGTCTGCGTGAATCTGTCAATCAGACCTGAGTCTCTTGGAGTTCAATGGCAGTTCTATGAAAGTGTATTTAGTATTGCTGGCCAGATGTTTCTCTGAATGAAGTAGGTTGGGATTCCCTAGACTAGTGACACAGGTGGTTTCTTCCAACTCAAGGATGTTGCACATAATTAAATGTTTCTAAATCAATGCTATGCTGATCAATAATTACCCATCTCGGAGTCACATAGTGAAACTGAGAATGAACTATGATTGATCAGAAGACGATCCATGAAATTGGCAATTCCCTTGGTATTCAGACTATTTGCAATGTTCTCTGCACTTCCATGCAATCTGTACAATAGATGTTAGGACATTTATTTTGGTTTCACTGACATGCTCTAAGGAACAAAGTAGTATTTTGAGCATCCAGGTCTATGAGCATGTGCATTCTGCATTGCAGGTGGTTGGACTAGATGACCCTGGGGGTCCCTTCCAACTCTTCAATTCTATGATTCTATGATCGTATATGTTTTATTAGCACAGTAGTACTTTGTTATTTCAATAACCCCCCAAATAATACTGAACACAGACAAGCGTGGTTGCCTAAACCAAGGCGATTCAAACAGAATTCAGTTCAATTGAATATTCATTCTGAGAAAATCTCTACAATGTTTTACTTATCTCAATAGTCACAGCATTATCTTCAGTCAAGCTCTCATGCTTTGTCTGACTAAATTATGTGAAATTCCATGAACCTCAGAGACAATTCCTAATATTGGAGCTTTGCTATGTTGACAATTCTCAGCAGACTTGCTGGCTACAGCTGAGCAAAACTCAGCTGTTTTCTTAGGAATAAGTGCATTTTCTTTGGTTTCTATCCATGTAGGATTTCAGGCTCCCTGCTGAATTGCACACAGGCTGAATGAACTCAAAACCTTCGCAGTGAGAGAAATTCAGAAATAGGCAAGTTCAAAGCAATTTCTCTTGAAAACATACAGTAATTCAGAATTGAATTTACATCACATTGACATTGTATGTCAGTCAGTTCAAGGTCTCAGAGTCATTGTGTAGGTTCTCTCATGGATGGAAGTTCATTACAAGTTTTAGGCCACATTCATGCCATACATTTAAAGCAGTATGATAGCATTCTAAAAATATAGTTGTATATTGGGTGGCATCCAATAACTCTTGACTCCTTGCACAATAGAAATCTGCCTATGTAATAGGACTTCTGGTTTCTCTTTCCCTTCTCCCAGACCCTCCCCACCTGCTACAGAGCAGATCTCAACCCTCCAGAGAATATTTTCAGGTTGCTGGGTGGAGGGTGGACTGCAGGGCATACAACAGATACTAGAAAACCCCTGCTTGTGCTACATTGGGTCTTAACCATTCTTCTTTATTTTGTTTGGTTTGTAGAATAATAAATAAATTTTTATTTATACCCCGCCCTTCCTGATTTAAAAACCGGGCTCAGGGAGGCTAACAACAAATATAAAACATTGATTAAAAATGACTTTAAAACAGCTTAAAAACAGCGTACAGCATAAATGTATCATCGCCAGGGCTAACTGGCCAAGTTAGTCCTGCTAGGGCCAGCAAGGAAACCAGGGAAGAATTTAAATGTGGGGTCCTAGAAGGGTTTCTTCATAGAAAAAGGGAAGGGAAAAAGGAATGGAGGATCAGGCTAAATTGAAGCCCAGGCGGAATAGCTCTGTCTTACAGGCCCTGCGGAAGGAGACCAAGTCCTGCAGGGCCTTAGTCTCGTGGGAGTATGACTGTTTTGCCCTCATCAGCACAGAGCCCAGTGGCAGAGCTGTTCTGCTAACACACATGCTGCCTTTCAACAGCTCCGTAATAAGCCATGTCAGATTCATTTTCATACGGCTCGTAAATACGGAGAGTTCTCTTGACATTGCAAGCAGCTCGCTGGCCGCTGCATCCATTCTTTTGATTGCTGTTAGACCAGCAAGGACAACAATGTTAACAGATCTTGTGCTCTGGGTTGTGGGGCTCCCCGCCCCCATAAAAAAAGATTAGATTATTCTTGTTTACATAATTTCAGACTGAAACATTTGTTCCTGCAATTTCACGGGAGTTGTCAAAGACAGGAATTCATGTTATCCATGCGCTACGGTCACCCTCTGTTTACTGCTTTGCTTCATACAGAGCGTTTGTACACAGAACAGAGCCAACGTTCTTTCAAACTTTTAGTTTCTGAGGGAGGAGGAATTAAAAAGAAAAAGTTGTCATGGCTGCCTGTTCACCTGCCTTCTATGAGCAAGTGAAAAGGAGCTGTCCCATCTTCATGAAGAAGAAGAGAAGAAGAAGAGTTTGGATTTGATATCCCACTTTATCACTACCCGAAGGAGTCTCAAAGCCTCAAAGCCCCACAACAAACACTCTGTGAGGTGAGTGGGGCTGAGAGACTTCAGAGAAGTGTGACTAGCCCAAGGTCACCCAGCAGCTGCATGTCGAGGAGCGGAGACGCGAACCCAGTTCACCAGATTACAAGTCTACTGCTCTTAACCACTATACCACCACTGACTTGTCCTCTTCCTCTAGAAGGTGATGTTAACTCTGCCCAAAAAAATAAGCAGTGGCCAGCAACCAGGCAGATGAAAATTAAGTGGGCACACTTAGGAAAGGAGGGCAAACCCCAAAACAAGCACTAATCTGAATATGCATCTGGGGTAAACCTGCACCAGTTGCCAACCTTCAAATTGAATGAAGATTCTTAGCACCCCAAACCAGAAACAAGCATTGATTCTGAGTGAGCATCTGAGATAGGTTTGTACAGCATCCGACGCTTCAAACTGAATTGAGGTCCCCTGACATGTCCTAAGAATATCTTGACCAAGGACTCTCCAAACCTGAAACCACTGGGAGCACCTAGGATGGACCTCCAGAACTTGTTGATCCTTCAAGGTGAATGAAGATCCCCAGCTTGGCATGGCTCAGTAGCCAGTCCTGGTTGTGCACCATCGCAATGGGTCTGCCAGGCCTTGATGGCAGATGGGATTCCTGAGCCACAAATAGTGGAGGAGGCATCACCATCCTAGATTAATTAATGAACTTGTGTAGGCTCATTCAGCCTTACTTGCCATCCCTGTGATTTCTCTTGTTATTTCACCCGAGCCTTCATGTCAGGATCATTATCTGGCCTGTTCCATGCCACTTTATCCTGACAGCTCCTTTTATGTCATTAAGGCTGTCTCATTAAGCACCTCCATTACACACCTCCCTGTTTGAAAGAAGTCCTTTGTTGCTATTTTATTTTTATTATATATATTTTTTAAAAATGAAGTAATTAAGCCTTATAGCAGACAGAAATATTATGTCTGAATATGAAAGGATATCCGAGGAGAAGCTTTCAGGCCATTCATATTGTTCAAAAATTGCTTTGATTCAGAAAAATGGCATTTTGACAGGGCATTAGTCATAAAAAGAAGAAAGACAGGGGGAAGGTGAATTAGACTTCATAGATATATGAGGTGATGGATGAGCAGTTTTCATATCAAAGAGGAGGACTGTACGCACGCCTCTGTGTCTTGCTCCCTTGCCATCGGAAGATTGCATCAGGTAAAGTCAGTTTCTGCTCAGAGCTTAAAGCTGAGCTAGACTGAGATTTGAATGAGGCTATTTCCTTGAGAAGGCAAAGGATTAGATCTGTTCATAAGAACTTACAGGGTTTCAATGAGGTTGATAAGAGATGTTTGGGAGATTGGAAGATGAAAGGATCAAAATTAAATCCATGGTTGGTCAACAGTGTCCCAGCACTGAACTTTCAAAGTTTTCACAAGTGAAGATAGGAATCGGCCCTGTCTGGGCTCAGGTAGTGGGTGCAAGTGGTCACTAGATTTGATATTTTCCTACTGAGAACCTGTAGAGAACACATCATCACTCACTAGGATGGCACCATGTCAAACATCATCCATGGATGCAACTGAAAAGTTCATTACAAATCAGGATGAATGCAGAAGTCAAAGCCAATAAAAAGCTATGGGATCATCTCGTCTTGGCAAAAGCATGGCTTGTGCCTGGCACTATGGAGATGCCCCCCACTGTCAAGACAGCAGGTGTTTTGCAACAAACAGGAATCGATTCATTGACAAAAGGAAGACCTGCAGAAGGTGGAGAGGAATTTTGCTTTGTACTTTACTACATGTCCAGCTCCTCACACTAGAAAATAAAATCAGGAGTACCAGTATTTCAGGAGATGATCAGAAGATGGGATAAGAAAGACATTCTGCAGAATGGAGAGAACGAGCTGTCCATTTATCGGAGATTTATCTTTTCATCCATTTTAGTTCAGACATGTAGACAATGCTATTGTTTCTATCCACAGAGCTCCCACAATTTTTTAAAATGAAAACATGGTCACAATGGCTTGTTTTGTGCTCTAATAGCTCATTGATTCAAAATAACTTGTGACAAGTCATGCCAACCTTTAACATGTCAATACTTATGAAGGCATACTTTGTTACTCTTTACCCTTTTTCCTTTCTGTTATTTACTATGTTTGTGATCTGCCTTCATTACGTTTCCTCCCCTGAATCAAGACATGAGACAGAGATATGGTTAAAAAAAAAAAAAAAGGCCACATCTATTAAGTTGTTAGATCTGTATCAGCATAAACAAATTGTCAAGTTTGAGGACGTGATCTGAGGAAGGTGGTGGGAATAGTCTCCCTTAGTGCATTATAGCACTAAGCAAAATGTTTAATCAGTGCAATGGTTTCTCTTTCCATAACATAATTTTCTCTTCCTCTCCTCCCCACACGTCCCCTAGATCTGTTCTGGGGTTTTTCCTAAACCTTCAGAATACATTTGGGAATGTTGCAGGGTGTGTTCAGGGGACAGAGAGGGGAAATTCTGTTGTGCTAGCACTAATCCATTTGCCTTTAAATTCATACTGAATCAAATTTCTTTCCCATCCCTGCAAACATGCAGTTTGAATATCACTGGCTTAAACAAAAAGAAGCAGAATTGCATTTTGAAAAAAAGAGAAAAAAAGATCAGGTACAAGACATCAAAGTATCAAAAAAATTAGTTGTGAGGCATGTTCATTGGGATGTGGTGAAAGGAGCAAGGTGGGAATGATGAAAAATATAAAACAAGAGTTTCGTATGTCTGCTACTGGAAGCACACAATGACTTATGAATGGAGGAAGAGATGAAAAATGCATTTGAGCTGGGAATTCAAACTGTGTATTGGTACTTTGATAATAAACTTTCCTCCTTTGCTAGCTCCTGCTAACACAGAAAGGAGCAGTGGCAAAAGGGGGAAAAAGAATAGATGAAAAAGAGATTTAGTAAAATGTGACCAGTGGAATCAGTAGATTAAGGTTTGTCAGGTTCCCCCTTTGAAGGCTTCCAGCTTACTGTTCCTCTTTTGATTTAGTCATCCTTAGACATTGTAAACAAACAAATTTTATGCAGAAAACTTGAGTGTTGGTAGGTGGAATAATGACCCATGTGACTTGTTCCAGTAAATGAGGTTGTCACTTTTATCAGATTAATGTGCAGGCATAAACTGACTTGACCACTACAATGTGGCAGCTACACTGGTGACTGGAAGCGGCGGCAGGGACCATGTAACACCAGTCCTGAAATACCTACTTGACTCCCAGTACATTTCCGAGCACAATTCAAAGTGTTGGTGCTGACCTTTAAAGCCCTAAATGGCCTCGGCCCAGTATACCTGAAGGAGCATCTCCACCCCCATCATTCAGCCCGGACACTGAGGTCCAGCTCCGAGGGCCTTCTGACAGTTCCCTCACTGCGAGAAGTGAGATGGGCGGGGAATAAATAAAAAATAGAATAGAATAGAATAGAATAGAATAGAATAGAATAGAATAGAATAGAATAGAATAGAAATGTGCCACTTTGTGAAATCCCAAGTTTGCAACCAGCATCGTTCAAAAGTGATCACGGGCACACTTCTGAGATCACAGCATATAGCAGATCTAGTTTGGTATATACAGCGGTCCCTCGGGTTACAGACGCTTCAGGTTACAGAGACTTTAGGTTACAGACTCCACTAACCCAGAAATAGTACCTTGGGTTAAGAACTTTGCCTCAGGATGAGAACAGAAATGGCACGGCGGCAGCGGGAGGCCCCATTAGCTAAAGTGGTACCGCAGGTTAAGAACAGTTTCAGGTTAAGAACAAATTAAGTTCATAACCCGAGGTACCACTGTATGTCTTGGGCCAGACTTAATTATAATGTCATTGTGACATTTCATGATAAAAAGGTTTCAGTAGCAATATCACAGATGCTGCCTGAATCTAGAGATTAGCCAGCCTGCAACAAAACCATCAGCCTTTTTTTTTACAGGGGTAGTTAAGATTAAAATTCAGGAACTGTAACTTGTGATTATTAATAGATACACTATCTCAATTAATAATCCAGTGCTTTCGGCCTTCAAGAAGAGGAAGGAATCATGCTAATGTAGCTAAACAAGATTTCCCCCCTTGAGCTTCCAGAGTACCTTAAACACTGCTCGGAAGCCTGAGATTCTGTTGTCAGCTTTACGGTAATTCAATACATGAGCAGGAGCCTCAAACTGGAACCTTGGGTGGAAGCAGAGGAACGGTATAGGCTGCAAAGGTTCTGCTCCAGTTTTTACTGCTTGAAAATGGGGGCTAGAAGAAGAAGAAGAAGAAGAAGAAGAAGAAGAAGAAGAAGAAGAAGAGGAGGAGGAGTTTGGATTTGATATCCCGCTTTATCACTACCCGAAGGAGTCTCAAAGTGGCTAACATTCTCCTTCCCCTTCCTACCCCACAACAAACACTCTGTGAGGTGAGTGGGGCTGAGAGACTTCAGAGAAGTGTGACTAGCCCAAGGTCACCCAGCAGCTGCATGTGGAGGTGCGGAGACACAAACCCGGTTCACCAGATTATGAGTCTACCGCTCTTAACCACTACACCACACTGGGAGACCCAGGACTCAGGTATCTTCATTAGAAGAGTGTTCAGAAGGCTTGACATTTCTCTCCCGCCCCCCCTCCCCATTTTTCCAGTGCCCGGAAACAACAAGCTGGCCAGTGGGGATGAGAAATGAGGGGTGAAATCTGATTCAGTTCACATTTAAAGCTGAATTTTTCAAATTTGAACTTTCTGAAACAATGTAAGAACTGAAACACAGTGCCATCCTTCAAAGTTTTCACTTATAGATACAGAGGAAGAGCAAAAAAATAGGAGCAAAACACTCCCATCCCACCCAAGATCAGATTTGTCCATCTCTTAACTGAGCCATCAGAGGTAAATATGCTTCGCATTGCATTAGCTCTCTGTTGCAAAGATCAAGGTTTTCTAAAGATAGACAGTCTCATTCTGTGTTTCATTGCTTTTTAATAAGTTGAAAATGTCACAGTCATTGCCAGGAAATATCACCAAATGTTTGTTTGTATGGTTCTGTTTCTATAATAATTTAGTTAGGATTAAATCTATCTCAGTCTTGTTAGAAGGCAGAGCAGCAGAAACAGATTTAACCTTAAAAAATATTACAGTTTATAATGTCTGATTTACTTTTATGCATCACTGTGGCCTATTACACTTTTCTACACATAAAGGAGTAAAAGAGTAACCTTCAAATGGACAAACTGGAATTTATTCTATTTCAGTCACTGGTGAACTTACTTTTCACTTGTCATGAGGTGAGCAGCAGGTCTTCATTTATGGCAGGGGTCAGCAAACTTTTTCAGCAGGGGGCTGGTCCACTGTCCCTCAGACCTTGTGGGGGGCCGGACTATATTTTTTGAGGGAAATGAAAGAATTCCTACGCCCCACAAATAACCCAGAGATGCATTTTAAATAAAAGGGCACATTCTATTCGTGTAAAAACAAGCTAACTCCCAGACTGTCCATGGGCCGGATTTAGAAGGCGATTGGGCCTTAGTTTGCCTACCCATGATCTATGGAACTACTGAGAGAGGTCTGATGTCATGTCACAAACTCCTCTTCTCTGAGCTACACTGGTCTGGATACAAGATTTCTTCCCCGAATCCCGCAAATAAAATTTAATTTAATTTAATTTAAATTTAGGTCTGAAATAATGGCTTGCATTTGGCCCAGAGAATTCAGAATTGAAGTGTCTGTTGTAAAGTGAACATCAAGGTTTACTTCTTAGCTCAACAGTATGGATGCAATGATGCCATTATTATAATAGCTCCTGGGTACCCAGGCAGCTGCTCTGAAAAGAAGCACATTTCCCTAGCTTTGTTTTAAATGCCAATCACACCCTTTCCTGGAGAAAACTGCTACCTGTGCTGGTCCCGTGGAGTATCCAGGAAGCGAGGTCGATGTCCAGTCAAGGTCGGAGATACGTGAAGGCAGTCCGAATAAACAGAGGCAGAGTCAGGGCAAGGAGTCCGGCGAGGTCAGGAACAGAAGGATAAACAGGGAACCAAGGCAGGTCAAGAGTTCAGGCAGAACAACCGGGCAGGGAGCAAGCAGAACTCTGCAGCAACGATGTTGCTCCTGCAACTTGGGACTGGGACTGGCCGGCTTTATCTGTCCCAAGGCGAAGGGCGGCTCCGATCCCCAGGTGACTCGCCTCTCCTGGCTTGGAGGCGAGCACTCCTCCTGCGAGAACTTAGCTCCCTTCGCCTCTCTGCCCTGAACCTTTGCAGCTCAGGAGAAGCTGGAGGGTTACTGGACCCAGAGGCAACCTCAGCTTCCCCTGACTGGGTGGGGGATGGAGCACCTGTAGGCAGTAAGTCCTCCATCCCATTAGGAGCCAGATCAACCTCAGCCGAAGCCTGCACCTGAGGATCCAGCACAGGTGAGTCCCCTTGCGACCCAGGCCCCAGCCCTGGCTCTGCTGTTTCTGAGGGCAGTGAATCCTGTGCAGGCTGGGATCCCTCAGGTTCAGCATCTGAATCTGACTCCCAGGTCATCACACCATCCCCCCTCCCAGGCCCCCCCCTCAACCGAGGGGCCGGACCAGGCTTGCTGGGGTAAGCCGCATGGAAATCACGGAGGCAGACAGGTGCGTGGATGTTCTCTGCTGGTTCCCACGACCGATCCTCGGGCCCATACCCCTTCCAGTCGATGAGGTATTGGAGCTTCCCCCTGCGGTATCGGGAGTCGAGAATGTGCTCCACCTCATACTCGGGCTCCCCCTGAACCAAAACTGGCTGCGGTCGTGGATGGTCTGGGTGGAACTCATCGGGCGGGGCGACCGGACTGAGCAGGGACCGGTGGAATACCGGGTGGATCTTCAGGGTCGCGGGTAACCGGAGACGGAAGGCCACAGGTGAGACCCGGTCCACGATCGGAAATGGGCCGGTGAAGCGGGCATCCAGCTTCCGCGAAGGCCGAGAGGGGTGCAGGTGACGGGTGGAGAGCCATACCAGGTCTCCGACATGGAGTTCCGGCCCCTCCTGACGGTGACGGTCGGCCTGGGCCTTATACGCGTCCTTGGCCTGGCTCAGTTGCTCCGTCAGAAGCTGCTGTTGTGACTGGAGCTCTTGTAGCCAGTCTGTCACTGCGGGAACTGCGGATGCTGGCAGCACGCTTGGAAATAACCGCGGGTGGTACCCATAGTTTGCCTGGACCGGGGTCTGTTGAGTGGAAGCGTGCACTGCATTGTTATACGCGAACTCGGCCAACGCCAGGTGGTCGACCCAGTCGTCCTGGTGGAAGCTGCAGTAGCACCGGAGGTACTGTTCTAACACCGCGTTTGCCCGTTCGGTCTGTCCATCCGTCTGTGGATGGTAGGCCGAAGATAGGCAGACCTCCGTCCCGAGAGCCTGATGAAGAGCACGCCAGAAGCGGGAGGTGAACTGGGCACCACGATCGGAGATAAAACGTTCCGATAGGCCATGTAAGCGGAAGACGTTTTGTAGGTACAGTTGTGCCGTCTCCTTGGCTGAGGGTACAGACGGGCACGGGGCGCAGTGCACCATTTTAGTGAAGTGGTCTGTGAATACCAGGAGGCAGGTACACTGACGGGATGGGGGTAAGTCTACCACGAAATCCAAAGAAACCGTGTGCCATGGACGAGGGGGAACTGGCAGTGGCTGTAGCAGTCCCGCAGGTCTCCCGGTCGCTCCCTTGGCTCGCCGGCAGACCTCGCACCCCCCAATGTACCGTGCCACGTCGGCCTTCAAGCGGGGCCACCAGAACTCCCGGCTGACCAGGTGGGTGGTCCGATACCTTCCAAAGTGGCCAGCTGCTGGGGCGTCGTGTGACATTCGAAGTACCTCGGCCCGCAAAGGCCCTGGTGGGATGTACAACCGACCACGGTGCATCAGCAAACCCTGGTGCACAACCAGTTCCGGGTATCGAGGACAGGATCCCCTGGCCAATTCCTGGATCCGTTCCTGAGCCCACGCGTCGACCCGTTGCTGCCTCCGCACTCGGTCCCGCAGCGACTCAGTCTCATGAACAGCCAGGAAGGCCGCTGGTGGGATGATCGTTGTTGGGGCCGCCTGCTGCACCGTCTCTGCAATGTCCTCCGGTTTCCGGGACAGCGCATCCGCCTTCTGATTTTGGGAGCTGGGGATGTAGCGGATCCGGAACTGGAACCGGGAAAAGAACAGTGCCCACCAGATCTGCCGCTGGTTCAGCCTGCGGGTGGTCTGGAGGTACTCCAGATTCCGGTGGTCGGTTCTCACTTCCACTGGGTGTCGTGCCCCCTCAAGATGATGGCGCCAGACCTCAAAGGCCACCTTGATGGCCAGTAGTTCCCGCTCCCACACGGTATAGTTACGCTCCGCCGGAAGGAGCTGCCGGGAGTAGTAGGCGCAGGGTAACAGTGGCGCATCAGGTCCGTGTTGCTGAGACAAGACGGCACCGAGAGCCGTACTGGAGGCGTCCGTCTCCACCACGAAGGGACGAGAAGGATCAGGATGCTGCAAAATTGGCGCCTTCTGGAAACAGGCTTTCAATCCCTGGAATGCCACCTCAGCCTCCTCATCCCAGTCGAAGGGCGTCTTGGGGCGCAGCAGTCGGGTCAATGGGGTGGTGCGATGAGCATAGTCCGCAATGAATGTCCGGTAATAGTTGGCGAACCCCAAAAACCGCTGTAGGTCCTTGCGGTTCCGCGGCGCCGCCCACTCTCGAACCGCAGACACCTTCCCGGGGTCCATCTGCACGCCGTCCGGGGAGAGTCGATGTCCAAGGAAGTCCACTGACTGCTGGTGGAACTCGCACTTGCTGAGCTTAGCATACAGGCGGTGCTCCCGCAAGCGCTGCAACACGGTCCGGACATGACTCTCGTGGCGAGCTGGGTCACGGGAGTAAATCAAAATGTCATCTAGGTACACCACCACGTACTTGTCTAGCAAGTCCTGGAACACGTGGTTGATGTACCGTTGGAACACGGCGGGCGCGTTGCATAATCCGAATGGCATGACCAGGTACTCGAACTGCCCATAACAGGTCCCGAATGCTGTCTTCCACTCGTCCCCGGCACGGATTCGAATCAAGTTGTAGGCCCCCCGGAGGTCTAGTTTGGTGAACATCTGCGCCCCCTGCACCCGCTCCAGCAGCTCCGCAATAAGGGGCAAGGGATACCGGTCTGGGATGGTGATCTTATTCAGGGCTCGGTAATCATGGCAGAGGCGAAGCTCCCCACACTTCTTCTTAACGAAGAGCACTGGAGCGGCCGTGGGAGAGGTAGAGGGCCTAATGAACCCGCGTTCCAGGTTCTTGTGGAGAAAGTCCTGCAGGGCTTCACGCTCTGGCTCTGAAAGAGAGTATAGGCGACTCACCGGCAGGGGCGCCCCGGGCTGGAGGTCTATGCCGCAGTCGAAGGACCGATGAGGAGGCAGCCGGTCTGCTCCCCGTTCCTCGAACACGTCTACGTAGTCCCGGTACACGGCGGGGAGCGTTGACGCAGCCTCTCCCATGGAAGCGGCCGATAGCATCTCGGACTGAGCATTCGAACCCGAGTCTGGGAAGCGTACAGTTCGATTGACCCAATCGATCTGAACATTGTGAGACTCCAGCCAGTCCATCCCAAGCACCAGCGGAAACCGGGGCATGGTGGCAATGTCCAGGGTACGCACCTCCCGGTGCTGCTGGTGGCACAGGATCAAGGGCTGGGTCTCCCGAGTAACGGCGCCTGACCGCAGGAGTCGTCCGTCAATTGCCTCCACCCGTACCGGTTCTAGCTTGTTCTGGAGCGGCACCCGGTGCTGAGCCGCAAAGGCAGAGTCCATATAAGAGCGGGTTGCCCCCGAATCCACTAGAGCGTGGGTGAGAATCCAGGGCCCGCCGGGGGGGTACAGACGCACCGGGATCATGAGGTGTTGCAATTCCACCAGTGAGGGCCCATCATGTGATGCTTGGGACCCCAGGTAGCCTGGGCCATTGGCTACTGGGGTTGGCGTGGTTCCCTGCGGCTGGCATTTCTCGGGGCAGGTTCGGGCATAGTGTCCACTCCCACTGCAGTAGAGACACAGGTTCCCCTCCCGACGCCGAGTCTTCTCCGAGGGGGAGAGGCAAGGTCGCGCCGCCCTGAGCTGCATCGGCTGCTCCGGTGACTCGGCCCTGGCTGTGGAACTGCTGGGAAGCACCGGAGCCGGGAGCCCAGAGTGCCGGCGGGCCCGGGCCTGGCGACGGTCCTCCAACCGATCGTCTATCTGCAGACTCCGATGGACGAGGGCATCCAGTGTGGCGGGGTGATCCAACGTGGCCAGCTGGTCCAGTATCTCGTCCGAGAGCCCCTCGAGATACTGGTCCCGAAGTGCAGAGTCGTTCCAGGTCAAGTCCTGCGCCAACAGCCGAAATTCCGTGGCGTAGGCGGCCACTGTGGACTTGCCCTGTTTCAACCGCCGAATCGCCCGATTGGCTTGACTCCCCTTCTGGGGGTTGGCGAACGCGGTTTCCAAATGGTTGCAAAACCCCCTATAGTCTGTCAGCAAGGGGGAGTCTTGCTGGAGCAGCGGCAACGCCCACTTGGCCGCCTGGTCCTTCAGCAAGCTGATCAGGAAGTGCACCTTGGTGCGGTCGTCGGGGAAATCCCGGGCTCGCCCCTGAATATACAGCTTGGCCTGGGCGAGAAACATGGGAAAGCTGCCCGGGGACCCATCGAATTTCTCTGGCAGGGCCACTGGGTACTTGCCTGGAGCTGGGGCGCCGGCACCAGGAGCCGGCAAGGCTTCCAAACGCTGCTGAAGTGCTGTAACCGCATTGCTTAGCTGCTGCACTGTGTGGGTCAAGACCTGGTTCTCCTGGGCCAATGCTACCAGCGCCGCCGCTTGGTCAGTCATGACGACAGGTTCCTCCCGAACGCACCCCAACGAAGGGGGAGTGCGGGTGTGGCAGGAGCAAACTGTGCTGGTCCCGTGGAGTATCCAGGAAGCGAGGTCGATGTCCAGTCAAGGTCGGAGATACGTGAAGGCAGTCCGAATAAACAGAGGCAGGGTCAGGGCAAGGAGTCCGGCGAGGTCAGGAACAGAAGGATAAACAGGGAACCAAGGCAGGTCAAGAGTTCAGGCAGAACAACCGGGCAGGGAGCAAGCAGAACTCTGCAGCAACGATGTTGCTCCTGCAACTTGGGACTGGGACTGGCCGGCTTTATCTGTCCCAAGGCGAAGGGCGGCTCCGATCCCCAGGTGACTCGCCTCTCCTGGCTTGGAGGCGAGCACTCCTCCTGCGAGAACTTAGCTCCCTTCGCCTCTCTGCCCTGAACCTTTGCAGCTCAGGAGAAGCTGGAGGGTTACTGGACCCAGAGGCAACCTCAGCTTCCCCTGACTGGGTGGGGGATGGAGCACCTGTAGGCAGTAAGTCCTCCATCCCATTAGGAGCCAGATCAACCTCAGCCGAAGCCTGCACCTGAGGATCCAGCACAGGTGAGTCCCCTTGCGACCCAGGCCCCAGCCCTGGCTCTGCTGTTTCTGAGGGCAGTGAATCCTGTGCAGGCTGGGATCCCTCAGGTTCAGCATCTGAATCTGACTCCCAGGTCATCACACTACCAAGATAAGCCTTGCTAGTCTGTTGAGTATCCTTCCAAGTGCCTCTACTCTGGTCAGTTTCCTTTTGCTTGAGAAAAGTTGACTCAGGAATTAAATTTACTGCCTGTAGCGCCTTAAAATAAAATGTCATGAAAATGATGTACTTGACACCAACTAAACTTGCTAAAATGTATAAGACAAGTAAAAGGGATGTTGGAAATGTAAAGAAAAGGAGGGGAATTTCTATCATATGTGTTGGACTGGGAAATGATATATAATGAATTAAAGAAAATGTATAAAAGTAAAGGTAAAGGTAAAGGGACCCCTGACCATTAGGTCCAGTCGCAGACGACTCTGGGGTTGCGGCGCTCATCTCGCTTCACTGGCCGAGGGAGCCGGCGTACAACTTCCGGGTCATGTGCCAGCATGACTAAACCACTTCTGGTGAACCAGAGCAGCGCACGGAAACGCCATTTACCTTCCCGCCGGAGTGGTACCTATTTATCTACTTGCACTTTGACGTGCTTTTGAACTGCTAGGTGGGCAGGAGCAGGGACTGAGCAACAGGAGCTCACCCCGTCGCAGCGATTTGAACCGCCAATCTTCTGATCAGGCTCTGTGGTTTAGACCACAGAGCCACCTGCGTCCGTTTGTTAAAAAACCAGAAGCATTCCTACTGGGTATAGTAGGTGAGTAGATTCCAAAGAGAGATCAAAAATTGTTTATGTATGCAACAACAGCAGCAAGGACTCTTTTAGCCCCAAAATGGAAGCAACAAGAGATACCAACGATAGAAGAGTAGCAGACAAAGATGATGGATTATGCAGAACCGGGAAAATCTGAAACCAGCGTGATCAAGCTTTCAAAAAAGACTGGAGTAAATTTGCACAATACTTGAAGGATAATTGTAAACAATTAACAACACTAGCAGGGTTGACATAAAAAGCCTTGTAATGGTATTGATTACTACCTTTTTATATTTACTTAAAATTTGTGATAATTGGAATAAGTGGAACATAAATTGGAAGAGGTACAAATGCAATGGCATAGAAATGAACTATGGAAACCATGAGGCGGGAGGGATAGAAGTCGATTACCTCATGTGAGCAAAGAGTTAAGATAACAAATAAGGATGCATTTAAATATTAGAAAATGAAAATTTAATAAAATATTTTTTTATAAAAAAAAGAGAGAAAAGTTGACTCAACATAAGCTAAGTTCCACCTGTTCCTTTCAATGGGCCTGCCTCTTTCCAGCTTTGCATTATGACACGAGCACTTCAGGCAAGCCAAAGCTTTTTTCTTATTACCCGCTTCCTAACTTAATCAACTTGTTCAAAAGCTGTTCGTCTTTTGAGAGCCTGGTTGCAATAAAGCACCGTCCTTAAAGCACTATTGCTGCTGGTCAAACAATTAACATCTATTAGCATATATTAAGGAAAAGAGGCTTCCGCGGGAGGTACGCACAACACACGGTCTATTCATTCAGTATCCATAGCAACCCTTAGTTGCTCATCAAGATCCCACATTTTTCTCTCATGTACTCCAGTGATTAGAAGGATCCCCTGTTATTTCTCAGTGTTCATAGGAAGCTGCCTTATACACCGACTCAGAGCTCCATCTAGCTCAGTATCTCCCACTGACTGGGAGTGGCTGTCCAGGGTTTCAGACAAGAATTATTCTCAGCCCTCCCTGGAGATGACAGGACTTGAACCTGGGTCTTTCTGCATACAAGGGAGGTGCTCTCCCGAGCTACAGTCTTTCCACATTGATTCTGCATATCTCTAATCCTTAAGTCCAATTCCCACGTGAACAGAAGGCAATGCTAAACACCTAAAATCAAGATTGTCACGTCAAAATTTTTAAACATCAGCCCACATCCCTCTTCATTTTCTTCCTCTTAGGAAGTTTCAGATTTCCAAAGGATTCACACCTAAGTATTATATTTATTTATTTATTTGCTTGGGGCACTTCAGAACTTGCTGCTACATCCAGGCATTAAGCTAACTTGGACCGCACTGTTCCAGTCTAGTTTTCCACCAAAGCGCCAATCCTATGTGGACAAAATAAATATTTTGTTAAAGCCCCAATCCCTCCTTTTTGTCATTTCTATTTCATACATTCTGCCTTCAGAAAGCTATTATTTATAACCTGTCTTCAAAACAAGATAT
The DNA here is from genome assembly GCA_034641385.1 of Darevskia mixta. Lineage (NCBI taxonomy): Eukaryota > Metazoa > Chordata > Lepidosauria > Squamata > Lacertidae > Darevskia > Darevskia mixta. The sequence continues at coordinate 14,876,549 of JAWWNH010000017.1, forward strand.
GTTGTTGAGCCCATTTTAGGGGTGCCTAAGCACAGGGTGTTGGAGGCCTTCTGCGACTTACTGTGCAATAAATCATTGCACAGAAGCAATATTTGTGAAGAAGAATGGCATCCAGGCATCAGAGGTGAAGTAGCAGGGAGCCAACTTCAGTCATTTAGTAAAATGGAAATAGCAGGTTATCAGTTAACACCAACACTTTATTTCCTGGGCCTTGTGTTTCCTTTGCATTCATTGCGATTCAGTACTGAAAACGCCTCCAAAAATAACATAAATGAACATTCTGGGTTTTTTTGTGGATGTGCTAAGTCTCCTGGTCCACGGGAATAATACTCAGCAGATTGTTTCTGTTTTTCCAGTTCTCACCAGAACTAAATCCTGCAACTTGCAGTCGTAAGATAGGAAATGCAGTTCATTATGCCATTTTAAAAACAAACACTGATGCACAAAGCAGCTTAAAACTGTTTACGAGGGGCCGTGGAATAGATATAAACAATTTGCACAGGCAGCTCCACAAAGCGAAGACAATGTATAAAGTAACGACTATCAATGATGAAAAGGACCTGCGCCTTTAAGATCAGAGTTAAGGCTATCTCATCTTGTAAATTGACTGGCGCATGTTTCTGTGTGGGGTGTATGGGAAGAGATTCAGTTGGGTTTAGAGTGTTGGAGGTTTCACTGTGAGGAAGGGTTGGGGGCAAGTGTGGTATGGGCTGGGGGGTTGCAGTGGCAAGTGCATGTGTGGTTGTGGTCCGACACGGCAATTTCTGACATTTCCAAATGTTCCCACTTGCCCAAAAATGATGGTGAACGTTCATCCAACCATTGGGTGTCGAGGTCCCCAGACCACCCCTCAAATGATACACACTTCACACAAGAATTTTTGTTTAAGGTTTTTGGCATGATTTTGGCCACAACTTTATTGAAATACAAAAGATGTGAGTAGTTGCTTAGGCATTGGTTCAGACTATCTGTCCCGCTGGGGACAGAACTGACATTTGTCAGTAAAGGGAAAACACTTTGGGGAGAGAATGGGAGCCAGGGGTCTTACCCTCGCCTCTCCCCTAATGCTCCCAGGGGCTCTTGCGTGGGCCCTGGCCCCCTACCGGGGGATACGGACAAGCATGACGAGCCCCTGGATTCCTTTAACGGAATTCCCCACACAGCAGCAGCATTGGAGGGGCAACCACAGCCAACCCCGTCCCTTCTAGCCTTGGAGGGGCAACCACAGTCAATACTGCCCCTCCAACAACCAATTTAAAACCAATGCCTAACCGCCAACCTTACAAGTTGTGACTAATTGCTAAGCAGTAGGCGAAAACCAGATGGCACCAGCCAATCAGCCAAATGGAAAAATTCCTACCAGGCCCCTGCCCCAAAAGCAGACGACCCCATGACAGGCATAGCAAGGTCAACATAGAGGCCTAAAATATAGGGAGGGAGGGCGGGTGATCCGAAGCACGCAGCCAAGAGGGCTCCTAAACCACGTGCTTTGCAATATATAGGCTCTGGGCTGTCCATCAACAAATTGCAACATGTAAATCTCCCCAATGACACCCAGAGCCCAATCACCACAGTGGCCAACCATACAATCCCGCCCAGCAACAGAGGGGTGACTTGCTGGCCCCCACCGCAACACATGCTCTCCATAAAGGGAGAACACGCTTTGCAGAACACTGTTGTATTCCATAACTAAGAGAAGGCATGGCACATAGCACCTCTCTGCAAACATTGTGAGGGATTCAGTCTCACACTAGCACAAAACATTCCATCAGTGCATTTATGCTTGCCCACCATTCTGGGGGTTCTCCAGACCCAATTGGGGGTATATGGGGGAGGAAAGTGGGGGAAAGTCCTGTTGTGCTAGCAGGACTCCTTGCCCTGGCTTCTGCTAATACAGCTGCTTAGCTGAATTCAGCCCATTATTGTCCTGATTTTGGGGGGGGGGGGCTGCCTTGTTTTATGACAGTAACTGTTGCCTTAGACCTTGATGGATCAGGAAAAACTACATAAACTTCCAACCAACTCCCAGAACTTCTCCAAACCAATGAAAAATTGCCTCCCTCCATAATCCGGAATAAAATATATCGGTACTTTTCTTTTCATTTTTTTACAAAATGTTGAAAGAAATATGGCATGCCTGCTGGAAAAATTGGAGTTCAAAGGGTCACTTTGCAACACTCTCTAACTTGCTATACCAGTGACAATATTGACTAGACCAGTTTGAAATCTGGCTCATTCATAGACTATATTAGGTAGATGCTGTAGCCTATATCCCTGTTAGTTCAGCAGGTGCCATTTCTTTTAGAAGTTTTGCAATCTTGAAGCCTATAATGGCACATTTATTATTTTTTTGCTAACTAAAGCGGCAGTCTTGCCCCTCTTTGAATTCAGACAAAGCAGTTTGTTTCAATAAAATTTTAGCAGCCCTTCTTTTAAGTAAGGAATGTTTAAATGGAAAAAAAGGCATATTTTACCAAGTGTGGATCCTCCCAGAAAAGAAAATTCTCAGAAGATATTTCAGACCAGCTCTAGTCCTATTGAGGGTAATTTTCAAAGTCCGCTAAGCACATTAGATGCACAGGTACAGAGTTACAGGAGCAAACATTCTTGAAAGAGATGACATTCGGGCTCAGCTGTCAGATGTGCCAGCAATAAAAAGCAGCTAAAATCTACATGTCAGAAATGCTGCAAACAGGAAATTGCCTCGTTAGTCAGTCCCCCCCCCAAAAAAAAGGTTTTAAAATGACAGTGAGAGTTACCCACACCTCCCAAGTTTTGACGGACAAATTGGACCGTTTTGAACAGCTTTTGATTTAAACATCTAAGGCTAACCGCCCTGCTCCAAAACTATTTCCACAAGCATGGAAGTGCTGGGCATGGTTAGCAGCTGAATCTGTGTGTCATTACATATCTTTGTGCCACAAGCTGTTGCATCCACTTAAACTGCCTCCTTCGGTAGCTGTTTCATCTGGCATCAACCAGAACGAGAAAGAGGAGGCTAAGCCCTCTCCATTAGCTTGACTGGGACCACTTCCACTAGACTACTTTCTCCTAAACATTCCATCAGTAGCCATTTTGCAGGGCAGAAACACCCAGAGTGTCTACATCAGCCTGACTTGGACCAAGGACCACTTGGCTCCCACATCAGACTCCATTAGTGGTTATTCTACACAGCAGCAGCCAGATGAATAATAAAGAGACAGCCAGGTCCTCTCCAACTTCTCCACTGGGATCACTCAATTTCTGTTCTCCCCAAAATGGTCTTCATTAGCTTCATTGGTTCAATAGATAATTGGCCCTCTCTGCACTTCTTCCTGAGCAACTCCATTAGTGACTGCAACCTTTTAACCTGTTTAACTGGTAGATTTATCAGCCAACATTTCACAGCACATGCCCAATCATGTCTACTTGCATATCCTCCAATATCCCGCTGATCAAAATTGGGATGCTCATTTTTCAGCCTCAAGCTCTTGCAGGAGCCAACTGAATCATGCCATTGCACCGGACCCAAAAACTGGGACATTCCAGGATGCAATTGGAAGCCGGGATGGCTTTCTGTAATTTGTTGTGTCCTACCACAGCCACTGGGGCAAATGAAACATGAAGGTATATCATCCCCAAAGCCACAGATCTATAAGGAAACAGGTACAGCAGTATATAAGGAATGCCAGAAATGGGGACAGAAGTGATAGCGTTATAACTAGTAACACTAACACAACAAACCCCATGTCTGAAAGGTGCAATGGGCCCTGCTTCCACAAGGTGGTCTTAATTCCTTTTGCCCCCCTCCTTTAGGTTTCAGCAATATATTTCCACAAGCAGTGGGAACAGTGTGTTTTGGGCTGTGTTTGTGGGGTTCCTTGAAAACTTATCAAAGGTTCTTTGATAAGAAGACATGGTTTTCCCTGTGGTTCCAGTAAAGCAAACAATCTTCCATGAAGGGCAGCTTGTTCATCATTACTGATTTACCTCTTCAGAGAAGTGCTAGGTCAGGCTTCCTCAACTTCGGCTCTCCAGATGTTTTGAGACTACAATTCCCATCATCCCTGACCACTGGTCCTGCTAGCTAGGGATCATGGGAGTTGTAGGCCAAAAACATCTGGAGGGCCGAGGTTAAGGAAGCCTGCGCTAGACGCTTTCTATAGTGCACTTGCTATTAAGATGGGATAGTGATGTTGCCCCAGGAAAGGGTGGTGGCATAGCCTTAGGCAATGGAGGGTGAGATAGAATGGAGACATGGAATCGTAGAATTGGAAGGGACCATAAGGGTTATCTGCAATGCTGGAATATTTTGTGCAATGTGGGGCTCGAATTCACGACCCTGTGATTAAGAGCCTCGTGTTCTACTGACTGAGCTATCCCAGGATGTGAGTAGTTCCTTATCAGACAATTCAATGTGGGGGGAAAATGAAAATCACTGTTGAGAGCTTTCTCCACTAGCAAATCCAGTTTTTAGATTTCAGTTCACATGTTGTGGCAAGTCGCAGCATGCTAGGTCTTACAATGCAATCCACACAAGCAACTTACACCAGATCGGTTATATTGACTATATATAGTTTTGCAGTCCTATTTAGCTCCATGTATTATTCTGCATCTAATGTGGAAATATGTAGCCATTATTCTAAGAAGCATGGTTTTCTATGTGCCTTCTGTTTTTATTATGGAGCATTAAAAATGGAGTTACATGTTCAAAGGTTGGGCAGAAGACAATAATGCACACAACCTCATACATAGAGATACACAACACAAGAAGGGTTTTTTTGTTTTTTGTTTTTGTTTTTTATATTCCTGGCTTGTGGGTAGGTTCCCCAGAGATAACAAACTGTCCACTCTTGGAAGCAGGATACTAGGGTAGATGAGAGATGAGGTTGTGCCTCCTTATGTCCTTGCAGGAACTCCCATCAGCAATAATCCAGTCGAGGGGTGGGGTGGGGTGGACAGACCTCTCCTCTCAGTGTGCAGAGATAAAACAGAAACCAACAGTGGTGTGTGGAGGGTAGCTTGAGGAGGATTCAGAAAGAGGAAAGCTGAGAGAAGCAGGATAATGGAGAGTAGGATTTCCAGAATGTGCTCTATCATGCTTGCAGAGTGAGCAATTTAGGGAAACAGAGAAAAGACACTGGTGCCCTCTAAGGCAACATCCAAGGAGAGAGGCAAGGAGGAAGATTTGGAGGCAGGAGCAGTTAGAGCAAATAATAACTGAACAACAAATAGAGACTTTGGAGTCAAGATCTGAAACATAAGAATGGCAGAACATAAAGCAAGTAAGGTAGGAAGCAGGATAAAAGACAAGCTCAGGAGAGTAGTCCAGTGATGAGAAGAGTTCCTGAGATCTTGTATACTCTGAAGTAAGAGGTATTGGTGCTCTGAAGATTGTGGAGTGGGGAGGAGGGAGATAGACATAGAGCGAAGACAGCAGTGAACATTTGGGGATATAGCCAATGTCAGTCATATTCAGAGAAGACATTGAGTTCTGGGAGAAAGGCAGGGTTATAAGAGAACAACTATCTGACTTTTAGAAGACATATGAAGGCAGCTCTGTATAGGGAAGTTTTGAATGTTTGATTTGTTGGAAGCTGCCCAGAGTGGCTGGGGCAACCCAATCAGATGGGTGGAATAATAATAATAATAATAATAATAATAATAATAATAATAATAATAATGTACGGAAGTGAGAGCTGGACCATAAAGAAGGCTGATCACCGAAGAATTGATGTTTTTGAATTATGGTGCTGGAGGGGACTCTTGAGAGTCCCATGGACTGCAAGAAGATCAAACCTCTCCATTCTGAAGGAAATCAGCCCTGAGTGCTCACTGGAAGGGCAGATCCTGAAGCTGAGGCTCCAATACTTTGCCCACCTCATGAGAAGAGAAGACTCCCTAGAAAAGACCCTGATGCTGGGAAAGATGGAGGGCACAAGGAGAAGGGGACAACAGAGGACGAGATGGTTGGACAGTGTTCTCGAAGCTACCAACATGAGTCTGACCAAACTGCGGGAGGCAGTGGAAGACAGGAGTGCCTGGCGTGCTCTGGTCCATGGGGTCACGAAGAGTCGGACACTACTAAATGACTAAACAACAACAACAATAATAAACCTAGTGAAATTAATGGACATGGTTAATTTAGGACTGAGTATAACTCAGTTGTGTACGTAACCAAAATGAACATCTGAAAAGCCAGCTCTGATATTGGAGGAAATCCAGTGATAGCATTATTCTCCATAAATTTATTTAATCCCCTTTTTAAAATGTTCAGGTCGGTGCAACTTGTGGCAGGGAAGTCCATTATATTCTTATCCTTCAGTATTCCATGCAAATCAGGTACAAGGGGAGAAAATCTTTCCCCCTCTTTCATGTAGGTAGTAAAATACTGACACCCATCCACCCTCCCTCCACTTCCCCACCCCAGGTGGTTGGAATCTTTTAGAAATGTAGATGATAATTAATCTAAAACTAGGAAGTAATTGCACCATAAGGCAGTAATTGAACAATTAGCAACAGGGATACGATTGATGAACTGCTTAAGAACAATTTGTGTTTGCCATCCCTCTCAATTCCACCTCCACGTAACCAGTTGGAATGCACAGCACATTGCAGGGAAGAATGAGCCACCATGACAGAGTCTGAGCTGAAGAGGAACCACATTCCAAATGTGCTAAGAAAGCATGTTGCTACCTCTCAAGACATAATATTTGGGATTGAGCTATTTCAGAGCAACTAACTGGACTTAGATGAGTTGCAAATGGGGCTGTAAAGCAAAATACCTTTGATGAAACTTAGTCTCCCTTTTTTCCTACATATGGGGAAAAGAAAGTAAAGCTCTTCCAAACGTCCTATTCGGACTGCCAATGTTCTTTCTTGAGGGACCCATTTTCATGTCTACTAAGGAACACCTGGACTTCCTGTGAGCGCCCCGACACCCTTGCAATTTCCTCCTATTTTAGCTCATCCAGCTAATTCAAAACTTGTGTAGCTGAACCTGCTAATTCTGAAATACTCCATTATGCATATTCTTTATTTAAAAAGAACAAATTCAGGAAGGTAGATCAGCACAGACTAAACATGAAGGGGCTCAGAGAAGCTTGGAAACATCATTTGACGTGTTCTGCGCAAGACAGGAGACAAGTCTAGCTGAGAAATAAGATCATGATCCTGTGATCTGCTTCCAACTGCTCCATAATTCATTTGACCTGTTCCACTGTCTTTTTGTGCTTGTAGCAGTTTAAATCCCCCTGCTCTCGTGGTTAAATTTTTAGCCTGTCTCTTAACACTAGCTGCCTGCTGTGTATTTAGCATTGCAGTGGAAAACAAGAGCCCTACTGCCTGGACTTGTGAAAGCTGTTGCAGTAGCTGCCTTTCCATTAAACTATGGGAAGCATAAACTGAACGGCTCTCTAATCATGATCCTTCCAGATTGCCCTGAATTCTTTATGCCCTTCAAGGCATTTCATCTAACAAATGCTGTTTGGTAAAAACGAGAGATGTGTCTTTTCCGACTGAATCATACACAGCGCCTTGATGTCACTATGAGTCACAGAGCCTCCATGTAACACAACACCAGACTCTCCTAGTGTCCCTATTTTCCAAGGACAGTCCTGGATTTACAGAAGCCATCCTGGTTTCTGATTTGATCCTGGAATGTCCTGCTTTTCCTTAGGATGTCCCTATTTTCATCAGAGAAATGTTGGAGGGTATGGATTTATGTGACCCCTGAGCCAAGGAGATAAGTAACTATAGAACCTTTAGAGGACATCTGAAGGCAGCCCTGTATAGGGGAGTTTTTTAAATGTTTAACGTTTTATTATGTTTTTATATATGTTGGAAGCCACCCAGAGTGGCTGGGGCAACCCAGTCAGAGGGGCGAGATGTTGTTGTTGTTGTTGTTGTTGTTGTTCCTTCCAGTAGCACCTTAGAGACCAACTAAGTTTGTTATTGGCATCAGCTTTCGTGTGCATACACATTTCTAAGTGTGCATGCACACAAAAGCTCATACCAATAACAAACTTAGTTGGTCTCTAAGGTGCTACTGGAAGGATTTTTTCTTTATTTTGTTTCGACTATGGCAGACCAACATGGCTACCTACCTGTAACTGTTGTTGTTGTTGTTGTTGTTGTTGTTAGGGCATTCCTATTTTCATCAGAGAAATGTTGGAGGATATACAACACACACTGTTGCCAAATGCAAGGTGGTTCTTTTAAAATGAGATTCAGAAGTAATACAAAACACAAGTGGGTGAGAAGATTAAAGATTTTATTTTAAACAGCAAGCAATATATACATACCAAGCAAGCACTTCAATCTGCCACTTGGAAGCCCTCAAGAAACAGCGAAGTGAAGGCAGGCAGCTTTGCGGGCGGGCCCCGCAAATTGGCCAATGGCAGCAGGAATTTAGAAGGCATTCCCCTGGGTGCAGGACCAGCTGACCAATGGCAGGGTGGTCATGGGCCTCACCACGCAAGGAGAAACAGGGTTGGGAAGATGGACATATCACAGGGAAAGATCCTCGTGTGGAGATGCCGTGATAGGCAAGCCTTCAGCTCCCGAATCTTCAGATCGGCAGTCTATTATTTTCTGCCTCACAAGGGAAAATGAAATGCAGCAAAGAAAGATGACAGCTCTAGCAATGTGGGAAGAGAAACAACTCACCTGTTATTTTTTAACTTGAAAGAAAGAAGTAAATAAAAGCCAGTCTATTTAACACAAAGATAGAAAATCCGAGGACTTTCAGGTGTTATCAGACTCACCAACAGTCAATGGGGAGGTGGAATCCAGCAGCCTCTGGAGGGCCACAGGTTCCCCACGCCTGAAATAACCTGTGGAGTTATTTACAAGGTTGAGTTAACTAGTTGTTACAGGAGGTTATTTGATTACATCTGCTGTATTTTACAGGAAGTTCTGCCCACTTTCAGCAGCATCAGGCTTTTAAAAGACTAGTGCTCCTACTCTTCAGTGGGGCTGAATTTTCCACATACCCCTTTTCTCTAAAGAAGTGGATTTTTTGTTGTGTTTGGTTTGGTTTGGTTTTGCAACTGGTCAGTAGTTATCCCAGTCCAGGGGTTCCACAACCAGTTCCTCTAGGAGTGGCCACATCAACAGCCAGTGTGGTGTAGTGGTTAAGAGAGGTGGAGTCATAATCTGGTGAACCGGGTTTGATTCCCCGCTCTTCCACATGCAGCTGCTGGGTGACCTTGGGCTAGTCACACTTCTCTGAAGTCTCTCAGCCCCACTCACCTCACAGAGTGTTTGTTGTGGGGGAGGAAGGGAAAGGAGAATGTTAGCCGCTTTGAGACTCCTTCGGGTAGTGATAGGACGGGATATCAAATCCAAACTCCTCCCCTTCTTCTTCTTCTTCTTCTTCTTCTTCTTCTTCTTCTTCTTCTTCTTCTTCTTCTTCTTCTTCTTCTCTTTCAAAGCACACTCTGGACCCCAATCAGTCTTGTCTGTGTTGACGCTCAGTTACCTTTTCTCTCTGAATAATAAAACAGGGAACAAAACTGCATGCACTGCTAACATACTGCTTTTACCTCACTGTATCTCTAGTCAGGGCTCAGATTTTGTCTTTTGTGAATTGTATGAAATGCTCAACAACGCAATAAATCAATTACTTTGTTTTGCTTTTAAAGAGAGAAACAATATTTGGAAAGGTAATGTGAATACCATGTTTTGCAAGCGCTTGACCTTTTCCTCCTATCTCGCTGCTCAGGTGTCCAGACAAAGCGCAAATGGTGAAAAAGATTCAGTTGGCAATCGACCCAAAGCAAGTTGGACAAAACTTGGAGTGCGAAGGTAAATCCATATACCTTTCTTGGGGTTTTATTGTTATTCTTTTTCCCCCCACCCATGATGAATGATGTTCTTCAAAACTCAAGGTTTTCATAGTAAAATGGCTTTTATGGCTTTTGATAGATAGCCCAAATCAACAGAGTGAAGGGGCTAATGCATCTTCCAGGTCTTGATTTATGTTTTCCTCAGGTTTGTAGAGTCTCAAAGAGAACAGGGGCAGAAGCTTTCAGCAAAGGCAGCTCAGAGGATTTGGTTATTTCAAAGGTGGGGGAGGGATGAGGATGCCAGTGTCAAACCCTTCACCTTTTAAAAGCAATATCTTCCTAAACCTCTTTAAAAAAAGAAAAAAGGCAGCCTAGTGAAGTCATTTAAGACTGGTGCTTCAACCAGCAGGTAAGTCAGTGTTCTCTGCTGGGAGGGACAACACAGCACAGAGATTGGCATGGTGCAAATGCAGCAGTCGAGCCAGGGCCAGATTTAGGTTTGATGAGGTCCTAAGCTACTGAAGGTAATGGGGGCCTTTATATGTCCAGCTGTCCTTTGTCAACTAATTGTCACTGGTTTTTTTGTGTTGAATATATGCTATATGGTAATTTATGGACCAGTCTAAGCAGAATGTAGGCACCCTATATATTTGTTGTTGTTGTTGTTGTTGTTCAGTCGTTCAGTCGTGTCCGACTCTTCGTGACCCCATGGACCAGAGCACGCCAGGCACGCCTATCCTCCACTGCCTCTCGCAGTTTGGCCAAACTGCCCTATATATAGAAATGAGCAAACCAGTGATATTTTAGGGAGCAGGCTAGCAGGCGGGGCCCATTACTTACATCATAGGAGCCTACACAACACAAACCACCGTTGCTGTATGTAGGTTTTATTTTATTTGTTTTTTATCTTATATTTTGGAAATGTACATCCAGCTTTTTTTTTCCTTTATTTTTTTGGGGGGCCCCGCCAAGAGAGTGGGGTCCTAAGCTATAGCTTATACGTAAATCTGGCACTGTATGGAGCCATAGGGGAGATAGATGCTGCTACCAAAACACACACACACACACACACACACACACACACACACACACACACAAACAAACCTGGGTTAGCTGGAATTCTTAAGTGCCCCAGAATGCTGTGTAACATTTGCCTTTGCTCTGAATATTGTGTGGAATCAATGTAAGAAGAAAGAAACATGGCTTTAAGCAGTGCTATTTCTCTAAAAAAAAGAGATGTTGAAACTCACCATGAACACCTTCCTTGTTCTCTTAGAATGGCAATGGCGCCGACCTGAGAGGTGCCTGAACTGAGTTTCCCCGAATTTTGGCTGAAAAAAAGTCCAGGGTTAAAGCCAGGAATGGGGAACCTCAGGCCCTCCCAGACCTTCCTTTCTGGCCCTTGAGACTTTCTCCAGGCCAGAGACCTTTCTGACCAATTCTGCTTTGCACCTTCTTGAGTTGGCAAATTCTAACTAGCCATGTATCAGACTTAGGCACAACAGTTAATCTGCTGAGCAAAACAAGATGGGAGAGTTGGATCACTTGCTTTGAAATCATTGATGCACAATGGAAACAAATATATTGATGCTGAAGATCGGTGCGGTGAACTCTGAGCAATAGCTCAAAGACTTCCAAACTGAATGCCACCACAATGAGTACTTCTCTTCATACTACAACAAAAACTCCTGGATAATGTGTCTAATGTTTCTGTTCCTCTAAGGATCCTTCTCACACTTCCAGTGTCTGTGGCATATGCATTTTCTCAAAGCTCAAATTTATAAATACTTACATACGCTGAACAATGTTGCAAAAGAGCATGCCCAAGCAATCACCACTTGACCTGAAAGAATTGGTGACAAAATTTGCAAAACAAAAGGCGCACAGAGTGAGATTTTGATGCACCTGAAAGTGAAACTTTCAAGAGATTTACATTTTAACATCACAATTCACAAGATGATTTTAAAATGAGTAAAACATTTTCTTTTTCGCGTGAGAAAGATAATAAAATATTGTTATATTACTTATTCTTGGAATTTAAAATAGATTTAGCAGTTTCCAGTTTTGTGCTTTTCATTTTCTCTGCAAGATATCTGTTTTTGAAAATGGAAGTTAGCATTTGGGGGGGGGTTGCACATAGTTAGCCTTTCCTGGGGTGCAAAATAGTCTGGCACTAGGACTCCATGTGGGCTGTAATTCAGGCACAAAATCTCTTGGGTGAGCCCATCAATATGTACTAGGTATCTAAAGCAGTGATGGCCAAACTTGGCCCTCCAGCTGTTTTTGGACTACAACTCCCATCATCCCTAGCTAACAGGACCAGTGGTCAGGGATGATGGGAATTGTAGTCCAAAAACAGCTGGAGGGCCAAGTTTGGCCATGCCTGATCTAGAGAGTCAGTTTGGTGGTAGTGATTGTTATGAATTATGTCCAAGTCAAGTGGCTAAAGCTGCATGACTGCAATGGTGTAGCTATTATCTCTCACACAGAACTGTGAGAAAGTATGTTTTGTTTACTTCCTGCTATGGAATGTACTGTTGTAATCTGAGCCTGCTAGCTCACTTACTTTCTCTTTACTGCTTGTCCTCAAGCCAGATGGACGGCGGAATGGCAGACCAGTTTGCACTGGGCTGGCAGCAGAGAAATCTCTGCACAATTACTTGGAATAAATAGATTAGCCTAAAAGGCTGTGTGTATTGTTTTCTATCTGGGAACTATCGCATATTAACTGGCACTCCGGACTCTCTGTAGTCGGGGATGTGCTCATCTGATGTGCTCTGGCTTTTGGAGCAGTCTCACTCTCACAACTTGCCCCAGGTCGGGTATATCATAACAGTGATGTTGCTGATGGGTAACAGAAAGTAAGTACCGGTGATAGATTCTTAGCATAACTAAGAATCAGCTCAACTCCAGCTTGGCCATGTGGTTAGAAAGCAAAGAGGATGTTTCGGGTTTCTTAACTGCCTTGAGTGGATAAAGGGCGAGGAAGTACAGTGATGTCATGTGTCAGATTTTTACATACAACGCTTGACAATGGAAGGGAGATGGAGAAGCAGGACTGCTACTTTCAGAGCCAAGTGTTTTGTCTAGACCTGCTATATTCTTTGGCCATGTTTTGGATCACAAGCCTGTCCATCAGCTTAAGCCAACACTCCTGTGTCCATGAAAAGGACACCTGCCTGAAAGCAGAATATGACTGATAAGCATTCAATTCATCCATGAAGCAGGCCTGCTGAAATAGGCAGTTAAGACACAATGTTTTGCATTTTAACATACAAAAGCATGATTTCCCTCTGATTTTGTGTGAGATAGCCGATGCACACGCCTGTCATCTGAACGAGACAGTGGTGATTTTGTGTGCCAGTTTGCAGATGGGGAAAAAAAAACCCCACCCTCCGTGGTTAATTCCTCCCCAGTCTCCTTTTACAAAAACCTATCTGAACTCATCTTTTATAAATATTCTCAATTGACTTTGAAAACTTACAATTTATGAGCACATGGATTTCAATCATTGCAACTGTCTCGTTAATTAAATGCATCTCCAATATCTGCATGACTAGAAGTGAAGGTTTTTTGTTTTGTTTTGTTTTTTTGAATAAAATATAAAATAAAATATTGCAACCTAGCTAGAATAGGAATGTAGGAATATGAATCAACCAGTCAAGTTAATAATAAATGACTGCAGGTTAGATATTGGAAGTCAATTGAAGAGGTTTTGCTTCTTCAAGGTCAGAGGAAGGTCACTGTATGACAACCAGATTCCAAAGAAGCCTTGTTCAAAAACTTTAATTTTGTACCAGAAGCACACAAACACAGAATTCACAATGGATGCAGGTTTTCTAGGGATTTTACTTACATATTGTGGATGTAAAAGCTGAAAATGGCATCTATAATAATAATAATAATAATAATAATAATAATAATAATAATAATAATTTATGATTTGTACCCCGCCCATCTGGCTGGGTCCCCCCAGCCACTCTGGGCGGCCTCCAACAGATATTTAAATACATTAAAATATCACAGGTTAAAAACTTCCCTAAACAGGGCTGCTTTCAGGTATTTTCTGAATGTCAGATAGTTGTTAATCCCTTTGACCTCTGCTGGGAGGGTGTTCCACAGGGCAGGCGCCACTACTGAGAAGGCCCTCTGCCTGGTTCCCTGTAGCTTTGCTTTTCGCAGTGAGGGAACCGCCAGAAGGCCCTCGGTGCTGGATCTCAGTGTCCGGGCTGAACGGTGGGGGTGGAGACGCTCCTTCAGGTATACAGGACCGAGGCCGTTTAGGGCTTCCAAGGTCAGCACCAACACTTTGAATTGTGCTCGGAAACGTACTGGGAGCCAATGTAGTTCTCTCAGGACCAGTGTTATGTGGTCCCAGCGGCCACTCCCAAATTTAAGGGATATCAACAATCCGGGATAGCAGCGGGAAACGGCATTGGAATAAGGGAGTTTCCCGCAAAAAAAGGGAGGGTTGACAGCTATAGGCAGGAGGCCCATTTAGCCAGGAGAACTGGACAGAGAGAACCTCTTCCCCAGGGGTGCCAGATTGAATAAAATATTGGGGGGCAGGTCATATAATGTGGTGCAAGCACACCATCTGAATGGCAATGCTCAGATATTTTTTGGGGGGGGGGAGCAAAAGGACCTCGGTCCCTAGGAGGTGGCTCCCAATCCAACCCCTCCCCATCCCAGATCAAGGGGAGTTTGGATTGCTCAGACAAAATAAAAATATGTTCAGGTAAAACATGGTTAAGAAAGCATTTTAAAAGCAAATCCTCTCTTTTTTTTTCTTCCCTCTCCACCCACTCCCCCCCCCTTGGCCATGTACACAGTACACGGCTCAATGAGGCTATGGATCCTAATTTCAAATTGTTCAAAAAACTAACCAGTGGATGGGTAAAGGTGGAATAGAACAATCACAGAGAAATCAGCAAGCTGTTTTATGTTTATACAATGTAGGAGAAAGAGGTAATGTGCTAGCCTTGAAAGAGTACATGGAGGGAGATTGTAAACCTGCAGAGAGCCAGAGGCAGATCGAGAAGCGCTTTTGAGATGGTGGTTGCATACAGAGAGAGACAAAAAAGATGTCAATATTATCTTTGAGCACGGACACCTGTCCTGCTAAGAAAGGCACAAAGACCAATTTCATTAGCTCATCAGTGTAGCAAATTGAATGAAACAACTGTTGAAAAGTGACTGGCAGACTTTTACAACCATGGGACATATAATCCAGGATTTCCTGGAATAAAGCTAACAGCAAAATTTCCACATACTGCAGACTGTTTGCCTAGAATGATCAAAAGATGCATTTCGTGAGATACTTACTCAGGCTAATTGGGGAATTAAGGACAATGCTCATTTCATTTGGGTAGCCTTTCTTGAAGCTAGGAGTCAGTTTCTGATTGTGTCAGTTTTGCATGTATTCATTCATAAATTTGCTTCATCTCACTTCTGCATTAATCTGCAAAATAACCAATATTTAAGTACATATTTACAACTACGGCTTTGCTAAAAAATATGAATAGATCTTTTCTAATACAAACATATTTTCTAATCTAAATATATCTTCTCTCAACATATGCATTTCTAAATGACTTCTACTTTTAACTATGGATCTCTATGGCGACTCTCATTTTACATAGCCATGAAAAAGAGGACGTGTCCTGGGAAAAGGTGACATGTGGCAACCCTATAAAGGGTTCCTTCTGTTGGCTGAAGACCTGAGAACCTGTGGGAGTTCTCTCTTGGATAAGAGGGATGGAACATTGACCTGTACCCCATTTCCCTGCAGTTTCCATGTCAGGTCCAACACTTGGGATAGGGGAAAAAATAATTCAGTTGGCATTTCACAGGGACTAACCCGAACTGATGATCCTGAGCTTGCCTGCAGATCAGAACATAACTCCAAACTGGATGGTGCACTTCTGTGGATGCTGTGATTCAGTTTCAGTGAACAAATATATATACAGTGTATATATATCTATATACCGGGGTGTGTGTGGGTGTGTGGGTGTGTGGGTGGGTGTTTGTGCGTGTGTGTATATATATATAATGTGAAAGCTATGTCCAAAATGCATTTTACGTAAGTCATAACCAGACACTGGAAAGACCTGTCAGGAGTAAGCATGGACCAATGGTATCAAATAGTATGGGAAACAGCCCTACTAGAAAAGCTAACCAGTAAGCTGAAACTGACACGGGGACAAACAGAAGAAGACACCTTCACCCCGGTATGGTCCCCCTTCATCACACACACAGCCCAACAAAACAATGGCAAAAATCTACCGACAGCATACAAATCAATATGGCTAACCTGACCAAAAACACCCACCCACCCCACTCACACAGGAAACCAAAGATCACAACAGCCAACCACAAATGAACAATCACACCCTACGCCAACCCCAACATCTCTCACCGCCAAAGGAGCACAAGCGAACAACAGAGAACCTACACAAACAACGCTGACACCAAACCCTACATATATCAAGTAAAATAGAAACATCGTCACCTCACCCCACCCCACCCACCTCCTTCCCCCTTTTCTTCCTAATGTCTCAACAAACGAAACTGATCTGCAAAAAATGTTACATGGAAAAAATACGAGAGAGACATTGCACACACCTTTGTAAATCAAGAAAATCTTTAATAAATAAATAAATAAATAAATAATAAAATAAAATAAGAAATGAATATAAAATAGATGTGTGAATTAATAGTTGATTTTTTGTGGGTTCTTTCAGAAAAGGAGAAGAGAGAAAGAAGCTGTGACTGAGCACCAGTCAAATTAAACAGGATAGACTTGGGCTTCTCAGTCCATTCCTACTTCCACTTTTCCAGAGGGTCATTCAAACCTTGGAAGATACCCCCTTCCCTCCACTTCCATGCGCAGAACCTCACTTATGGGATGTTCACATCCAACACCATTGTTCACCACCGGCGGTTTGTTTCTAGGAGTAAGACCTCTGCTATGTAAATAAAACTGCAGAGGATCTAGGGAACAAAACAACAATCTCCCTTCAGTTCTTCGACACTTTTATTGCTTCAAGGAAATTCACAAGAGAACTCCTGACTGAACAATATCATATGATGGACAGTCCTATCTCAGCCTCACTTAATAAAAGGCATCTCACAGATATGGATTATGATAAGCCTGCCATTCATAATCTTGGTCCGGGTGATATTACAACGGATTTTACAAAACCACAGCAGGAGGAGTAATGCCCCCTCTGTGGCAATCAATGAGGGCAATGTTATATTTTGATGTTACAGAAGCTTTTACAGAGTCTTGTAATAGACAATATCTAGCAGCACCTTACCAGCCCTAAGATATCTATTGAGCTGTAAAATGGATTTGAAAAGAAAGAGAGAGAGAGAGAGAGAGAGAGAGAGAGAGAGAGAGTGCTATGGCATCTTAAAGAGATTACCTGCCTGTATGAAAGAGAGTTACAGATCTCCTTTAGGGTGTACAAACACCCACACACACCAAGAAACTTCTCTAAACTTGTCAAAATGTATTTGGGCTTCCTTTGGGATTCCTCTGATGCTCACCCTAGTAACAGGGTTGTCAAATTTGCAGATGACACAACCGTGATCGGGCTCATCTCTGATAAGGAGGGTGAAACGGACTATAGAGATGAGGTGGAGCGGCTGACAGAGTGGTGCAGAGTTAATAACTTGCTCATAAATACAAAGAAAACAAAGGAGCTTGTGGTGGACTTCAGGAGACAGAAGAACAATGTCCAGCCACTTTTGATTGACGGAATCTGTGTGGAGAGGGTAACAACGTTCAGATTTCTGGGCATTGAGTTACAGGAGGATCTGTCCTGGAGTGTCAACACAAAGGGGCTTGTGAAGAAGGCACAGCAGAGACTGTACTTTTTGAGAATTCTGAGGAAAAACCATCTTCCGCAAAAGCTGCTGCTTGCCTTCTATCACTGTGCCATTGAGAGCGTGCTCACTTATGGTTTATGTGTGTGGTACGGAAGCTGTACTTCTCAGGATAGGATGGGGTTGTGCAGAATTGTTAAGACATTATTGGCTGCTCACTCGCCACCTTGGAGCAAATTTATACCACCAGATGCCACAGAAAGGCACTGGACATAGTAGGAGATCCATCGCACCCTGGTCACTGTTTCTTTGAGCTCCTGCCATCGGGATGGAGATACAGGACAATGAAGGTGAGAACAAGCCGTCTCAGGAACAGTTTCTTCTCCAGAGCAATTTCGGCTTTGAATGGAAAGTCTGGACTTTGAAGTCATTTTATTTTACTTGTTATATTGTATCGTATTGTACTGTTTTAATTAGTGTTTTGTAGTTATTTTAAATTTATGTGGAGTGCCTTATCTGAGTGGATAGAGCAACCAAGTAATTTTGTTGTTCCCGCAAGGGGACAATGACAATAAATATTATCTTAATCTTAATCTTAATCTCTCTTAAAAAAGGATCTACAAACATTTACTTCATTTTTTTTCTCCTTTAGGCATCTGGTGACAACCTAAGGAGGTATAGAATTTTCCTCACCATCACCCCTTCCAAATGTTATTTTGAAAGTCTTACCCAAAACTCATTTGGCTTCCTTGAAATTCCCCAGAGGTTTTGAGACTGGACAGTTGCCCGCAAGACAAATAAAATAAATTAAAAATTAAAAGTCACCACGTGATTTTGCTTCTGGGGAAATGTCTGTGGGAAAACATTCATTATGCTCTGGCAAAAGGCTTGAAATCTATTGGGACTAAACTATGTTACAATACAAAGTTGTTTATTGCATCAGTTTGAACTGCTTCCTGATACATTTGGATCTGAGGTTTGGATTTGGATTTCATCTGTAACTTTCATTTATCACAGCATCAGATTCAAAGGCAAGATGCATCAGGTTTGCCCATCAGTTTATTATAATCCCTGCTGGCGAGTTCTTGGGAGGAAACCTACTGTGAAGTTTCCCATTCATTAAAAGTCCATGGAAGGAAGGGCAGATGCACTGGAGGGAACAGCTTTGGCCTGGTGGTAACATATACCGTATTTTCCCATGTATAACATGCCCGTGTGTATAAGACGCCCCCTATTCGGGGGGACTCATAATTAAGAAAATGGGGGGGGGGAGATTGTCCAGAGTTGTTCAGCTTTTTGGGGGGGGGGGGAATCACTTACCTGCCTGGCCAACGCTGCCAATATCACATGTCACAGAAGCCAACAATCTTCTGCCCACTCGCCAGCCGCCGCCAATCGCCCACACAATTGCCGCAACAACAGCCAATTGACACCAGCCCTCGACGCAGCCACCAATCACCCAAACAATCGCTTCTGAAAATCTACTCGCAGCACCAAATAATCACCCATCCCCATTCTGCATTACCCATGTATAAGACAACCCCCAATTTTTAACATTAGTTTAACCAAAAGAAAAAAGAGTCGTCTTAGACACAGAATAGTATGGAACGTACTTAGGAGGCCGCCTTAAAATGAGTCAAATCATTGCTTGGGACAGATCCAAAGCTCATTGCTAGGCAGGCAGGTAGGTTGGACGAGAAATATGCTGTAGTTTGCATTTAAAAGATAGCTTAACTAATTCAAACCTTCCAAAACCAATACGTGAACCAAAACACAGCCAGTCTTTGAAATTCACTCGTTTGCAAATTTTTGCAATGCAGTTTTCCTTCCAATGTACTGTCTACAAAAATGCATTTGTGTATGCAAAACAGGCATGAAAAAACATTATATATAAAATGCAAATTACATAAAATCACATATATTAGTGAAGATAACATACAGACATGATTTATAGGAACCTGTCTGCAAAAACTGATATATTCAGAGAGATTTTCATGAAGATTTTTATCTAAAATTTGATAATAATAATAAAAAATCCAAAGCAAATTTTGAAGCAATTCTTGGCTAAGGTTTATGATGAGTACCAAAACATGCTGCATTTCTCGTCTTTTTAAAACTTTTTTTTTTCCTTTTTAAGAAAGGTATTTTAAGTTTCAGTTCAGAAGGTATAATGTAGAGGGCTTGAGATTTGCAGTTCAAGTGTGATTTAAATATTTTTGGACTTATACTTACTCATTTTAGCTCAAATATAATGGATGCTGTTCTTCAGTGTATACATGTTGTCTGATGTATACGGAGCACCAGAATCCTTTTTGTTCTTTTTAAACACTTGCAGGGAGAGATCCTACCCTGAAGGCAGATTGACCATTAATGTCAACTAACCATCCCCAGCTATTAACAAGCAATCAAGCAAACAAAAAATGGCTTCTACTTCACATCCATTATGGCACTAACCTCAATTCTTGCTATAAAAGAAAGATAACCTTTATCGGATTTTTTCATTATGAGAAGTGTGAAGTAAAGGAAAGTGAGACAGAAAAGCATTTCACGAGCAGAAATGGAGCCATGGGTAATTATATTAGAGACCCTCCAAATTATGATAAAGGCAAATCTACACATTTTCCACACCTGACAAGTTTAGATGCAATTGACATTTCTTAAGGCTTAAAAAAAAAAGTAGCCAAACAAATGTGTGATATTTCAAAATTCTATCTGAAGTGTCACGAGGAGTATTGAGGGCATTGTTAATCCATTGAAGGCAACTCTCATGATACCAGCTTTGCAACGCTGGTATCATAATAATATAATAATAATAATTTATTATTTGTACCCCGCCCATCTGGCTGGGTCCCCCCAGCCACTCTGGGCAGCCTCCAACAGATATTAAAATACATTAAAATATCACAGGTTAAAAACTTCCCTAAACAGGGCTGCCTTCAGGTATTTTCTGAATGTCAAGATAGTTGTTTATCTCTTTGACCTCTGCTGGGAGGGCGTTCCACAGGGCGGGCGCCACTACCGAAAAGGCCCTCTGCCTGGTTCCCTGTAGCTTTGCTTCTCGCAGTGAGGGAACCGCCAGAAGGCCCTCGGCACTGGACCTCAGTGTCCGGGCTGAATAATGGGAGTGGAGACGCTCCTTCAGGTATACAGGACCGAGGCCGTTTAGGGCTTTAAAGGTCAGCACCAACACTTTGAATTGTGCTCAGAAACGTACTGGGAGCCAATGTAGATCTCTCAGGACCGGTGTTATGTGGTCCCAGCGGCCACTCCCAGTCACCAGTCTAGCTGCCGCATTCTGGATTAATTGCAGTTTCCGGGTCACCTTCAAAGGTAGCCCCAAGTAGAGCGCATTGCAGTAGTCCAAGCGGGAGATAACTAGAGCATGCACCACTCTGGCGAGACAGTCTGCGGGCAGGTAGGGTCTCAGCCTGCGTACCAGATGGAGCTGGTAGACAGCCGCCCTGGACACAGAGTTAACCTGCGCCTACCAATACCAATTGGTATTGGTATCATTACCAATACCAATAATTTCAGGAAGATGTATATATTTTACATGGATGATAGTGCTATTATATACCTCATTCTGGGGGTTGGAAACATGGTGCCTGCAGGTGTCACCAGTACCACCTATGGGACAAGACTAGCTGTCTTCATACAAATTTTGTATGGAGGAGAATATTTTGATCGTGCCAGCTCCTTACATACCCGCTGAACTTCTTGATCTAATTGTTTTAATTGATTTTTTAAACCCTTACTGTTTGTTTTTTTACTGTTGCGCCTTCAGATGGGCTTGTTTTATTTTAATTTTTTTCAATGGGTGCTTTTACTGATAGAATTGTTTTATTGCATCTTTTAATTAAGTATGGATTTGATCATCGATTTTATGCTTGTAAACCGCTTACAAGCCACTAGGTGGTATATAAATCAAATAATAAAAGTGAAGAGGAAGACGACGAAGAAAACAGAAGAAGAAACGACGACAACAGCAGCAACAACACAATGCTATAAATTAAATCCACTGAAATTATTAAGCCCTCAGGCCCTAGAGATAGTTAATACCTTTCTCAGGCACATAGGTGACAGACAGACAGGAAGGCAGAAGTTAGGCTGAAGACTGGTAGCCTGACAACACAGATGGAAAAAAAAGCCCTGGTGTTCTTCAGAAAGAAACTACCCATATTGAGGGAAAGCAGCTGATTTAGAAATCTAGTATCAGCCAGTGGCACCAGATATCACTTGACTCCCTCAGCTAGAAAGATTCTAATCCAGTGTCTCAGATGGAACTTGAGTCACATGGGGAGCAGAGCAGTGGCATAGCAGGGGTGGGAGTGGGGGCACAGAGGCAGTTGCCCTGGGCACAAAATTGTTAGGGACGCAAAAATTCAACCCCCGGTGCTACCTTAATACAGCTGTGTGCTTCTGTAACTGGGCTTCATGAAAACCACTTCTCCATGAACCAGGAAGTCACCTCTCTGGACAATGGAAGGACTTTTCTTTTCTTATCTTATCCCTGCAGCTGTTATCTCCTAGGTGCATGCATACTTCGTCCATTTCCCTCCTTCCCACCCACCATCCACATGGACACGGGCACTGGCAACCCAAGCTACACCACTGGATCAAGGAAGAGCCATAGCTCAGTGGAAGAACATCTGATTCCTCTGTTCCTTTGATATGTTGGATCTGCAGCATTTCAGGTTCAAGCTAAGCAGCAATTATTTGTGCCTAAATCTTTCCCATATGACCATTTATTAAAACCTAGACATGGTAGAATTCTTCTTTTTCTAAATGATCACCTGATATGTATAAACTGGCAACAGTAGCTCCTAACCTTTTTAGCATATGGAGTTTTAATTTTATCATGATTCCCGTTTGACAATTAATTCATTTTCTTTTTTAAAAGAAAGTGAAGGAATGAGTAGACTTAATAAACTCATGTAACTGAACTCTGTGCCAATCAGACGTAATTACAATTTTCTCTTATCTTTCGGTTTTTGATTTCAGGTGGTCCTGGAGGGACGTCGATAAAAAAGAAGAAGAAACTCACAGAACTAGGAATAATGATAATAGCAGGCAGTAAAATAGCAAAATGAGGGGTGGGGGGATGCTGTGCATTCAGCACATTGCTGGGGAGTCTCCAGCCTGAAGATCAGTTTAGGCCAACCAAGGCTCCCCAATGGCCTCCAAGGTTGTTTTGGCCAAGCCATGCCTTCCTGGTCTACGTCTGATGCCATAAATGACATAGCTGGATAAATGGTGTATGTGGACCTGTAACACACTGATCAAATCCGCTGATCGTCAAGGCTTGCAAAGTACCGTGCAAGGGGGATTGCTTCTTGGTGTTACATAACATGTTGCATGGTGCTTTTGCAAGCCTTGATGGTCAGCTGTTTTCAAACCATGCAGTCCAAACCAGCTCTCTCCACTCTATCAGTGGCTGGATCCAGTTTCTCACTATTGGTTTAACAAGTCATGTGACCTCCCAGGGCAAGGAGATGAATAACTATACAACCTTTAGAAGATTTCTGAAGCCCTGTATAGGGAAGTTTTAAAACGTTTAATGTTTTATTATGTTTTTATCTATGTTGGCGCTATGGGTTAAACCACAGAGCCTAGGGCTTGCCGATCAGAAGGTCGGAGGTTCAAATCCCCGCGACGGGGTGGCCTCCCGTTGCTTGGTCCCTGCTCCTGCCAACCTAGCAGTTTGAAAGCATGTCAAAGTGCAAGTAGATCAATAGGTACCGCTCCAGCGGGAAGGTAAACGGCGTTTCCGTGCACTGCTCTGGTTCGCCAAAAGCGGCTTTGTCATGCTGGCCACATGACCTGGAAGCTGTATGCCGGCTCCCTCTGCCAATAAAGCGAGATGAGCGCCGCAACTCCAGAGTCGGTCACGACTGGACCTAATGGTCAGGGGTCCCTTTACCTATCTATGTTGGAAGCTGCCCAGAGTGGCTGGGGCAACCCAGTCTGATGGGTGGGTATCAATAATAAAATTGTTGTTGTTGTTGTTGTTGAATAGGACATCCCTATTTTCATCAGAGAATGTTGGAGGCCACCCCGCCCAGAGTGGCTGGGGAAACTCAGCCAGATGGGCGGGGTACAAATAATAAATTATTATAAAGTATTATATGCAAATGCTTTCATTATATTTTCTTATTAAATAAAAAAGACCTTCCACAAAGGGAAGGACACCACTGGATGCACCTCAGAAATATTTTCCTTACAAGTGAAATCAGGATTAAAACGTTTATGACAGGTTGTCAAAAAAATTCAATCAGGTTGTCACAGGGTAGACAAAACTGCTTTTTAGACTGAACCAACCTATAGGTTGCCAGCTGCCCACATCTATACTAAAATAATTCTTTTTTTAATCTGCAAGAAAATGGCGGCTGTTTACATTCTCTCCTTTAAAAATCTGGGCAGGGGTCAAAGTCATATTAATTGTCATGAATCTTTAAAGACACTATTTCAAAATGCTGGCCTGACCAGGATAATCATGGGGATGGATAAAAAGTGTGGCTGAAATAGAGGACTCAGGCCTTGAGAACTTCCCAAAGAGATTCCCAGTCTGGGCTTCACTGCTGCAAACTACTGCTCTTGAAAATTTACTAGCTAGTTTGCTTATAAAAGTCTAGAACTGATGGATCCCGGGTGATGCTGATGACAGCAACACTATAAAGGTGACAAGAATCAGTTTGGCATAATGCTTAATTTTATGACAGACTAAAATGGTGCCACATCGTGCCTTACAACATTATAAATATGCTGTAAAAAACACATAAAATGTTATAACTTGGTTTTGAAGGTTATGGTTGGCTCATTCAGCAACCAAAGAGATCTGCTTGTTAAATTTATCTAATTAGGCTATTTATACCTAGGTGCAAATTCTGCAAGTGTACCCTGCATATAGGATTCAGCTTGTTTGCAGAAAGCACCTTTTACTTTCAATTTCTTTACTATTCCTATGACACGGGGAAGGACTGGCTGTGGTTGCCACAATTGATTTTGTTGATTTAGAACATAGAAAGGGGGAAAGTTACTTTTAAGAGGCAAACAGAAATTCCTGCTCTAAAGGTTCCCAATAAATAATACAGAGAATAATTTAAAAGTGAATAAATGAAGGTGAGAGCAGGAAATACAGAAACCCATTTTAGGCTAATAAACTGGCAGCTATCTATAAATGTGAGTTAATGAAACATTCAGCTAAACCAAAAGTGTTGGGGATGAAATTTGCACTGGAAGGGAAAATCCTAGGAGGAATAATGTCTAATCAGGGCTTAGTGAGTTCCTTGACCTTCTTGTTCACTAACTTTACTCAACAACAGCAACAATAACAACAAGCATTTTGAAACTTGATTATTTTTCTGACTCCCAGAACCTTCAAAGTCAACATTTTGGCACCATGTTTATACATGTCCCTGACTGCACACGTTACATTTTGACATGCATGCAAAATTTGTCACTACAGTGGCATGATATTTTGAGAACTGAAGTCCAGAATCATGGTTTGCCATTGAGAAGCTGGCCTGTACTAATACAACCATGGAAAATCCACAGAAATCACTGAGTCTCAAACTTTGCTAAAGAAAAAAAGAAAAGGAAAAAAGATGCATTTATTTTTTTTTACTATAAGCAGCAAAATGGCATTGAAGAGTAAAACACATCTTGAATTGCCAAAATGCAGTATTTCAAAACAGTAAAGTAGCGATGTGGGGATGGGCAATGGGGGCAGTAGCCCCGGGCACAAAATTGTTAGGGGTGCAAAATTTCAACACCCAGTGCTGACTCAATATACCGTATTTTTTGCTCCATAAGATGCACCTTTTTCCTCCTAAAAAGTGAGGGGAAATGTCTGTGCGTCTTATGGAGCGAATGTGTGGCCGATCGCTGGCTCCCTTTCCGGCCCCGCCCCCTTCCCCGGGCCTCCATTGTTGAATGTTCTGCAGGCGGAGGCTGCTTGTTTCCCCAACGACATGTGACTAGCTGATTAGATTATCTGTCTGGAAACCATCAAAACGGCTCCCTTTCCTTTCCTAAAAAAGCAGCAGAACTGTGAGTTGAACCCCATAAAAACAGGATTTTTTCCCTTTGCAAAGTAAGTTCAACAACTTTAAGCTGATCCTCAAAAAAGGGGGCTTTTCCCCTTTGCAAAAGAAGCTGCAGAGCTTTGAGCTGATCCTCAAAAAAACGGGGCTGTCCCCCTTTCCTCCTCTAAAAACTAGGTGCGTCTTATGGTCAGTTGCGTCTTATGGAGCGAAAAATATGGTACCCCAAATTCAAATGGTAGGGGTTTGAATCATACACGAGTAGAAAAACAAACAAACAGTGAGCCTTAGGAATTGAAGGAAAAATGCCTGGAAGACCTGCTGGAAGAGAGAAGTCATAATCATAGGAGACTCCCATGCACACTTAAGTACTGTAAGAGAAGATGGTGCTAATGTTGTCTTCCTCCTCTCTCAATGAGCTTCCTTCTGCCTTCAGCCTACTCTGCTCAATAAAAATGAGTTCCTGGCTACACTGATCACACTCCCAGTACTTACAGGCTTCCTGGCACTATGGCAACTGAGCCACATTTTTCTGCCATCTTGTTCTCCCTGTTGGCTAGGCTTAGTTTTGGCAGCACTGCTTGTGCAACCTAGACATTCTTCTCCCAGAAATCATTGGAGTCTGTGTCCTTTGTTCCAGTGGGTGATGAGGGGGTGGCCTTCTGCTTGACCCAGATAGAGGCATCACCCTCGGACCCACCCACCCTCAAAAATGTACTGGATGAGGAGGAGTGGATGCAATGGGGCAGGGGAGAGAATCGGAGCACATTCTGTTTGTTTCACATTTAACTGCATGTAAGGATCTTTTGTGTCCTGAATGATAAAAGGTCTAATAATTTTTCATACTTACTTAATCAGTTTATCCTGTTTTGATTCACATACTAATGACAGATACATTGGAATGGTATTCTGAGGCCAACAGGAATGCATTCAAACACCAAGTGTTGCTCAAACAGTATTAACATAATTTCATGGGAGAATATGAACTAAAGCAGTTTGTAGCGAACAGCTTGTCAATATTTTATTTGCCGCAGACTTCTCTCCCCGCCCCCCGCCCACCACTCTGTAGGCAGTTCTTTGAAGTTGCAATTGTACAATGCAAAATCGATTTCTGAAGCCTGGACTTTAAATATACTGAAAAGAGAGAAAGTTAATGTGCTTGATGTAGGGAGTTTTCACACAAGAGCAAAAAGCAAACCTCCACTGGATTGATGTGAATTATTGTTAATAAGTAGGGATGCATCAAACCAGGACTTTAATTTCTGTGCATTTCATTCAGCCTTCCTGCATTTCTGTTTGTATGTGTGCGTGTATCTTAGCATTCAATGTTTAGGACAATATTGATCCACAAGAATAGAATAGTCAGACGCAAACTATTGTTGCATATTGCATGTGTATTTTCTGCAAACGCCTCACCTGGGCATAATGTTCTTCATTCAAAAGCACAAAGTATCTCTAATAGCAGAATAAGGACCGCTTACCATGATTCTGACAATGGCAGCCGTTGCAACCCAGCACAACTGCCAGGGAGCTGAGGGAAGGAAGTATTAGTCCGTGGGGTTGGCTGATGTAAGGACTTGTGGTATCGCTCACCAAATTTCAAATTTAAATGGGGCAATCAGAGGCTCAGAGGAGGGGCGGGGGTGATGCTCTGTTGGTAGACCTGGCTGAAGTAGTCAGGTCTACTTGCGGGACATCAAAACTGGCTGCACAGGTACCTGACAAGGACAGTCTCAATTGGTCTTCCCACCCTGTATACTGTGGTTCTGGCCAGTAGTAAGGAGTCAGTGCCCAAACATGACATTGATGTGGAATTGACTGGTCGCCATATTTAGAGCCAGGAAGGAATTTGCCTGCAGATGTATTGGGCCTGCTTGTGGTTTTGTTTTTGTTTTGTTTTTTTACCTTCCTCATATCAATTGTCACAACCTTTGGTAGAAAAAGGCAGTGGGTTGGATCCTAGGTTGGCTAGGTGTTTGTGCTCTGCCCCACCAAAATGATAGAAAATTCTGGGTAACTCAGTAAAGATTCCCCAGCTAGATCCTCCTGCCATTCCTCTGCATCCAACCAGTCCATGACAGTAATGCAAGACAGGAGCTCCCATTTCTGGGACTTTTCAGAAACCCTGCCAGCTTTGTAATGATATCTTCATCAGTTAGTAGGTACTAGAGATGAGGGAGGATTGAGCTCACACTGCGACCTGGAGGAAATTCATCTGGGTCCTATCTCTCAAACCAAGTCCTGAGAATGGAATGGAAATTTGCAGTTTGGTCTGCATATCTATTTTAAATCTTAATTTGTGTAAACCAACCCTGAGTCCTGGTCTGGCAGGAAGAATTAATACAAGTACACTGATACTAATAATTGACAGTGTGTAACACTCACTAATGGAGAGGGGCTGTAGCTCTGCCATTGAAGAACCTGCTCCCAGTTTTGATCTCAGGCATCTCAAGGTAGGGCTGGGAAGGTGCCTTTCCTGAAATCCCACAGAGCCACTCCCAGTTAGCATTGGCCATGTTGAACTGAATGGACCAACAGCCTGACTCAGTATAAAGCAGCTTCCTATGTTTCACCAGTGTGGAACGGCCTCCCATCGAACGTTAAGGAGATAAATAGCTATACAACTTTTAGAAGACATCTGAAGGCAGCCCTGTATAGGGATGCTTTTAACGTTTGATGCTTTATTATGCTTTTAGATATGTTTGGAAGCCGCCCAGTGTGGCTGGGGCAACCCAGTCAGATGGGTGGGGTACAAATAATGAAATTATTATTATTACAGGTCTTTCCAGTGTCTGGTTATGATGTTTCTGGCTGCTGAGAGTAAATGGGTTATGAGTTCTTTGTGGTGTAAGTGGGCATGAACAATCGCACCCTACGCCAACCCCGACCGCTCTCACCACTAAAGGAGCACAAGCGAACAACAGAGAACCTGCACAAACGACGCTGACACCGAACCCTACATATACTAAATAGAAATACCGCCACTCCACCCTACCCATCTCCCCATCCCGCCCACCTCTCTCCCCCTTTTCTTCCTAATGTCTCAACAAACGAAACTGCTGTATAAAAATGTTACATGGGGAAAAAATATTATTATTATTAATTATAAGTGGAAGATCTTTTTTAAAACGGAAAAGCGTTTTTGAGAGATTAACTTTTCTTTGTTTGCCTTTGTATGAAACTAACTCAGAGAGTAACCTACATGAATATGTAGCAGAGACTGGCCCCA
Organism: Darevskia mixta; assembly: GCA_034641385.1. Taxonomy (NCBI): domain Eukaryota; kingdom Metazoa; phylum Chordata; class Lepidosauria; order Squamata; family Lacertidae; genus Darevskia; species Darevskia mixta. Next base: position 14,905,417 of record JAWWNH010000017.1, read on the forward strand.
AGGAGTGGTTTGAGAGTGGAAGCTGTCAGAGAGGAAGGAGGATGCAAAGGGAGTAGCTCAACCAGCTCCTGGCTTTCTCTTAAATAATGAATTCTCAAAACAGAAATAAAAACACAGTTCATTTTAAGGCGGTGGCGGGGAGGGGAGTTGACAATAAGAAAAATGTAGCAGGAGAAAGCCATCTGCTGATGATGCTAAAGGTTCCATGTACACAGTCCCCTGAGTTCTTTTAGCCAAAGAGAAAGTTACAACTGTGTTTGCGGCAAAGTACAAAAATAGCTTTGTTTCTTTTGCCACCTCTATCCGTCCATGTCTTGGGTAATATATGAATTTGCTATGACAGCCATGAATAATTTAGAAATTGTTCTTGCCTGTCCCATGCCTAGTTTAGTTTGGATGCATAGAACATTTAATATTTCATGCCAGTAGCCTTTATTTTTTACGCATAGCCCTCCCTTCACCTCATTTCTATGAGCTGAATAGCTCCAGTGAAACTTTAGATGACCCTCCCTCCCTTTCGTTGTCCTCCATTAAACAGAATATTTTAAGAGAGGGTTTGGGATGCATTAACATAATTTATTAAAGATCTTAATTACTTTGTTGCAGCTTTCTAATGATTTCAGATCAGGTATTGAGTTTGTCGCAATACCTCTGGAGGGTTTTCAGCATGAGAAAAAAAATCGTGGGGAAAAAGATCCTATGGAAATACAGTTTTGGGGATTACATTTTTAAAATGTGTAGTGATCTCCTGCTAGTACCTTTAAACTCACGGAAGGGCTTTCGATCCAGCAGAGATATCTCCTGAGTGAAGCGGAGAACAAGTCCTGTAAATTGCCTGCAGAGAGTTGCCCTCTTCCCAAAACAGGGTGTAAAGTTGCTATGGTGGTGGGAAGGAGCCAACAAAAATTGTTTCTCCTCTCCCACTAGTGCAGGTGGCTGCTAAATAAAAACCCACCCTGCCATGAGCATAAGAGTATTGGCTGAATGCCACCTGTGGCAAGGTCTCAATGTTCAGCATCTCAGGAATGAAGTTTGCTCATCACTTTGGCTGCATTCATACGAGCAAAACAAGCAGCACTAAAATGCTTTGGCATGGGAGGAGAAGTTAAGCCATAAACTGGAATTAAGAACATTCATCCTGATTGCTGTTGCGTTGGGAGCCCGTTAAGTGCAGATTCTGCTTTTTCAGCCACTGTTAGTTCAACACTGCCATTTGAAGTTCAGTCCCCAGAAGCCTCGAGTTCATCTGCAGTTAAGATTCTGCTGTTTCATTGGAGGCAGAAACTTGCATACTAAAGAGATGGAGTTCCAATTCCTTTCCTATGGTTGACCTAGATGTCATTTAGTTTCTGCTGCCGTGAATTCATTGGGAATCTCTGCACAGGTGGAATTCAATTCTTGTCCCTCAAGTGGGGAAAGACCCACTCTTCTCCACAGGCTGACGTATCTCATAGCTGTAAATATAATGAAGGAAAGTGACCAGAGTTGGAATAAGCTATCCTCCTTCACAATGTAATGATGGATGAAGATTCCAACCTGGCATGCATTACGAAGACCTGGGTTTGGGAGATGGATGAAGCAAGTGTTACCAGCTCTGCCCTACTGAGCTGGTTATAGGGGAGAGGAGTTGTTGCAGTTCATCAGAGTTCATTATCCCTTACTGAGAAATTTCTCTGCCTTGGAGTGGAACTACATTTGCAACTACCTTGCTCTTAGCTCAGAAATACACTGGGACCCAGTGCAGCGCTTTTACCGTAAGTGCAACATGTTAATACAGAACTACTGGGCCACAGCATTCTTGACTACCTGCTGTATCCAAACCACCCCTCAAGGGTAGCCCCATGTAGCTGATACAGTAGCTGATGCTGGAAGAAAATGCCTGGCCACTGAGGATACCTGTGCCTCCATAGACATCAATGAATCTAGGAGCCCTACCAAGCTGTGTATCTGCTCCTTCAGGGACAGTCTATCCTCATCTACTTACCTGGATGTTGCGGCTGTTGTTATTAATGGTATCAATTTCTCTGCTTCCCTTTGGACCACATCAGCAAGGCCAAGAGGGGAGTCTTGTCACATGGGCAGCTCAAGACCTCCATGCACACTGCCCAGGCTTGCACCCAAAGGAGGTCACTTTGATGCTGATAATGCAGTGGTTGACCTCACCCTCCATTGCATGAGACAGACAGATGCCAAACACTGTAGGACTATTCCTGAAAATATGTACCGTATGACCGGGAAGCTTGCTTCCAATTAAAACGTTATTGCTTACAGCATTTCTCGCTGGAACTACTGGGGAATAAAGTGAAACTCACCATAACAGGAAGTTTTCTTACATTAAAAAACAACAACAGATTTTACTAATAGGGGAATACTAACATAATGTTTTCTTAAGAGAAGGAAGAAAGATAATTAGGAGCCTTGTATATTATTCTGAAAACTGTAAGAACTTTTATTTCTTTTGAAGAATCGGACCCACTTCTTCTCCCAATTAAAACCAAACCCTGTGTTACTGCTTTCCGGACACATAAATCCATTCCATGTGTTGCCCCCACCACACAAATAACTGTCAATGCGTGTGCGAGGATTATTTTGTTATGCATAAACAGTTCTTCACAGAACTCTCTATTATTTATCACATTAAGTCCTCCCTGAGCTGCGCCATGCCTACACTTGCAGTAAACTCTCTGATCTTTGCAGTACAACAGCAGATTTCTACATAATCTCCCCAAATGGCAACTTGCACTAGTTCTGGAGCTGATTAATGGAAAGGAAATAAAGAGACCTTCAGAAGTATCTCTTAGTAGTAGAAGAGTGTAAAGAAAAACAAAACACTCTTATGTTTGTCTACAACATTTTAATGTATCCCAAAATCATCCTGGCAGAGTAAAGGGCAACCTGCTGTTACACTCCATGGTTTGATTTAGAGGAAAGCTTTCTCTCTCTCTCTCTCTTTTTTTTTTGTCCAGGGACAGCTTGAGGTTAGAGGGGGTCCCTTGGCAAAGTTTTCTTTGGTGAACCTTCTATTCTGTTAATTGGCCCTGGCAGGCTTAACCTGGCTGTGGTGGCAGAGCTCCAAGTATCACTGCGTGCCTGGACTTAGCCCCTTTTGAAATCCCCCACAATGCACTAGAGTGATGCTAGGTCAGGGACATTGTGGGAAACTAAAAGGGTAGCTAGATCCAGATGGCTTTTGCTACTTCAAGTACTAAGCCAAAATGGAGCTGGGGGCTACAGCAGCCATCACTAGTGGGTTCGGCCAGGGTGCCGAAGGCCTGGTAACTGACCAAGGATACCAGGCTCCACGTGTCTCTGGTAATATCTAGGTCGGAGTGGAGAAGACTCCCACATCCCAAAGTAGTTAAAAGCACCAGTTGTGTGAGTTCCTCCCTTTCAGTTTTACCTCTTGCTATGCTTGAGAGAGACGAAAATTGCCTTCATTCACCCTCATGCCAGAGCAATAGTGCCTTACTGTTTTTTTAGCTGGAGGGAGGGAGGTGTGGCTTTGAAGCATGGGTAGGCAAACTAAGGCCCGGGGGCCGGATCCGGCCCAATCATCTTCTAAATCCGGCCTGCAGACGGTCCGGGAATCCGGCCAGGAAGGCATAGGCTATGGGAGGGGATGTCTGTCTCTCCTCTCTCACTGCTAACTCTCTCCCCCACACCTCCAGTTTTATCTATTGATGCTAGTTGAGAGAAAGCTGGTGCAAAACATGGCAGTATAAAGGGACAAAAAGAGGTATGTGGATGGTGGGAAGTGGGATTATATTATTATTATTATTATTATTATTATTATTATTATTATTATTAATTGAATTTATATACCGCCCTATAACCCAAGGTCTCAGGGCGCTTCACTGAATAAAATCAAAATATAAAACCACAAAATACATAATCAAAATAAAAACAACAACCCTAATAACCCTCCACTCCCCCAAAGCACATTTTAAAAGGGAATGGGATCATCACAACATTTAAAGTAAGACAATTAACAAAGCCACTAGTTGGAAAGACCATGATCTCAGAAACGTCTGCAGGAATATTAATTGGCAACCAAATTGGCTGGGTGCCTTTCTGATACAGTTAAGCTGCATCCTAACTGTTTCCTGGTTCTTTGTTTATGTTTCCTGTTTTCTTTTCCCAAGCAGAGATAATGTGTAAGCCTGGTGTCAGCTCCCTAAGAAAAGGTCAACAACTTTGGGGTTCCCCCCCTTAAAAAAGGTCGACAACTCTGGGAAATGGGGGGGGGGAGGGTTCTTTGCACCACAGCGCAGGATATGCTTACGCCAGCCCTGGCAGTGGTGCATTTCTCAGATATGTAGGTCCATTAAGAGAGTGCTGCATGTCACTTGCAAAACTTTACCAGATTAAATAAAAAAATACTATGTACTGAAAATAGGAATAAACAAGTCTTCTATCAATGGGCTACACTGCTAATTAAGCCTGTATCTAAAGCAATCTTTTCCAAGGGACTGAGTTAGAGCTGCAGCAAAATTGCTGTGATCTTTTGCTCCCAGAGCAAAGATCCATTTTTGTTCTTCTTCTGAAGAAGAAGCAATAGGCAGTCACACGGGGGGGGGGGGTGTTTGCAACAGAACGAACAGAAGAAAACAAAGCATGAACAATCAGGCATTTGGTGCTCAAGGTGTTTCAAGTATGTAGGGTTGCTTTTTTTAGGAAGACCCAGTGGTTTTTTTCTTTAAAAAATGTTTAGGGGTCCTCTCATTTTCCTACTCATATTGAAATTCTGTCCCTCAATGAGGCCAAACTTAGATTCACAAAATGTTTAGGGGTATGCGTACCCCTGTGTCCCCCAGAAAAAAGCACTGGGAAGACTCCAAAATTGTTGAGCTTTCTGGGGGAAACCTAACCCCAAAACAGTGATTTTAAGCTTTTTCAGCTGTTTCCGCTGCTTTTTCCATCGCGTTGCCATACACCCAGGTTTTTCCTGACATTATGCCAATGCAGCAAAATCCCCCCCTGACAACATTTTTACACCAGAAAGCCAGGACATGTCAGGAATTTTCCTGACATATGGCAAGCCTAAAAGTATGCCAAGCAGAGTGTCCAATCTCATCTTTTGAATGGGAAATCCACAGCAACAGCCCAATTTCATTTGTGTCTGTACTTTTTTGTGGGGTTGGTGGATGTCAGGAGTGTTTTAGAGCAAAAGAAGCATAGGACAGGGAGCTCTTATCACTCCAGCAGTCTGATTGTAGTGGTTATGAAGTTCAGGCTTCAGCCATTTGGGTGCAAGCAGCCATTTTATAAAGCAAAAGTGGAAAAGCAAAGAAGCAGCTGCGCCTAGTTTTCTAGGGGCACTGAGGAAACAGACAAGGCGTCCATCATGTGATGCAGTGGCTCCAGTAAGAAAAGGAAGCCCAGGTCAATCCCTCCCAAGACCATTTCATGCAGAGGTGGTATACTGGCTGTTGTATGGGATCAGTTTGAACCTGTTACCTCCGAAGATGTGGACAGGCTGCTTGGACAAGCAAAACTGGCCACCTGCCTTCTTAATAATAATAATTTTATTATTTATATCCCACCCATCTGCCTGGGTTTCCCCAGCCACTCTGGGCAGCTTCCAGCACATATAAAAACATAATAAGTAAAATAATAATAAAATAATAATAATAATAATAATAATAATAATAATAATAATAATAATAATATTTATACCCTGCCCATCTGGCTGGGTTTCCCCAACCACTCTGGGCGGCTTTCAACAGAACATTAAAATACAATAATCTATTAAACATTAAAAGCCTCCCTAAACAGGGCTGCCTTCAGATGTCTTCTAAAGGTCTGGTAGTTGTTGTTCTCTTTGACATCTGAAGGGAGGGCATTCCACAGGACGGGTGCCAGTACCGAGAAGGCCCTCTGCCTGGTTCCCTTTATTGACCCTTGTCCATCCTGGCTTATAACAGCAAGCCTGATAGGACTGGGGAATGGGATGGTGAATGCTTCCCTCTGTGAGGGAGTCTCTGTGTAAAGCTCTCCCGTCAGATGTCAAAGGGATAAATTATTATACAACCTTCCATAGACATCTGAAGGCAGCCCTGTACTGGGAAGCTTTTGATGTGTGCTATTCTGTTGTGTTCCTGTATATTTTGTTGGAAGTTACCCAGAGTGGCTGGGGAATCCAGTCAGATGGGCAGGGTAAAATAAAATAAAATTGCATTATTATTATTATTATTATTATTATTATTATTATTATATTACAATATGTCCACAATCTTCCAGTACGTCCTATCTGGAACCTAGCCAAATTAGAGGACAGGTGATGAAACCTTTCTTTTCAATATTCATGGTTAATTGCTGTTGCTGGAGGAAGGTCGCTGAGGTTAATGAAGCTCTTTCAACCCTGGTCATAAAATAACAGCATCAGGCTGCCAAGCTTTTTTGTTTACTTCAGGATGTATCTGTCAGGGACTGGCTGCACAAAGAGGATTGGCCAGAAAGAGAAGATTGGGAGGAGAGGCTGGATGCTGAGAGGGCAACAGGGTTTAGTGAGCAGGATGGGATTGTGACGGGGAGCAGTTCAGACTCCAAGGCTGAAGCAGTGGAAGAGGATCAAGAGGCTGCAGAAGAATACAGTGGTACCTCTGGTTACGTACTTAATTCGTTCCAGAGGTCCGTTCTTAACCTGAAAATGTTCTTAACCTGAAGCACCACTTTAGCTAATGGGGCCTCCCGCTGCCGCTGCGCCACCGCTACCCGATTTCTGTTCTCATCCTGAAGCAAAGTTCTTAACACGGGGTAATATTTCTGGGTTAGCAGAGTCTGTAACCTGAAGCGTATGTAACCTGAAGCGTATGTAACCCGAGGTACCACTGTACAGGGAATCTTCCTCTCCTACTGTGACAAGCATCCCTCCCCTCTTTTCTCCAAGGACACGCAGAGAGATACATAGAGTGAGAGATGCCCAGACACAGTTTGAGACTGCTTGGGAAACATCCAGGAGATGAGGAGCCTTAAAGGTGGCTGAAGGCGAGGACCATCATTCCTGGCAACTGCTCTATAGGGGCAGGACTTACCTGGATGTGTTGCTGAGTTGTATGCCATTTTTTGAATAAAGGGTTAACTTTTTGGCAAACTCTGCTTCTTGCTTGCAGACCTTCGTCTGACTGTAGCCCTGACAATATCAGATGAAAAAAGGAACACCTCTTGATTGGTCCCCCATAACAGCCTGAGAGAGCCATCTTCTCCAGCATTCTGATCTCACTGTGGCAAACCAGATGCCTATGTTTTTGTGAATATTATTGCTGTATTTTTAAAACTTGCTGATAGAAGAAGAAGAAGAGCTTGGATTTGATATCCCGCTTTATCACTACCCGAAGGAGTCTCAAAGTGGCTCACATTCTCCTTTCCCTTCCTCCCTCACAACAAACCCTCTGTGAGGTGAGTGGGGCTGAGAGACTTCAAAGAAGTGTGACTAGCCCAAGGTCACCCAGCAGCTGCATGTGGAGGAGCGGAGATGCGAACCCGGTTCCCCAGATTATGAGTCTACCACTCTTAACCACTACACCACACTAGATCACTTCAGGACTTTTTAGTGGGAAGTGATATACCTTAATAAACCTAAACCTATGGGAAGTCTGCCAACAGGACCTAAGCCCAATAACCCCTTCACCCAAACAGAGAAGAAAATGACTTTAAATTTTCACCAGCTGCATTAATGTCTATCACTTTGTGAACTGATCTCAATAACTGCAGCTTCATTAGTCAAGTAGTATATAGCTGTGTTTCTGTGAGTTTTAATAGCCAATCTCCTTCAACTTAGCTGCTAATTGTTTCCAGGTGATAGCATATTGACACCTAGGTACTTTGCGGAATTGTGACTTTTGTTCAAGTACTGAAACTCTACAACAGCAAATGAAAAGGTACACAAATTTGACAGGAGATTGCAGTATTGAACGAAGACGCGTGCATTGCAATCTCCATTTTCTTACCTCTTGACTGAATTCAGGGAAACACCCCTTCCACAAAGAAACTAGAATGCTGATACCAAAACTCATTTTCCAGGATGAGTTCCATGTATAAAAACTCATGAAAACCATGACCCTTTCAATTGGAAAACAATGTGGATATCTTAAAGTAAATAATTCAACATCCAGGGCTGGTTAGAATGGGGAATGGATTTTCCATGATCACCTTTTCTTGCATATTTACTGGCAGATACTTTATATTTAAGAAATAGGACCTTTCCACCATTGTTGGTCTGTAGTCTTCAGGATGAGTTGGCAATGTCCATGCATGTATGAGAACAACCCTGGAGCTGAATTTTGTCCAAAACCAAACAAGACACGTTCAGTTCTCAGGCTTTAGTCTATCTCAGTTCGCTTCTATGGGTGGTTGCAATGTTCCGACGAAAGCACCCCTTTAATTAAGATCACATTCTATACATAATGAGGGCTCGCTAATGTTTGCTAATGTCTAAAACTAATTTATGACCGATTAGCAGCCCTCCCTGCAGCTGAGGCAGCTGCATAAAACCCTTTCCCCTCCAACAGCAAATGCTTTTATGCAGGGAGCCTAGAAGTGTCAAAAAATGCAGACCAAGTCAACATTAAACCTCTAAGCCGCAGTCCTCAAAACGTATAATCCTCTATTTTGTAATTGCTTTTCTGTTATCCCCTTCGTACCTGTCATAGCCAGTCCCCAGAGGCAGTGCAGAGCAATTAAACTTACGATATTTCATTTTCATAAGAGAGGATCATCTCAGGCCGATGGAAGGAGAGCGAAGGAACTGAAAACATGCTCCCAGTAAAAGCCGGTGTCATTACAAGATAAATCTGGATGTATGAAAAAGATGGGCATAGATATTGCCCTGGATTCAGGGGTGCTATTTCAGAATTGGGGGGGGGCAGTTGTCTCAGTTCCAAAGCCGCCACCCCCTAACTAAATTCTATTCCAAGCTACATCACCAGAAGTACAGTGGTCCCTCGACTTACGAATGTAATGCATTCCGAAGGGACCGCCGTAGGTCGAAAAAATCGTACGTCGAGTCCCCATAGGAATGCATTGGGAGAAAAAAAATCGTACGTCGAAAAAAACTGCATCTAAACTTCGTAAGTCAAGGAAACCGCATCTAAAACGGCCGCAATTTCCATTCGGAGGTCGAAAAATCCGTAAGCGCGCGGCCACTTTTTTCACTCGTAACTCGAAAAATATGGAAGTCGGGTCATTCATAAGTCGAGGGACCACTGTATAGTGTCCTGATGCACCTTTTGCATGGCAAGACTGCACCATAAAATCCAGAGAGATTTATAAACTGACTGGCAATTGGGTTCTGGTTCTAAGTCAAGATCGGAAGCATCAGAATGAGTTGCTCCACTGCAAATAGACCAAAAGAACACCTCCTTTATTCCTAGTGCAATGTTCCTGTTCAGGGTCCCAGGCAGCCTGCCACTCCCTCCTGCAGGACACTCCATTCCATGCCCCACTGGCTTTCCATTTCCCACTTTTCTCCTAACAGTCAGATATCATTTTGTAGCCAATGAAAACACCCATGCCTGCTATTAACCTACAGTCACCATAGTAATTCAATAGCGAAAAATATGTTAGGACAAAACAGTAACCGCAATACTGGGGGAGGCAGGGAAGATCTAGCATCTATTTTCTCTTGAGAATGTTTTTTATCGATACTGCTACATAAACACCATATGTGAAACAAACAGGCTACATACGTTACAATAAACAGGATTCCCCCCCCCCCAACCCTTGGTACACCAAAAATGAAGTGCAGAAAATTCATTTTCAACATATAAAGGTAAAGGGACCCCTGCCCGTTAGGTCCAGTCGCGGACGACTCTGGGGTTGCGGTGCCCATCTCGCTTTACTGGCTGAGGGAGCCGGCTTACAGCTTCCGGGTCATGTGGCCAGCATAACTAAGCCGCTTCTGGTGAACCAGAGCAGCGCACAGAAATGCCGTTTACCTTCCCACCGGAGCGGTACCTATTGATCTACTTGCACTTTGACGTGCTTTCGAACTGCTAGGTTGGCAGGAGCAGGGACCGAGCAACGGGAGCTCACCCCGTCGTGGGGATTCAAACCACCCACCTTCTGATTGGCAAGCCCTAGGCTCTGTGGTTTAGACCACAGCGCCACCCACGTCAACATATACAACACAGCAAATAGACAAGGGATATTATTTTCACAGTTCATGCCTTAATCCAGGCATGGCGATCTGGATCCAAGAGATGGGCGGAATCATTACTTCCCCTAGGCCACCCCACTCCATTGGCCACCTTTGGCAAGTGGGGTAAGACTGCCAGTTTGTCAATCATCTGATGTTGCAATGATGTCAGGTGATGCTTTTTCCTTTGAAACCAAAATGCACAGACAAATGCATAGGGCTTCACAAGCACAGACAATCAGCTGCCTGCACCCCCTGCTGTTTCCCTCCCCCCAAGTGACAACCATCACATACATTCCAACATTTTTCCGATGAAAATAGGAATGTCCTATTCAATTATTATTATTTTTATACCCTGCCCTTCTGACGGGGTTGCCTCAGCCGCTCTGGACTGCTTCCAACATATATAAAAACATAATAAAACATTAAACATTAAAAAAAAAATCTCCCCTGTACAGGGCTGCCTTTAGAGGTCATGTAAAGGTTGTATTCTTTGATGAAAATAAGGATATTCTACCATACTCTCCAACATTTCTCTGATGGAAATAGGGACGTCCTATGGAAAAGCAGGACATTCTGTGATCAAATCAGAAACCAGGACGGCTTCTGTAGATCTGAGACTCTCCCTAGAAAATAGGGACATTTGGAGGGTTTGCCATCATGGCAGTTAGATCTTAACCCATCTACTGAGTACTGTTTTATGTATGATAAACGTCAGTGGAAAATGATGAAAAGAGGGCACTATCATGCATAAAAATGTGCCATGAGTGTATATCCGTATAACCGTTACACAAAGTGAAAGACCATGCCGCTTCTTTTCAGATGAACATAATTGAACCTGGCTTAACCATCCCATTTCCATCTCCCCCCACTTAATTGTGCACCTGGAGAAGCCATGATGTACACTCACTTTCCAACACATACAGCTGTGGGGAAATAAGCATCTCTATGGACATTGGATGTTGCCTTATACTGGGTCTGAACGCTGGTCAGTCAAGCCCAGTCTGGTCAATTCTCTCTAGCAGGAGGTCTCCAGGACCTCTAGTAGAGATTGTTCCTGCTACTTGACAATTTAACGGGAGACGCCTGGGATATTGAGCATAGTGCCTTCTGTACTTCAAGCAAAGAGCTACATCTGACTTGGTAAGGGGAGATTTCTTTTTCTTAAGAGGGATATCATCCCTGTATGGAGATGGGAACTGCCATGTGAAATTGTAACTAGACTGCAGCTCTATTACACTGAAGAAGAGGGCTGGATTTAGGTTTGATGAGGCCCTAAGCTACTGAAGGTAATGGGGCCCTTTATATGTCCAGCTGTCCTTTGTCAACAACAAATTGTCGCTGGTTTTTTGTTGTTGAATATATGCTATATAGCAATTTATGGACCTAATAGGTATCTAAAGCCATTTGCGCTTGTTGCCATGCAACCAGTCCATGCAGAATGCAGGCACCCTATATATATACTGTATAGAAATGAGCAAACCAGTGATATTTTAGGGAGCAGGTTAGCGGGGGGGTGGGGGTCATTACTTACATCATAGGAGCCTACACAACACAAAACACTGCTGCTGTATGTAGGTTTTATTTTATTTGTTTTTTAATCATATATTCTGGAAATGTACATCCAGATTTTTTTCCCTTTGATTTTTTTTGGGGGCCCCCAAGAGAGTGCGGTCCTAAGCTGTAGCTTGTTTAGCTTATACCAGGGGTCGGCAACGTGTGGCCCATGGACTGGATGCGACCCACGAAGACCGTATTACCCACCCACGAGCCGCCCGCAAACTGAGCCGCCTGCTTGGCAAGTCCCCTGTGCGCTGCGCTAAACCACCGCGGCACAGGGACTCGCTGAGTGGTGCTGGAAACTGCGTCTGTGCATGTCCAGATGCCAAAAATTGCTTCTGCGCTGGTGCAATTTTCGGAGTCTGGGCATGCACAGAAGCGATTTCTGGCACTGTGGAGATGCACAGACGTGATTTCTGGCATCGCGCTGCACCAGTCCGGCCCATGGACAATCTCCATGGAAGTGATCCGGCCCATAGCCGGTAAACGTTGCTGACCCCTGGCTTACACCGTCATACCTCTAGTTGCATTCACTTCATGCTGCGGATTTTCGGGTTGTGAACGCGGCAAATCCAGAAGTGTATACTTCTGGGTTTCGCCATGTGCACGCGCAGAAGCGTTCTGCGCACTTTGCGCATGCGCAGAAGCGCTCTAACGTGCTCCGCGCTTACACAGCAGCACCGCTCTATTTGCGGACTTTTCGGGGAGCGAACGACACCCCGGAACAGATCGTGTCCGCAAATAGTGGTACCACTGTACGTAAATTCGGCACTGATGAAGAAACATACATCGCCACATCTGAAGTCCTGCTGACTAGCTGGGGGTACGAGATAGCAGTTTTCTATGGCCCCATCCAGCTGCACTATACATTTAAAGCATCATCATACCATTCTAAACAGTCATGGCCTCCCCCAAAGAATTCTGGGCACTGTAGCTTGGTAAGGATGAGAGTTGATAGGAGAACAACGATTCACTTTACAAAGCTACAATTCTCATAGTGGTTCAATGGTCAATCCCTCTTCCCATGGAAGTCTGGGAATTGTAGCTTTGTGAGGGAAACAAGAGTCTCCTAACTGCTCTCAACATCTATAACAAAGCCTCCAACGACCCCTGAAAGACAGTTATAAACGGTATTTGATTATTAGAATGCAACAGTACTTAATATATTAAATAGCATTTGATAGCTGATTTTCAGTGATATTTTTATCCTATATAATTTGACACATAACGAGCCATCGTAATTAGTGTTTGATATATTATAGCAATTAGCAGGAAATGCTAATTAGTATTTAATAACATATGAGACTTCATATTTGAAGCTTGCCAACATCAAACCAATCAAGAGGCGGCAACAAGTTGGAAGGAGGAATCAGATTCCAGTCATTATGCATTGAGGAAAATGACATTCACCATGGGAAATTCAGCATTTTGTGCTTCTGAAATTTCTCATTCTAAAATGCAGGTGGGAAAATGAAGGAATTTTGTTCACTTGTGCTTTCTGCATCAAAGCTACTTTGCACTTTTGGAAATGCAATGAACAGTGGGTGTGGGAATGACTTTGCGTGGTCAGGCGGAGTCCCCCCGAACCCCGGGCAGCTCCTGAGGAAAATAACAACACGTGACAACGTTCTATGGGATTAAATTGGCCACAACTTTATTAATATTCAGATGTAGGGAGACCTTGGCTCAGGCATTGGGCGTTTATCCTTCCCCAGTCCCCCAGCCGGGGTTCTGGGTAATTTTCAGGGTTATCCAACTTCCCAGGTAATGACTGACTCCTGTACTGTCTGTTCCCTCCCTCTACCTGGCCAATCCCCCTGGCACACCTCCCCAGCCGGGATTGGGCGGCTGCTGGAATATGGGCCACAGGTATCCAGCCTGGGAAGGCGGTGCCAGACCCAACTGCCAGGAGCTGCAACGTGATCTCAGAGGGCTGCTCGCGACCCCCATTTGATGTGGGGAACGGTCATTCAGGTAACATATGGAGGTGGTGAGCAGGATGGAGAAAATTCTGTCTTCTTGGCAGGCTAGCTTGTTTTCATTTTTACAGTAGAATCACTTCCCTCCGTCAAGCCACTTTCACTCAGTTTTCATGGTCTTGTGAACTCATGGCAACTCTTTAAACACCTTCTCTTTACAGTCTCTGCTTCCCATCTCTCAGTGCAATTGACATCACCCCACACGTGTACTTTTAAGCAGCACTTTGGTGCTACGGCAAAGTCTTTATTCTCAAACTTCATAGATGAACAAACATTCTCTGGCTTCATATCTCACCTGGGAGGCAACACTTCTTCTATCCACAAGCTCCCCGCCCCCCAGATATTGCTGGCAATTGTCTAAAGAGTGGATATAGGTAAGAATTTTTTTTCAGTTACAGGTAGGTAGCCTTGTTGGTCTGCCATAGTCGAAACAAAATAAAAAAAAATCCTTCCAGTAGCACCTTAGAGACCAACTAAGTTTGTTATTGGTATGAGCTTTCGTGTGCATGCACACTTCTTCAGATACACTGAAACAGAAGTTTTTGTTTTTATTTCTTTTTGTGATTTATGTTAGTGGAGTATGTTGATTCAATTGTAAAACCTAATAAAAAAAGTTCATACACACACACACACACACACACACACACACACATACAGGTGAAACTCGAAAAATTAGAATACCGTGGAAAAGTTCATTTCTTTCAGTAATTCAACTTAAAAGGTGAAATGAATATATGAGATAGACTCATGACAAGCAAGATATGTCAAGCACAATTATTTGTTATACTTGTGATGATTATGGCGTACAGCTGATGAGAACCCCAAAGTAACAATTTCAACTTTGGGGTGCTCATCAGCTGCACGCCATAATCATCACAATTATAACAAACAAAGGCTTGAGATATCTCGCTTGGCATGTCATGAGTCTATCTCATATATTAAACTCCAGTAGCTAATGAAAACAATTGCTTACATAAATGGACTTTTCCACAATATTCTAATTTTTCGAGTTTCACCCTCTCTCTCTCTCTCTGTGTGTGTGTGTGTGTGTGTGCAGTGCATTTTTCTAGGGGTACTCAACACCTCCCCCCCCAAATGTTAAAAGTGTGGCACTTACTGTAACAACTTCATAGTACCATCACCTCCCTCCCTCCCTCCCTCCCTCTCTTCCTCTCTCTCTCTCAAAAAAGCAATGTATAATGAAGATCTGATCACCACCCAAGACTAATTTATCATGTGTATGCGTGTGTGAGAGAGAGACAGAGGGAGAATATGATAGAGGATAAATCGCTCCTTGCAGTAAGGGTAGGATAAACATGAAATAAATAAATGTAATAATACTAATTGGGGGGGGGAGGGGCAGATCTTCAGCGCTGAAAACCTAAGCAGGATTACCATGAAGGCAATCCTTTTAAACTGACTGGAATTTACATCCAAATACACATGCTGAGGATTAGGTTGCCAATCTCCTCTTTTATTTAGGACAACACGGGGAATGCAGCCCAGGCCGCCTGCCTTATGTTCCCAAGTAATCAGCAGCCTCCATTTCATTGTGGTTTAAAACCCTGAGAATCCGCGGGGGACCCAGTGAGGGACAGGCATTCTTCGGCAAGCCATACTGTCTCTCCAGAGCTGTGCACACTGCCAGAAGCCTGATGAATGTTTATGATCAACATGTGTGCAATATAAGGGTATGATTCATCATTGTGTAGTAACTGTTTTGAGCATTACCAGAAGTGTGATAAACGTTTGCTGGCAGCTTGTTGGCAATAGGATTTATTTAGTGTTGACATTTACTCTATTCGGCTCTTTTCCCCCCTCCAAAGCTCATGCTTGGTCTGTGGCATGTAGTACATACCAATGAGGATGGAAGTACCGAGAGAAAGAATTGCTCTTGAATCATGTAACGTTCGCTGCATCCTGTAGTTTGTAACATTTGACTTCTTTGGTTTTCCCAAGGAGTATAGGAGATAACCAAGAGATCATTTTAAAACATGTTTGCTTAAAAAAGAGCGAGATTTGCATCTGTCATTTGGATTTTCCTTCCGTGCTTTCTTGAGGGACCATTTATGTAATTGACAGAATCAAGTCTTGGTATACCTGTCCTGGTTTAACCTGCATGTGGAGTGTGCCAGGGAATGCCGACAAATATTGAACAAGCCAGGTAGGAATGAGGGAGGAATTCAGCTAAGCTTTCATTTTAAGGAGAATCTACCAGATTTGCAATTTCCGAAACAATATGAAGAAGAAGAAGAAGAAGAAGAAGAAGAAGAAGAAGAAGAAGAAGGAGAAGAAGAGTTTGGATTTGATATCCCGCTTTATCACTACCCTAAGGAGTCTCAAAACGGCTAACATTCTCTTTTTTCTTCCTCCCCCACAACAAACACTCTGTGAGGTGAGTGGGGCTGAGAGTCTTCAACAAAGTGTGACTAGCCCAAGGTCACCCAGCAGCTGCATGTGGAGGAGCGGGGAAGTGAACCCAGTTCACCAGATTACGAGACTACCACTCTTAACCACTACACCACACTGAACTGAAACACGACCCTTCTTCAAAATCGACCCTTGTCCACATTTTGCAGGGCAGTTCTCCACACAACAAATGCCTACAGAAATGCACACACTAGGTGCATAAAAATAGATGCGTAAATGAAAATAACATTTTAAAAATGCATGTAACATCACACGTTTTGGAGAGGCCTGATAGGGCCCACCCAGATGTGGAATGTTGAGGGAGCCTGACCCCCTCATTGAAAAAAAGTTTGGGGAGTTGATTCCCCCCCCAGCCCCCATGGATGCTCACCTGACCGGAACTCACCATGAACACCACCCTTGTTCTCTGATCATGGCAATGGTGCCCACCTGAGAGTTCCTGTGAGCTCCAGCTGAAAAAAAAAAAAACCTGCTCATGCCCAAAGCCCCAAACTATTCCTGTCACCTCACACCCAGTTACCGTGGCAACATTCCAACCCCCCAGTCTCTGTTCATACCTCAGGGCAAGGGGGAAGGGCAGTTCTCTTGCATTGCCCTCAATGGCCCTATATTGTTCCTTAATGGCCCTTGCTGGGCCAGGTCGTTTTGCAGAAGCTAGGCAAGGAATTCCTCTACATCTTTCATATGCCAAATAATCAATTTCTAGGGTTTTCAGAGGTCCCACCCCCCAAAACAATAAAAATATCGTTAGTGGCTAGCATGGGGGTGGAGCTGTGTTGCTGACCTGCTTTTCCAGTGTCACACAACACTGTCTTTTACTAAGAGGGGGCTGGGGACAGATGCCAACCCATTTACAACTCATGGAAGAGATAATAGAATCATAGAATTGTAGAGTTGAAAGGGACCCCAAGAGTCATCTAGTCCAACCCTCCTCCGATGCAGGAATCTCAGCTAAAGCCATCGAAGGTGGCCATCGAACCTCTGCTTTAAAACCTCCAAGAAGTGTCCACACCCTCCCAAGAGAGACTGTTCCATTGTCAAACAGCTCTTACTGTTAAAATGTTTTTCCTGATGTTTAGTCAGAATCTCCTTCCTTGTAATTTGAAGCCATCGGTTCAGGTCCTACCCTCCAGAGCAGGAGAAAACAATCTTCCATGTCACAGTCCTTGAGATATTTGAAGATGGCTATCATATCTCCTCTCAGTGTCCTCTTTTCCAGGCTAAATATATGCAGCTCCTTCAACCATTTCTCAATAGTCTTGGTTTACAGACTCTTGATCATCTTGGTTGCCCTCTTCTGCACACATTCCAGCTTGTCAACATCCTTCTTAAGTTGTGGTGCCCAGAATTGGACACAGTATTGCAGGTATGGTCTGACCAAGACAAAATAGAGTGATCCTGTCATGCTAAAACTAGGCCTGCTCATCTTGCTGATTTCAATGGGGAATTAAGCAAGTGCTTAATTCACTCCAAATGAAATCAATGAAAATTAAAACCAATTAACTTTGGTTGTAGTGGTAATGATGCATAATGCAGCTTGTTCCACTGACATGATGTTGTACAGAAGCGAAGAGGTGGTTGGCCCAGTTCAGGTTGAAGAGCCTCCATCCATCAAATCCAAATGATCAGCCTTCATTCTTGTTCTACCGTGTTCAATGATGACGCCTTAATTAAAATGCAAATCTTGTATAACCCACTAATTTCTGTAGCTTGCCAGCAAATAAACTCTGACTTTTTCGACTTTGATTTCCCGTGCTAATTTAATTAATGCTGATTAGGGGTTCCTCCAACAAATAATTACAAGGTAGACTATACATGTTGTTTTTTACACTTTCAAATTATGATGTAGACATAAATTTGATAAAATATTTGACGTAAAGAAAGATGAGGATGTAAACAACAATTGCAAAAAGAGGTGTGATGCTGGTTACTACATGCTATATCCCTCGGCGGCGGCGAGGGATGTTGGCACCCTCAATATGGGGGGGGGGCTGGGCCCCCTGCCTCAAAATATGGGGGGGGGGCTGAAGCCCCTTGTGCCCCATATAACCGGCGCCGTTGGATCTAGTCACTGAGAGCCAGTGTGGTGTAGTGGTTAAGAGTGGTAGGCTCGTAATCTGGTGAACCAGGTTTGCGTATCCGCTCCTCCACATGCAGCTGCTGGGTGACCTTGGGCTAGTTGCACTTCTCTGAAGTCTCTCAGCCCCACTCACCTCACAGAGTGTTTGTTGTGGGGGAGGAAGGGAAAGGAGAATGTTAGCCGCTTTGAGACTCCTTCGGGTAGTGATAAAGTGGGATATCAAATCCAAACTCTTCTTCTTAATATCTAGGATGCAAAAAATGAAGGAATGATATTTTACACACACACACACACACACACACACACACACACACAGAGAGAGAGAGAGAGAGAGAGAGAGAGAGAGAGAGAGAGAGAGAGAGACTTTGCCAAGTATCGGCTTGGCTAAAGGCAGGTGGTGATTTTCTGTCAACAATAATTTTATTTGTAATTCAGTTATGTGTTCTATGCTAAAAGATCGCCCTGGCTTTCTGCCACCACTACAAAATTGTTATGCACTGATGCTACCAGGTTCAGGATCAGAACTGAAAACAAAGATATAAAATATATAGCAGGTAGCAGGTGGCTCACATTTACCAGTGTTAGAAGCATATCATATCCACTCCTGGCTTCACTCTGTACTACAGGCTTTGCTTAGGACATAGTTACCCCTATGTCTGAGACCAGAGCAGGGCACCATATGTAGCATTACTAATAGACAAAGTCAACCAACCACTGCCTTCAAGCCTGCAAACAGAACCAAGCCTGTTTAATATGATTCGGATGCATAAATCGGTCCAATTCTGGTCCACATCAGTTTTACATGTGCTTAACTGTAAATCTGTTCTGCCCCCTTTCCCTAATTATTCTACATTTTTCAAAAACAAAACAAAAGTGCGCATGCGCAAGTCAATGGCAATGCATCAGTTGAGCCCACTGGGGAAAGAGATGAACTTCTGGGGCATGCTGCATGCCTACAACTGCTACTCAGCCACAAAATATGGGGTTTGGTGGGTGACAAGTTTGGCGATGAGTTGCTTCCAATGAAGCCACCCCATTACACAACAAAATGCAGTAATATCAAATTGCTTCTCCGGTCTCATAGTTATTTTCAGTTTTAATTATTTCCAGTTTATTTGCTCCGGTCTTGATTTATTTCCAGATACAGAAATATATGAGATGTGCGAGAAATGCAGGGACCTGAATTTGCTCCCTCTTAATAAAGTGTGCAACTCTATCCTCTCCTCAGACAGGAATTGCAGCACTGGGAGTTCAATCAAAAAATGCAACATGACTGTCAATTTAACTTTTAACATCCCTTCCCCCAATTAAGCTGTCCTGGCCTCCCACTCAAATCACAATCCACATTTGCTGGCAGCTGATTGATCCCCCGACGATGCCCTGATCCACTGATCAAAACTGGTGAGACTTCAAGTAGAATTCTAAATATTCACCAGCTGCTGTATCTTGGTGGCTTGAAAGGGACAATGCTAGCTGAACCACAGCATAAAAAAATAATGCACACTTTTCTTTCAGACCAATTTCTGACTTGTGAGTTAGTGTAATGTTTGGGTACATTCTGACACCAGTGCTGATCCTAAGCACATCTGTCTGTACGCTGTGGTCTAAACCACTGAGCCTCTTGGGTTTACCAATCAGAAGGTCAGCGGTTCAAATCCCCACAACAGGGTGAGCTCCCATTGCTCTGTCCTAGCTTCTGCCAACCTAGCAGTTCGAAAGCACGCCAAAAAATGCAAGTAAATAAATAGGTACCGCTGTGGCAGGAAGCTAAATGGTGTTTCCGTGCGCTGCTCTGGTTTCAGTATTCCGTTGCTCCAGAAGCGGCTTAGTCATGACCCGGAAAAACTGTCTGCGGACAAACTCCGGCTCCCTCGGCCTGTAAAGCGAGATGAGCACCACAACCACAGAGTCGCCTGCGACTGGACTTAACTGTCAGGGGTCCTTTACCTTTTTAAGTCCCTTGGGCAGGGGGAAAACCCTAAGTAAGAGTTGCTTCACATAACCATGTTCATCCCTTGATGACTACAACATCAAGCGGTGACTTGCATGTGTGAATATGACATAGCAGATCCCTTGCATTGCGACATTCTTTAATTTCAGTTTGGAAAAGCCCCAATGAAAGAAGAATGGGTTTTAAAGTTATTGGACTATGCCGAGATGGCAAAGCTAACAGCAAAAAGAAGAAATCAAAAAGATGAGAACTTCATCAAAGAGTGGAAGTTCTTTTCGGATTATTTGAGGGGAAAATCATAGTCAAATGAAATCGTGACCAGGATTGGAATAATAGGCAAGGGAAGGATAATAAATAAATGATCATAATATAAGTTATAATATAATAGAAAATAAATGGCAGTTATGTCAACAGATAAAGGAATACAACAGGAATAATAATAATAATAATAATAATAATAATAATAATAATACCCTGCCCATCTGGCTGCGTTTCCACAGCCACTCTGGGTGGCTTCCAGCAAAATAAAAAAAACATAATAAAACTTCAAACATTAAAAACTTCCCAATGAAGGGCTGCCTTCAGATGTCTTCTAAAAGTTGTGTAGTTCTTTATCTCCTTGACATGTGATGGGAGGGCATTCCACAGGGAGGGCGCCACTGCCAAGAAGGCCCTCTGCCATCACGAATGTAAGGATGTGAAATCAAAATGTAATAAATAATTATATTTTAAGTGAATTGAACAATGTTAAATTTTGTTTTAAAAAACTAATAAAAATCTATTTATTATTATTATTATTATTATTATTATTATTATTATTATTATTATTATTTTAAAAAATCAGTTTGGGAGAAAACAAACAATTCATATAGGGTAGAGTTCTCCCCTCCCCTGAAAAAATATTTAGGAAGCTTGAAGGATCACATTCGATTACTTACATTCTTTCAAAGAAAACATTACATTACATGAAGGATGATGGGAGTTTGGGTCCAGAAATATCTGGAGAGCCACAGATTCACCATCCCAGTTTCTAGGAGATGCTTTGAAAATTATGCTGTTGAAGGCCCCATTACCTTCAGTAGCTTAGGGCCTCATCAAACCTAAATCCGGCTCTGGACCTGCCTGAGGTCTATTCAACCTGACTTTTCCTCATCACCGCTTTCCAACAGTGCTGCCTGCTGGACGCACACACTGGCAGAGGAAGAGGGGGGCGGGGGGGAGCGCACCGCTCCCGGCAGCGCGATCCCGGTGGGGTGCTGGGCACCATGTCCGCGCAGCCGGCGTGCCACGCCCCCAGGGTGCACGCCATGCCCCTGGGATGCGTGCCAGCCATGCCCCCGCCTGCTCTCCGCCCCCTGGTGCCAAGCTCTGCCACTGGACGCGCAGCCAGCTTTTCTGTCTGTCTGGCAGACCCCTCAGAAGGCCCACCAGACCCCCCACCAGAGCACCCCCCCCTCGGCCGTAATTAACCCAATAAAGTTTAAATTTTTGGTGGGCAATAGTGCCAGCCCCTATGGCATGTCGAGGCCAATTCTGACATCAGCCGACTGCAGGGGCCGACTGCTTCTCCTCCCTCATTCCCCAGCAAACATGCCAGGCCGCAATTGCCCCCACCGTCTGAGTTGTGGTCAGCAGTCTTTCTGGGCAGATTTAGAGCAATCTGACGCCTGTGTCTGCATTGCTGTATATAGTGATGGAGCCCTGAGATAGTAAAATAGAATAGAATAGATTATGATTGAGTTGTGTTTAGCAGAATGCAGGAACGATGAAATGGAAGAAATATGTTTCTTTAAAGCATACACGCTGGGCTAGAAATTGACAGCTTTTTACATCCTTAGTTGTAAACAAGGGGAAGGCCATGTGCAATACGGGACAGGCCTTTGCCTGCGTATCTCTGTTCTCCTTCATGTGTCTTTAATTGTGTGAGGGAAAGAAATACTCAAATAGAGCTTATTTTGTGAGATGCTATGGATTCCCTTGAGGCTCCATGGACACAGGTGGTAAGATAGGTGGGTTGTATTGTGGCCGTTGTGCGCTTGAAAAGGAAGTAAAGCTCAGATTTCGCTTCAGGAGCCTCTCAGGGGAGTACAATGGCAGCCCACTGGGGGCATCCAACCACATGGAGAAGCCAAGGCCAATTTCGATTTGGAGCCACAAATAGCAACTGTCCCTGTCATCTTACGCTTTAGTAACTGAACACATGAAACCATGTAGCTGTCCAAATTGCCAGCTGCTCTCGGTAAGGACTGCATTTTCCGAAGCAATGGCAGATTTTTCCGCTGTCTTCTAGCACCGTTCTCTCGGGAGATAAGGCAAGAGTTTTCTTTGGGAAGGGCATACAAATGCAAGGCACCGATAACATTCCTTCTTGCATGTTTAGATTAATGACGTTTGATATTTGGGGTTGATTAGGGAGTTGCCGCTGTGTTTCCACAGAAGTGAAATAGAATGTCAAGCCTCCTTCCCACTTGGGAGAAATATCTGACAAATTTCAAAAGGAACAAGACTATGAGCAATATTTCTTATTGGGGCTTACAAAGCACCATGAACAGCACCGGCCCAAAAAAATGGGACACCTGACATCATTGTGGTGTCAGATGATTGACAGGTGGGTGAAGCTGCCCACCTGTCAAACCTGGCTCTTGGCAGGTGAGAGGGATAAAGATCTGGCCCACCCTTGGTGTATGTGCCAGGATTAAGTCAGTAATAACTCATATGGTATCAGTAAAGTTAACTCTTTTTTCAAATAAACAAACAGACCAGGCCTCTTGCACAGCAACACTTCCTGGTAGATCTTGCCCCAATGAGGCAGGTGTGAGGACTGGAAGTCCCCACTTCTAAGCCTCCTCCCCAGGTTCCTTACCAAGCAATCTGAGGCTCCTTCATTTTGCCGGTCTTTGCTCCACACTCTTCATACCTCTTCTGGTTCTGGGAGACCAAGGGGAGGGGAGATGATCGCCACAGGTGTAGTAAATACCCTGGCTGCCTATTGGGTCCCCTCCTCTCCAGTCTCCACTTCTGCCTCTGATTCTGGACTGCTCTCTGCCACAGACTCTTCCTGCTCACCAAACCCTGTTACCTCTTCAGTTTCTGACACCTCTTCCTCCCATCCTGCTCCCTCTACTCCACTCATCGTCATCTCACCACTAACCCCTGGACTATGAGCCTTCTTCCTTTGAGGGTTCCTCAGTTGGTGCCTCCCACCCACCCCCTCTCGATCCAGCCAGTCCATCACACTGTATTGTTTAGGGAACTATGAATTAGAGAACCCAAACTAAATTTCTCCCTTCTCTCTATTGTTTGACCAGTCTTTTCAGCTCAATCCCTGGCTCACTATACGTATGAACCACCCCTGCTAGGCGCTACGCCTTCAGCTCTCTGCAAACCCTGAGTTAGAAGACACCTGAAGGCAGCCCTGTTTAGGGAAGCTTTTAATGTTTGATGGATTATTGTATTTTAATATTGTGTTGGAAGCTGCCCAGAGTGGCTGGGGAAGCCCAGCCAGATGGGCGGGGTATAAATAATAAATTCTTCTTCTTCTTCTTCTTCTTCTTCTTCTTCTTATTATTATTATTATTATTATTATTATTATTATTATTATTATTTAATTAAGAACAGGACCAGGGCAATACTGAAAAGAACTGCTGATGAGACACTAATTGTTCACCGAGTCTCTTAATTCTGTCTTTCTAATTACTTTTTTTCACTTAGTCTCCTTCAACCATGCTCTTATCCCTAGCACTTCATATTTGCATTAGCATCTTTGGATAGGGGGAGGAGGGCATATCCATTCTGCACCAATGTACTAGCACGCAAAAGAGAAGCAAAACATGAAAGCCATATAGCATCTGCTGAGTTGTAAATATAAGGATGTTTACCATTTTCAACAATGCCAAGTGGATTTGATAATTGTCTTGTTATCTGTAATATGCAGCGCTGCTGTGGTCATCCGGCAGTAATCGGAATACATGCTTCCATTAAACAAATGATAAACTATAATACAGCAGGAGTCAGTTTCGGCGCATCATGCCCAAAGCAGCTTTTACATAAAGATGTCTCATCGAGTGACAATAACCTCAGGTCCCTCCCAAGCTAATGCAATCTGACCAAAGTCATCTGCTTTTGAACTGGAGGTGCTTCAATGAGATCGGAAAACATACTTCAATGGGAATTAAAATTGAATTCTAGGCAGGAACCAGAATTTAAAGCAGCAAAGCTGAATGCAGCTCGTTCTCCCAATGCCAATACATGATTTTGTTTAATTAAAAACAAATCTTAACATCTTTTTCTCCCCCTCCCGTTCAACAAATATGCTTCTCATGTTCTTTGGATACTAGTATGGTATAGCAAAATCATTATTTATATATTGGATGATGCATCAATTTATGAAAAAAAAATATTTATTTCACTTAGCCATTGACACACAAACACTATGTAATTAATTGCAATTACTCAGAATGAGAAATCATTTCTGCATAATGTCATGATGAGTTGTTTTTTAAAAAAGGCAAAGCATAATTTAATGAGTTTTAAATAATGTATAATATTTATATTATTATTTTCATTAGCTCAGCTTAAATGTTTGGAACAGATAACATTATTTAGACTGCTATCCCGTGCATGCTAATTTGGAGTAAGCCCCAATGGATTCTATAGAGCTTGATTCCAAGTATAGCAATGGATAGGATTCTTGTAGACAAACAGTGTTGATGGGAGAAATGCCCTTTTTCGTGGACATAGATTGTCCCATTCAGGGAGGGGGTATTCAAGGGGCAGGCAGATGGTCACCCCCAAAAATGCCTCCCTTGCCACCCCATCCTCCCCCACCCCACAACTGGCAGAGGTTTGTGGCAGAGTACAATCCTCAACTATGCTGGTTACCTTCACTATGGGCAGAAACCTGATGACTCCTGCAAAAAGGTACTAAATAGTCTGTCACCCCCTTTGCTGATAAATGACTTGGTATGTTCGGCCATAGTGAAAATGGTTTCCTCCAAGCAATGGAGGATTTAGACAGAAAGTAATAAGTTGTATCCCAGCAAAGCAGATGACAGAAGAAAAATAGCAACATGAGCAAATAAAAGAGAGATGTGGAAGTCTGCTGCCAAAGTCACAATATCCCAAATAGAGATTCCTGAAATTCTCCCTCATCATTGCAGCTGCAGCTAAAGATAAGATGATGGGTTGAGACTCTGACCACTCCACACAAACACTTTCTGTGATGGGAGCGTGGCTTTGAACGTCGGGAAATGGATCAACACCAAGGCAGACTTCCCCAGCACTCTTTCAGAACATTGCCCTCAATCTGAATAGGCTTCATGATGTGACTCTGAATAGGCTTCATGATGCGACTTCATGAACATTTCTTCCTGGTAATGTTCATTTCAGGCTTTGCCAACCTTTGAGAGTCAGTAGGCACATTAAGAGTTTTGAGAAAGTGCAATTGGTGCCCATCACAAAATGGATGCTATAGGGGCATGGCACAACACAAAACAAACATTTACAGAGTCCTTCCATGGCCACCATAGGATGTAGTGGCAAGTATGTTGTTGTTCAGTCGTTCAGTTGTGTCCGACTCTTCATGACCCCATGGACCAGAGCACGCCAGGCACGCCTATCCTTCACTGCCTCTCACAGTTTGGCCAAACTCATGTTAGTAGCTTCGAGAAAACTGTCCAACCATCTCATCCTCTGTCGTCCCCTTCTCCTTGTGACCTCCATCTTTCCCAACATCAGGGTCTTTTCTAGGGAGTCTTCTCTTCTCATGAGGTGGCCAAAGTACTGGAGCCTCAACTTCAGGATCTGTCCTTATAGTGAACATTCAGGGCTGATTTCTTTAAGAATGGATAGGTTTGATCTTCTTGCAGTCCATGGGACTCTCATGGCAAGTATACTGCCAACCAAGTCCAGTGGTACCTCTGGTTAAGTATTTAATTTGTTCCGGAAGTCTGTTCTTAACCTGAAACTGTTCTTAACCTGAAGCACCACTTTAGCTAATGGGGCCTCCCGCTGCCGCTGCGCCACCAGAGCACAATTTCTGTTCTTATCCTGAAGCAAAGTTCATAACCTGAAGCATTATTTCTGGGTTAGCAGAGTTCTTAACCTGAAGCGTATGTAACCTGAAGCTTATGTAACCTGAGGTACCACTGTATGCCATGTTTGTAACCCCTGGTTTAGTTAAAGTTGCTTAGTTACCGGGCAGATGTGGAGAAGAGATGTTGGCTTGATATGGCCACACTTTCCTTGTAACATGCAGTTTGAGCTTCGGAGGAAAGCTTCCCCAAACTTCTCCTCCGCCCATGCTATTTTGAGGTACTTTGCTTCAACCAGAATTCTATAGTTTGTTTACACACGTCTCAGAGAACTGTGTCAATGCTTATAGACAGAAACAGCGCAAAATGAACTGATGGGAAGTGACAGAGTATTGCCAGAAAACCGAGCGGCTTGACTTCCCTTCCTGTCAGAAAATACCACCTGAATTTGGTGGGTCTCTCTGAATGAATTCTAAATTGACAGGGCTTCAGCTGTCTCCCTCAACATCTGTCAAAGTTCAAGTTGTAACAGTCAATCTGTGCTTCAGAGAGTTTAGGGACAGAGAGAAAATTACTGCTTGGGACAACTATTACATGGATAAAGCTGTATCAACAGGTCCTACAAAAATAATACTGTGTATATCGGTTGATAAAATAGATGCAAGCCAATCTGCTTTTATTCAGAGTGAACTAAAAATGCAGAAGGGCACACAATACAGCTCTTTTATGGAATAAACATGTCAGAATGCACCACTGGCAATGATCGCGTTGAAAATGTTGCCATGTAACAGTGTCCTTGTATGCATATCACATCCAAATTGAAAAAGCAAGCCATGACCATATCAGATTGCTGGCCTGCTTCTATTGTTTCACAAGCCAAACCAAAGAGCTTGGGACATGTAGCAAAATGTTAAGGCTCTGCTTATCTGGACCTCTGGACCTTTCAATTTTTGCCAATCACTAGACTGACGTCTAGAAAATGGAACAGCTTATTAAGCGGCTGGTGTATTCTGGGCGATGGTGGCGGCAGCATTTCATGCCTTTATTTTTCAAGTTCCCAGCATAATAAAGGCCTAGTTGCTACTTCACCATGATTACACAAGAAGAACATGATGACCCACATTTAGAGCACTTTCTCCTCGCTCTCCTGGAGTACCTTCTTCAGCAATACAATTCTGCGAGTCCTGCATGACACTCTGAGGGATGTGTCAGAGCAAATCTCTCCCAGAGCAGATTTCTCAAGCTTGTTATTGAATTCCCTAAAACCATTGACTCATGCTGTCCTTGACATAATGAACTGCTTCCTCCCCAAAAGCCCATTACGCATGTGTGGCAAACCAGAATGGAGATATGAAGCAGGTGTACATTTCAGACTTTTGACGTGAGTAGGACAATGGCTGTGCCGGCAGCATGCTTAGGAAATGATGCAGCTCCTCCCCCCCCCCCGAATACAAGGCCAGGCCAAGGGAGTGTGGGCAGAGAAAACGCAATGTTGTTGTGTTGCCCAGAAGAAAGGCAATGATTTTGGCCTCCATGTATCTTTCACCAGAATTCCTATTTGCCCTGGAAAGAGTAAAATATACAGTCAGTTAGAAAGTTATATCATTATTATTGTTTTCATTTATCTATCAGGGGGCTAGAGGAGGGGTAGTACCTCAGGTGGGGGACATGTCATGCTCTTTCTGGGGTAGTTTGTCCACCTTTGGTTCCCACCCAGCACTCAGCTCTCACCTGTGGGTTCCAGAAGATGTCAGCATGCGGCAATGGCCAAACCCCAGGAATGGCTTTGAGTGGCTGCCTAAAGCAGGTGAAGGTAGCCCAGTGCTTTTTTTTCTGGGGGTACTCAAGAGTATGCAGTACCAGCACCATTTTTTCCCAAGAAGAAAAGCACTGGGGTAGCCGATGGGTCTCAAGCCCTCAGTGAGTTAGGGATTTCCTCTACATGCGAAGACAGGCTCTGGAGGATTGAGCGGACAAGACCAATAGAATAGTGAATCCAAGAAGGTGGTTACTGTACATGGAAGTGAGGGTCAGATGGGGCTTGTCCACATGGGAAAGCAGCCCATCTAGGAGAAAGAAAACTCTGATCCTAAACTGCTGCTGTCTTGAGGGATCTCTTTTGAATAAGAAACGGTTAAACTCTACACAAATCCAGAGTGGAATCCCTAAGATGGTTCGATGGTGCCTTGTATGCCTAATAGGTAAAGGTAAAGGACCCCTGGACGGTTAAGTCCAGTCAAAGGTGACTATGGGGTTGCAGCGCTCATCTCGCTTTCAGGCCGAGGCAGCTGGCATTTGTCCACAGACAGCTTTCTGGGCCATGTGGCCAGCATGACGAAACCACTTGTGGCGCAATGGAACACTGTGGCAGAATCCAGAGCACACAGAACCACCATTTACCTTTCTACCACAGTGGTACCTATTTATCTACTTGCACTGGCGTGCTTTCAAACTGCTAGGTTGGCAGGAGCTGGGACAGAGCAACGGGAGCTCACACCATCGCGGGGATTCAAACTGCTGACCTTCTGATCGGCAAGCCCAAGAGGCTCAGTGCCACCCGCGTCCCCTTGTATGCCTATGAGACATCTTGGAGCTATTTACAATAGTAAAAGTTTAAAGACATTTTTTTTTTCTGCCTGTGGCAATTATTTTCTGTCAGCCATTTACTGGCGCCGTTGATATAATCCAGGAGTGGCTCACTCAGAGCTTTGGCAATAGTCTCTATGCAATGGCAGGAGGAGGATGGGAAAATAGTGGCAAGGCCAGGGATGCACAGGTGCCAGTGGGGCCAGTGGAGTCAATCTGGCATTCCTGTTGTTCCACTTGCACAGCCCCATCCTTTCTGCTGCCTCACCCCTTCACCCCTCCTGCTTTGGGGGAGACTTTAGCTGCAGCTCCACTCCACCAGTTCCATTATTCCTATCACAAACCTCTTGCCCAATTGCATTTGTCAAGGAAAAAATAAATAAAGCACACCTTTCATGTTTTTGAATCAGGATGTCAAGAACAAGCTCTTGCTGTTCATCAGTGTATTGCCTTTGATTTGCAGATTAGTGAGCCCAGAAGCCTTTTAGACAACCTGAGAGGCATATGACCAATGAGTAGAATGTCAGCGTTGGATGAAACTGGGAAGGAATGAACCACTTCTGCTTTCTTGGAGACCTCTCTCATCTTCATAAAGTAGTTCGGAGGCAGGAGGGAATTTTGCCAAACCAAAGCTTCATGAATTCATTTGAATTCAGGACATTATTCCAAACTGATCAATAATGAATTAGTAAAGTTGGTGCCATGTATTCTTCTTCTTCTTCACTTAATTTACTCATTCCTTCCCACAACCAAGGATGCATCAAAGCAACTTTCAAAATATGTAAAAATACAAAATAAAAATGCAATACTTCATCATCGTTTTTTCAGGCACCAAGTTAAGACATTTCTGCTTACCCAAACCTTTGGCACAGAATCATAGAACTGCCATAGAGTTGGAATGTAGTTAAGTAGTTGAATAGTTGGTAGTTAAGTTGACCTCTACTGTTCTGCTCATCTTTTCCCGGGGTAGGGTAGGCTTTGCCTTTCTTATTGTGCTTTTGGGTGTACATTTTGGGAATTTTGTATTGTCCTGGGCAAGTCACAATCTCCAAGCCTAACCTATCTGACAGAGAGACGATAATGGAGACAGCATCTTAGATGAGTGGTTCCCAAACTCCCCACCATCACATACCACTTGAAAATTGTTGAGGGTCTTGGAGGAGCTCTTAATAGTTTCTCTGCCTCTTATAGCAAATGGAAAGTGCTGTGCCAGGTGCCATACTGGCATTCTGCTAGCTTTTGAAGACACATCCATTTACACAGACGTTCCCTTAGTCCCTTGATCTGAGTCTCTTGATTTCATTGCCATGCCATTTTAATGGAATTGTTTTATTACACATCTTAATTATGGATGTTTATATTTTGGTGTTTTAATGAGATTGCTTTATTGTGTATTTTAATTATGGATGTTCATCTTTCAATGTTTGTGTCATTGGCTTTTGTACCTGTAAACTGCTTAGAAGCCTATTTTGGCATTGAGCGGTTAATAACAATAACAATAACAATAATTAATAAATCATTCCTGAGCATTAGATGCTTGATTTTACCATCCATCCATTTATTCATTTGGAACCCTTTCAGCAGCAGTTGTAGTAACAACGATAACAGCAACAACAATGGTAAAAATTACCATCAGCATCACCTTACTAAAGGATCTTAAATAACCTCTTTTACTGACACTCCAGACTTGGGGGAGCCCACGTTCCTCCGTAAAAGTTCCATGGAAATGAGATAGTGATTTTGACAGGAGATAGAAAAAAGAATCAACACTGTTTCAAATGCAAATGCCTCACTACTCCTGCCATTGCTTAGCGCTGAAGGTGAATCGATCCCAGGAGGCTCAATCTGTTAATAATTCCATCATTTATAATACTCTGCCTCCCTGACACAATGAGTCAATCAAATCTACAGCTGCTTTTTCTTTTCTTTTCTTTTCTTTTTTTCCCTTTTGCACCACAGCCATCTCCCAGGTTGAAACTAGGTCACCCAGGACCCGCTCTTGCTAATTTTCATCTCCTTGTATCCTGGAAGTGACCCTGAAAACACATCAGCAGGAGGAATGTGCTAAACATGCTAATGGAATCAAAGTTCCCAACCTATTAAAGAGAATGGCACTGAAGCAGCAATCGAAAACCATTCCACTAAATAGGATATCCAGGGCACTCTAGCAAATGCGTACAAGGCATGGTCCAATACATCACCATGCATTGCATTAGGATGCATTAGCTGAGAGATCTGGACCATAAAGTAGAGAGAAAAGGAAAGATATTTTTGCATGTTTTCATTTGTAATGTTCTCCCTGATATACTGCAAGGTCGATTCTTCCACATGGCATCTATGACCCTCCCCATCTCCGATGCTTCTTTATTTCCTTCTCACCCCCCCCCCAGATGTATGTATCTTATCAAGGATAGAAAATGTGATGCCTTAAAAATGCAGCCAGTATCAATAGGAATGATTGACTCAGTAGTGGCAGTGGTCAAAATGGTGAGTGAGGGTGGCTTTGTAAAACTTTTTACCCCTAACTCCCGCCTTTGAGCTGACTCAGTTTAACCAGAGAAATATCAACTAATATCATCATCATTTATATAAAAAAGGTAAAAAGTAAAGGACTCCTGGACGGTTAAGTCCAGTCAAAGACGACTATGGGGTTGCAGCACTCATCTTGCTTTCAGGCTGAGGGAGCCGGCATTTGTCCACAGACAGCTTTCTGAGTCATGTGGCCAGCATGACTAAAGTGCTTCGGGCACAAAGGAACACTGTGACAGAAACCAGAGCGCACGGAAATGTTGTTTACCTTCCCGCCGGAGTGGTGCCTATTTATCTACTTGCACTGGCGTGCTTTCGAACTGCCAGGTTGGCAGGAGCTGGGACAGAGCAACAGGAGCTCACCCCGTCGCAGGGATTCGAACCGCCAACCTTCTGATCAGCAAGCCCTAGGCTCTGTGGTTTAACCCACAGCGCCACCTGGGTCCCCAGGTGCATGGTAGGACATTATAATTTCCATTGGATCAATGTTGAAGGATATGCAACATCTAGAGAAGGCTTCCTCAACCTCGGCCTTCCAGATGTTTTGAGACTACAATTCCCATCATCCCTGACCACTGATCTAGAGGGCCCCAGTTTCCCCAGGCCTGATGTAGAAGTGTGTGCAATAAATTACTTTGGGAACCACACATTCAGAGCAAGAGGGGGAAATAAAGGTGGGAACAATCAGCATTTTATGCACACTAAGGTATCATCCATACTTCCACTTGCCCCACTGTTTCCCCCAGGGAAACCTGCTCTCTACTGCTGAATCGGAGCAAACATCAATCAGGTTTTCTTTGGATTGATGTTTGTTCTGAATTAGCATTAAGGAGTGGGTTTTCTGGAGGAAAGCTGTGGGGCAAAGGCCCAAACCATTCAGACCCGTGCTTCAAAAGTGAAAGTGAGGATGAATCCTTAGTTCATGGAATCACAGAATTGTAGAGTTAGACGGGAACCCCAAGGGTCCTCTAGTCCAACCCCCTGCAATGCTACAGCAGCTCAGCTACTTCATTCAATAAATTTATTGTGCTACTCCATAAAATGCACCTCAATACAAACATAGTAAAAACAAAACATCAATAATATAAAAGGAGAAAAATTGGAAGTAACATCAGCTAACTGGACTTCAGATTAAACTCAAAATTTCCAAAACAATTTACAGCAATATTAACTCTCAAACTTCTTCTTTTTTTGCAGCCAGTGTAAAAGGAGCCACTTTGTGTGTCACAAAGCTGTTAGTGTCATTCAACAGAAATTGTAGTGTTTCTACAAAGGTGTCCCTGCTTTCATATGTCAGCAAAAGTTTTCAGAAATCTCTCTTGAATCACTATATAAAAGGCAGATTAAGCAATAGTGAATAATGTCTTCCACCTGATATTGGCTGCAAATACAGAATCTGCCTTCATAATGGACACTTAGTTGGAAATGTCCCATTGAAATCATCAGAACTGACTGTCAGATGTGTCCGATTTGGCTGGCTATCCATTTTGGATAAAGTTAAAACACTATAAATACCATAACAGTTTCAGGAAGACTTGCATATTGTAGTCCAATCGTAGACATCTCTCTCTCTCTCTCTCTCTCTCTCTCTCTCTCTCACTCACACACACACACACACACAGTATATATAGAAAAAGTGTGTGTGTGTGTGTGTGTGTGTGTGTGTGTAGGCAATATATATGGCATGTGACTAAAAATATTAATAAATGTAGGTATTTTTCACCTTTAAAAGATGATTTGTGCATGATGTGGAGACAGTGTAGTGTAGTGGTTAGTGTGTCAGACTAGGACCTGGAAGGCCAGTAAGGTATAAATCTCACTGTGTGACCCTGGCCTCAGTGGCACCAACTATAGGGAGCCCTGGGTGCCCGGACACCCACAAACAATGCGGCTCTGACACAGACGCTCCTTCTTGGCAGGAATCGGCCCGTCTCAGCACGTACTCCCCCGGAAACCAGGAATGCTATTTTTCGGCTGCTTCTCTCCGGTGAAATAACTTCAGGAGGTTGCAAGTGTCCGACGTCTCTGGAACCAGCACTCAGAGGTCCATGGATTGAAACCAAACATCGAACCATCCTCTGCTACCACTGTCAGCATTTACTCCACCTGGGGCAGGTTGTGAGACTGCCCCAAAGTCAGAGCAAAGCCGTGCGCTCATCTCCAGCTACAAGGAGTCTGGTGGCGCAGTCATATGTGATTGTTCCCCAGATGAAGAACAACACACACAAGCCATGAATAAGGCTAAACTATTTATTGTAGGAAAAGTGCAGAGAGAATCTCTGCTGCCAGCTCAGTAAGTCAGAGCTGTGCATAAAGCATCCGTCCGGCATCAGGTCTAGCCAGAAGAGAAAGTACAAAAGTATTTAGTACAGTAGTACAATATAACATAAACATTACATGGAGAGAAAGCAGATAAGCCAGCTTTCTCACGGGTACAGGCACAAGTCATACCAGCCTCACTGCAGCTGTTTGTGCTCGGCTTGGACAAATATCACAACAGTTCCGGAGGTCTCACACATGACCTCCGATGCCCCACGAACTCTCAGAAGTGCCACTGCGGCGCGCTGATGTAACGGGATGTCATGACATCACATTACATACTGTAGCAGCTGCCATTGGGCACCCATAATCTGGGGGCCAAGTCAGCACCCCTGCTTGGGCCTGTTGCCGTCTCTCAGCCCAACCTTTTCTCACAGTGTTGTTGTGATGACTAAATGAGGAGCGGGGGTGCCATGTGCAGCCCTTTGAGCTCCTTGGGGTGAAAATATGGGATATGGACCCAACAAATAAACAATAAATAATAATACATCCATATAGGAAGCATGGACTATTTCTGAGCCAAACCTTATCTCCTATTTTTGCAAAACCATGGCTCTTTTCCTGAGAGAGGAAGAACTTCCAAAATATAATTTGTAAGGGCAGAAGGAGGTTTACAGCAGCTGACTGAATGGATTCTCTTCTCCTTTGATCTTTAAATCTCCCTCTTAGCACAAAGGCTTGCATCCCAGCAGCATATGATGTCATATGCTCACATGGTCCTTCTAGGAGGTCCAAGACCTTCTGCCAAGAGACTCACAATTTGTAAACATTTACAATTCTGAAGGGGAAAGAAAGGTCCAGCTGGCAGAAAAGTACGTAACTGCAACCCACCCACCAATGATATTTTCAAAGTTCTCCCAGTCCCTTGACTGTCAGAGCCATTAGGGAGAATAGGGCACTGTCCCCTCAGCCAGTCCCCATCTGCCTACCTTCCCCATTTTCGTACTTTGCTACTTACAACCAGTCCAGGGGGTGACACCACCTGTCCGCTCCCTTCTCCTTTGTCTTAGTGTTGCCCTGATAGAATGCAGTGGGGAAGAGGACAGGGAGAAAATGAGTATCAGCTGATTCTGTCTGTCATTGCCTCTGGCGCCACCTACTGTTGGTCTTCCTGCCTTCTCTCCTTCCAGTCCTAAAGGGCACCAGATGCCACTGCTTCACAGGATACTTCCATTCACCTCCAGCTCCTCAAATTAAGAGAGGGAGGGGGAGAGAGAGAGACAGAGGGAGGGAGGGAGGGAGGGAGGGAGGGAGGGAGAGAGAGAGGAGCAAAAAAATGCAACCCAGCAATAGTTTAGATACACCATCTTCGGTATGTAAGTCAAATGTAATAGGGTATCATATTTTTGCCAGTTCTCTATCCCACCTTGTATTAACATGTGGCTTGGTTCTTCTTCAAAAGTACATCCATTGTGCTAATGATGAGAGTTCATGCTCTGGAAGTTCTGCTTTAGGAGATTAAAATTCTAATATGGCCCTGAGGGAAAGGGAGAAATACATCCGTCTATGTACAAACTTCAAACCGCTCAATATGGTAAATCCCCAACCCATAGCTCAAATTAAAACTGGAGCAGAACCAAATATTCACAGCAAAGTTCATCTCCTTCTAGTTTGGCTGATTCATAGCCTACCCAGGAGCAATGGCAGAGATGGGAACCGAACTTGTCCTTCCCTATCTGATAGCCACCTCCTTGAAAGAAAACAGCAGCAAATCTATAAAACAGCTGGCAAAACTTTAAGCACTGAATCGTAACTGGTTATGTAAAGCAGATCTAAGCAAATAAAAAATCCCCCTAAAAGAGAGAGCCGGTTAGTGGCTAGAGTGTCAGACTAGGATCTAGAAGACCAGGGTTCTAGTTCCATTCAGCTGTGAAGCTCACTGGATGACCTTGGGCCAGTCACTGTCTCTCAGCCCAGAGGCGGTTTTAGGGTACCGTGACCATTTCGGCCATACTGGGTGCTGCGCTGCAGGGGGCGCCACAACAATGCTGCAGAACAGAGCTCAAAAGGCAGGGGGCACTAAATTTTAGCATCGCATAGGGTGTCACTGAGATTTGAGAGCCCAAAGTTGGCCACTGCTCAGCCTAAACACAAGGGAGGAGCAGAAGTACCAGTGCTGGGCTTCAAGTAGCAAAATGAATGAATCAGACGCTATAAACATCTTCTTTTCAGGGTTCTGTAAATGTATCAGTAACCAACAAAAACCTAACATCATAGATAAGCTAGAACTCTGTAGAGTCACTAGCCAATTGGTGTATACAATTCAAAGCTATATAGACCAGTGTAAGGCAGCTTCCCTTGTTCCTATGTAAGCTGAATGAGATTCCTGAGATGGGAAGAATCATAACTAGGAGAACACTTGTTCTACTGGTTCCTTCCATCCTTTTCCTTCACCAACACAATGGTGGGGAGCTATTAATGGATGGAAATGGCTCGCCCTGCATCTCCATCAAGTTTGCTTTTGCTTGTACAAAAAACAAAGGCAAATGTTTACAGATTTGCTTATCTTCCAACACCCATCGCACACCAGCATAACAGCCCTTTCAAAAGCCAAGTTCAAATGAGATATATCATACAAAAATGGATACCTAGGGCTCCATCCGTTAATGTGTTATTGTTATGGTCCATTTACATCATTTCCCACGCAGATTTTGCTTGGGAGGAGAGAGAAAGCAGCAGAAAAGTCATCAAAAGCTCATCACTGCCAGGACTTTTCTATTCATTAACCCCTCTAACTGTATGTAAATGATTCCACCTGAGGCATACACTGGCTAAAAAGACAGGCAGCTCTGCTTCCACATATCAGCCTGCCCTGAGAACAAATAAGCAACATTTGGGACTAAGAAACTACTGTTAGAATGAGATTTCTGAGTTGCTTCTTGCTCTAGCCATGATTACATCATTTGTGACTATACATAGCAAGTTTCAGTGTTGATAGATGATAGATATAGATATAGATAGATAGATAGAGATAGAGATAGATAGATAGATAGATGATAGATTAGATAGATAGATGATAGATAGATAGATAGATAGATGATAGATAGATAGATAGATAGATAGATAGATAGATAGATAGATAGATAGATAGACAGACAGACATAGATATAGATAGATGATTGATAGATAGATAGATATAATGATATCTATGAATATATAAGGTAAAGGGACCCCTGACCATTAGGTCCAGTCGTGACCGACTCTGGGGTTGTGGCGCTCATCTCGTATTATTGGCCGAGGGAGCCAGCGTACAGCTTCCAGGACATGTGGCCAGCATGACTAAGCAGCTTTTGGCGAACCAGAGCAGTGCACGGAAACGGTGTTTACCTTCCCACTGCAGTGGTACCTATTGATCTACTTGCACTTTGACATGCTTTCAAACTGCTACATTGGCAGGAGCAGGGACCGAGCAACGGGAGCTCACCCTGTCGCGGGGATTCGAACTGCCAACCTTCTGATCGGCAAGCCCTAGGCTCTGTGGTTTAACCCACAGCGCCACCCGCATCCCATCTGTGAATATATACAACAGCATATTTAATCCCCCACCCCACAAAAAATACCCCACAAGATTTACTAATTGGTTCATATTTCCTTGGCATACTTAATGTAAGCTTGACCTCTAGTTGTCCAAATTTTGTGAAACTGGCTAAATTGGCCTGTATTATGTTGGGACACAGGTGATGCTGTGGTCTAAACCGCTGAGCCTAGGGCTTGCCAATCGGAAGGTCGGCGGTTTGAATCCCCGCGGCGGGGTGAGCTCCCGTTGTTCAGTCCCAGCTCCTGCCCACCTAGCAGTTCGAAAGCATGTCAAAGTGCAAGTAGATAAATAGGTACTGCTCTGGTAGGAAGGTAAACGGCTTAGTCATGACCCAGAAAAACTGTCTGCGGAAAAAACACCAGATCCCTTGGCCAGTAAAGCGAGATGAGCACCGCAACCCGAGTTGTTCGTGACTGGACTTAACTGTCAGGGGTCCTTTACCTTTTTTATGCTTCATATGCTAGTCTTATGGAAGTTGCATGGCTGATTCTCATGCCAGTCGTGAAAGCAATAATGAAAATGGAGATTCTGAATCTGCAGAGAGATTGTGCTGGATACTAGTTCTTGACATTATGTCTTATCTCAGGTCATTAGCTCATGTCATTAAATGAGGCTTAAGCAAAATCAGCAGAGGGTCAAGCATCCACACCAGATGAAAAATTGTCCTCTATTGCAAAAGTCTGACGCTGTTAACAGAGAATGCAATCAGATGTGTTGTGCTTAACCTAGGTGCTTTAAAAAAAAAAAAAAAACACCCGGCTATCACTGTAAGCTGCTGCTGCCCTCAAATGTGACCCACTCAGCATGAAGCTAAGACTGGCATGACCGTGATAATATGTTGTTTTGCAAAAGAAGATTAGAAAGCTGAGAGTGGCCTGGCTTGATTTTGATTTATTGAACAAGAGAGAGGGAGAGAGATGCCCAGAGACTGTACTCTGATGCAGCTGGAAAATATTTGCAAAATATCTCTGGCTGTGGTCAGACAATTACATCTCAGCAACTGAACCACATGTTTTAACATGGTTGTCATGCAGAGAAAGATCTATGAGGAGAGAGAAAAGTCTGCCTCACAGAAGCTGGAGCTGTAGTCGGAGATAGAGGTATAGGAAATGCACATGTTTATTTAGTATAAAAAAGGAGGGGGGCGCATAGCAACAAAGCCATTGACTCCCCAGATTTTTAAAAGCATGCTCATCTTGTCTTTGGCACAAACTAAAATTATGGTTAATATAGAACCGCAGCACTGCCAAGTCAATCAAAGAGCCTGCCAGGGACTGCAACATTAAAACCAATTTCAAGGGCAGCGATGTACTGCAAGCATCTGCCGTTAAACCACATCAGAGCATTGTCACCCCCTGCCCCCTGCCTCACTATGCAACTGGCTTCCCCTAATGGCAAGTGTTAACCATGCTTTCTATTCAACAGCATGGATTTTGGATTTTCATTGAATGAAAGCAAACATAACCTAGACAAACAGGAGCTTTCTTTCGTTCTTCTTTTAAACGAGCTAAGCACTATTATATGTGTCGATAATAGATGTAATGGGAACAATCTAGCACACAAATGTTTTCAGCATGGTTGCATGCCAGCCATTACCACGAGCTGGACTAATTATGGGACTGCCCACTGCCGGCTCCATCTATCTTCCTAGTCAAAGCGACGGATCGGGATGTCCTGCTTGCAGTTTTATGCAGAAGCCTGATTTGTGTAGTGTTCTGTGTGTGAAATTGGCAGTGACAATCAGGGGTGGTCTGAGGCGGGGGGCGGTCCGCCCGGTGTGCCATTCCAAAGGAGGGGTGACACAGACACACGCCACACCCCCTGGGACGAGCGCCGCTCTGGGTACCGGAGCAGGCTGCTCTGCCTCTGGTGACAGGAACCACTCAGAACATCCTTTGTGTGTAGAAGATTGTACATTCAATCCCTCACATCTCCAGGTAGCCCAGGAAACGTTAAATCTGTCTGAAACCAGAGCTGGGCCATAATTACTAAGGAATTTCCTTTCCGAAGAAAGATGTCTTGAGATTACTAAGGAATTTCCTTTCCTAAGAAAGATGTCTTGAGATTTTTATATTTCTTATCCTCCCAGGGGGGAAAAGAAAGCCAGTTGCAGGTTTTTCTCAAGATCTCCACCATTTTCTTTCTTTGTGGCAGCTTCCAATTATCCCACAATGCCCCAGAACAATGCTACACCTGTGATACAATGTGGTCATCACACCGCCCAAGCAGTTCCTGCTGCGACAGGAAGTTGCAGCAAATGGAGAAAGTATACCATTGTTGTTTGTGGGCCACTGCC
Source organism: Darevskia mixta (assembly GCA_034641385.1). Taxonomy (NCBI): domain Eukaryota; kingdom Metazoa; phylum Chordata; class Lepidosauria; order Squamata; family Lacertidae; genus Darevskia; species Darevskia mixta. The sequence continues at coordinate 14,944,852 of JAWWNH010000017.1, forward strand.
CTCCCCCCAAAAAATAAACTATTGGAGAATTTATTTGCCATTGTTATGTACTGAGCTGAATCCTAGAACAATAGGATCCAGAATGCAGCAGTCTGATTGTTCCTAGAACAATACGATCCAGAATGCAGCGGTCTGATTGGTCAGCAGGAGCCACCCAATCCAGCTCCAGGTGGAAGTGAATCAGTGACCTGATTGGCCTGCAAGAGCAGCCAATCAGGCTCCTGGAGGAAGTGAATCCACAACCTGATTGGCCTACAGGAGTAGCCCTGAATTAGCCAATCACGTGGGGCCCATTGTGTAAATAATGTATATACAGCAGACGTTTTGGGGAAAGATTCATTCCTTGCTACTATGAGCTGAAGAACATTAAATTCACACTTGACTCAGAGTATATTTCAGCCATCTAAATAAATCATCTTGCAATTTCTCTGCCACAAATCGAGCTGAGGATTTTGAGAGGTCATTTGAATCTCCTCAGCCACTTCACATAGACCAGGGATGAGAAACCTGAGGTGTTCCAGATGTTGTTGGACTACAACCCCCATCATCTTTGACCATGATGTGATTCCAACATCATCTGGAGGGCCCATGCTCTCCACATCCGGTATAGGGACCATTAGATGGACCAGTGATCTGGCTAGGCATAAGACACCTTCATATGTTCCTAGCTTACCTTATGGCACTTGCATACACAACACCTACAGGGGACAGATGATAACATGGAAGCTCAAAAACTCATTTGAAAGCAATGTTGAGGCTGAGGCCTTATTATCACAGCGTGCTCCCAGCAGTCCTATGAAGGGTGTGATGCTGTCAGGATGCTGTCAGCGGATCCTGGCTGGTTGCCCAGGAAAGTATAAAGACAAGGAAAAGTTTCTTACCATCCTTTTTTATTTCAATCTTTACAGAGAGAGGCTATAGAACCCAGCCTCTTGGGTAATGGCGTTGTCCTGAGTGAATCTCCACCCCCTTTCTCTCCCACTTCCTCACTTCTACGGGTGCTGCTACATGCCCTCTGTCTTTGAGCTCTTTGTTCTACTACTTTTAAGGCTCACTGGATTCTGGGAGATGGAGGGTCTGGAATGCTTTCCATAGCTGTCAACTTTCGGATTTGAAAATAAGGGATGCCGCAAGGGCGGTGCAATGGCACCAAGTAGCCTCGCCACCCTGCGCTCCAGAGGCTGCGCACGAACGAGCAACGCAGCTGAGGAGCCTCCCTGGCTGGCAGGGAGGGAGAGGAGCTGCTTCCTTTGAAATCCGGGAAATTTAAGGGATATCAACAATCCGGGATAGCAGCGGGAAACGGCATTGGAATAAGGGAGTTTCCCGCCAAAAAAAAGGAGGGTTGACAGCTATGATGCTTTCTAATGACAACATGTCAGCCAACTGTTCTGGCTCTCCCACGATTTCCCCAGCTTTCCCCCTCTGAGCTGCTACCTAAAACCCTTGTTGCAAATCTATACTTTCTTTCTTTTCCTCCTCCCTGGAAGGGTCAGGATGGGGAGGCAGTCTCCACCATTCCTCCTCTGCCCAGTCCCTGACATATGCCCCTATTAATGATAATCTCCAACTATGTACAAGTGGTGCTGAAGCTCAAATCCATGCAGCATTCTTATACACTGCCACTATCTGTGTTTATTGTAGTTAACTGTCTGGTTCTCACCGTATGAGCAGCAGCCATCATGCTGGAGCTGGTCATGAACCTGAACTCTTTTTTTTTTTTTTTTTTTTTAGATCGCAGTCTCAAATCATTTTTATTAAGATTTTCAATACAACAAAATCACATTGAAACATTCCAAATTACATTCCAAATTATTAATCCAATTGTTAATAATAATAATAATAATAATAATAATAATAATAATGATAATGATAAGTTCCAATTCTGCCAAATTATTTTTTAAATTTATTTGGAGGTTTCCCACGCTTCAAACTCCGGAGGTATCTAATCATCTATTTGCCTTTGCTTTTTACCCTTCCTATATTGCCACAGCCTCTGATGTATTCCAGCAAGCAAGATAAATCAAAACAAACAATGTCCCTGTGTGGATTTAAGTCCATTTTTCATCACCATACAATCGCCTTGCCCCTTGGCACTCTGATTCCAAAATCCTAATCACGGACAGTCACCATCATCCAAACCTCTTTTCCCACAGCCATTATTCACCAGTCTGCTTTTCACTTATACCTTTCCAGAAGGGTTTGCCAATTATATTAAAAGTTCGTATATTGTGAATTTCATTGAGGCTTACCGCTCCCTATGGTATCAGATTACACAGCCCGGGTTATGAACCTGAACTCTTAGGTCTCATCTGCCAGCTGGCATCTCATTTAAACTGGGTGATCTAGCCTTCCGGTGCCCCGTTTAACATGCCAGAGACAACCCACAGTGTGAGAAAAGGCTGGGCAGGTGTGTTAACATTCCATGGGGAGCAACTGAGAGATGCAAATAAAAGAAGCAGACATGAACACCATGCTCTTTGGTTACAATAGACCTGTGGAAATCCTCACCAGATTAGGGTTGAGCATCAAGGATGGTTTTTTTGGTTAACACTGTGGCTGGACTTGAAACACATTGCAAGCACCGGAACATGGTTCTTATTCGCCATCGTCTTCTGAGCCTTCTACGGAAATGCTATTAGATGTGCTTAGTAGGCACTTAAGCCATGATTCAAAGCTTCCCTTTAGGTGGCGGGGAGTCAGTAATGACACCATGAGGAAGTTGCTATGATCGCAGTTGGCAATCCTTCATCATACAGTGCAATAGATGATGTGTCACTGCTGATACTTGCCTGTGATGGATTTACTCGGGAACAGTCCCTCGAGGCAAAATGTCTATAAAGAGAAACTAGGCAAGGAGTGCATTATGAGTTATGCACCAATGTCTACCACACAGAGGGGGAAAGGGTATTAGGTGAATTTAGTCAAACGAAACAGAGGATCTATTGTTCTTTCTGTGCACTGGATCATATTAATGAGACTGTCTTTCTCGCTTTCTGTGTCTGTCTGTCTGTCTCCCCCATGCTCTCTCTGGAGGGCTGTCCTAGAAAGTCATCTGATCACCAGGGCCAGCGCGTCCATTAAGGCGAACTAGGCAGTTGCCTAGGGCGCCAAAATGGAGGGGGCGCTGGCCAGCCTGCCCCCGCCCCGCCCCCCGCCGCCGCCCGGTGCCGCCCAAACCAGCGGCGAAAACCGCGGCGGCGCGGGGCGCCCGGCCGGGCAGGGGGCTGGGCACCGTACGTCATGCGCAATGACGTCACGTGGCCCGCCCCCTCGCCTAGAGCGCCAAAAACCCTAGCACCGGTCCTGCTGATCACTAGCCTGTCATAGTAATGGAATCTAGTGTGTTACAAACCAGACAGTAGGAACTTCATTCAGAGAAGGAAGTAGAATCATTTCATCTAGTCCTAAACGCAGTTTAGTTTAGTTTAGTTTAGTTTTTACTTTAGTTTAGTCCCCTCCTAAACGCAGAATCTGCCATGCAGGATGCAATTTCAGCATTCCTCATAGATTGAGGCACAGCCACTTATTAAATATCTCCACTGATCCCTCCCAAAACGGCTCTTGTTGAGCAACCCTTAAGATTAGGAAGGTTCTCCTAATGTTTAGCCAAAATCAACTTCTAGTCATTCCCTGAGATTTCTAGTCCTAGCCTCTGCTTCATCTTCTCCTGTGTGACAGCCCCTAAGATATTTGAAGGCATTGATCATGTCTACCTTGTCTGATGCTTAACATGGGGTGGCTGCTCAGAAGAAAACCCAGGGCTGAGTTTTTGCCTCTCCCGCTTCTACATGACATTTTGGCAGATTTACCTATGTACTGTATGCCATTTTTTTCCACATGCCCATCAGCATGCCAGTGAGGGAGCGTGGAAGTACAGAAACCAACAGCATGAAACTGGAAAGTCTGCTGAAGTTTATTGGAAGAGATCTGTGACAATCTTTGAGAATGTTCTTTTACTTTTTCTTTCGCTGGGAAAATAGAATGGTGATTTTGCTGAATTTCCTCCCAACAGTGTGATTAAGCAGCAAAAAAAGGCTAAAGCTATTCTAGACTGCATCATCAGAAATATAGTGTCCTGATCAAGGGAAGTAATAGTACCACTCTATACACCTGGAATATTGTGTCCAGTTTTGGGTGCCACAGTTTAAGAAGGATACTGACAAAGCTGGAACAAGTGTAGAGGACCAAGATGATAAAGGACCTGGAAATCATATCGTATGAGGAACAGTTGAGGGAATTGGGTATGTTTAGCCCAGTAAAGAGGAGACTGAGAGAAGTTATGATAGCCATCTTCAAATATCTGAACGACTGTCACATGGAGGATGGAGCAAGTTTGTTTTCTCCTGCTCTGGAGGTTAAGACCCAAACCAAGTTACAAGAAATGAGATTCTGAATAAACATCAGGAAGAACTTTCTGACAGCAAGAGCTGTTCAACAGTGGAAGTAACTCCCTCAGAAGGATTCTCCTCCATTGAAGGATCTTTAACACTCAAACGTTGCCCTAGATTCACAGAGTACACTTAGGCAAAAAGCAATTGCTATTTGCATTCTGATTCTATGCAGGTTTACTCAGATGTAAATCTAATTGAATACTATGGAACATACTCTCAAGTACGTGTGCATAAAATCACAGCTCAAGTCCCACTGAAATTGGTAGGATCTATGTCTTATTCCACTGCTTTTAACCAGATTTACAGTGCACTCTTTTGCAGGTCTACTCAGAAGCAGTCAGATCATGTTACATTGTTTCCAAGCACCTCCCAAAAAACCTGGGTTATTATATGTGCACTTTAACAACAACCATTAGGGCAAAGCATCCAAAAATGCATGTAACATTTGTGTTTGTTCATGTGCATATATACCTTCACTCAGACCTGTACGCATATGTACTTGAGCAGGTGCCAAACAAATGAATAAACATTCCATTTAATGTAATCTGCTTCGTTTAGCACACAATGGGTTTAATAGATAATATTCACAACATAGCACGCTTGAGCAAGCACAACATTTAGAATTCTAGATCTCTTCCTCGGACAGGTTGGAAACGGCGGAATGGCAATTAACATTTATCATGAATCAAACAAAGTTCCTGTGTTAATCAGAACCAGGAGCGCAGCTAGAAATGGCACTTTGCTGACAAAAGCAGAAGATGCGGAGATTATTGAAAAGGGAACGTTTGCAAGGAAAGCACGGCTTGATCCAGACACTATTTAAAGATCCAGGCACTATTAAAAGCAGGGCAACTGCTCTACCAGATCAGACCAAGGGTCCATCTTGGTCAGATGTCTCAGCATGGCATGAAGATAACATCTCCTGCTAACTGCTTTTCTTACATCTGCTATGCAAAAATAAGCCCTTAGAGATAAGCACTAAGGGTTTACATAGATGTCATTGCTTACTATTAGCCTTGGGACTCAGCTATACAGCTGCAAATAAAACGTTTTAAATGTGTTGTAAAGTGCAATATACAAATGTGACACAAGATGGCGACAGGGAGCTATGCCTAATTCAATGTATTTTTCAAAATGGTTTTTTTTTTAAAAGCATTTTTACAGTGTTTTTTTATATGTGTGTAGATTCCACCTTAGTTTAATATAGAGACCGCACAGCATGCGTTTACCTCTTCCAGTGAAATTATTGGGAGTTCGGTTTTGTTTGTTTGTTTGTTTGTTTTTTGTTGGAACATGCTTAAATATTTTAGAAATACAGTTTAGAAACTCTAAGGCAGGCATCCCCAAACTCGGCCCTCCAGATGTTTTGGGACTATAGTTCCCATCATCCCTGACCACTGGTCCTGTTAGCTAGGGATGATGGGAGTTGTAGTCCCAAAACATCTGGAGGGCCAAGTTTGACCATGCCTGCTCTAAGGCTTCAACCCTATTCCCACTTACATGGGAGCAAGTTCTATTGAACTCAGTGGGGCTTACTTCTGAGTAGACCTGCCTACCATTGCACTGCAAATGGTTACTTGAAGTACATGGGAAACCAGCAAAGGACCCCGTGACAGCCTTTCCCAACCCGATGCCCTCCAGATGTGTATCTGCAATAATTTTGGTTTGGGGTATTTTGCAAAAATGCAAATGCAAAAAATGGCAAATGGAAAAAATGGCAAATGCACATTATCAGCTTTTTGATTGCAATCAGGAACTAGAAGATGGCATTCAAAAACAACTTAGAGGGTCTGTTACATGAGTCTTGAACAGCCTCTTAGAACTTGGTGGAAGAATATATCTAAAACTAAAACAACAACAAAATGTATTTATACAGCATCATTATTTAGCACATGAAACGTCACAGAATAACAGGAGCAACAACAAGAAAGAAGCACCTCAGCTCTATGACTTGAGTAGCTTACAATCTAAATGTATGACCCTAAGCATGTCTACTCAGAAGTAAGTTCCACAGAGTTTAATGGAACCTAGGTGAATAAGCACTGGTTAAAACTAGGGAACTAGGGAACTTTTCCCACATGGGGCAGTGATGGCTTTAAAAGACGATTAGAGAAATTCATTGAGGACAAGGCTATTGATGGTTTCTAGCTATTATGTCTATTCTCTGCCTCCATAGTTGCTGGAAACCACAGGAAGAGACAGGGCTCTTGTGCTCAAACTCTGTTTATGGGTTTCCCTATGGCATCTGGTTGTCCACTATGAGAACAGGATGCCAGAATTTATGGGTCATTAGCCTGATCCAAGGGATGTGGGTGGCACTGTGGGTTAAACCACAGAGCCTAGGGCTTGCCGATCAGAAGGTCGGCAGTTCGAATCCCTGCGACTGGATGAGCTCCCATTGCTCGGTCCCAGCTCCTGCCCACCTAGCAGTTCGAAAGCACATCAAAGTGCAAGTAGATAAATAGGTACCGCTCCGGCGGGAAGGTAAACAGCGTTTCCGTGCACTGCTCTGGTTCGCCAGAAGCGGCTTAGTCATGCTGGTCACATGACCCAGAAGCTGTATGCTGGCTCCCTCGGCCAATAAAGCGAGATGAGTGCCGCAACCCCTGAGTCGTCCGTGACTGGATCTAATGGTCCGTGGTCCCTTTACCTTTACCTTTACTAGCCTGATCCAGTGTGCTCTTCGTATGTAGTGTTCACAAATTATTGATTGTCAATATGCAACTTTGTTTATTTTTAAAAGCACACTACATTTGTAGTGAAACAAGAATGTAACCACTGTAGTTTTCTTTTTTAAGAAAGAAAGAAAGAAAGAAAGAAAGAAAGAAAGAAAGAAAATCAGTACTATTCTGCATTCTAATATTAAGCCCTAGCTTGATGGTTCCTGAAGGGAGTACAGTTTAAGCCCTCTATTGATGCAGGATTCAGCATTCCTGTCACCGCAATGTATTTGGCAATGTATTCAATAGAGTAGGTGGATTAGTGCTGTTTGCATTTGTTTTCCTTTATTGTGCTGTTTAATTGCATGTTTGTTTGGCTTTTAGTCTTGCTAATCCCATTCATCAGATCTAATGTTGTCTTGTACAAATAAGAAAATCCTCAGGTTTGCTCCTACAAGTCAGTTTTACAAGGATGCCTTGCCCAGAGCAGCCACTGTGCAAATATTGGTGGAAATCTTCATGAAAGAGCCTGGACTAGCCTCTGTCAAACTTTCAGATGAACCTCCTCTGGGTAGAAATTTTCATCAGGTATCCAAATAGAAGAAAAGTGAAACAGGAGCAATGCCATTTCAAATTCTTTCTTCTTCTTCTTTGGTGATCACTCGTAACCAAGTAAGATTCTCTTCCATAAACACGGTTTTAACAATGAGTCCATAAGTGACTGTGGAGGCCAATTCTGGATCCACATGTGGACATTGGTTTCTGGGTGGGAGTTGATCACGGTGTGGATTTGCCAAGCATGCCTTCCTCTTAGCACGTTTCTCCCTTGCGTCCTGAGTTCGAGTGTCTTCAAAGCCCATGAGACCTTTGCTAAAGGCTGTTCTCCAACTGGAACACTTACAGGCCAGTGTTTCCCAGTTGTCAGTCTTTATATTACATTTTTTTTTAGATTTGCCTTGAGACAGTCTTTAAACCTCTTTTGTTGACCACCAGCATTACGCTTTCCATTTTTAAGTTTGGAAGAGAGTAGTTGCTTTGGAAGATGATCATCAGGCATCCGCACAACATGACCAGTCCAACGAAGCTGATGTTGAAGAATCATTGCTTCAACACTGGTAGTCTTTGCTTCTTCCAGTAAACTGACATTTGTTCGCCTGTCTTCCCAAGTGATGTGTACAATTTTTTGGCGACACCGTTGATGGAATCTTTTGAGGAGCTGGAGATGGCGTTTATAAGTGGTCCATGTTTCACAAGCATATAGTAAGGTTGGTAGTACAATAGCTTTGTAAACAAGCATTTTGGTTTCCCTGCGAATGTCCCGGTCCTCAAACACTCTGCACTTCAATCAGAAGAAAGCTGCACTCACAGAGCTCAGGCGATGCTGGATTTCGGCAACAATGTTGGTCCTTGTGGAAAGATAACTGTCCAGGTAGGAGAAGTGATTGACATTTTCCAACATTACACCATTGAGTTGGATTTGTGGTGCTGCAGAGGGGTTATGTTGTGCTTGTTGGTGCAGCACTTTGGTTTTTTGGATGTTGAGTGATAGGCCAAGCTTTTTGAACAAATTTAGGTGGAGCAGTATCAATTGATCTTATAAATTCTTGTTGTAAATCTCTCTTACAATTACAGTTCACCTAGCATGAGCTTCAACATGGGGTGGGTGTGTCTATATATATTCACAGCTCACTTCCTCATACCTTGGCCACATGGTGTCCTATTTCTATTTTCTGCTTTCAAACAGCAATCCTGCTCCTCTTCAGTTTCTCCCCATAGTGGCTCTCATGCTTTCCCTTAACCATCGCTCCTCCAGACTAAACGTTCTTAGCTCTTCCAACTGTTTCTCATGGGACTTAGGTTCCAGGCCCATCATCATCCTGGTATCCTAGTCATCTTCATAACTGAGCATCAAAATCGGGACACTTGTTGTTTTTTCCTGGTCCAGAGCTCTTGCCTGAGTCGGGCAAGAGCATGAGACCAAAAAAAAAAAGCCTCTTTTGATCAGTCACTCTGGCGCAAGCCAGCTGATTCTGTAAAACAACACATAGCACGGGTGCCAACACACCAGCTCCAATAACCACAAGGAGGCAAATGGTGCATGCCCAGCCCGCTTTGTACAAGCAGTGCAATGCTGGAAATCTCATGTGCTGGGGTGAGCGACAAGAACAGTAGAAAGTAATGGATCTTAATTTAATTGTCCTGCTCACCCCTCAGCAATTGATGGGCCAGCTTTCTTTTTAGGGGGGATAGGGTGGGTAAGCTGTGCCTGAACTGCTTTCAGTCATGAGATTGTAGTTTAGCTTTCCTTGACTTAGCAGCACATGCGAATGTGCTGTATTATTTTTTTTTAGGAGGGGGGAAGTGTTGGGTCATTTCTTCATGTGCTGGTGTGTTTCCATACCCTGGTGCTAGCCCGACATTAAGCTCACAATTGCAGTAGGGAGCAACAATGCTTGATTCCATTTCTGGCTCTCGCCTTGGCAGTTGCTGAACAGTTGGGATAACCCCAGGGCTGGATCTACACTGATCTGAAAAACGCTATAAAAATATAGCTCTGCGTACAATTTTCCATTGGTGACAGATTGCTGCTCTACAGCACCCTCTGGTGTCACATTTTTATAATGCATTTTTAATATAATTGACCAGTGTAGCTGAGTTCCAGGTTAGGTCCCACCACCGACACTATGTTTAATTAGGGTTTAACACCCTAATTGGGAGGGAGGGAGATGGAGACAATACTACCAACTGCATGCTTAATTAGGGTTTTAGAAAACCCTAGTTAAACAATAGGGCTGTGTCAATCCAGGTCAGAATGGGACCTGTTCAGAATCGCTGGATCACACCCCAATCCAAATTGGAGGTGCTTAGTATTTCAACATATGTGATTTCCATTTGTGGCTCCAGTTACATTATCAACTTGCTCAACTGTTATTCTATTGTTTGAGGGATATTACAGGACCCAGAAGCTTCCAGAGAGTGTGAGAGAGTGAGATTGAGCAGATAAGCAGGGGGAAAATCTTGAGTGCTCACATGACGCTGCTTATACAAAATGCCACATGTTCCACTTAATAGCAGCATAGGCGATACACTCCCTACTATAACACCCCAAAGATAACCCTGAGGGTGAGGAGATGCTCAAGAATAGTGTTGGGTATATGGTGGGGAGAGGATGCAGTTGAAGGGAAAGAGAAAACATTGATCTCTACTTGCAAATGCCTTCTCCTCATGCTACGATCTCTCCGACTGCATTCAGACAGCACTTTCCCCCATTTTCTCAATGTTTCTTTACCTGATGCTTTCCACATTTTACGTGATCTTTCATATGCAATAGAAGCCACTTCAGGAAATCTAGCAGAATCTAGTGCAAGCTTAGCATTTGTGTCCCTTAAAAATCTATTTGCAGCCTGGCTAGCCTGCAGTGCCACATATCAAAACTGGAGGCAGTATCCAGGCACACAGTTCCTTCCCACCATTTAAAGTTTAGTGTGGCATAACAGCTTATCAATCAAAACGCTGCAGTTCCATAACACAGCAGGTTACACAATAGAAAAGGAGCTTAAGAATCTGGGATAGAAGAGCTAGCATTATAATCAAGGAAAGTCATGCAACAATCCTCACATCTGAATACACCATTTTGGTCCAGCTCATAATATTTGTCATTGGCTGACACAATTAAGGCCGCCCTCCGTCATGGAGTTCAAGATACAGTCACAAGCTGAGTCTGGTTACAGCCACATAAGGCTGAGAAATAAATCTGTATCCATAGAGACAGGAAACATTTCTCAAGTTCGGTATTTTCTACTTCTGGATGAAACACATACTGAGGGCTGAAGGGGATGAACAAAAGCTCAATGTGGTTGGTGTACGTGTGGCTGAGCTGTGCTGGAGCCCCGTAGGTGGGAGATCAAGTGTTTCAGAGATTCCCCATATAAAATCCTCCTTGAAAATTCAATGCCGGGAAATCCAGGAGAAACTTCTGGCCAGACGTTTTCCTTGCTAGTTTTGTACTTCCAAAGCATACTTTTTAATGTGAATAGGATTGGACTGTGTGTAATCTTCACAGTTTGTTTTATATTAGATGACAATTTCCTGCAATTGAAATAAATGCCAATGTTACCACCCTTTTGACATCTGGTTCTTTTATATAGTCCTTGGGAGGTTTTAATGCAATTTTAATAAGCATCAAAGTAGAATGCAATTAGGTAGAAAACTATCAAGTGAAAAGACCTCTTTTAAATGAAAGAGATCACCCGCCACCTTTGAATTATTTTTAATTTTTTTTTGTCCTAGACATTTTTAACGCTGCAGTAGAGCAGACAATCTGTTCTTCCTTTTAATAATATGGAAGGATGATTGCGCCAGTGTCACAAAGTCTATTTTGATATCTGTGATCTTTAAATCCTAACATTTTCACACTTCTTTAGAAGTGCTACTAAAGTATGTAAGAGTATGATTGCTCTGGGTAAGGAAGAGACTCGATAGTACATACAAGTTCAATAGAGGAATAAATTAATAAAGTGGGTGTTTTGACTCCAGGGAGGAGAATAGAAATGTAGTGGAAGTAGCATGTTCATTAGAGAGAGAAGAAACGGGGGGGGGGTACTGAATTGTGGGTGGGATCTGAATTGGGATCTGGAAGAGGATCAAGGGGATCTAATCCCTCCTCCCTTGTAGTCCTGATCTAGGCTGGGCTCCAGTGTCTGTGTTCAGTGCAAAACTCATTCCAAACGGGGAGGGAATCTCTCAATGCAAAGAGTGATGTGACACCCCCCCCACCTGCTATTTAGTTTAGAAAATCAATTCAAGTAATTGCTAATTCTTTGAATTGTAGGGGTTTGCATGAGCCATAAGATTATATCTGTATCTGTAGCTTTGAGAACCAGCTGGATCTGTTTCAGAGCCTCTCTGTGCATTTCCAGTTCAGTTCATTATTCAGATCTAAATTAGATTCATTAAAAATAAAGCTGTGTTTTCTCGTCACCAACCTTAATGAGGAACCAAAAAATAGTAATAACTCCCCCATCCCATTTTTACAGGAGTGGGTGGAATGTGCATGCAGACTTTGACTTCCGATTAAAGACATAGAAAACAATTAAGTGAGAGGTTAAAAGGTAAAGGGACCCCTGACCATTTGGTCCAGTCGTGTCTGACTCTGGGGTTGCGGCGCTCATCTCGCTTTATTGGCCGAGAGCTGGTGTACAGCTTCCAGGTCATGTGGCCAGCATGATAAAGCCGCTTCTGGCGAACCAGAGCAGCGCACGGAAACGCCGTTTACCTTCCCGCCGGAGCGGTTCCTATTTATCTACTTGCACTTTGACATGCTTTCGAACTGCTAGGTGGGCAGGAGCTGGGACCGAGCAACGGGAGCTCACCCTGTCGCAGGGATTCGAACCGCCGACCTTCTGATCAGCCAGCCCTAGGCTCTGTGGTTTAACCCACAGCGCCACCTGGGTCCCCTAGTGAGAGGTTGGGTACCCACTAATCACATGTCTGATTCTGTTGTGAGTTGTTCAGGCTAAAGGCATTAATCCATTTTGCATTACTTTCTATGGGAAAACACGCCTTGGTTTTGGAACGCCTTGGTTTTGGAACGGACTTCTAGAACGGATTAAGTTTGAGAACCAAGGTAATACTGTATAAAACAATCAGATTCACAGGAGATGGAGTGGTGGTAGGCAAAAGAGTGTAGATTCTGCAGGAAAGGCCATCTAAAGAGTAACAAAGACCCCATTACCACCCACCCAATGCAAGGAATGCGTCCTGGGAAAAGGCGCATAACATGGGCACCAATAGTGGCAAGACAAAGTACAGCAAATCTTAGGCAATCAGACTATGATGAAATTAAGAGAGGATATTGTAGGCAAGATGGATAGTGTTCCCAATCTGTATCAAATCCTGACAGAAAATTTAAACAGGCCATTAAACAGGCCTTGGTAATCACAGATTTTGGGGGATTTGAGAGCCATCCAAGAATATAAAATGGGGTTTATATCCTTCAAGCTAACAGATTCTTTTTTTCTTTTACGACTAACATAGATACTTCAGTAGACCACCAGCCAGGCTTTTTGTACAGCCCAACCTGATTACATTGCCGCTTACTAGGTTTATCCATATCTTTAAATAAGTAAGTTAGAAAAAAGAAACAAAAAGATTAGATACAAAGTAATCCTCTTAATGTTGCTATTGTATAATTATGTTGTCCCCAGTTTTGGGTTTGTTTGTTTTTTAAGAACTTAAAGGGATGGAGAAATTCAGAGCTGAAACACATAAGGCTTCTTTCAAGTTGGCAACCAACATTCACGATCTCTTCAGGATACTCCAATTGTGCTAAATGGTCAGCAGAAGTAAGCATAAAATGACACTCTTTAACATGACTGGATGGAGAGAAAACAGCTGGGACATTGGGGACCTGGCAATGCACAATGAGAAAGAATTTCGTTGTTCCCATGAGGGAACAATGACAATAAAGATCTATTCTATTCTATTCTATTCTATTCTATTCTATTCTATTCTATTCTAACTGAACTATACAGCCCAAGGATCATTAATAAAGGAACCGTGTCAAATTTATGACAAAAAAGGAAAAGATTTTGTTGAAATGTGATGTCACATTCCTGGGTTTGCTTCTCTAGCATCAATAGCTAGGACTTTGACATCTGATGGGAGGGCGTTCCATAGGGTGGGTGCCACTACCGAGAAGGCCCTCTGCCTGGTTCCCTATTTTCACCAGAGGATGCGGTAGTAATCTTACTTTTGAGTATTTCTGCATCATCTGGGGGGAAAATCATATTACTGAAGATGGGAAGTGGGTGGGGTACAAGCAATTACTACCATTATCATCATCCATCATCATCATCATTATTGGCAAATGTTGTTCTAATAATACTATTTATTAATTTGTGATGTGCATAAATGCTGATATTAAAAAAAAATATTGGTCCATGGGCACAACACGAACAGGATCAAAGCATACCTAGTAGCTGTTTAAATGAGAAAAACAGTGCGGGGGTTATGCATGAACTTTATCCCAATTCATCCCTATCCAATATTTATCCATGGACAAACATCACAAAGGAGGTTCCAAAATATCCTTAGATAATGCATGTGTTCTATCACTCTCGTTGAATGGCCCGCAGGTTGTAGGACCTCAGCAGATGAATTATTTTGGTTTCTCCTTTTCTAAATGGTGGGGGAGGGAATCCTGAAGTTCAGTCATAAAATTAATGTCTGTCTTAAAATCGCAAGATGAAGTCGTCAAGAGATACCCTAAGGGCACTAAAAAAAGAACACATTGTGTCCTGTTGATGAAGTTAGATAATAGTTTTCCATGGAATAACCTTGGGAAATGATTGCTTCAATAAACAGAGAAGCTCATTAATATTTAAGAGCAACTCTAACTTTGGAAAATGGATTGTATTGAAAAAGGATTTTCAGTAAACCACCAAGTAATTTTCCTTCCTGGAGTCTGTTGACCTCGGTTGTTCTTCATATGCCACCATGGCCTGGATCTCTCCTTGGCCTTGTCGTGAAACAATTGTATAAAACAAACCTCTGAGTGGGTTGTAAAAACCAGGGAGTGGGGGGGGGGATGAGTAAATCTGATGTATACAATCACTCGCTTCAATAATTAACAGTGATCCTGTTGCTTATCATCTGAGCGTTCCTTGATAATTAAAAGACTTCAGGGGCTTAAAGATTAAAATGCAGACATGTTGGCTCATTATAAATCGGTTCACTTAAAAAAAAAAAATATTCTCTTGTGTTTTATGCCTCCAAGTCACCAGTCGCTTAATATCACACAAACATACACGCACAAAATGTAACATGCAGTCAAAATAAAGTTATTTGCATGAAATTTTGCTGAATGCAGCAGCTACACAAAAAGACATATTTATCCATAAGGCTTAATTCAAGATGTTGTGTAAAATTATACCAGCAAGGAGGAATTCTTATCATCATAATTTTACCCTGAATATGAATTGCTTGCAGAAGGCTGGAAAATATGGAGCAGACTACAGATTACTGGAATCCCATAAAAATAGCTGATTCTGGTTCATGGTGGCTAATTGTGAACTTAATGCAGAATGGTCATAAACTCCGGGGATAGTGCAGGCTCACCTGAATGAATGGAGAATTGTTTTCAAATACATTGTTCTTATCGCATGTAGAAGTGTAATATGGTTATTCTCAACACTTTATTCTCAACCACTTTACCAAATCATTACCAAATCACTATGGTAAGTTGTAAGTTGGTAAAAGCTATCTGTATTGATCATTCACATACAGTATTATTGGTCTTCCCCAACCCTTTATTTCATCTTTTCCCTGTCCCATGTCTGCCATGCTGAAACTTCCCTACGTTGACTTGAGTGGTTCCTACCAACATTAGTTCAAGGTGGAACTAGACTTTAACAAAAGCATGGGACTGGTGAGAAAACAATGGCCTCTTGTCCAGGTTCTGCTCCTCTCCACTCTGAACACATATACCATGTATTGTAGATAGGGATGGAGGAGAGATTCAGTTCAATACACATTTAAAGTTGGATCTATCAAGTTTGCATTTTCTGAAACAATATGCAAACTGAAACACAGCTATCCTTCAAAATTCACACTTAACTAACATCTGTGATGCGGTTTCTCCCACCAAATAATGTTTACAGGACGGCCTCGGTCCTGTATACCTGAAGGAGCGTCTCCACCCCCACCGTTCAGCCCGGACACTGAGGTCCAGCGCCGAGGGCCTTCTGGCGGTTCTCTCACTGCGAGAAGCAAAGCTACAGGGAACCAGGCAGAGGGCCTTCTCGGTAGTGGCGCCCGCCCTGTGGAACGCCCTCCCATCAGAGGTCAAAGCGATAAACAACTACATGACCTTTAGAAAATACTTGAAGGCAGCCCTGTTTAGGGAAGTTTTTAATCTGTGATATTTTAATGTATTTTGATATTTGTTGGAAGCCGCCCAGAGTGGCTGGGGAGACCCGGCCAGATGGGCGGGGTACAAATAATAAATTATTATTATTATTATTATTATTATTATTAAAATGCATATTGTTGCATGCCACCTCAATCTTCAAGTAGTGTGAGATTCCAGGGGTTCCAATCGCTTACCCAGGGTTCATGTTTTCTTTGGAATAAGTTACAACGGAGACCGAGGTATCTTTATGATAACGTGGTTTATTTACACATATATACAACCTGAGCCTACGATAGAGGGCTCACAGCATTAACACCCCAAGAAGCAATTGGTTCTCCCATAGCCACAGCCTTGGATTTGAATAAAAATCAGGCACAACTTTCTCTCCCAGCTGCCCAGCCTGCTACCTACCAGTTTTGTTGTCCGGCAGATAGCCACTTGCTTTGTTACCTTAATGGCCCATCCTCAGAGGGCCTTTACATCACCAGGAAACTAGCCTGTCTGTTCTAGTAATTGAACCTCAGGCATACGGTCTACCTCCTGAACTCATAACATTGTGTTAGGGGAAAATGTGCATGAAAATTAAGATATTAGTGAAAATAATAAGGAAATTTGCACAAAAATGCAAGTGAATATTTTGCAATTGCTACAAAATGTAAAGAATAGATTTTAGACTGGGGAGGGGGGGAATGAGAAACAGAGAGAATCCAAATAGACAGATCCTTCCATCCATCCAACTATTCCTAACGGTGAATTATCGCTCCCACTTCACTCTACCTTAGCATGAGCAGGAGAAACAAACCAAAATATCAAAATTAATCTGGGTTTACCATGAGATCTGAATCCATGATTGAGCTTTGATTTTTCTTAGCAAGCCAGGATTCATCAGTGAACACACTGAGCTTGGTTAAAGGCTGACTAGCAAACCAGGCTTGTTGAGAAGAAACAAGCCATGATGCTGGATTTGGACATAACTGAGAGCCAAGCTTTAACATGGCTTCCTGGTTTGGTCTTCCTACTTATAAGAGGAAAGCAGGAGCAATCATTTACAGGAGGAGCAAGGAAGTGCTTTCAGCTGAAGGTCCACATTCCTTAGTAGACTAAGTTCCAGGGGCCAGTCAGGTTGGAGTAACTGTTGTTGCTCTTATCTCTGTACAGGAGGCTACAGTGCAGCCAAGCAGAAGTTTCTACATGTACATCTCTCCATCCAGACAGGCAAGAGGCATTGTTACAGTTTAAGGAAAAATTCCAGCTTGGCAGCAAAACCAAAGGAAGAAGAAGAAGAGTTTGGATTTGATATCCCGCTTTATCACAACTCTGAGAAGTCTCAAAGCGGCTAACATTCTCCTTTCCCTTCCTCCCCCACAACAAACACTCTGTGAGGTGAGTGGGGCTGAGAGACTTCAAAGAAGTGTGACTAGCCCAAGGTCACCCAGCAGCTGCATGTGGAGGAGTGGGGACACGAACCCGGTTCACCAGATTACGAGTCTACCACTCTTAACCACTACACCACACTGGCACTGGAGCAACCTGCAGGCTGTCTCAAGCACCTGGAGGACCATTTTTGGTCCATGGTCCTGAAGTTCTCCATCCCTGGCTTTCAGTAAACCACAATAATCCAGCAACCCTAGCTTGTCATGATCATGACACATAAAAACACCACCATAGTAAGATAGCAGCCAATGACATGAAGGGTGAAGTTCCATCATTTGCTTCATTGCACTATGTTATAGATCTAAGTGCTACATCTTACATTAGTGGGGAAGGGGAAATGAGGCAAGAGGGCTGATGTTCTGGTTAATGTTTCTTTCCACCATTAATAAACTACTCCTTGGATATACCTCTCCCTCCTGCTGCACACTTACACAATCACCCAGGCAACATTGTGATTATAAGACAGCCCTTCAGAAATGCTCCCCAAAGCATTTTGCTTTGAAGTGCTTCCAACAGTTCCCTTCTGTAGCCCCAGTTGTGAAACCATGATGGGGGACAGAAAGTCCCACTGCATCAGAAGTTGGATTATGCAGCCCTCTAAAAAGAACTTTTGCTATTGAGCCTGGAGATGGTAGCGATGGATGCTCCAAGGGACCTGATTCCTTTTAAGCCTCCTTAACTAAGCGCTGAGGATCCCACAAAAAAAAAAATGTGGTGACTTCAGATTAAGTTAATTGTCCTTCCTTCAATCCTATGAGGCATGTGAGTTAATTTAAGGCTAATTAGCAAGTGCTCCACGAGGCAGCTAAACTGCACTAATGCATTTCTAATAATTCAGCTCCGGAAGAAATAAGCTCGCTGCAAATTGAAAGGGAACATTTCCAAAAGAAAGGTTAAGGAAGGCCTTAATTGTCTCTGCAGTAAGGCTCGGTTCGCTTCGCGGGGGTGGGGAGGGTCTGGAGCACTTGACAGTAAGAACTGTTGCCTTTCCCTTAGTTACAAAAAATAAATAAATCTCAAATACCTTTATTAGAGCTTAAACTTGTTGGGATGGATTCAGTACCATCAAGTTAATAGTAAATTTAAAGAAGATAAACATAAAAAAGGCTTTCTGACCGAACCCTCACTGCTAGAAAAATATCTCCTACAAAATAACAAAAAGACAATATCAAGGATGTATAACCTGCTCTTAGAATGGGAAGTAAAAGACGAAATGATTAAAGAAACAATGATACATTGGGCAATTGAGTTGGGAAAGACGATAGAACTTGAGAAATGGGAAACTCTATGGGCAGAAGGATGGAAGTTTACAGCTGCAGAAGGAATAAAGGAAAACATGATTAAAATGTTTTATAAATGGTACCTGACTCCGAATAAAATACATAAAATGTATAGAACAAAAAGTAACCTGTGCTGGAAGTGTCAAAATGAAGTGGGAGATTTCTTACATATGTGGTGGAAATGTGAGCATATACAAAATTTCTGGACGCAGGTATTTGAAGAAACCAAGAAAATATTGAGATACAATATACAGAAAAACCCAGAAGCTTTTCTCCTGGGTATAATAGGAGATGATATTGCTGCACAAGATAAAAAATTATTTCTGTACATCACAGCTGCAGCCAGAAATTTGATAGCTTTATATTGGAAAAATAAACAGACCCCAGGAATTGAAGAATGGAAAGAGAAATTATTTTATTATATGGACATGGCAAGACTAACTGAAATAGTAAGAGGTAATAGTAACCAAATTTTTAAGAGAAACTGGGAGAAATTTAGAGATTATATGAAAAAGGAGTGTCCCACAATAAAATCTTGGATCTATTTCTAATCACCTCGTATGGACATAGGGGAAAAATAATTTATAGTAAATTATATTAAGAATTAATTACTGAGTGGATAATGCGCTTTCAGCTAGAATTATGAAAACAGTTAATAGATAGACCAACCTGAACACCTGAGCGAAGAGCAGACGGAAGTTATCTGATTTATGTTGTTTGTAAAATATACGTAGAATGTGTAATATGTATAATTGTAATGTGATAATATAATAAGTTTTCTATTTAGGAAGAGGGAGGAATGTATATAGAAGGATGAATGTACATAGAAATATGTAAGTTAGTTAAGAACTGTGAATTTTCTAATTTTTGATTTCCTTTTTAGTTCTTTGTATTTTCCTTTGAATGTATGGATTATTTTGTGTAATTTTTAAAGTTTAATAAAAAATTTAAAATTTAAACTTGTTGGAGTTGCAAAGAAGCAATGTGGCTCAGTCCTTTATGCAGTTCAGTAAACTTCCTCTCTCTGGTCCCAGAGGGAGATCCTAAGCTTGTTCATCATTGCAGAATTTATCTGCAGCCACCACTGCTACTAGCCATCTCCAGCAAGCGCACAGCAGGCATCTCAACTTTCAGCTTCCTGCTGTGAAAGCTCTATAGCTCGTGATTCCAGGAGTCGTCCTGTGGCTGGGGCTGGCAGATGCAATTTGCAGGACCTGTGCTTGGGTTCTAGGGCAATGCCAAGAGAGGTGGCACTCACTGCACCTGGAAGAATCAACCACAGGAGGTGTGCTGGTCCCATGGGTTATCTGAAAGGCGAGGTCCAAGTCCGGTCCGTGGTCAGAGGTGCAACGTAAAGGCAGTCCGTGGTAACTGAAGCTGGGTGCAGGGCAGGGAGTCAGGCAAAGTCAGGAACAGGTAGGCAAGCAGGGAACCAGGGCGGGTCAGGAGCTCAGGCAGGAAAGCAGGAACACTGGCAGGAACTGGTCACCAACAATGTTGCTCCTGCAACTTGGGGCTGGCGGGCTTTTATCTGCCCCAAGGCATAGGGCGGCCCTGATCCTCTGGTGACTCACCTCTCCTGGCTTGGAGGCAAGCACTCCTCCTGCAGGAACTTAGTTCCCTTCGCCTCTCTGCCCTGAGCCTCTGCAGCTCAGGGGAGGCTGGAGGGTTACCGGACCCAGAGGCAACCTCAGCTTCCCCTGACAGGGCTGGGAGTGGAGCACCTGCAGGCAATGGGTCCTCCATCCCATCAGGAGCCAGAGCAGACTCAGCTGATGCCTGCACCTGAGGATCCAGCACAGGTGAGGACCCTTCAGACTCAGGCCCTAGCCCCGGCTCTGCTGGTTCTGGAGGCGGGGAATCCTGTGCAGGCTGGGATCCCTCAGGTTCAGCATCTGAGTCAGAATCCCAGGCCATCACAGGAGGGGATTTTCCCCCTTCCTTCCCCCCTTTTTTGCTATTTGTTCGCCTAACAAGGAATGGGGGACAAGGAAGAGGAAGAGGAGAAAATGTACATGGCAGCAAAGGGAGAAATTGCACGGAGATAACAGAAATCACTGGGTTAAAGCTGACTGAAAGTCCAGAGGTAGCATTATTATCAATTTACGATGAGGTGGAAGGTTCGCAGGCTATGAAAGACTTGCTCTCAAATTTATTGACAGCTGCACGAATTATGACAGCTAGGAAGTGGAAGGGGCAAGCAGAATATAAAATGGAAGAATGGTATAAAGAGGTGTGGGATATAGCAATTAACGACAAAGTAACATGTGCCACTAAGGTAAGACGGGGAATATGCAGGAGAAATGATTTTGAGGAGATATGGAAGGTGTTTGTAGAATTTGTACTGTTAAGATGGAAATGTGTCAAACCATCGCAAGAGGTTTTGACATTTTGGGAGGTTGGATAGTTACAATGGAATGGTCTTGGTGGTGGGGTGCATATTTTTATTCTTATTTATTTATTATTATTACTTTGTCAAAAAAAGGGATTATATGTTTGTGTATTGAATTCATTTGTTTTAAAACAAAATTTAAAAAGGAAAAAAAGATATTGCGCTAGGAAGTGATTTCTCTCAGCTTCTTTTGATGCCAAGTTAGTATGTTGCTCTCCCTCCAGCTGCATTGCCTCCTGCATTTCAGCAATGGGACTGGGGGTGGGTGGTGGGGAGGGACTAAAGGGGAGATTATAAAAGAATGGCACACATGCAGACTTCAGTCACTGAGCATGTGACTGAATTTGTGTGCTGGAGCTGAATTTGAACTCTCTGCAAGTATGGATGGCAGAGGAATTTAATTCGGTTCACATTTATAGTCCAACCTGCCAAAATTTGCACTTACTCAAACAATATATGAACCAAATGACAACCATTCTTTGAAATGGGCACTTGTCCAAATTCCAAAGCAGTTCTCCAGCCAAGAGAATGAATATCCTGGGGTAAAATGTGCATAGGGGAGGGAAAATGCCATTCAAAAATGTATCATATTAGGGGCAATTGCTTTGCAGAAAAATGTCTTTATTGTTGGAGATTGCATACAAATGTATGTATATTGGAATAAATTTGCAGTAAAATGAATTTTCATGAGGACTTAATCCTCCCCACCTTCCCACCCCTGCAGACTTGTGTGGAAATGTGGAGAACTGAGCTTCAGATTGGGGAAATGAGAAATTGGCAGATTCTCCCATCCCTGGGAGCAAGGTACTGCCAGCATATAACACCTTGTCTGTGAGATTGTGTACTGACTGCCATTCTCCTTGCAGCCAAATTCAAGGTTTTGATACTAAATAAGCCCCCATACAACTCAGAACCAGGTTGAGAGAGAGAGAGAGAGAACACTTCATCCCTTCCATAGGGGTGCTCACCTGTATTTTTACAGAAGTCCCTAAAATGTCAGAAGCTCACTTCTCGGCAGCTTGGAGAAGGGTTTCAGTGTAACTGTCCCTTTTGCAGGACTTGATCTCCTTCCGCAGGGCCTGTAAGACAAAGCTATTCCACCTGGCCTTCAATTTAGCCTGATCCTCCATTCCTTGTTTTCCCTTCCCATTTTCTATGAAGAAACCTCTCTGGGACCCCACATATAAATTCTTCCCTGGTCTCCTTGCTGGCCCTAGCAGGACAAATTTGGCCAGCGAGCCCTGGAGGTGCTACATTTATGTTGAACTTTATGCTGTTTTTAAGCTGTTTTTTAAGTCGTTTTTAATCATTGTTTTATATTTGTTGTTAGCCGCCCCGAGTCCGGTTTTTGAATCGAGACGGGTGGAGTATAAATAAAAAAATTATTATTATTATTATTATTATTATTATTATTATTATTATTATTATTTCATGGAACAGATCCCTGCTATAATTCTCCCCATTTCCACATCAGCCTGTGATTCCTTTAAAAAAAAACCTTAAGAAAACATGTCAGCATTTGTGTGTGCATTTCTCTGCATAGACAATTTCTCCGTATGCAATTTTGTCTCATATCCATTTTCGAAAGGAATATGATAATAGAATCATAGAATTAGAAGGGATCCAAAGGGTCATCTGTTCCAACATGTCTCAACATGGTTCCCTATCCAACTTAATACCGTATCGGACCCTGGTTAGCTTGGCAAATGTGCTAGCAGGGTTTTTTTGCTGTTGCTGTTGCTGCACCACTAGAGATGGCCATGCATTCTTCTGTGTTATTTTCAGCGATAACTTCATTTTAATGCGCACTTCCCCCTAATATTTGCATTTTTGTACACCTTGTTTGGTTGAAGAACTGCATCTTAAAATTCAGAGAAGTGAGAATTTTGAATGACAGCTGTGCTTCAATTCCTGCATTGGAAATTAGCTCTGGATTGCTCCTCTATCTTTAATGTGTGAAATACTCTTCCTGTTCTGATTTCTGAACACCAAACTGCTTTTTTTTAAGGTAGAAGAGCACTCCCCCACCCCCTGTTCAGCTGGTAGCTTTACACAACGCTTTCCAAAAAGTTAAAAACAACAGTTTCTTCCTCTTCTTTGAATTGAGCCCCGCAGTATGTATTTCTGTGTGACTTCGACTCTTTCAGTTATGAAATTATTCCCAAGCTGACCATGGGGACTGAACAGACAACTTATTCTGTTCTTGACCTTACGTTGGCTTCAAGTGGATGGAAATTGCTTCCCCCAAATGTCGGCAATGGGTTTCAATTTCCCCTAGTCCTAATAATGTTCCCACTGGGACCTCGTGATTCTATTACCAGCCAGTCCCTAACAACTCAGACAATTTTATTAATATTTGCACTAGGAGGAGCTGGCAGTAAAAAGACATTAACCCACAAAGTCATGAAATGCTCTGTTATCTTGCATATCCTGAGCTAGAGAGAGATTTAATAACATCACTACATAATAAAGCTTCCATGCCTGATACGATCCCAGAGGAAGAGCACAGGGGGGGGGGGGATTAAAGATTTATGGCTTCCAATTTAATTGTATTGTAGAAACAGAGTCTACTTCTATTCCTATTATACAGTATATTTATACAAAGTTGTGCAAAAGAGGGTGGGGGGGGGGAGCAAAACAAGCTGCGATTGTTTCCACATTTTAATGCACTGGGAGTTCTATACAAAATGACAAATTGGCTGATATGTACTCCTACCAAGAATAATGCCTGGGTTTACAATAACTTAATGTCTCAAAAGGATATGTTGCCTGGTCTGTAAACAACTATTCCATGATAAATGAATGGTGAGGGGTAACACACGCTTTGAAAAGTACACACTGCTGAATCCAAACACTTATTTATGACCTTCATTGATCCAACCTTTGCCTTTCCACACCAACTAACTTCAATCGCCCATATTTTAGGCCTAATTTCCACAAACGATGAGGTTCTAAACCTGTGTCTGGACTGTACTAGTTCAGATAGCAAGCTGAGAGCTTGGACAGTGTGTGTGTGTGTAACATCCAGAGTTATTAAGAAACCTAAACATTTGTTAAAGGCCCTGACCATTCATTCATGATGATCAAACAATACATTCACTGCATTCTTGGAAGCATCATAAGTGGTTAAGAAATTTGGTCTCATAAAAATAAGAGAACAGCTCCAATATTTGAAATGGTGAAGAGGAAAGAGTGTGGGATATAGCAGGCTTAAACATCCTGTCACCACTTCTCCCCATTGGGTGAAATCGCCCTGAGGTCATTATTAAATTGTGTTGTAGGAACATAGGAAGCTACATAGAAAGCTATCTTATACCAACCCAGGCCATTGGTCCATCGTCAGCAATGATTGGCAGCTACACTCCAAGATTTCACAAGCCAAATTTGATGGCGGTTATATAAGGGAAATGTGAGATTCATTTTGATTAATACAACTGATTTTAAAACTGAGCCCCACCTCTCTCTTTATATTATCAACAGTATTATACATTTTAGATAAACTTCATTGGACTAGTCATGTTCTTCGGATGCCTGATTATTGTCTTCCAAAGCAGCTACTCTATTCCCAAATTGAGAATGGAAATCAAAATACCAGTGGACAACAAAAGAGGTTTAAAGCACTGAAAACTGGGAATCAATGGCCTGAGAGCACTCCATTTGGGACCAAAGGTGACCAATGGTGCCGTGGACTTTGAAGAAACATGAACTCAGGGCGAATAGCAGAAATGAGCTAAGAGGAAGACACCATGATCAATTCCCACCCAGAAACCTATGTCCCCACTGTGGAAGGATGTGTAGATCCAGAATTAAAGACTCACTTAAAGACTCACCGTGTTCATGGAAGACAATCTTACTGGGCTATGAGCAATCACCAAAGAAAAGAAGTGGAAGACAATTTCGACTAATAGGCATCGAAAAGGAGTCCCCTTTGGAAAGACCCTGTTGTCGTATGGAATTTCTTCAGCATAGGGTTGTCAAATGATCAGGGAAAGGGGCATGTCCTGCTCTTGTACTTTTAGCAGCAGTATCATCCACAGCGTGTGATGTGTCTTAGGGCATGGTGGTAAGCATCATCATCTGTGAGCATCTGCACATTAAGCTGCTGTTAAACACACAGGAGTGGGAGCCAGGAATTAAGTTGTTGTTCCTATACCAGAAGCAGAAATGGAAGCTCCTTCTTCCATGGCCCAGGTTAGTCCCATCCCCATCATCCCTGGAGCTTGCACTTATCTTGTCTACATTGATAGGAGATACAGGAGGCAGGAAGAGGCACTTACTACAACGTTTAGCACAATGGGGCCTTGAAAAGTGCTGTGGATCTCCATATGCTACATTAATAGAGATAACAGCACCTATTCATCGTATTTCCAACCTCTTTTCCTCTGCTGAAAATACAAAAGGAGCTACTTTCCTCCCAAGGCAATAGAGAGCTATCTTTAATCTTTTGCACTAATATACCAGCATTTGTTATCCATGCATCTGAATGGCAGCCCTTTACCTGCCAGTGCATTGTCTACAGCTTGGATAAATAAACAATCCTGCTGACTGAAGGCATCTTTTCCATCAGGATTATAGACCACCATTTAAGCATTAAAAGCAAATACAAAAGGAGAAGAGAGTCTCTAAAAGGAAGCATAAATCTCAAAAGGCTACAAAAGTCTGCAGCAAACGAGTTATTTTTCCAGGAATGCTTGCAAATAGCATAGATGTTGGTTCTCTTTTACCAGCCTATTTAAAGGGCAGCCTGGATCATTTGCAAAATGTTAGGGAGCAGTTCCAACAGCTGCCTGAGAGTGGCATGCAATATTCAGAGCAGGCAGAAAGCAAAACTAAGTCAAAAGGCTTCGGCATTACAGCAGCCTCTTATAGTAGCATCAACAGAAGTATAGTATCCAGATCAAGGGAAGTAATAGTACCACTCCATTCTGTCTTGGTCAGACCACACCTGGAATACTGTGTCCAATTCTGGGCACCACAATTTAAGAAAGATGTTCACAAGCTGGAACGTGTGCAAAGGAGGGCAACCAAAGACAACCAAGAGTCTGGAAAACAAGCCTTATGAGGAATGGTTGAGGAAGTTGGGTATGTTTAGCCTGGGAAAGAGGAGACTTAAGAGGATATGTGATGTTGTTGTCGTTCAGTCGTTCAGTCGTGTCTGACTCTTCGTGACCCCATGGACCAGAGCACGCCAAGCACGCCTATCCTTCACTGCCTCTCGCAGTTTGGCCAAACTCATGTTAGTAGCTTCGAGAACACTGTCCAACCATCTCGTCCTCTGCCGTCCCCTTCTCCCTATATGTGATACCCATCTTCAAATATCTCAAGGGCTGTCACATGGAGGATGGAGCAAGCCTATTTTCTCCCTCTCTGGAATGTAGAACTTGAACCAATGGCTTCAAGTATCAAGAGGAAAATCTTTCTGACAGCAAGAACTATTTGACAGTGGAACAGTCTCCCTCAGGAGGTTATGGACCTCCTTCCTTGGAGGTTTTAAAGCAGAGGTTGGATGGCCATCTGTCCTGGATGCTTTAGTTGAGATTCCTGCATTGCAAGAGGTTGTACTTGATGACCCTTGGGGTCTCCTAAAACTCTACAATTCTATGATTATAGAAACAAAACCACATCTATATCTATGGACTGCCTTATGTATTGAGAGAACGGCACATGTATTAGGAGTTTCTTCTTGATCAGTAGCCATAAGGCTGGTATATTTAAACTGGTGGCTCTCAAGCATGGCATCTGGTTTGCAAGGTTTGTAGTTGCCAGTTTCATATATGGTACATAGATAATTTATCATCACAGTAGTGGA
This sequence comes from Darevskia mixta, assembly GCA_034641385.1. Lineage (NCBI taxonomy): Eukaryota > Metazoa > Chordata > Lepidosauria > Squamata > Lacertidae > Darevskia > Darevskia mixta. The sequence goes on from JAWWNH010000017.1 coordinate 14,971,732, forward strand.
GGAAATCAGTATTTTCCCCACTTTACAGGCAGGGAAGACAGCTGGCTTGGCTTAGCCAAGGCAACCTAGAGCTCCCATCACTAAACTGAGCTTCATCACTGTAACTTCCGTCACATGTGGCACAGAGGAAGGGGAAACACAGGTAGAACGGGATGTAGGAAGGAGCTCCTTTCCCACTCAACTGATACTGTATGTGGCTTCCCCCTCTCCCCACCTCAATCCACATCTGAACATGGACAACGGGCGGAGGGGGGAGTATTTGCATATAGACCTCTACACACATAGGCACCCCTAGATCCTGGAAGCTTTATTGTGCAGGGTTCTGGGAGCAAATGGAAAAAAATATGGATGACAAAGTTGTAGCCACACATTATCACACCAATTTTGTTACTGATAAGGAATGCATTGGAAAACCAAAAGAAACAACTGCTAGCAGTGTTTGATTTTGGAAGGGTATCCATCCATATTCTGCAAATAAAACAAAAGCATTTTGGTACTATACTACACTGAAAGGTTTAAATGTTTCTTGAATTGTCCTTGAATCTTCCCTCCACACCTGCCATCCTCTCCTGCGACACCAGTGTTGGCATGCCACACCCATTGAGAACCACTGATCTATACTTTGCTGGTGAAGATCAGAGTCGGGAGCAAGTGCTCGCATTTCTAACTCTTTTCCTTATATGGGATTTTTCTCACTTAGCTGTTGTGTTGAGCTTCTCTTCCCCCTGGTGGTTTCATTAGTGCTTTGCTACTTCTGACTGGGTTGTTTTAGGTCCTTGTTCTTAATTGTTTTCATTGTCGCTTCTCGTGTTAATATTGCTAGTTTACTTGAAGGGCACGTGTGCCGCAAAAGGAGAAATATCAATGACTATATTTTAGTTGCAAGCTTATCATGCCTAGCACTCATTGATGCAGTATCTTTTGTACATCTGAGGGGGGAAATAAGATGGCTTCTGGCTCTGCCCACTGAAAAGTGGACAGGAGGAGAGTCATATAGCCTCATGAATGTGGCAGCCAATGGTCGGGGCACATGGCCTTGCAAATCATAATTTGGAAGGCCCACCTCCCAGATGCCATTAGAAAGCAGCTTAGCTACTGCCCATGTGCCTTTATTTACTGTTTATTTCCTCAGCTGGTTATTGACTGGATACACACACACACACACACACACACACACACACTTTATTTCAGGATTTATAAGCCACACCACATTGAAAGAATAGCTGAGTTCTGTTGAAGTTTGAAAGAGAATTATATGAAAATGATGTACCAGTGGAATTTAACTCCTATTAAGTTGGAAAAAATGTATAGGACAAGTACAAATACCTGCTGGAAATGTAAAAAAAAAAAAAAAAAAGAAGGTAACTTTTATCATATGTGGCGGACTTGTAAGGTGGTAAAAGCTTTCTGGGAGATGATATACAATGAAATGGGAAAAAATAAGTTTAAAATAACTTTTGTTTAAAAAAAAACCCAGCAGCTTTTTTATTAGGAATTACAGGTACTGACATCCCAAAGGACCAAAAAAGACATTTTATGTATGGAACAACAGCCGCTCAGATGTTACTAGCCCAGAGCTGGAAAGAAGGCAAAGTCCCTACCAGAGAAGAATGGCAAACCAAGCTGATGGACTATGCCAAAATGGCAAAGCTGACTGGAAAACTTAGGAACCAACAACTTTACAAAAGAATGGGGGGAATTTATAAGTTGTTTAAAATACCACTATAAGCAGATGGAAACATTGTAAGGATTTTGAATTTACTTGTAGTATAACATTTACCATGGAAAATATGGATTGATATAATAAAGTATGGAAGAAGATGCAGTTTTCAATGTTTAAAATGGGACTCCAGGGAGGGGGTGGGGGAAGCCCTGAGATTTCTAGGAATCCCTACATGGATATATATTTGAATTTTTTAAAATAATTTTGTATTGTAAAATCAAATAAAAATGATTTCAAGAGGAGAAGAAGAAATAATGGCTGAGTAGTGTACAGAAAGGAAAACCCAGAATATGAAATGTAATACACATCACAACTAGGCAGAGGAGGAATTCTCCCTCCAAAAATTTCACATTGGACTGCAAGAAGATCAAACCTATCCATTCTGAAGGAAATCAGCCCTGAGTACTCACTGGAAGGACAGATCCTGAAGCTGAGGCTCCAATACTTTGGCCACCTCATGAGAAGAGAAGACTCCCTGGAAAAGAACCTGATGTTGGGAAAGATGGAGGGCACAAGGAGAAGGGGACGACAGAGGACGAGATAGTTGGACAGTGTTCTCAAAGCTACCAGCATGAGTCTGACCAAACTGCGGGAGGCAGTGGAAGACAGGAGTGCCTGGCGTGCTCTGGTCCATGGGGTCACGAAGAGTCGGACACGACTAAATGACTAAACAACAACAAAGTTTTAGTTGATCTGCACTGATCAGCTGAGTGTGGCTGGTGACAAAAAATTGGTCCCCTTTGCCTCACAGATGGAAAACACCAGTGAGGCGGAAGAGAGACAGTGCAGCAGAGATCACTGACCACCTTGAGTTATCAAGGGCAATGTGATGAGGGTTTCCTGAGGCTAGCTTCTCCTTTGGGGGGATATTCTCATGGCCCCTATGAGAAGAGCAAAAATCTTTCCGTCCACAAGGAGGTGAATGGTCCTGCATAATTTAGCAGCATTTCAGGGCAAAACCACTCAGTCCTCTGTGGGATGCACATCAAAAAGGGGGTGTGACCAAAGTGTACATGTGGGTGTGGCCAGTACTGGACTAGACAGGCCAACTGTCTGATTCATTTCTTGGCAGTTTCGTATGTCCATCAGCTGTGTCATTTTGGTCTACTTAGACTATTATCATAAATATGCAAACAGGGAGTAAGTTTCACTTCCTGTTACTTCTCCCAAGTAAGCATACAAAGGATGAAGGACACCCATGAGTACAAAAGCAGGTTACCACAAAACAGGATTCTATTCTATTAACATCTTATACCCCTTTTAAATGTGTATATGGGAGGGGTGGGCGAGGGAGGTTTATTAGGTTGTGTGTGTTTTGTTCTTGTTTTTATCCTGTATTTTGTGTTTTTATCCTGTATTTTTATGTTGTGAACTACCCTAACTCTGCAGAGGAAGGGCAGTATACAAATATAATTATCAACACCATCTATTTTTTCTAAAAAAGAAAGAGGTGCCCAAACTCACCATGAAAACCTCCCTTGTTCTCTTATAGCAGCAATGGTGCCCACCTGAGAGGTCACAGAACTAAGCTCTGGTAAGTTTTGGCTGAAAAAACAGCCCTGATCATCATCATCCTTTGATCTCACTATTCATCTTTCATTCTTGTTTTGTTTTGTTTGGGGGTTTTTGAGACAGGATTATTACCCAAGCACTCTGGTTTCAGGATGACTTTAAGTCGGAGAATTTCCAGTCACCAATAAAGCAATCTGAGGGCAAGGCGCTTGCATTTGAGTCGCCAGAGAAAGGTAAGCATTCAAAAGTCTCTTGATTAGATGGCAAACCTTCACAGCTCCCAGCTACCACCCCCTGTGAAAAAGCTATTAGCACACAGAAGTATTAAGGTGCTGACACCCAGCTATTAAAGAAACCTTAAATGATGGTGTCAGAATGATTTAATTCTAATAGTTTTCTGATGGTTTCCTCTCTGTTAAGGCTCTGCATTCACAAGAGAGCCCGACAATCATTTTGGCATCCCCCTTACAATGGGCGTTATTAATAGAGCTTCGGTTTATTGATTTCTCTGGCTAGATAATCATTCTTGAACGGATGCATAATGTGGCCTGGGCTGAATAACTGATGGCACTGAGAATTACAGAGCAAGCTGGAACAAGCCGGAGGATGTGGTGGTGAAGAGAGGCCCCACCACTTCAAATATAAATGTAGGCAGAGGAAGCTGCTCCGATCAGACCAGGAATATTGCATGATGAATTACTCTATTACAATGGGATTGAAAAGAGGGGGGGGGGGAGAAGCAAATGTCAGAGAAAGGGGAAGAAGAAAAGGAGCAGATCTCATAATTCTGATAAAGACAGGGCCACTTCAGAATGTAGGTGGAGGGCAATCAAAAGTTTGAATTCAGCGCTATGTCAAAAAAAAGTCATTGAGAAGGTTGGCTAGATCCTTTCTCTCCAGTACATTGGCTAACTATCCACCGGCAGAACACACTAAAGCAAGCAAGAATAACCATTCAGTTTTCCACTTGCAAAACTTTGTGTGTGTGTGTGTGTGTGTGTGTATGTGTGTGTGTGTGAGAGAGAGAGTGAGTGAGTGAGAGAGAGAGAGAGAGAGAGAGAGAGAGAGAGAGAGAGAGAGAGAGAGAGTTTTATTGGGTCACAGCTCAGTGGCAGAGCCCATCTTTCGCATGCTGAATGCCCTACGTTCAGCCTTGGAGTCTCCAGGAATGGCTGGGGAAACTCCTTTCTGAACTCCTGAAGTGAGGCTAAGAAACCTTCCCCATCCCTAACCTATAACCAGTATTTGTTTTCAGCCAGAGTGCGGTGGAGCACAGTTCCAGCACCTGTCAGGTGGCCGCCATTGTGGGCCAGCGCCCCAACCACCCCCGTTTCTTGCCTTTATGTACTTCTGATAAACCCAGAACAAACATTTCAAGTTAATATGAAGCCAGCCAGTGTGATTTTTAGATCTGTGACTCTGCCTAGCTCCTACTTGGTCCTAGCTGTGATTGGTCAAGTTATGGGGCGGAGCCAATTCATATTTCTTTTTCTTAAATCATCTTCCACGTAGTGGCAGTGGGGTTTAAGCTTTCCACTGTTGCACATGCACACATTTGCATGAGGGCCCTTCTGAGCTGCCCTAGGCATCTTTCTGAATCTAAGAGAATAAGGCGGTTGGGGCACATTTTTTTGATCTGCTCCAGAACCAGTGGCCACCCCCAAACGAACTAGGAAGACAGCTTGCCCTAGTTTTTAGCACCTCTGCAGGTGGTGAATGGGGCTGCTGTCAAACTGGCATCTGTTCAGGACTGCCCCGAGTCGCTCAGTGACTGACTGTAACAACTTCATGGTGAGTTTCAGCACCTATTTTCCTTGGGAAAAAGCACTGACTATAACCATGAAAATGGACCTTCTGTTTCTAGTTTGGCAATATAAAAAATAAAAAATAAAAAAGTTTTTAAAATAAGTTTAAAAAGCAGGTGGATTTGAATATTTGAGTATTGATTGGAGGAAAACGACAATATTTGTTTCAATTGCAATCAAGGCACTGGCATGAGACACTTTCTGCAATCGCTATACTTCCACCTCTACAATTAAACAATTCCAGATGTGCAAAACAGGTAATGCACTGTGCCACACTCGCAGTGCAGGACAGAGATGGCTGTTGGTGATTTATAAAGGAAATAAATAAATCTATTCCACTCTCCAGAAATCAGATTAACAGAACTTGAGTGCTCCATGCCTGGTATGAAAAGATCAATTCTCCTCTGCTGTTTACTTCTCTTCCCATAGAACATGATGGAATTCTGTGTGCACACATGCTGATTTGGCTCTCTGTAAAATCTAAAGCATTACTTAACCAAAGCAAGGCTACTCACTTTAGAGCTTTGCTCACCTGCCTATATACCTACTGCCTCAGAGAGATTAGCTTCAGGCCCAGCAGTGGGCAGGTGGTGCAGCCATGCCTCAATTTCTGAAGCCCTTAAAAATAAGAAATAAATAAAAGCTGAAACTCCGCTGACTGTGAAGAAGTTGAGGCTGCATTTGCAACACCATTTTCAAAAGCTACATTCTGGTAATCAGCTACATGGTGGGGAAGAACAAATGGGTGTTTGTGATGAATTCTTTCTTTCTTCCTTCAACATAACTGATAAGTAGGATTTAAGATCTTTTTTTAAAAAAAGGCATTGGCACATACAGCTGTTCTTCTTCTTCTTCTTCTTCTTCTTCTTCTTCTTCTTCTTCTTCCTTATACCCCGCCCATCTGGGTGTCTGCCAGCAGAATAGTAAAAACACGATAAAATATCAAACGTTAAAAACTTCCCTATACAGGGCTGCCTTCAGATGTCTTCTAAAATAGTCATATAGTTGATCATTTCCTTGACATCTGAAGGGATGGTGTTCACAGGGAGGGTGCCACTACCAAGAAGGCCCTCTGCTTGGTTCCCTGTAACTTCGCTTCTCACAGTGAGGGAACCAGTGAAGGAACCGGCAGAAGACCCTCAGAGAACCTCAGATTGGAATAAGTTTTTGTGTATTTATTATAGACCCTCCATCCCAGTTTCTGATTTGATCCAAGAATGTCCCACTTTTCCTTAGGACATCCCTATTTTCATCCCTGATTCAACAGTTAACTTGGAATCATACAGAGCCCCTACAAACCTCTGGGTTAAATAGATTTCAATAATTTGAATGAGTTTCCCTTCTGATCCTCTCTGCCAGTCAGCTCAATGCATTAATATCAGCGTGACATTAAGATATATTTTCCTTTGGTTTTACTTCACCCCACCCAAGCGTATGTTCCATTTTTAAAATGACTTCTCCCTCATCCCCCTCCCCCCAATCTCTGTTCATCTACACTCCACCTTCTTTTAGGAGACTTCAGGAAAGCATTTATGTCAATGTTTCCTCTCTTATCTCAGCTGCCATAAACCCAATATTTGATTCCAAGAAATGTTACAATAAGACTCACATTTCACGATGCTCTAGAAATAGAGATATCACCTTCCTTTTTCACAAAGCTATTACTAAATGTTAACCACCCCAGACTGGCACTATTTGCGAGCAAAAACTACTAGGAATTTCTTCTACGGAAGAGCCAACCAAGTTGATCACGTTCATAATAATTATTAGTTTTGTTTTAAAATAGCCATCAACTATGTCCACAGAAAATGTCTAAGATCTTCCTTTCTGCTTTCTGGGCTATAAATTATTAGCATTTCACTCCTCCGATTGCAAGGATAATTTGATTCTTGTTTACTTTCTGTTCTGTGAGAAAGGAAGCCAGTCTGTGTGACTTCCGTCTCTGGTACTATTGTACTTTTTCTTTTTGCTCTGTCTTGCGACGAGACAGGATATCTGTATGAGGGCTGCTCCTCTCATACGTGTTTGTTATGTTCTTTAATCTGTAATTAGTAGAAATAAAGTAGGTATCTGTTGGCGATTATTCATATTCGCCAGCCAGTATGTAAAACCCCCTGTTCATGCTATCAATACGTCCTCATTCTCCATGGCTTCACGTGAATGCACACAATTGCGGTTTTTATGCACATTCACCAGTCAACTCACATTAAACTGAGCATTTACAAAAAAAAGAAAAAAAAGAATGCCCTGCCATTAAAGTACATTTGATGCAATTTTTACTGAAGTAAAATACTCACCTCCTTAAATCATTCTCAGCCCATTTACTTGTATTTTTCTCCCTGAAAAGCTATGAGTACTTCACACCCCAACTCCAGATCATATGCTTTAGAATATATTTTAGCTTGTAGTTTCAATAGGAATTATTTGTATATTTCATGGTAATATACATAGTTTCTTTTGGCTATGGCTATGCTCAAATTCCAGTGACTCCTTGAAAAATACCATTCAAACTGGCTGTCAGTGATGCTACTGTTGCTGTATTCAGTGGAGGCCCCTAGGCGGTAAAGAAATCTCAGGACCCCCTCACAAATTAGCTCCTTACCAACCAGCAATTTTACCAATCCCATTTTGCTCCATTGTTACGGGGGCCCTAAAAGGAATGGGGCCCATAGGTTGGTGCCTACTCTGCCTATTTGGCAATCTGGTACTGACGATGTGGCTCAAATAACTTCTGGTGCATGAGAATTGTTGTATTAAAACTAAACACAAATAAAAGTACAGTGGAATCTCAGTTCCTGAACGCCTCCGTTGTCGTATGTTTTGGTTCTCGAACGCCAAAGACTCGGAAGTAAATGCTTCCATTTTTGAACGTTTTTCGGAACCCGAACATGTGACTTGGCTTCCGCTGAGTGCAACCAATGGGAAATCGCGCCTCGGTTTCCAAATGTTTCGGAAGCAGAACGGGCTTCCAGAATGGATTTCGTTCGAGAACTGAGGTACCACTGTATGTATATTAATCATGTATATTAATTTCTGGTGTTTCAACATGATCTACATCAAAATTGGAAGCTCGCCCAATGCTATACTCTAATTCTTCCCCAAAGCAATGAGGCAGTTGTCACCTTGTGCTGGTACATGTAACAAACAGCGAGACAAGTATTTGCTAGATATTTAGCATCAGGAGTTGATTCTTGCATTTGAAAAAGCACCGCATGTTTGAGCCAAATCCTCAAAGTCCTTATTTGTCATAAAAGCCTATTATGCTGCTCTCACACAATTCTTTAAAAGTAAGATGACACATTATTTATCATTATAGCACTTTCAAGCAGAGCACAGCACTGGGGGGAAACACCCTTTTACTTCATCACATCTGAAGCCTGCATTTCTGCCCCTGGGTTCCTTTGCATATGCTCCCCTCAAATCAATGAGGCTTTTGCCTAACTGGGGGAAGGACTGAACTCAAACAGGAGGGAATGGATTTGATAAATGAATTGAGAAAGGTCAATAGTGTCTATTTGCGCAAATAATTCAAGGTCTGCCTGAGCTTTTCAGTGTATATCAGCATAGTTTTCTGTAAGATTCAGTCACTGGAGAGATGCAGCTCTTCCACCTATGAAAGTGATGGATGCTCTCAGCATCTTGTAAAGAATTAAAGACTTGCCTTAGCACTGCCAATATCTTATTGTTTGCCTCAAGGCCTGGTGTGCAGAGTGGGGGCGGGGAGCCTTGCTTACATACATGGGGCTCTTGAGAGCTGGTGCCTCTAGATGCAAGAGTAACATTTGAGAAAGCAGTTAAGCCTTCAGGGAAACAGCAGCGCTTGTATTGTACTACAGAGGCCTTTGCTGCAAAACTCAAGGGAAATAAGAGAAGGCAGCCTCCTAGCTTCACTCAGATTAAAAGATTACCAGAAAACAGCAGACAACAGGAGCTGGAACAGGCAGGCACAGAAAATTAAATGGTGCTGGAACATTTCTCAAGTGCCTACCTGCTAAACAAAACATGCAATAAATTAGAGGTCAGTGGAGAAGTACTGGCTCAGTCCTTAGGTGCTTACCCATGGACTGGGGTGAGGGGAAAGGAAACTGGTGTCAGATCCAAGGTTTGTTCGCATGTTACACTGAACACAGGTCCAAGGTCTCTCTCTACACATGCACAAGTGTTTGAGTGAAGGTGTGTGCTTCTGTTTATATGTATCATTCAACTGTTGCTCACACAGGTAGGTAAAAAAAGGTAAAGGACCCCTGAACGGTTAAGACCAGTCAAAGCTCATCTCGTTTTCAGGCGTTGTGGCGCTCATCTCGTTTTCAGGCCGAGGGAGCCGGCGTTTGTCCACAGACAGTTTTCCGGGTCATGTGGCCGCATGACTAAACCGCTACTGGCGCAAGGAGGACTGTGATGAGTGCCAGAGCGCATGGAAACACCATTTACCTTCTCACCGCAGCGGTACCTATTTATCTGCTTGCACTGGCATGCCTTCGAACTGCTAGGTTGGCAGGAGCTGGGACAGAGCAAAGGGGAACTCACCCCATTGCGGGGATTCGAACCGCCGACCTTCTGATCAACAAGCCCAAGAAGCTCAGTGGATTAGACCACAGCACCACCCGTGTCCAGTTGCACACAGGTACATAGATTATACACTCATTGAACATTGCATGTGAACAAAGGTATGAGTGTACAGTTCAACTATTTGTGTACATGAGCACACAGATTGTACACTCGTTAAATGCAACATCTGAACCCCCTTAATTTCGTGGTACATAAACCACGGGCAAGCTGAACAAACATTGCTGAAATGAAATAGAAAAATGGAACAGCACTATCCTGGCCTTAATTCAAGGGCAGTCCAATATGTTTTGCCAACTGAGGCAGAGGACAAAATGGCAACCTTTCCCCACACAACTCTGTTCTCCAACATTTACCACCACTTCCTGCTTTCCCCGCTGCCGGGGCAGCTGCCTCATTTTAAAGTTGTATGCACACTGAACATTCATACCACATGGCTGTGCATGTGCACAAGTCTTTGTGTGAAAGAGTGTACATGTATTCACCTTCTCAATAACCACATAGTCTTGAATCTTTTTTCAAAGTGCTGTTTTCATCACGCATGGTTCCATCTAACTATATTGAAAGATGTGAATATTTGACTTCAAATGTTACAGAGATGTGCGGATTCAGAAGTAAAGAAGGCATCTCTGAATAGTCAAATCAAAGTGGCTATTTTGGAATGGTTTTCCGTGTGAAAATTCACTCACAGTCTCTGCCTAGATCAAACTCCCTAACTAAGTTCAGAGGTGAAATCCAACTATAGGCATTTATAGACAAACCTGCCTAATCTACAATTTCCAAGACAATATGAGTAGCAGAACACAGTCATCCTCTGAAATTCAAAATTGATTTCACAGTGCATTTCTCCAATCAAGTAATGTGCAGAAACATGCATATACAATGGTAAAGTGTGCATAATGACACATATATAAGCAAAATAACATGCAAAATGTAAGTCCAGTTCCTTTGCAAAATGTGTAAATTAAGCAAAATTGCATGCAAAGTTTTGTATATTATGAGAAATTCACAATGAAATGTTGATAAATTTATATGAGGACTTAAAAAAGAAAAACCTCAGATGTGGAAATGTGGAGCATCTAAGGTTAGAAAAATGAGAAAGCGAGAGAAACTGATTCATCCATCCTTATGTTTGACCTATGAAATTAAATGCCTGAGCGTCTTATGTCCTCCGTCTACTCAAGAAAGCTTTTCTTATGAATATTCAGTTCTCATTCAAAAACTAAAAACCTAATATAAAAACTCAACATTTTATGGGAGCTATTTATTTTCATGCCTTTGAGTTTCACTCAATGGGAGATGTTAATCCCAAACTGCTGCCAAACCATTGTTTCCGACTGTCTCTCTGGTGCACAAATCATGCTCACCATCACCAAATCATCATAAAGCACTCTTCTTTATCTACTTCATTTGAAAACTCCTAAAGACTTTTCAAGGATGAAATAAGAATTTTTCAGAGTTTTATTGCAGTTGTGTTATGCCACATATAATACAGATTACTAACTATAAAAATTTAGCAAAGAAAGAAAGAAAAAGTTATCACTTTGACAATGAGCACAGCATGATTTGTGCACTTTCTGCATGCATGCAAATCTGAAGCTCCCTGGCCCAAACTAATCGAAACTATAGCCTTACATTGGTAATTGCATGAAGTTTGAACATGGCTCTCCCTAAAACCATAATCTCAGCTGTTCAATGTGTATTGAATAGGTGCAGCCTATAATGCTTCTGAGTGCCTGGAGGAGGTTGGAGGATGGATGGCGGCTAACAGATTGAGGTTGAATCCTGACAAGACAGAAGTACTGTTTTGGGGGGACAGGGTGCGAGCGGGTGTGGGGGACTCCCTGGTCCTGAATGGGGTAACTGTGCCCCTGAAGGACCAGGTGCGCAGCCTGGGAGTCATTTTGGACTCACAGCTGTCCATGGAGGCGCAGGTTAATTCTGTGTCCAGGGTGGCTGTCTACCAGCTCCATCTGGTACGCAGGCTGAGACCCTACCTGCCCACAAACTGTCTTGCCAGAGTGGTGCATGCTCTGGTTATCTCCCGCTTGGACTACTGCAATGCTCTCTACGTGGGGCTACCTTTGAAGGTGACCCGGAAACTGCAATTAATCCAGAATGCGGCAGCTAGACTGGTGACTGGGAGTGGCCGCCAGGACCACATAACACCGGTCCTGAGAGAGCTACATTGGCTCCCAGTACGTTTCTGAGCACAATTCAAAGTTATGGTGCTGACCTTTAAAGCCCTAAACGGCCTCGGTCCTGTATACCTGAAGGAGCGTCTCCACTCCCATTATTCAGCCCGGACACTGAGGTCCAGCGCCGAGGGCCTTCTGGCGGTTCCCTCACTGCGAGAAGCAAAGCTACAGGGAACCAGGCAGACGGCCTTTTCGGTAGTGGCGCCCGCCCTGTGGAACGCCCTCCCAGCAGAGGTCAAAGAGATAAACAACTATCTGACATTCAGAAAATACCTGAAGGCAGCCCTGTTTAGGGAAGTTTTTAACGTGTGATATTTTAATGTATTTAAATATCTGTTGGAGGCCGCCCAGAGTGGCTGGGGGGACCCAGCCAGATGGGCGGGGTACACATAATAAATTATTATTATTATTATTATTATTATTATTATTATTATTATTATTATTATTATTATTTGCATGTGTTGCTTCTTTCATCATCATCATTTTATTTGTATGCCACCTTTGCATCGTTAAAACAATGCTCAAGCCGGCTTACAACATGACAAGATTTATACAATTACCAACGTAACAAAAGTCATAAGCAATAAATAAAACACATCAAAAAGTACACAACCAAATGGAAAACAATTTCCACATAAATAATAAAATCTAAAACTAAGAATACAGCATTGATATCAATTACAATTTAAAATGACATAGATAAAAAATAATTTTAAAAACAAAAACAAAAATAGAGCCCTCTCTGCCCAGATGGAAGGAGGCAGGCAAGGCTCTTCAGGCCCTCAGCAGTGGTGAGTCCCTCGCTTCCAGGTTTGAGGACCTATTGGGGAAACTATGGCTGAGAGTACCAAGCCCTTGGAATATGTGGTCATGCTTTAGATGAGCTGCTATTAGGAATGGCTTCTAATGTGGCTGTGGGTCACCCACTCTTCCCTGCCCCCACTTGGATTGCTCTGTGTTTCTTTAAAGAAATAGAAGAGGAGGTGGCATTAAATGGGGTTAGTGGGGTACAGATAACATTGACAAATAAAAGAGATCCTCTGCGTTTCTCTTTACACCAGATTACTTCCCTTCCTTGCATGAGGCAAAAGCTGTGTGCTTTCCAAGTTCTTTGTTTTATATCCCTGCCAGTTCCATAATGTAGGTAAGAGTGCCTCTCCCTCTTGCTGCCCATTGAGCAAGGAATCAATAGTGTATTAAACCCCAGAGTTTGTTTCCTGCAGGAAGTGAGATATCGCTCTCTGTGTAATATGGTGAATTTGTGTTTAAAGGAAGCTGTTCTATACATTTGGGGAGCGGGGCGGGGGGTGGCTATCCCCAGGGAGATAGTTTTCATTTGTCGATACTTTCAAACTCAGCCAGGATAAATTCATAAGCAACAGTTCACATTGACTGGAGAAGATAAGGATTAGTCAGGGGTTAGTCACAAAGTTTGAGTAAGTATTATTTTGGACTGAGCAATAACATCTCTCCATCATCTAACGTGAGAACTCCATTGAATCCCCAAACAACTGAAGATCAATCAATGAAATAAAAAAGTGAAGGAGTAACCACATTTCCATCTGGGGAACAGGATTCCTGTTTCCAGTTACCATCTTCAGAGCAGGGACAATGTGACAGATGCCATGATGTGCTGAAATGGGATGGCAGAGGCATGAAGATTATCTACAGAAAGTCATTGAGGTGGAAGAAATCAATTAAGAGAAATATGAACACCCATTCCGCAATGTGCAGATCTACCATCGAGATTGATTGACATTTTACTGTTTTTAATTGTTTTCCCACTTGTTTTATGGTTGTAATTGTATAATTTGTTTTATAATTGCCTATTTTATGGTTGCAAATCTGTTATATCTGAAAGCGTTTATTTCAAAAAATAAAACAGGTAAAGGTGTGCCTGCGCAGCTAAACCTGTGTCCACAGTGGACCTGAGGCTTCCAGAACTTATGGTGTGTGGAGAAGGAGTAATTGAGTTGAGGGGTTGCATGCCATGGGTGGGAGGGCCAGAGGCAACAAAACGCAGTGTGAATATATCCCACTAAGGTGGATTAGACCAGGGGTCAGCAACCTTTTCCAGCCGTGGGCCGGTCCACTGTCCCTCAGACCATGTGGTGGGCCAGACTATATTTTTTTTTTGGGGGGGGGAATCCTATGTCCCACAAATAAGCCAGAGATGCATTTTAAATAAAAGCACACATTCTACTCATGTAAAAACACCAGGCAGGCCCCACAAATAACCCAGAGATGCATTTTAAAGAAAAGGACACATTCTACTCATGTAAAAACATGCCGATTCTCGGACAGTCCGCGAGCTGGATTGAGAAGGCCCATGGGCCGCATCCGGCCCACAGGCCTTAGGTTGCCTACCCCTGGATTAGACAAACCTGTGGAGGACAAGGCTATTGATGATTACTAGCCATGATGGAAGAGATGCTCTGCCTCCATGATCAGAGGAAGTAATATTTCTGAATACCAGCTGCTTGAAACTGTAGGAGGGAAAAATGCTCTTGTGCTTTTGGGTTTTCTACAGTCATCTGTTTGGCGGCTGTGATGACAGGATGCTGGACTAGAAGGACCACTGGGTTGATCCAGCAGGCTCTTCTTATGTTTTTCCCAAATAGATGTTGCCCAGAGCCAAAGGAGGATTATGCAGGGATGAGATGGAAACTGCATCACTTGACTCACCTGCATGGTTCCTGCATGCAGATGGTTACCAGTGCTATTTTTCTAGAAAAAGGTGCTGGAACTGAGTTCTGGTGAGTTCCAGCTGAAAAAAAAAGTCCTGATGGTTACTGTCAGCACTGGGATCACAATGAAGCAGCTCCCAGTTGACACTATTGCATTTATATGCAAGTTGTTCATTTTACTTGGAATAGTCAACAAAGAGATCACCAGGGAGGACAAAACCTTTTTTATGTATGCCACAACAGCTGCTAGGATCTTAATTGCTAAACACTGGAAGACATCAGAACTACTGACGGTGGAAGATTGGCAAATGAAAATGATGGACTATATGGAACTCGCAGAAATGTCCCAGAGAGTACGCGACCAGAGGGAAGAAGCAGCGGAAAAAGAGTGGAAAAAGTTTAAAGTTTATCTAAGAAATTATTGTAAATTGTAGTTTAAGAAATGATCTAGAATAGCAAAATAGACCACAGTTTGACAACATTTGTTTAAGTGAAAGATGATAAGATATAGTGAATGAGGAGTTTAAAAAGCTAAATCAAGAATATGTAGGGAAATATGGTAATTAATATTGAGAGGAAAATACTGGAAATTAATACAAGACAAAGAAGCGCAGAAGGGGGTGTGTGAGGGAGTCCCCTAGGAACTATGATTAGAAACTGGGATTTGAATATATAATAGATGTTATTGTGTGTAGTGTTTATTGTATGTTTGTGTGTGTATTGGTTTGTTTTGTTTGATCTTTGTGGAAAATCAATAAATATTATTTTTAAAAAAGTATATGCAAGTTGTTCATATGTTACAAGTTTATATATACCGGTAATTCTATAAGTCTTCAGTTCAATCATAGAAGGCAGTCGCATTTTTATTTTTCCAATTCACCAGACTTTTTTGCTGTGGTAAGGGCACAGAGAGTCCACTCGTATTGTCCTTTTGTAAGGTTCCACGTGCTGGGTATATAATTCAAGAGGATATTTTGCTCTGTAAACGTAAGGTTGTTCTGTACAGTTAAAGGTAAAGGGACCCCTGACCATTAGGTCCAGTCATGTCCGACTCTGGGGTTGTGGCGCTCATCTCGCTTTATTGGCCAAGAGCCGGCGTACAACTTCCAGGTCATGTGACCAGCATGACTAAGCCGCTTCTGGAGAACCAGAGCAGCACACGGAAACACCGTTTACCTTCCCGCCAGAGCGGTTCCTATTTATCTACTTGCACTTTGACGTGCTTTCGAACTGCTAGGTGGGCAGGAGCTGGGACCGAACAACGGGCACTCACCCCGTCACGGGGATTCGAACCGCCAACCTTCTGATCAGCAAGCCCTAGGCTCTGTGGTTTAACCCACAGCGCCACCTGGGTCCCATGTCTGTACAGTTACCTTCTGCCAAAAATATTTCAATATAGGACAATGAAAAAGCATATGTTTTAGAGATGCATTATCCCTATTGCATCTCCTTTGTGTGGATTTTATTGTTGCATATCACTTTGAAACTCTTTGGTGGAAAACGACAAATGGCTCAAACAAATGAACGATGTTAACTTGGTTCGAATCTGAGGGACTATAGAGAGATCGCCACTTGATCAATTCAGGTTCTGATGATTCATGGATGGTCTTTTCAGAAAGACTTGCTGTGTATGTCTTATTTTTTTTTTAAAGGCTGCTCTTATTTTAAGGCATAATGGGCCTCCAGGTGGCCAACCAGATTGTGTTGGACTCAGTCTAGTTCCCATGAGCCCTTGCCAGCTTGGCCAATGATCAGGGATGATGGGAACTGGGGTTCAGCAACATCTAGAAGTCAACAGTTTTCTCATGTTGCTTTGAAGCAAAATCTCTTTATTTCATACACTCACGGCTCTGTAACTAAAAAACACATTTCCTTCAATTTAAGGACTTTACACTCTGCAGAACAATACTTCCATTCAATGACAGTTGGAGCCTTTTTATTTATTTCATTTTCATTTTGGCAGTCCTATTTGTGTGACAGTCTCTGACTTCAAGATCGTGCTTTGGCTGGACTGCCAATAGCCTGAACAGTTGTCAAAATACGAGTCTCTAATAGACAAAATCAGTCCCTAGCATCTCAAGCTGTGTTTTAGTGGCTCTGAATTTATGCCGGCTGCAATTATAACCAAGAAACCAATTCGCAAGCGGCAGAGCCCAGGCAGGATGAAAAAGTGAAGTGCAAAGAATATTGATGAGGGAAATGAATTGTTAAGGCGGACAAAGCATTCATTAGCCAGAGGTGGTGAGTGGCCCCCTGTTGATCTAAAAATCATCTGATCTTGTCTTTGCTAGGGGGAAGGCAGACTTCACTGACATGCCTGTCTGGCATCGACAGCAGAAGGCAAGAAACAACTTATTTAAAAGGAAGACTTGCTGTGAAAGGTGCAGGCAAGACCACCATTGTCCACTCTGTTCTCTACCCATGCCTCTAAAGTTTCTCGGAATGGTTCTTGCTACTTAGAGGTTCATAGAACAATGTGACTTAAAAAAAAAAAAAATACAGTGGTACCTCGGGTTAAGAACTTAATTCGTTCTGGAGGTCCGTTCTTAACCTGAAACTGTTCTTAACCTGAGGTACCACTTTAGCTAATGGGGCCTCCCGCTGCCACCGCACCGCCGCCGCACGATTTCTGTTCTCATCCTGAAGCAAAGTTCTTAACCCGAGGTACTATTTCTGGGTTAGCGGAGTCTGTAACCTGAAGCGTCTGTAACCCGAGGTACCACTGTAAAAACACTGACAACCACTTGGCTACAGGTGACCAGAAGGAAATGTGACCACCAGGTTGAAAAAAGTCTCTGCCACCCACCTACCCCAGGTTAGATTGTGCGTGGTGTGAAAGGACCTCAAGTTTAAGGCATGTGAAGGCAAAGGAGAAATAGCTACTCTTCCCTTTGAAAGTGTGAAACATCAGAGGTTATTTCGATTTATTTTGAATATCATTTTGAGATGGTGTGCTTGGCCTAGGAGCAGCTGGAATAATCTCTCTTCAGCAAATAGTGCCCCTGCTGAATACAATTTTTGATTATACATACAATTGGATCTTGTACGCTTGCCAAAATTTCTAGCTACCGGCATCTACAAGCCTCTTCTGACAGGCTTGTACTAGTTTTTGAGCCACACTGTTGCCCTCTCTGTTAGGAAGTCAATCAGCCTTTGATATCAAATCAGGGGTCAGCAACCTTTTTCAGCCGTGGGCCGGTCCACTGTCCCTCAGACCATGTGGTGGGCCGGACTGCCCCACAAATAACCCAGAGATGCATTTTAAACAAAAGCACACATTCTACTCATGTAAAACCACCAGGCAGGCCCCACAAATAACCCAGAGAAACATTTTAAACAATTTTAATATACCTCTTCTTAATTGTATTTCAATTCAACAATTACTTTGAAAAAATACATATTTTGTTATGTGCAAATGGCTTTAGATACCTATTAGGTCCATAAATTACCATCTAGCATATATTCAACAACAAAAACAGCGTCAATTTGTTGTTGACAAAGGACAGCTGGACATATAAAGGGCCCCATTACCTTCAGTAGCTTAGGGCCTCGTCAAACCTAAATCCAGCCCTGGCGGCAGTTGCGGCCCCTCGCATCTGGCCGCCATCCCCAGAAGCCAGAGCACACATAGTCGACCAACCATTGGGAATTTCCCTGGCTGCCGGACTGCAGGGTGGGGCTGCCTGCCAAAAGCTGGAAATGAATGGGCCTATCAGAGGCCCTTTTACTGGGCCCCTTAGTGGGCAGTGTCTCACTGGCTGACTGGGGATTGGCTGCTCCCATGCCTGGTCAAGCAGCAAGGCATGAAAGCTTGTTGTGCTAGAGTCCCTACAGTCACTTAAGCAGCAATTAAATGCATAGCTTCCTGGGAATCAGCCCCAATGAACACAGAGGAAATTTATTTCCAAGTAAATATGCATAGGATTGCACCATTAAAGAACTGGTTGCTGCACGATTCCAATTTGACAAGAAAGGAAGGACATATGTAATGATCAAAAGGTGGGAAAAGCAATAAACCTAACAACTTGCTTTACAAAAAAATAAATAAAATGATTTATGTTAATAAAGCACAAGGGAATGGCCCAAGTATTTGCCACAAATCCTGGATGGAAACAGGTAATAGGAGAAGGTGTCTTGTATATTAAACAAGATGTATACTCAGTCTGTATATTTATGTAGAAAGTTTGCACCTTTACCATAATGGCAAGGAATGTATTAATGGAGACACACTCACTTCTCTGTGACTTCTAAGGTTACAAGGTGCAATTTTGAACATAGATGTCAATCAATCATCAATCAATTTATTGTATATAGCCAAAGGCCTTTACAATAAATGTAATAAATTGGAATAGTCAAAACACATCTAGGGTATAAGCTAGAGATCTAGGGTATAAGCTAGAGATCTAGGGTATAAGCTAGAGTTTACCGTGTTAAAACTGGGACTGAAAAATATCTTCGAGGTTAAAAAAAGGGGGTAACAAAATGATTAAATGAATAAATGGATACAAAAAGGTTAGATAAAAGGTTAAATTTGAAGATGAACTTGCCTGAAAATAAGAGTTAGATGTGAAACCAGGAATGGAGGATAGGGGGAAGTCCCAACAAGATGTTAAGGAAAATAGGTGAAAAATGATATACTTTATTGTTGTGTTTATATGTTTATGTTATGTTTTTCTTTTGTAGTTTATGTGCTTGTTTTGTTTTACATGATAAAATGAATAAAACTATTATTAAAAAAAAAGAAACACAATTTTAGTTGTTGATAATTTGGACCACCCACAGTGGAACATGTTTTGACTGCCCTTGACCAATCAAGAAACAGAGCACGGCTTGAGCTGCTCTATCCGCCTTTGGAGGAGTCAGTGTCTAATGCCAATTACCTCAGATGTTTTGTACTAGTATCCTCATTTACATGTAGCATTTGGACTTCTTGAGCTGATCTGACATATTTCACCGGGATTTTTCCTCACCATTCTACAGCTTGATACTGCGAAATGAGGTTTTCCACCATACGGGTGCCAATATCGTGGTTTTCAATTAATCAGTGATTTTGAATGAAAATGATCTTTTTCAGAAAATTAAGTAGAAAACTTGGAACCCGACAGGGCAGGCACCTGTGAAGTGAAAAGCCGTTCCGCGTTGTAATGAAAATGCATTTCTGGTTTTTGATGGACTGGGCAGGCTAGGGAGATAGCTCTAAATCACTGGGCACCAAATGTATGAATAAGTCCCAGTTATGTATTAGCTGTGTGTGCCAACGCTGTTACCACAATTCAAATAAGATGATGCAAAAAGCACTGCAGAGCTGAACGTTACCTTCTAAATTGGCTGACAAATAATTTCTATTAAATGCTTAACTGTTATAAAATAGGTTTTTAATGGAAAAAAGGAAGGACTAATGCTTTAGAATGACCATGAATATTCAGAGATCACAGCTAGCCTTGATGATTATATTTCCATTAATAATAGAGCAAAGGCATGACACAGTGTGCTACAGTGATTCGGGTCGTCCCCCCCCCAATCTTAACTGTTACATATTTAACACCCTTTCTTTATCTGTACTTGGAGAAGATTTGGAAATGAATTTCACCTGCAGCAACATCCCAAGACAATGTTGAGGTTCCTACCCAGGCAGAACAACAACGGAATTTTCCGGGGCAGGAAAAAAGAGATTTGGTCAGATGAACAAAATTACTTGGGGAGGTTCTTGCATTCTTCTAATGAGACTCCATGTCAGGGGGCTGCAGCCCTGCTCCAGTCCTGCGTTAAGCAGCTATCGAGAGCCGCCCCCAATTTTGACGACGGATTCATCCATTTCCGGCCCCAGCAGTGGAGAAGGAGAGGTGGTGGAGGGGCTTCAGACAGCCAGGCAGAGCCATCGCCACATAGCTGGGGAAGGAAAGAAGAGGCGCACAAGGTGCTTCCGTCTGCCGAGATGGGCTTCCTGGTGGGAGAATCGCCAAAAGGTATTCTGGGAATCTGAGAGTGATTGACGAGTCGTTTTTATGATGTACTCTGCGTTGTAAAGTAATTAGCCAAGATTAAAGCTTCAAAGCTTAATGATTCAGAGTCTTTCTTTGAGCGGCCAGCTGGGGAAGGGACCCCACGCCTCCTGACACTCCACCTTGATAGGTTCTTAGTCAAGCTCTGCAGTAAGATTCCTCAGACTGGGCCAAGCTCTCTCTGAAACGATATAATTATATTTTGGTTCTACTACCTGTAATTTTGGGGTTAGGGTTATGATGACATACAGGATTTCAGTTGAGGCTGCATTTTGCAGGGAACCAACCCCCTCCCCCAAATACAAGTGTCAAGATCCTGGATAGCAAAATCCAAGTTTGGGCCAAGTACTCTTTGATTAGAGAACCTCAGCAGAGATTAAGAATCACAAAATATGCAGCAAAGCAAAGCATGGAAATATAGACTGTCAGACCTTTAAAATATCTGACCTTTAAAGTGAGTTACCTTAAAAAGTTTCTTTGCAAAGTTTTCCGCTTCCCCTAGCAAAGCAAAACAACAACAACACATTTTTGGCATGTTATAAATGGTTAATTTGCAAACTCTCCAAAGGTCAGATTCATGTGCTTCAGATAGTTACACAGGCAGTAAAATTTAGCTTTGTTACAAAGTGGTGTAGCTTCCTATATTATTGGTATAGGAACTCAAGAGTGGCTTGTGAGAGCCATGCGGTCTCAGCTAGAGGAACCAGTTCAAACCTCTTTAGACACTAAGCTCCTCAGGTAGACCAGAGGTTGAACAAGAGGCTTAACTGCCCATTCTCCCCCAAGGTAAGGGAAGTGGATATAGCTAATCCTTGTGGGCCAACTTACTTTATGGGAATAACCCCTTCATGCATTAGTTAGACTTAAGCATGTTGGTTATATGAGGCTGTTTATTCCACAAAAAATGATATCCAGTTGCTTCCTCAACAATTACTGGCACAACAGAGGTTCCAGGCTTTGAAAGCTGCTCCAAGAAGCTTTACAGTGTCAAAACCAGAACAAAATGAAAGACTAAGCCCTTAGTTTACTTCATAAGTACTCCTTAACCAGGTGTTCTTATCCTACAGTGCCCTTATGCAAAGGTACATGTAAAGGTAAAGGGACCCCTGACCATTAGATCCAGTCGCGGACGACTCTGAGGTTGTGGCGCTCATCTCGCTTTATTGGCCAAGGGAGCCAGCGTACAGTTTCCGGGTCATGTGGCCAGCATGACTAAGCCGCTTCTGGAGAACCAGAGCAGCGCACAGAAATGCCGTTTACCTTCCCGCCGGAGCGGTACCTATTGATCTACTTGCACTTTGACGTGCTTTCGAACTGCTAGGTTGGCAGGAGCAGGGACCGAGCAATGGGAGCTCACCCCGTCGCGAGGATTTGAACCGCCGACCTTCTGATTGGCAAGCCCTGGCTCTGTGGTTTAACCCACAGCGCCACCTGCGTCCTATGCAAAGGTAGGTGCTCACATATTTGAACATCTCTGCAGAAAACCATGATTTTTGCAGGAAGAAGAGCCAACACAGCTATTCCTTACATGTAAGTAACAGATCAGCAGAGCTTCTGTGGAGAATCCGTGGCAGAGTGAATATCTCAGCTGACCCTCTGCTTTGCCTCAGAAAACTCCAGATCAGATCTTCAGCCTTCTGTCTCTCCTTGTAGTTCTATTTCTTATATTGGTATACTTTTTTACTTTTTTTAAAGGAATTGCTGTATTATATGAATGGATTTGGAGACTCAGGTCAAAATTCCCAGGGTTAAATAAACAAAGACTGATAAAATTGATTATTTGGTTTTCTCTCCTTGATGTCTTTCCTGTTCAATAGGCACAGCCATGTCTCCCAATCACAAGTTGTTAAATATCCCTTGATAGCTAGCATAAATCAAATGGGAGGCTTTATTTCCCCTTTTACTACATCTTGTTATTTTAACAGCACAATAGTGACTCTCCTTCCCTATTTCCAAGTTGTCCCATGAATCATCAAGCCAGGTTATTGTGTTGATGCCAAAGTTGCATTTCTGTTAACTTGGTCTAAGACTCAGGCACCTGATCCTTTCCAAAATGCACAGGGAGTGTCCATAAAGTAGACATTGTGTTGCATGAAAACTGCTGTGAGCACCTCTAAGAATTTCCAGTATAAAACCAGTGCACAAATGTTACCAATGTAGATGAGGCAGGGCCAGATCCATGTCTGAAGAGGCATTGTGCACAGTGTCCTCCAGTAAGTTCCTTCCTCTCTCAGTGAGCCTGGCTGGCTTTTGCTAGCCTTTAAATTGCTCAAAAAGGATCACAGTGATTTGTTTGGGACATCATCTGGAATTAAATGGGTGCCTAGATCCAAGCACTTGGTGGTGAAGTATCTGCTTCAACTGCAGAAGGTCCCAGATTTGACCCCCAGCATCTCCAGGTTTGTTTGGGTTTTTTTTCTGAGTAGGCAATACTGAAACAAATGGACCAATGTTCTGTTTCAATATAAGGCAGCTTCCTTCATGGGCATTACCAGAGGATGCCAGTGGCTGATGCTGGGCCTGATATTGGGGAGAGCCAGCTCCTGTATTCTTGGACCAGTTTTGTTCTCCAAACAAGAGTTATGGGGCCAAAGGAAACAGCAATACCCACAAAAGAAGAACGGATTAACAAACTAATGGACTATGCCAAAATGGCAAAACTAATGCGATGAGGTGTTTGTAGAAGACTGGAAACCCTTTTCGGGTAATTCTTTTTCAATATGAGATGGATTTATGCCTTGAGCAACAGAAGAACAAGATAATGCTATTTTCAGGTTTATATTTTATACTTTCTGTAATGTTAGAAACAAATGGACAGTTCAGAGAGTGGAGATATAACATCTTATTGAGTTATATGAGAAGTCAAAGAAAAACAAAAATGGTAAATTGTGATGTTTGCAAATGGACTATGTGAAAAATTAGGGACCCAGGTGGCGCTGTGGGTTAAACCACAGAGCCTAGGGCTTGCTGATCAGAAGGTCGGCGGTTCGAATCCCTGAGGCGGGGTGAGCTCCCGTTGCTTGGTCCCTGCTCCTGCCAACCTAGCAGTTCGAAAGCACGTCAAAGTGCAAGTAGATAAATAGGAACCGCTCCGGCGGGAAGGTAAACGGCGTTTCCGTGCGCTGCTCTGGTTCGCCAGAAGCGGCTTAGTCATGCTGGCCACATGACTTGGAAGCTGTACACCGGCTCTCGGCCAATAATGCGAGATGAGCACCACAACCCCAGAGTCAGACACGACTGGACCTAATGGTCAGGGGTTCCTTTACCTTTACTTTATGTGAAAAATTAATAAAAAAATTTCAGTGCTTTTTTAAAAAAAAAAAAAAAAAAGTTTAGGGGTACTCTCATTTTCCTACTTATATTGAAATACTGCCCCTCAATGAGGCCAAACTTAGATTCACAAAATGTTTAGGGGTATGCGTACCCCTGCTGCATCCCCCCAGGAAAAAACACTATATATCTATATCTATATCTATAGCTATAGCTATAGCTATAGCTATAGCTATAGCTATAGCTATAGCTAATCTATATCTATATCATCTATATCTATATCTATCTGTCTATCTGTCTATCTGTCTGTCCAGAGTCATGGGGCAGAGGTCTGTGTTGTCATGAGGGATGAAAGCACCTGTCCATTTCAGACTCTCAGCTTCTCATTTTTCCCAGTCTTAAATTCAGCTCTCGACCTTTCTGTAACAATTTGCACTTTTAAAAAAAGACAAAGAACCCTTTGAAAATTCAGGAAAGTGCAAATTTAGAAGGATTGCTGTGTTTCAGATATCATATTGGTTTTGGAAAGTGTGGGTTTGATAGATTCACCTCTAAATGCACAGAATCAAATTCCTCCCTTCTTTCCTAATTTTCACACAGTCCAACCTGTCACTGAGTTGTCAGGATCAATAATAAAGTTTGGATTACCTAGTAGGGGCTTCAGAATTACCAAGCACTTCCTACTCAGTTACAGCCTGGTGAATTACATACAAATTTTTGATTTTTTTTTTTTTTAAGACAGGGTATGAAGTCATCTCCATCTAACTCACACAGCTGCAGTTATCTGAACTGAACTATTTTCACTACTATAGTTCCTGAGATTGCTGAACACCTCACTGCTAGACTTGTCATTAAGATGGACACCTTTAACCTTGATCTGAGTTCTCATTTTCTTGAAATTTAGATCAGTCCTTTGATATCATGGAGAGATGAAAGACAACCCTGTCTTCAAAGAATGAACCCTTCCCTCAGTTCTCTTTGCTCCTGAAGTCTACAGGTGAGGGAATTTTATTCTTAACGAAAAGTCCAAGTGGTTTGGTCTGTGCTTTTCTACGGAAAAGGAGAAGATGATCTTGGTCATAAGGGTGTCTTTGAATACAGTGTGTGCCAACAACAACAACAACAACAAAAATCTATACCCCACCCACTTGGCAGGGTTTCCCCACCCACTCTGGGCCGTTCCCAATAGAATATTAAAAACACGACAAAACATCAAGCATTAAAAACTTCCCTAAACAGATGTCTTCT
This sequence comes from Darevskia mixta, assembly GCA_034641385.1. Lineage (NCBI taxonomy): Eukaryota > Metazoa > Chordata > Lepidosauria > Squamata > Lacertidae > Darevskia > Darevskia mixta. Next base: position 14,996,743 of record JAWWNH010000017.1, read on the forward strand.
AAAAGTCAGGTAGTTGTTTATTTCCTTGACATCTGCTGGGAGGGAGTTCCACAGGGCAGGCGCCACTACCAAGAAGGCCCTATGTCTGGTTCCCTGTAACCTCACTTCTTGCAGTGAGGGAACTGCCAGAAGGCCCTCAGAGCTGGACCTCAGTGTACGAGCTGAACGATGGAGGTGGAGACGCTCCTTCAGGTATACTGGACCTGAAGCCATTTAGGGCTTTAAAGGTCAGCACCAACACTTTGAATTGTGCTCGGAAACATACTGGGAGCCAATGCAGGTCTTTCAGGACTGGTGTTATATGCTCTCGGCGGCCGCTCCCAGTCACCAGTCTGGCTGCCACATTCTGGATTAGATACTGTGCCTCTGTCAGTTGCCACCATATCTGGAGGCTATAGGAGCCATCAGCTTCCATGCATTTTACTTATCTTATTTTTTTGGGGGGGGGAGAGTTAATTAATTTTTAAAAATGAAGTAAATTGAAATTATGTAACAAATTTGAGAAACGTACCCATTTTGATTTCTTACTCTGTTCTAATCCACATATGTCTAGGCAAATGAGTTCAGTTCACTTTAAAATGTGTTGTGACTACAATTCTCCTCCATTCCTAAGATAACATTAGCCTGCTGTTTAGTCAAAGTCTGTACATTTGCTTCCAATGACACAACCTCTCTTTGTATGCGTGTGATCCTTGACACAACCTACTATTGCTTTTATATAAGTTTGCTTTTCATCATTTCTGCTTTCATTGATTAGAGATCTGTATTGATAAGCTGCTGTTATGGTTGGATGATTGCTGAGGCGGTATGTGTGATGAGATGCTTGGAGGGCAATTGTTTGTGCAAAAGTCACACAAAAAGCATTTTAAACTAATCATCTCTAAAGGTGCTTCCATTTGGGGGATTTCTGCATTCAAGATCTGCAAGAAATGCCAAACACCCTGATTCCTCACCGATTCACCTAACACTCTGTTACTTGTCTTATCTTCAACCAGAAATGTTCAACATTTATGTAACAGATGTAGACACTTTTTGCTGAAGATGAGGCAAGTAGCAAAGAAGAGGAAGAAGAGTTTGGATTTGATATCCCGCTTTATCACTACCCGAAGGAGTCTCAAAGCGGCTAACATTCTCCTTTCCCTTCCTCCCCCACAACAAACACTCTGTGAGGTGAGTGGGGCTGAGAGACTTCAAAGAAGTTTGACTAGCCCAAGGTCACCCAGCAGCTGCATGTGGAGGAGCGGAGACGCGAACCCGGTTCACCAGATTACGAGTCTCCCGCTCTTAACCACTACACCACACTGGATCACACTAGCAAAGTGTTTGCACCTTACATTTTGTTCCTGAAATAGTGCTTCATTATCTTGTTTATGAAATACACTTTCATTCTAGGGATGGAAAGACCTGTTAAAGTCTAGCCCATCAGAGTTCTGCATGGGGATCCAATTTCTCTGTGGATATTAATGATTTTTTTTTTTTTTTAAATGAATACTGAAAATGATAGTACGTACAACAAATTTGTCTCAGGGCTGGGTTGCCTCTGAGCAGTGGTAAGAGTATTTTCCCCACCCCACCCCATTTTCCTTTGAAAAAGCTTCAAAGCAGTTTAAGTACTTGGACATTTGTTGCATTTGATAAAGGGTTAAGCACAACATAAAGGAGGTGAGTGGGGGAATCTTTACAAGTTCATTTCCATTATTTGCTATCTTGTCACTCTGAACCTGGCAAAGTGAGGAAACAGCTCTTTACAGACACTCCAAAATGTCAAATTGCAATTTGCCTTGGCGTAATCCTCACCAGCAACCCCCAACCTCCTGAATACTACAGATGGAGGTCTCACATCTACTCCCTTAAACAGAAGGGCCTCCGCTTCCCCCCAAACGCCGAAAGCAATAAATGTAATCAATACTTTTAAATTAGACGATCTTGCTCTGACAGAGACTTACCTTTTACCGCCTGACAAACCATTTAACCATTTCCAAAAGAAACCTCAGAAGGAATAAGGTGTGACACACAAGGCCCTTTCTTGTCACATTGTGTTCACTCGCTTTAATTTTGTTGCAGCTCAAAATCAATATTTTGTCACATCATTCCCTCCACCCCAGAAAACAACAAATGAAATCTCCTGTCTTCCACCCCTTCTGTCAAGTTCTCTTTCATCTTGTTTTTGAGCGACCCTCGTTGCCAAAAGGAAAATAGTTCATTCTTGATAGCGGGATTTGGTTTCCATGGAAGGTGGTTACTGGGATGCATTTGATTAAGTGCAGAAACACAAGTACAAGTTGATAGAACATTCTTATTTTAAGATGACTATAGCCTGATATTGCCAGCTATGGCAGTAGCTTTGGAAAATAGGAGTCTAACCTAGTAGCAGTCAGTGTGGTGGGAGAGAACCGCAGAATGGCCCTCTTATCGCCACCATTGCTATAGGTTACCTGGACAGGAATGGAGCAGGGAAGGGTGGTAGTGAGGTCAGATTGCATGGATGCAGAATCAGGAGCTATGCATGACCATCAGGAGCTCTGAGTGACTGTAATTATTGGGTCAATGTGAGTAATTTGTTGTAGAATTACTGCTTCTCCCCCAGCCCCATTGGGTAACTTTTTTCCAGAGTACAGTCGTACCTTGGAAGTCAAACGGAATCCATACCGGAAGTCCGCTTGACTTCCAAAACATCCGGAAACCAAAGCACGGCTTCTGATTGGCAGCAGGAAGCTCCTGCAGCCAATTGGAAGACATGTAAGCCCCGTCGGGTGTTTGGCTTCCAAAAACAGTTCCCAAACTGGAACAGTCACTTCCGGGTTTGCAGCGTTTGGGAGCCAAAACGTTTGAGAACTAAGCTGTTTGGAAAACAAGGAATGGCTGTATACTGCGATACAGTGTGTGGTCCCTGATTGGTTGGTTATCATTCTACTAATCCATCAAGAACTGCATTTGATTGTCCTGGGTGATATAGTTATATCATATACTGTAACTGAATTAATGAACTAATTCTCCCTGGTATGAGGAACAGGGGAGATTTGACTGCAAGTGATCTCCATGCAACTTCTAAGGTGTCACTGCTCTGTTAAGGTCTGCACCACAGAGCGATTCTTGGATTGCCTCTGGCAAGGAGGACGTGAGAGGAACTTCAAAACTATGGGCCAGATTCAACCATGCAGGTGTGCTTGCAGGATCCAGCAGGAATGAGGCTGATGTAACAGGACATTCCCCCATCTCCTCTCCCTGCATGCCCCTTGCGCTCCCTAAATTGGGTTGGGGGTCTGGAGGAACTCCCACAACAGTGCATGGTGGGAGGTGATTGGTAATTGTTACTTTGGGCAAGCTGAAATGCTTGTGCTGATGCAAAGATTGGGAAAGTGTGATGTAAAATTCCTCCCTTTGAACGGGATATATACACTGAGATAAGACAAGTCATTGTAAAATCTGCTCCCTCACACATTTTTGACTGAGGCACTTGCACTAAGTAAAATTGCTGCCTAAACTACTGGACTGCAGATAACCTGCATTAATTGCCTCCCAGCTATTCTCCTAAAGATGGATAAAGCGGTAGGTACATTGATTTAAATTAAACATTTATTTCCCAGAATCCAACCTTTTCCACTCAAAACCAAGTAGGGAGCCTGTTCAATTTCTCACCAAAATTATGCCCCAGAGCTGTGTTTATAATTTGTTAACTGAATGCAGAGTGAGCCCCGATGCTGGCCGTGGTCCTTCTCTATTACATGAATAATGAATTGTCACTTGTTACAGAGCACTCAATTCATCATGTACTAAATTGTAACTTGTTAAGATTTTACATATTTATGTTTCTTTCCCCTTGCAGGATGGAGATGGCTTCATTTTGTATAATTACAGTCCACAATAAGCACCCGCTTCTTCTTTTTCTACAATGTTCGTTTGCATTGTCTGTGCAACACACATTGTGATGGATCCAGACTAAACCGGTTTATGTTCAGTTGCTGGTGAAATCAGTAGGACTTCACTAAGCCATGATGACTAACTTTTTTTCATTGATTTGAATGGGACCTACTAGCTGACTCTGGATGCAACTCAGCCTGCACACCTGTGTAGCTGATCTCGTTTGATTTTAATTTCTAGGAATGAGAGTGTCCCCTCCTCCATTCTTATTGTTTATTCTGTGGTCCCTTTTGTACATTGGCAGAACAGCATGCAGAAATAATTTTGATACAAGCATCATTCAGGGGTCCAGATTGCATGGATGCCTGGACACACAAAGACTAGTGGTCCATCCCATCAGATATCTGTATTCGTTGAGTGGGTGCTTGGTGGGGGAGATAATCAATAAGGCCCTGCCTCTCACTTGTGTGCTGCTATCCATGCCGAGTAGGGCTACTATCACATAAAGCAGTTGTAGGGAACATTTTTCAGAGGAACATTCCATTCTGGGCAACCTTCTAGGGACCACAAGTAGGAGCCAAGGGCAAAATTGGACACACTGATGAACGCAAATTTTACCCTTGTACACTATGCTAGTTTCTACACACCCTTCTCTATCCTCTCATCCAGGCAAGCATAGGAGCCAACTCCTAGGGGCCGTGGGGGCTTTGGCCCCCACAATAAAATATTTGAGGGGGCCAGGCCCTCACAAAGTTGATGGGCATTCCCATTCAAGTAGTGTGTGTGCACTGTGCCATGTGATCAGTTATGTGTGGCAGGGCTTACCTGGTCCCCCACAATATTTTATTCAAGTTGGTACTCCTGCAGGCAAGCAACAGGTATTATCAGAGTTCAAGGACAAATTCTGGCCAGGCAAAAGCACTCAAGGAGGGTATAAATCAGGGCTAGTTGAAAGGGTTGGCTTGGGGGGAGTAGGTGTGATTGGAGAGGGAGTATGGCATGGGGAAACTCCTGAAGGCCACACAGAGAAGCCTAAAGGGTTGTTCTGAGCTTTCCCACTCCTCCCACCCATACATATTGGTAATAATAATAATAATAATAATAATAATAATAATAATAATTTATTTATTTATACCCTGCCCTTCCCAGCCAAAACCGGGCTCAGGGCGGCTAACTCCAATAAAAATTACAATAAAATATAAAAGAAAGAAAAACCGTTAATTAAAATTTAAATGCAGCTTCATTTATCGCGCATAATCAAAACCATAAGGGGAGGAAACATCAGACTGAGTCCAACCCGAAGGCCAGGCGGAACAGCTCTGTCTTGCAGGCCCTGTGGAAAGATGACAAATCCCGCAGGGCCCTGGTCTCTTGTGACAGAGCGTTCCACCAAGTTGGGGCCAGTACTGAAAAGGCCCTGGCCCTAGTTGAAACCAGTCTAACAACCTTGTGGCTCGGGACCTCCAAAATGTTGTTATTTGTGGACCTTAAGGTCCTCTGTGGGGCATACCAGGAGAGGCGGTCCCGTAGGTACGAGGTACGTAGTACTGTATCTTCCGCAGTGCAGGATGAGGAGAGGGAATGAATGAAGAAACTGAACTCTGCGGCCAACCGCCTATGCCCATGTCTCTGTACAAAACCCAGTGTGTGGCTCTGTGATGTAATAAAAGATGATTCCCATTTTGGAATCAGGTTTACAATGTCAAATTCCAGGGAGAAATTTGAATGAGAATTCTGGAAGCACCAATGTCCCCTGCCTCTTGTCCAATCAATGTTCACAAGCAAGGCTTTGCACCCTTCCTTTATCCTTTTGGACAATTCCCATGTTCCACAATTCCAGAAATGATTTTGTGGAGATACATGAAAGGAAGAAGAAGAACAAAGATTGATGGGGGGAACCATTGTTTCAATATGGATTTTCCATAACTCAAACAGTCCATGACTCTTACTACTTAAGTACCGAGTGAGAGGCCAGCTAAGTTGGAAGGTAGAATTTGTCCTGGACTTGAAGTTCTCCCTCCCTGATAGATAAAAGGTGGGAAAGGAAGGTTGCCCCCCCTCCTACTCCTGGAAGAAAGGCACAGTAAATGGGTTGGAATTATGAGCTAGCTGCCATCATCTTCCTGAAAGGGCAGCCATTACAGCTTGGGGTGGTTGCAAAAGGATTCACTTAGTTTCCCATATTGTTTTATGGACAATTGATATGAAAGGAGCATATATCAAAGAGATCCCCTTAAGGAAGAAACCTGACCAATTTCAGAAGGATAGATGCTTTTGCGTGTGTGTTTCAGGCTCCTTTAAGGTTTTGTGTTTTTTGGTAGGATGGGAGGAAGGAGAACTAAAAGGATTTCACTTCCTTCCCTGTGGCTTTGTGGGGAATTATTTTATTATGAAAATGGCACACATAGTGAATATGCCCCTAGGGAAATTACCTCCAGAATTTCAGTAGGATAGGTGCAGGGACTAGGGAAATATTACCAACTAAAAGTAACAGCTTCAGGTTTGTGTTCTGCCCAGTTGGCACCAATAGTTGCAGGAAGTATATGTGAAGTTGATTTGACTGGAGTGGATGTGTGGACATGTGGCAGAAAGACACGAATGTCCAAGCAAACACCACCAATAGAACTGGCAAAGAGCTCAAGAAAAAGATAATAATCATTTCAAAATTACTTTGGTATCTTTCCTCCAATACTCTGTGATTGGTGAGCCCCGGTAAAGGCATTTCCTCAGGTTATAAATTAGGTCTAACCATTACAAAAGGGCTGTCCCTCTCCCTCTTCCCACTATGGTGTTTTCCCTAGACAGCAAACTTGCAGAGAAATGTTTCAGTTTCAACAGGCACACTGTCTGCAGTGTTGTTGTTGTTGTTGTTGTTGTTGTTTTGTTGTTGTTTTAAAATGTCCAAATCTCTGAAGTATTCTAAATCACCTAGGAGGTCTCCACTTTGGTTCAGAATGCTTCAGAGAGATCTCACTTAGCTTCAGAGAAACCTCACAATTTTATCCAATGCAGTTTGGGATTGAGGATTTCTCCAAATATGATGAACGTCCCTAGTTTAAATGCCCCTGGTACCTATTTCCTTCATCCCACATATATTCGGGACATGTTGCTCATCTCAGAATAAAACTATTGGGATTAGTAGTAACACACTTTCATCTGAGGTGTGCTAGCAAGCAAGGAAGTGTTGTATTGTAAGCAGCTGTGCGCTTGAAATAAATGGCTATAGATTCATACGAGAAACTGCAGTCAAATCAAGCTGTGATTCCATTTCCACTCCCCTGGGACAGCTTGATTATGATGTGTCATTCAAGCTGATGTTCATTTCCTTTGCTTGTGCCTTCCTGCATCTAGATCAGATGTTATCTGCTAATCAGATATACTTCCCACTCATTAGAATAGGCAGCCCCAGATTTATGTGTTGAGATCAGCAGTAATGTGGGATGCCAGGATGGTGTGTTAGATATGCCATCATGTTATTTCCAGAGTTGAGAGATTAACCAACCACCGTTCTTATGTTGACCTGCTCATCTTCGGCCTCTTTCCAAAATATGCTGCTGTACATAGCTGGGAATCCGTAGAGAACAAAAGGGAGTGGGAATGTTTAAGGGAGCAAAATAAGTTTGTGAGGTGCAGTACTCAAACATCATTTTTTGTTGGCTTCTTTTGAAGGCTTCATTTCAAAGGACATGTATTTCTAGGTAACTTGGGGTTTCTCTTGAGTATTCTAAAAATTAGTTTTGTTTATGGGTGGTCCTATTTTACTTCAGCCGCTCACGTCTACTATAAGAGTGAACAAAATAACAGAATATCACTTTTCCTTGCAATATTCCTCTTCAGACATCCACTCATGTGATTAACATATTGCATGGAGAAAAAGAGGGAGGCTGCGGTGGCTAACCCCAGCCTAGGCTTTCTCAAACCTGGGTCTCCAGCAGTTTTTGGACTACAACTCCCATCATCCCTAGCTAGCTGGCCCAGTGGTCAGGGATGATGGGAATTGTAGTTCAAAAACTTCTCGAGACCCAAGTTTGGCAAACCCTTCCGTGCCACATCTGCTGCATCCACCGCCCACCACCACCACCTACATGGGTGGTGGGAATGGTCTCTAGAGAGGAGCTGCTGTATGCATGCAGGAATGGATGAAGAAATCCACTGAAGTCCAGTGCATCCCACCAGAGCCCATGAGGCAGACTAAGGCAACTGACTTGAGTGGCAGAATCCCATGGGGCAGAAACCCTTGGGGTGGTGCTTATGCGGTGTCAGGAATGAGCCAGCTCCAAGCAAAGGTTTGCTGCCAACTGCAGAAAGCAGCCAGGAACAGAGAGGCTTAGAAGTTAGTCAGGCAGAGGAGAGCCAGCAGCTGCAGACTTCGGCTCTTCCTGACCTTGACGGGCAGGCTGATAAGGCAGCAGCTGAGAGCAGGCTAGAACGCAGTCAAAGCTTGCAGGAAGCACAAATAGGAGCGAATAGATTCAGAGACAGGAAGAAGTGGGGGCTGATCCACTAAGTCCGAAGAGTCAGTGAATGGGAGGGCTGCTAGATAGGAAGCAAACAAGATACGTAAGGGTCGTAAGCTCAATATCTTCTGTTGATGCCAGAAAGAGTCTCCAGAAGGGTCATCTTGAGTAATGATCCCGGAGGCTTTGTCAGAGTCATCTGGAGCTATCTGTTTGTTTTTGCAATAAATCCTCCTTTTTAATTACCTACGCTTACTGTGTTATCAAACTGGGAACCTGGACTCCTGACATGCGGGCACCCCACCTGCCCCTGCTGCTGCCTCCAGAGAAGCAATGATGAGATCTCACAAGAGGCTTGGGTGGAGGGGCAGTGGCAGGGTAAATATAAGAAGCGAACACAAGAAGTGAATGTAAGATTGGAAAAAGGAGAATCTGAGGGAAACCAAAATTGAATGATTTGTCCATCCAGAGACAGGGTACAATCCAGTTCTGTGTTCGAGCTAGCTGATTGAAGATTAGAAGGCTTTTTCGAAAAACCGCATGGTGATTTGAATGCACCGTACAGGCGACCTCTGAGTCAAACCAGCACAACGTCTGCTCTTGTACGTGATGAAACAATGGCTAATAGGACAACCGCAGAACATGGCTTCTCTGATGTAACAGAACAAGTTAAGGACATTGTAGGAATAAAAAGCATACAGAACTCACATTTCTCGTGTGGGCAGGATTAGCAATTTTTTTTAAAAAAACCCAGCAAACTTCAAAACACATATGTGTTGCTGGGTTTATCAACAAACACTTTCCAGTAAACACACCAAAATGAAAAATGTCAGGTCTTTGATGTGAAGGCTGTTAACCTTCTCATGGATCAGTAGCCTTATCACAGAAGACGTTTAAATTACTGCAGGAAGATGTTGTCTGTGTCCTCCGATTAATGCAGTAGCAATTTAGCATTCCAGTCTGAGACAACTGAGGCTTGGATCCATTTCAGAGAGATCGGTGCAATATATATATATATATATATATATATATATATATATATATAGTGGTTTAAAACACACACAAGAATTCAGGGTTTGTTTTTCCTAACCCTCTCCCCTCTCAAAGTCGCAAGATGTGGAAGTTTGCCATCTAAAAATACATCACAAGAGATTTCTGGATAGCAACATCGTACACCTGTGAGGCTTAGCCAGCCTAACAGGTGTGACACTGATTCTCCCTAGGCAAAACTTGTCTCTTTCAAAACATAAAAAAGGGACCACTTTCAAGCAGTGCCGTGAAGCCTGATGTATTCATGCTTACACGGATGCAAGTCCCAAATACTTCAGTAAGGCTTACTCCCCACATAAGCTTCTCATGCCTATCATATTTACTTAGAAAAAAGTCCCACTGATTAGAAAATCTGTCTGGGACTGCAGGACCAGTCAAAGCATCCGCCACCAACCCACATAAACACATTTATGGGCTGTTTTCTGACAGGGATTACTTAAGGCACCCACAGACAGCTGTGTTTCTTACTGGTGTATTCGGGAACATGCCATTGACACAGTTAGACTGTGTTAGTGGTGGATTTATATAGGACCGTCCACACATAATTCTGTTTTATTAGTTGTTCTGTGATGCTGCCCCAAGGTTATCACATTAGTGGCATTCAGGGGGGCAGGCTTGCTCCCCCCCTCCACAATTTTTCCATTAAAGCTTTTTATGATAAAAAAAACCCTAATCTATATGCAGACGGGGGGGAGACAGAGATGTGCATGTACAGGGAAACAAACAAGGAGGAGAAAAGGGAGGGAGGAAGGGAGGAAGGAAGGAAGGAAGGTAGGAAGTAAGGGAGGGAGGGAGGGAGGGAGGGAGGGAGGAAGGAAGGAAGGAAGGAAGGAGCTTCTAATTCTCTGTCAGTTACATAAAAATAATTATTCAAAACATTCGCTCCAGCATAACATTGGAATTAATAACCTCCCCCCCCCCAATTTGACTTCTTGTGTGAAAAGGAAGACTAACAAGTGGTATTTGGGTTTGAACATTGGGGGGGGGGATGCCGCTTTCTCCCCTGTGATCATATATTGACAGAACCTTTGTGGCAAAAATGTTTCAGGATTTCTGCAGGAAGTTCTAGGGCATGTGCCAATTGGAAATGGCACAGTATGACACCTGGAAACTTTGGGAGGCATAAACAGTATTGAAAGCAGAATCAGGTGTTACTGTTCTGATGCAAGCATGAGCACACATAGCCATGAAATCACAAAAAAGGATGTTTGGATGAGTCCCCAATCTCTGTAATATATATAATTACAACCAACAGTATAAACTACCATGCATTTTATATAGACATGCATTTTATTTGTTTCAAGTAAATTTTGTTCTATGAGTCATTCCTCTAAGACCAGTCTGCTGGAAGTTTATCTGTAGTACCTAATTGAAAGAACTGAAATAGGAGGAACACTGCAGCATTGTGTATCTACAATTGCGCTCTACAATTGCGCTGGTTCCAAGAGTAATCCAAGAAGTGAGGTCCAGGTCTGGTCCAGAGTCCAAAGGGTCAGCGAGGAGTCAGTCTGGTGAAGCCAAGGCAGGATACAGGGCAGGAAACCAGGCAAGGTTAGGAACAGGATCGCAGGCAGGATCAGGCAAACAGCAATGTTGCTCCCGCAACCTGGGATGGGGTCCGACAGCCTTTTATCTCTGACGAGGTAATGGCCGGTCCCAATCCCCCAACGACTCACCACCCTGTCTCGCCTGAAGGCAAGCACTCCTCCTGTAAGTACTCAGGTCTCTCCTCCTCTCAGACCTGAGTCTCTGCAGCTGGGGAGACGCGGGTGGGTCTTCGGTAGTGGAGCAGCTGTCAGTGATGACCCAGCTGACAGCAACGAGGTATTCCCTGCATCTGGAGCCAGGACAGGCTCCGGCCCCTGACTCGGCCCAGCTGGTGCTTGTTGCAAGGGAACCTGTGCAGACTGGGGCTCTTCAGGATCAGGCCCCAGACTTGGTTTAGATGATGTCTGAGGCAGAGGATCCGTGCAGACTGAGACTCCTCTGGTTCTGAGTCCGAGCCTGAGTCCCAGGCCATCACAACAATGAAGATAATTGTTGCTACAATCTGACCTTCAACCCACAAACTGACTTGGGTGGAATGCAAAAAAGAACTAAGGCAAGTATTCTATCGGCACAAGAATTTCTGCTTGCACAATAGAATTTCCCCCTATCATTAATAATAATAATAATAATAATAATAATAATAATAATAATAATAAATTTTCTCCAGCTCATCTCCCACAGCCCCTAAATCTGCTTTAGGGGTTCCCCCAGCCCTTCAGAGAAGATTTGGGGAGAGTGCAGGCAGGGAACATGCACAGGGTCTCATTCCATTAGCAGAAATCATCAAGCCCGACAGGACTCAGTTAAATATTGCCCCTTCAGTCCACAAATCTGTTTATCTCATTGGTGCTGTTTCTATCCACCTATCCAAGTCCCCCTTCAGCCAACGAAAGCTATAATCCCCCTCTAATCCTTGAATGTAGATTTAAGTTCCATTGTTACTGAGCATGTGCTCAAAGATTTAAAAATGGCTTACATGTGTAAACATACAGCAGTTTCTTGAAGCACACGGTGTGAATGAAGAACGCCTGAGCAACATCAATTCAGTACTTGGATTTTGATTCAGACCTAGCGTGAGGATTTAACTAAGGAAACGTTGCAGAAACAAAACACTAATTAGGTCTAATAGGCTTAGCATAGCTATTAGGAGGACCCTACCATACAGTATTTGATATCACCAAGTTTATTCCTTTTTAGGGTGCAATAATCATTCTTTAAAACCAAGAAACAAACCAAAACTTCAGACTGATTCTGCTCTTGGAATAAATTCTATACAAGCTTCTGATGAGTGTTGGTGAGTAAGCCCCTTGAGAAATAACGTTCACTTATGGATAAGGGTCAAAGTTTAAGGTATCCTTATGTCTAATATGGGACTAATTTATTTTTTAGAAGTTCCTGAGATATTTTTCCTTCCTTCTCCCATTGGTTGCAGTATCACAGTGAGTTTGGATTTTATTTATGTGTTTATTATAAACCACATAACACCGGTCTTGAAAGATCTACATTGGCTCCCAGTACGTTTCCGAGCACAATTCAAAGTGTTGGTGCTGACCTTTAAAGCCCTAAATGGCCTCGGTCCTGTATACCTGAAGGAGCGTCTCCACCCCCATCATTCAGCCCGGACACTGAGATCCAGCGCTGAGGGTCTTCTGGCGGTTCCCTCGCTGCGAGAAGCAAAGCTACAGGGAACCAGGCAGAGGGCCTTCTCGGTAGTGGCACCCGCCCTGTGGAACGCCCTCCCACCAGATGTCAAAGAGAAAAACAACTACCAGACCTTTAGAAGACATCTGAAGGCAGCCCTGTTTAGGGAGGCTTTTAATGTTTAATAGATTACTGCATTTTAATGTTCTGTTGGAAGCCACCCAGAGTGGCTGGGGTATAAATAATAAATTATTATTATTATTATTATTATTATTAATAATAATAATAATAATAATAATTTGGTCTCTGTGAGCTTGTTAATCATGAGACTAATATCACTGCTGTTGGAGACAGGTTTGTGGCCTTGTAAAGGAGCTGGTGATTGGTTGTCCGACTGGAAGCAGAGGCAGTTTTAGGGTAACACAACTGGTTCACCTGCACTGAGTTCCGGCTCTGCACAGGGTGCCACAACAATGATGTAGAATGGAGACACTGATAAAACATTATGCTGGGATATCCTTTTGTGATCTACCTATGAAGCAATGCCAGTAGTTGCATATCTTCAAGATCTACCCAGCACATGGGATTTAAGTTAGACTCCTAAAGCTCTCCAACTGGTGTGTTTGTGCTCCAGGATTCTGCTGTTAGACATGCCATTGGCTATGATATAGAGATGCTTTTGGGTTTCCAGGTGTGGGTTTCCACTTGTGATTGTTACCGTGTTTAAGGTAAAGGGAAAGTGACTCCTGACCATTAGGTCCAGTTGTGACCAACTCTGGGGTTGCAGTGCTCATCTTGCTTTATTGGCCGAGGGAGCCGGCGTACAGCTTCCAGGTCATGTGGCCAGCATGACTAAGCCGCTTCTGGCGAACCAGAGCAGCGCACGGAAACGCCGTTTACCTTCCCACCGGAGCGGTACCTATTTATCTACTTGCACTTCGTACTTTCAAACTGCTAGGTTGGCAGGAGCAGGGACCAAGCAACGGGAGCTCACCCTGTTGCGGGGATTCGAACCACTGACCTTCTGATCAGCAAGCCCTAGGCTCTATGGTTTAGCCCACAGCACCATCTGCAATGGCTCTATTTCTCAAATGATATGTTATGTGCATTGTTTTGAGATAATTACCCAAAACAAACAAACAAACACAGATGCAGTTATCACTCTCTTGGAAAACCAAATGATGAATTATGGAAAAAAGTTATCGAGATAGATGGTCTCTATTCCCACGGAAAGGGGCCCTGTGTGTGTTTCAGCAAAATGCTAAAAATGCTAATCTGAAAAGGGAGGAAAAGTTTGGGAGTGTAATATATTTTCAAAAGTTACTTTTAAATTCATTTGCAAAACAAACATGGAAGAATCTGCAGCGAGAACCAAAATATTTAACGAGACAATCTTCAAATGCCTCATTGTCTTTGGGGAGGACTCATGCTCTTTACTTTAAGTATCCATATTTCATGTACTGGGCTTTTCATGTCCATCTTAAGAGAATAGAAACGTCCCTGGGATTCCGGCTCCAAGAAGGTCATCCAGCTTTTATTCATTATTTATTTGCTTGAGAAGAAAGAGTGCATCGACTGCCATATAGGAAAAGTGCCACAAAGATTATATGAGGAATTAATCATGCCCACTGTAGCGTTTGCTGGAAAATCAACTATCTTTTTTTTGTTACATGAAGTGCTTGTAGGCTTCTCAGAAGCTTTGGGAAGCCATTTTTGCCTGTGAAATATGACTTGTCCGCTGTCTTAACATCTCTGTCAGGGATGATTCAGGTGCCCAGGCCAGAGTGTTTGCAGGATTCAGCCTCCCACCCAGGGCCAGATTTAGGTTTGATGAGGCCCTAAGCTACTGAAGGTAATGGGGCCCTTTATATGTCCAGCTGTCCTTTGTCAACAACAAATTGTCGCTGTTTTTTGTGTTGAATATATGGTATATGCTAATTTATGGATCTAATAGGTATCTAAAGCCATTTGCACATAACAAAATATGTTATTTTATCAAAGTAATTGTTGAACTGAAATACAATTGAGAAGAAGTATATTAAAATTGTGAAATACAATTAAGAAGAAGTATATTAATAGTGAAATAATTATTAAGCTCTAACTGTATGTAGGTTTTATTTTATTTGTTTTTTATCTTATATTTTGGAAATGTACATCCAGTGTTTTATTTTCCCTTTAATTTTTTGGGGTATATACAGGTGAAACTCGAAAAATTAGAATATCGTGGAAAGGGTCATTTCTTTCAGTAATTCAACTTAAAAGGTGAAACTAATATATGAGATAGAGTTATGACATACCAAGTGAGATATGTCAAGCCTTTTGTTTGTTATAATTGTGATTATTACAGCTGATGAGAACCCCAACTTAACAATTTCAACTTTGGAGTTTTCATCAGCTGTGCGCCATAATCATCACAATTATAACAAACAAAGGCTTGACATATCTCGCTTTGCATGTCATGAGTCTATCTCATATATTAAACTCCAGTAGCTAATGAAAACAGTTGCTTACATAAATGGACTTTTCCACTATATTCTAATTTTTCGAGTTTCACCTGTATATATATTGCAAATTACTGCAGGAATGTGGGAAAGTATGAAAAATGGAGAGAACCAAAATTGACATGTCTGCCCTTCCCTCAATTCATGGTATACACAGAGACAAAATTTGACGCTGTTGTGCAATTTCATCATGAATACGCTTTCTTGCCCTGCTTTAATCAATATCCTTCTACACATCAGTAATCTGTAACACAAGAAAAAGAAAAGACAAACAAACTGATTATGTGAGGTAGTCGGGATATCAGAAAGAAAAGAACGGCAGGTTTTGCTGCTACACTAGGAACGAGATCAGCTATATGGAAACCTCAAAATCCAGGGAGAAATTCAACTGTGGTGAATTTTGAAAGCATTCTTATTCTATGCTTTTCAAATACAATAGTTCTGCAGGTCTATTGTATTTAGATCAACAATGAATGGTGTATTCTTGTTTGCTTCAGTTTAGAGGATGTAACATTCCTGGAAAATCAAGGCAAGCATGGAAAGAGCTTTGTGGGGGTTGCACCAGAGGTAAAAGTTTGGGGCACAGCTAGGAATGGAAACCACCTTTTTAGGAAACACTGGTTCACTCAGCTTCTACATGAAATCTATGTCAGGAAGCGTCAAGCGTGACATATGAAACATTAGCTTTAAATTAGTTTATATAGCAATCAGATCTCATCCATACAAAAACGTCCAAGTCAATTGCTGTGAATTCTAAGCCATCACCTTCCATGACAGAGCAATCCAGGAAAGGCTAGAAGGAAAGTAAGATTTAATTTGTTTAACATAAAAACTAGTCAGCATGTGATTAACCTGAGATGTGGGGAGGTAGCCAAGCTCGAAAGCCTTACATAGTCTTCTTGATTAAACAAGACAGGAATCACAGGGTTGATTAATACACAGTAATACCACAAAGGCTGCTTTTAACTCATCAGCTTTGCAATTCATGAGGAAAGGATACCAAGGGCATGCAAATCCCTTTGTGGTTACCCGGGATACTATTCTGAAGTGTATACTGGGAAAGGACTTCATTGCCACGGAGGAACTGTGTCCATTGAATGCATTCGCAAATGTATATCATGGAATCCCAGGCAAAGAGAATCATCAAGGTCACCATGCCTTCAGTATATAAGGTAAGGAAGTAGTACATATGATAAGAGACCATTAATATATCATGTATCCTCTCATATCCTGAAAGGGGTGATCTCAAAATTGGGACTCTTCACAACTAAACTCAGGGAACTCACCCTCTGTATCCTTATGATAACTTGACAGAGCCAATTTTGCTCTTTTTGATGGTTAATGGTTTATGGCTGCCATCTTGGACACATTTACCTGGGAGCCAGTGTGGTGTAGTGGTTAAGAGCGGTGGACTCGTAATCTGGGGAACCGGGTTCACTTCCCTGCTCCTCCACATGCAGCTGCTGGGTGACCTTGGGCTAGTCACACTTCTTTGAAGTCTCTCAGCCCCACTCCCCTCACAGAGTGTTTGTTGTGGGGGAGGAAGGGAAAGGAGATTGTTAGCCGCTTTGAGACTCCTTAAAGGAAGTGAAAGGCAGGATATCAAGTTCAAACTCTTCAACTTCTTCCTCTTCTTCTTCTTCTTCTTCTTCTTCTTCCTCCTCCTCCTCCTCCTCCTCCTCCTCCTCCTCCTTCTTTCTCTGCCATTGCACATAGTTGCACAGTCATTTAAAAACTGAGCCAATGAGTGAAGGGGAAAGAGGAACCTGTTATGACAATATACACAATTCTTTTACCCTGGCATATGCATTTTTGTATGCATTCCTTGGCAGGAAATATAAGCTGTTATACGTTTAAAATATCCCCTTCTAAGTTGCTTCCAAAATTCCTCACTTTCCTTAGCATCAAAAGAGACAACACGTTTGGTAAGGGAAAAATGATTTACTTACATAACTCTTCAAAGGTCAGATTCATGTGTTTTTCCATACAGCAGCAAGAAAAGACAGGCAGCATAACTTAGGTTCCAAAATGGTAAATGCTTCTAAATTATTTGTGTAGAAACACAAAGATGGCTTGCTTTAACTACACAGTCTAAGCTTGGAGCCTCTAGCTTAAACCTCCTTACTGGTAGGGTTCACATGGTGGAATGTGGGAGAACAAAAGCTTGGTAACCCTTACTCCAAGGTGAGAGGGAGTGATCTAGCTAAGCCTGACAGGACAGCTTACACTATGGTCTTAATCCTTTCATGCATTAATTAGAGTTAAGCATGTTGGTTACATGAGGCTAGATATCTCAAAGAGAAGAGCAAATTTTGAAGAATGGCTGTGGATTTCTTGCATTAACCAGAGAGATGGGCAAGATGGCTTTCAATGCCCCTGCTATGGGTGGTATTCAACTAAATATTTTTGTGAATATAAGGTGGCGCTGTGGGTTAAACCACAGAACCTAGGGCTTGCTGATCAGAAGGTCGGCGGTTCGAATCCCTGCGACGGGGTGAGCTGCCGTTGCTCGGTCCCAGCTCCTGCCCACCTAGCAGTTCGAAAGCATGTCAAAGTGCAAGTAGATAAATAGGTACCGCTCTGGCGGGAAAGTAAATGGCGCTGCTCTGGTTCACCAGAAGCGGCTTAGTCATGCTGGCCACATGACCTGGAAGCTGTACGCCGGCTCTCGGACAATAAAGCGAGATGAGCGCCACAACCCCAGAGTCGGACACGACTGGACCTAATGGTCAGGGGTCCCTTTACCTTTACCTTTAAGGATTACACCTAGCACAACAGGACTTGAAAGAGAAAGTTCCTGCACCTTTCCCCCCCCCCCACTTGTACCCCACACCATTCCTAAATCTGTTCTAGAGGTTTGGGGAAAACCACACAACATATTTAGGGAATGCACAGGGGAGAGAGGGAGAGAATATTCAGTTGCAGAAGGGGAAATCCTTGCGATGGAATGCTACCCATGTGGCATTACGTTGAATGCAAACCCATGATACCAGACATTATGGTAAATGTGTGCTGCGGCTGAAAATGTTTACAGTTTACGAAAATGTTTACAGTTTACTCCTCTTCACGTTGTTAAGTATTGTATTCATTCAAATAAATTTCAGCAATCGAAATAATAATAAAAATGCAGGGCCCCAGCAGCAGAATTGTTAGGCATCCATTAATCAAACCTTTGTGATTCTCTTGGTATGTTTGATTATTGACTTGGTAAATCACATAACTGTATCCTATATTTCTTTATTGGCAGTTGTGACAACTTATCTTTTTAAAAAAACTGATTTTTCTTTCATTTCTTTTTTCTGTAAGCTGGTTGTCATTATTAAAATTCAATAAAATGGGGGGGGGACGTTTGTGATCATAATATCACAATGATTGGAATTCTCCACAATCCTCTGCTTAGCTGCCATAACAGTCTAAGCTTTTATAAAAGTAATTCTGTTAATTTGAACTTTGAAATGTTTTGAATGCCACCTAAGCCTTTGGAATGAAAGTGATTTATTATGATTCTACAATGTCTTTTTTTAAAAAAAAAATCCACCAAACCCCTATCTCAAAAAGCTCGTTCATCAGAGCGTTCATCTATTGAGTGCTGCTACTTACTGGGAGGGGGAGAGGTGAGGCAGTGATGAGTTCAGAGCAGTGCAAACACACCAAGAGAGCCAATTGAGGTCTCCTGCTGGTGTGTTTGCACCACACTTCCATCTCTGCTGCCTTGCACCTCTCCCTCCTGTTAAGCAGCAGTGACTCACCTGCTGGGAGGTCAAGTGGACCGGCCCACAGCTGAAAAATGTTGCTGACCCCTGCTCTAGAGTGAGCTCTGACACCGAGATCACTGAGCAACAGGCCAGACAGGCCCAGAAGAGGATCCCTCCTTCTCCCCGTAGTTTGCATCTGCTTGGGAGGAGTCCAGAGGAAACCAGATGCTCTAGGACTGAGCTATGGTCCTTTCCCAAACACACCCCTCTGTCAATCTAACTGTGTGCAGTGGCTAAGAGACAAAGCTGTACACTAGGAAAAGTTATGTTCAAATTTTACTCTTCCAATTAACATACCAGAAGGGCTTAGGCAAGCCAATTTCACTACCATCCTTCCTCTGCAAAACCAAGATAGCAGTGACCTACCTGGCAGAGTTGTTGCGAGGACTACTGAGATAATGCAGATGAACTGCTTTGAACACCCTAGTGTCTTACCTAAATGCTAATTTATTATTATACATTATTAATCGTCATACTCTGACTTGCAAGTGAATTAGACATTCCATTCATTATTCATTCTGTTATTAATTAAATGGCAAAGCACCTTACTCTCCCAGCCTACTCCAAACCCTTGGGTTTAGAGAAACAGGTTGCGATGCATATTTTCCAAATACTATTTATGGTCATGGTCCATCCAAAGTTAAATACCTTTCATCATTGCTTCATGGTAAAAGGTAGAACGGTAAAGGATCCCTGGACTGTTAAGTCTGGTTGAATTCGAATATGGGATTTGGCACTCATCTCTGCTTTCAGGACAAGGGAGTTAGTATTTGTCTGCAGACAGCTTTTCCGGGTCATGTGGCCAGCATGACTAAAAGGCTTTTGGCGCAACAGGACACCGTGAAGGAAGCCAGAGTGCAAGGAAACGTTGTTTACCTTCCCGCCGCCGCAGTACCAATTTATCTACTCGTGCTAGTATGCTTTAGAACCACCTTATGATCTGCAAGCCCAAGAGGCTCGGTGGTTTAGACCACAACACCACCATGAGGGAGGCATAAGAATAAGTTAAGTGTGCTTAACTCTCACGCATTCAAGCCTTCAGTCAGCATACGCATGCAGCATGCCAGTCTGGTTGTCTGAGACAGAGAGGCAGAACCCTTTTGGAAGCACTATGCGTAAAGTGGATGTTACTGTGGGCATGGTGCTCTGGGGAGACGGCGACCCCCAGGACCTCCGAGCGTCTCCCGAATGGCATGTCCCTTCACTCCAGAGTGCCTTTCTGTGACACTTCTCATATGAAAAGTGCACACAAGTCTTCTGGCATCTCGCAGCAAGAAGAGAGACACATCCGTAGGTCTAAACTACGTTTTATTTACTTTCTATACAGAGAATCCATAATCACGTTTGTGGAAAGCCTTTGCCAACCTGGTGCCCTCTTGATCGTTTGGACTATAGAGCTCCTCTCAGTGCTGGCACCATATAGATGGGAGATGGCAGCCTGGTATCAGAAGCAGTGTACCCTGCCAAGGGCACAAGTTTTCCCCTGCTATGTCAGGTCCTGGTTCGGCATCCAATATAACAAGCAATTCCTAGTATCCCTTATGATTACATTACATTCATGTACAGATTAATTGCAGGTGAAAAGTGCCCCTCCCCCAAAGCAAAAGTAGATTATAGGTGTTGTTGGTTATTTTCAAAAAATCCTAATTTGTATTTCAAAGTATTCCCAGTGCGTATGTTATATATAAGGTGTATTTGTGAGTAACAATTTATTCTAAGTATTTTTAAGCCGGCTCCAAGTCCTCCGATACTTAAACCCTAATTTATTGCTCCCTAATGCAATGAAAGATGCCTTTGCCAGATGGCTAATGTTGGATCTTTAAAACAAACACAAATCAGATAGGCTAAGGCACACCTAAGAGTCTAGACTAGCCCTCCTGTCTGCAACAATTAGGAATGGTGCAAGATCAAGCCTATGAGGATCAATAACATTGAGCATTAGCTGAGATCAGGGAGGAAGTTCTCTACTTTTAACTTTTTGAAAAAAATAGAAAAGGAAGCTACATTCCTGGAATGAAAAGTTCAAAAAGTACATTTGTCCACATGATTAAGCAAAGAATAGGCACAATTCAGTCTTGACGTTAAGCTGTTCGGAGTCCTATTTATTTTATTTTGCCCTTTGCGCAGTGCCCTGCGCAACACCGAAATTGTGCTCCATTCTAAATAATAGTCAGGTCAGGCACACTATCGGGGGTGGGGACCAGGGGGCCAGAGCCCTCACAATAAATTTAAGAAAGGGGCTGTGCCACCTCAAAATTCCCCAGCGGTTGTGCACGCACACAGCTGGGCATGCAGCATGGCGCGAACATGCCACAGGACTTGCTGATGTCATGTGCACATGCCATGCAGTGTGCTCACGTTGCGCGGCCCTGGCCCCCTCAATTGTGGGGGCAAGATGGGGTGCTTGTTCATAGTTGAGGCGCCCCCTGCGGCACCCCAAGGCTCCACGCCCAGTGCAACCGAACCGGTTGCGCTCCCCTAAAACCACCTCTGCTTAATTCTCCCTTTGTAGTCAAAGAGATGTAAGCATGTTGAAGTTGTACTGGATCATGCATACGAAAGGAAAGGGTAGCAAGCTTTGTGGCAACCTGCCCCACTTCCCAAGTTTGCTACATTGTCATTTCAAAAATGTCAGCGTAGGTTCAAAGAGTCGATGCCAGAAGGTTGCTTTGCTGCAGAATTCCACAGAATGCAGAAATTTGCTTGATATTCCCATTTCCATCAGACTAGCAGCTTACTAACTGCACAACCCGCAAATTCCCAATGTAAATGGATCACTAAGCCCAAGCCTAATAGGAAGCTTTCCTGTTTCAAGAGCTATACAGTCTCTGACCAGCTTGAACTTAAGCCCATGCAACTCTCTCTTGGATTGTGACCAACATGTGCTTTCATTTGACCCAGCTTCTTAGCTCATTCTGTTTGCTCTCCGGTTCAGTGCCCCCAAAAAGACCAAGCTGTCTTGATAAGAGAGGTGTGTAGCCATGCATAGTTTAGGGCAAGGGTAGTCAATTTGGTACCCTCCAGGCAGGCCTGTACAGAGCTTTCCTAAGGCCTGGGGCGGGAATATTGTTCAAACAAAGTTATAAACTCAAACTAAAAGTAGCCAGTCCCTAGCAGGGATCTCAGGCCAGCTTAGCTCTCTGAGTCCCAGGGCAAGTGTCCTCATCTGCCCCTTCACCCTCTGCATAGGCCTGCCTCCAGGTATTGTTGAACTCCAACTCCCATAAACCCCAATCGCCACTGGTCAGCCAACATGGCCACTGGTAGTCCAACAACTCTCGGATGGATCTCTCGCTGTGCCCCGTGTTATGGAAGAACAACACCTATTTGACACTTCACAGAAAAGGTATTCTGTTCATATTTCTGTATGTGTGGTGGTGTTGTTTTCAAAACAAAGCAGAAAGAGCCATGGAACCTCTTGCTTTTCATTGCAGATGTTAACTTGAACTTGGGTTCAGTCAACAGTATCTGAAGCACTGTGCAAAAATGTGCTGGGTGCCAAAAGCAGCTATGGCAATGAAAAACTGAAGTGTTTATCTGTTTCGAGAGCACTCAAGATTGCGGGGAACAATTCCATAGTTCAGCAATTTATCAGCTTCTCTGATATACAACATTTAAGTATTGCCCTGAGCCATTTAACGTACTGATATGGGGACCAGGGTAGCCTAGAGCAACGATCTGAAACTTTGGTGATAGTACTCAACCGTCTTCAGACTTTTCTCCCATAAGAAATAAACTTTCTGACTGAATTTCCCCCCCATTGACTGTGGTACAAGTATTGTTATCTTTAAAACATTTTCTGGAATAGATTGACTTTTTATGGCTTTGCCCTTGGACAGAAAAGTTGAGACTTTCAAAAAAGTATCTTTAAGCAATATTCAGGATTATAGCTCTAACCCTGAAAGCTGCAGTTAATCACAGGTAGATTCCAGGTATAGATAATGTATTAAAATGTGCCACACATCTTTCATCCTGTACCAGTTCGCTGACAGTATGGGATATTCACAGACATTTTAGCTGCTGAGAGGGAAGGTTCATGTTGGTGGGAAAAATGCACCTTCTGTGTGATATACTTGTGAGGGAACTCTCAGATGGAGCCTAAATGAAAACAAAAAGGGATAATGTGAAAGATGATTTAAAATAGCAGAGTTAACAAAACTCCTACCCTAACAGGACCATCTTAATCAGACAGTGGACAGCTTCCATGAGCTCCTTTAGGAGGAAGGGCGGGATATAAATTTAATAAATTAATTAAATACTGCCTCTGTAAGCGAAACAGTAGCTGATGTAGGTGCCTTTTTTTCTACTGATGGAGGGGACATGATCACGTCATTTTGTGATCTCTTCTCTCTCTCTATTGCTCTTTTAGACATGGCAAACATTTTGCAAAAGGCACCCACAGCCCTTCCTCAAAATTCAAAACAGTGCTTGCACAAATTTGGTAACCCCTGTTTTCTTCTGCCAATTGCTGCCCAGGTTTTTCAAGCAAATCCATGTTTACTTGGGAAGTTCTCCCGTGTGCATTTCCTTACATGGGTTGGGCAGCAGCAGATGGCATGGTGCTGAAGGGGTGCTTACCTGATCTCCTGACAGGTGAGTCGCTGCTGCTTACTGGGAAGGGAAGGGGTGAGGCAGTGATGAGTTCAGAGCGGTGCAAACACACCAAGAGAGCCAATTGAGTGCTCCTGCTGGTGTGTTTGCACCACACTTCCATCTCTGCTGCCTTGCACCTCTCCCTCCCATTAAGCAGCAGTGATTTACCTGCTGGGAGGTCAAGAAAGCATAGGGTTGCCATATTTCAAAAAGTAAAAGCAAAAGTTGTTGAGCTTTTTTAAATATTTAATGCTTTATTATGTTTTTATATATGTTGGAAGCTGACCAGAGTGGCTGGGGCCACTCAATCAGATAGGTGGGTAGCTTGCTTTCTTGGTTGGGGTGAGCAAGGTAAGAATGAGGAGAACAGAGAATGGAGAATGCAGAAGAAGGTCACAAGTGACTGGCAGCTCCCTCACTATGCTGACTATGAGACCATATATTTGTTTCCCCCCCAATAATTTTTTATTGGTTTTAACAAAGTAATACAATAAAAACAAACAACAATAAACAAAAAGAAAAAACAAACCAAACAGTAATACAAATAAAAACATACATAAATCCTTTTAACCTATTCATTCTTTCTTATCATTGTGGGTTGACTTCCTCCCACCCTCTCTTCCAACGTTCCTTGTATATCATCATTAGTAATTTCTTTACATCATAAAAAACACTTTTTATTAATTAACCTTAACATTTCTTCTTTTCTAATATCAATATCATTTATTCAAACAATTATAAACCTTAAAACTATCTTCTAAATCTACAGCCTCACTTATCTTTCAGCTTACTTCTACTCTTTATGAGACCATATATTTGGTGTTAGCCACCCTGAGCCCAGCCCTGGCCGGGGAGGGCGGGGTATAAATAAAAATTTATTATTGTTTATTATTGTTTATTTTTATTTTTATTTTTATTTTTATTTTTATTTTTATTTTTATTTTTATTATTATTATGGCTTTCACTTCCTCCCTAATTATTCCTTAAGAAATGACCCAGCAAAAAGTTTCATCTCGAATCTTGAATTGTGACCAGTAGAATAATTTTTGCATATATGCTATCCATTCCCTCTTGAAATTTGCCATACCATTCATTCCTTTATTATAGCCCTTAAGGTACTTGTGTTTCTTCCCATTGCAATGGGATTGATCACTGGGGGTTCACTAATTGGGCTAACTTATTATGCATAGAAATTGCCCTTGATACCATAAAAAGTTAACGATGAATAAAAATAATTTAAAGGTTTAATACTGTGTAAAGCTTCTTAGATGCCGTCTTAAATCATTTCTTCCTAGCAACACATTTAAAAGCCTCACATGTTCTACAATATTTAGTACATCGTCATTTTAAATATTATATGTGATTTTATTTATTTATTACGAGAAGGGAGTGCCCAGCACTGCTGGGAAACTCAAGGAAATCCCCCAAAAGTTGTCATCTATTTATTAATTACTTTATACAGAAATGAACAGCCTGCCTTTCTTTCAGTCAGAATAAACACTTAAACATACCACATATCTAAGAGTGAAACACCTTCCGCTCACATCCCGGGGCAAAGTTGGCTTCCAGGAGCACCTACGTCCGGGTTAGCGGAGCTCATTACCCGAAGCGTTCGCAAGGAAGACAGTACGTAACCAGAGGTTCCACTGTATACCTAGCCAAAAGGCTTCTGGTTTTTTGACAAATGCATTTTTAAAAAATTTCTTTAGTTCATTTTATATCATTTCCCAGAAAGCCTTTACCAAGGTACATGTCCACCACATATGGTAAAAGGTGCCCTCTCTCTTTACATTTCCCACACAATTTTGAACTTGTTTTGTACATTTTAGCAATTTTACTGAGTGTTAGATACCAGCGATACATCATTTTCATATAATTTTCTTTCAACAAACAGCATGCAGTGAATTTTACTGCTGGTGATGTTTTCATAAACTGCTTGTGATCTATTTATTAATTACTTTATACCTAAAACTTTATACCTAAAACTTTGAATTATGGTGCTGGAGGAGACCCTTGAGAGTCCCATGGTCTGCAAGAAGATCAAACCTATCCATTCTTAAAGAAATCAGCCCTGAGTGCTCACTAGAAGGACAGATCCTGAGGTTAAGGCTCCAGTACTTTGGCCACCTCATGAGAAGAGAAGACTTCCTAGAAAAGACCCTGATGTTGGGAAAGATTGAGGGCACAAGGAGAAGGGGACGGCAGAGGATGAGATGGTTGGACAGTGTTCTCGAAGCTACTAACATGAATTTGGCCAAACTGCGAGAGGCAGTGAAGGATAGGCGTGCCTGGCGTGCTCTGGTCCTTTGGGTCACGAAGAGTCGGACACGACTGAACGACTGAACAACAACAACAAACCTAAAACTGCTTCGTTTTAGGCAACACAAGGATGCCTGTAAGGAATTCTCCTCTTGGATGTGATGCCATCTTGTGCAGATTCCCACCTACCAGTGGTAGGCAGTAATGTGGAGAGGGGAGAAATGTGCGATGTGATGGCATCACAACAGGGTCAGGTGATCTTGCGCTTTGCAAGGGACAGGCGGAGAGCAGCAAATGTGGAGAAGTCAATGCAGGGATGTCGTTTTCAGCAGAATCTCTATGTCACCCACAATAACATGTCGCTGTGCCCTAGCTTAGCTCCTCCATGGCTCCTGCCAACTCTAGGAGGGCTTGAATAGACAGTTTGGCTCTTCCCAGACTTACTTTTAGAGTTTAAGATACAATAAAAATTCCCTGCACCAAGCCCAGGCCATGGCAATATCTCTCAGCCAACAGTGAGAGCCAAACTCCTATCAGATCACTGCCTCCCACCAAGCCCGGCTGGCAGACAGACCCCCTTGGTGATGATGCCATATGTTTCGTTTCCAGGCGGCAAACAAAAGACAATATTGCACACTTTCCGAGGAGAGTGATTAGCAGGGAAAACCTGCAGGATGGATGTGATATTTATCTGGTACCTTTGCCATCCCTGATACAATGCAAACAGAGCAGAGGAGGTATAATAAGATTGGCCACCGGCACTGCCAATATTTCAACCAGCACGAAGTTGTTAGTTGTCTTTTTTGGCTGCTGCTAGATGTTGGCTAGAAAATCAGCTTTGCAAATAGGATGGTCTCCTTCCAGGTTGCATTATAGAATATATGTACGGTATTTATTTATTTGTTGGTTTCATTTGGAGAATCTGTTGTTGTTGCTGCTGCTGTTTAAATTTGTATACCACCTTTCATCTGAAGGTCACAGGGCAGCCCATAACTTAAAAATACAAAATTAAAACACAAAATACCTAATAAAGCAAGCCAATAACCCCCCACCCACAAACACATTTAAAAGGCCATAGAATGTTAATTAGCCGAAGGCCTAGTTAATAGAGAAGTGTTTTCACCTGATGCCTAAAGATATGCAATGAAGGCGCCAGGCGAACCACTCTGGGGACAGCATTCCAGAAACAGGGAGCCATTGCAGAAAAGACCTATTCTTGTGTCCTCACTCTCTGAACCTATCATGGAGGAGCCACACAAAGAAGGGTCTCATATGATGGTTGCAGGATCCAGATTGGTTCATACGGAGAGAGGTAGCTCTTGAGGTATTGTAGTCCAGAGCCATTTAAGTCTTTATAGTTCAAAACCTGGCTAGGGTTGTCATACGTCTGGAATTTCCAGGACATAGTAGGTATTTGGCCCTCATAAACAGCATCTGGCCAAAAATCGCTGGAAAACCCGGACGTATGGCAGCCATGTCGGAAGTGTAGGTTTTGAGCAAAACTAAAAAAAAAGCTCACCAACTTTGCCGGAAAAAAAGCTTTTATTTTCACTTTTTGAAATATGGCAACCCTAAAACCAGTTGGGCCAGGATCGGTGTAATATGGTCAAACCATCTTGTCCCAATGAGCAACCTGGCCATTGAGTTCTGCAGCACCTGAAGTTCCTGAACTATCTTCAGAGGCAGATAATGTGGTGCAGTAATCTAACCTAGAGGTTACCCAAGCAGAGACAACAGAAGTTAGGCTATCCCTGTCCAGATAGAGATGCAGCTGAGTGGGCCATTAGCCAAGGCACTCCACACCACTGAGGCCACCTGAGTCTCAGATGAAAGCAGAGGACCCAGAAATACCCCCAAGCTACATACCCCACAACACAGCAGGACTAGACAGTTCTCCGGACACAACTTGAACTTTATCTGCTGTAATAGCAGGTTCGAGATCCTGGTGGATGCAAGCAATTTTACCCTCAAAATGATTTGCAAACAAATCACAGTGAGCTGCTGTCGGTTCTGCCACTTCCTTTAGGCATAGCTGTCAACCCTCCCTTTTTTTGCGGGAAACTCCCTTATTCCAATGCCGTTTCCCGCTGCTATCCCAGATTGTTGATATCCCTTAAATTTCCCGGATTTCAAAGGAAGCAGCTCCTCTCCCTCCCTGCCGGCCAGGGAGGCTCCTCAGTTGTGTTGCTCGGCTGCCAATAAGGAGTCTGAGACTGACTGGGGGCGGAGCTTGCATGCCTTGTGCAGCCAGACCCTCACACCCAACCAGACAGACAGCCTGCCTGCCGTCTACACGCTCGCTCTTTTGCTCACCCGTTCGCGCGCAGCCTCTGGAGCGCAGGGTGGCAAGGTTACTTGGTGCCATTGCACTGCCCTCGCGGCATCCCTTATTTTCAAATCTGAAAGTTGACAGCTATGCCTTTAGGTCAGATGGTAAGAGACACCACACTACCTGAGGACAGTACAATGAGCATGCAATGGGGGCAGCAAAGTATGACTTCTTTGTTCGCTTCACTGCCACTAGGTAGGTTCAATGACAAGCACTCACCAGTGTTTGATTGCATCCAGCCAGATCTTTCCTCTATGTTCATTTGAGTCTTTTCTTCTTGTTTCCTCACTTTAAACTCTGGAGTATACCAGGAAGCCAAGTGGGCTCCATTAAGTGGGAGATGGCACTCAAGGGTGATTGTGTCAATGCCCCAAGCCATTCAGATGTGCCAGAGATCAGCCAGGGCACCAGTCATTATCAGCTGGAAAATCCCCTGGAGTCGCCTGGAAACCCATTAGATCTGTCAGCCTCCAAAGTCAGACCACCCTAAGAGATCCCCTACTTCTGCAGGGGAGTGCTGAAAACCTAAATCTCAACAGGAAGTGATCTGATCATGAGAAGAGACTGGTGTCAATATCCCTCACTTTGAGATCACCCTCTTCCTGCCCAGTTGAGAAAACAAGGTCCAGAGTGTGGCCTACCATATGCGTTGGGCTGGTGACATTTTGAGACAGACTCATAGCTGTCATGACAAGTCCTGAAGTCCTGAACCACCCCAAAGCCAGTAATCTGACTTCCAGTTTCCATCTAAACACCATCATATACAAGTTTAAGTGTGAGAACCTTGCCTATAGCAGACTCCCAATAGAAACTGGAGCACAGCGCTTCAATTCTTTTTGTCTAACTATGCTATTTAAAATTTTCTTAAAATTATGCCTTCGATATTAAACTGCTTTAAATCAGGCTTGCTCACTTTTTCACTGAGCGGAATTGTACAGTTAACTCTTGCATTACTGTAGAGAGAACACATTTTGAACATGTTCTTAGTAACCCAGGGTGCTTCAAGACTGTTGCTACTTTGCCATTAAAAAACATACTGGCAAATTCAGGTTGTACAAATAAAGTGGATCTCTATGCTTCTAGTTTTCCTCAGTTTTTGTTCACTTAGTAATAATAATAATAATAATAATAATAATAATAATAATAATAATAATAATAATAATAATAATATTTATTTATTCCCCAGCCACTCTGGGGCAGCTTCCAGCAAAATATAAAAACATCAAACATTAAAAACTTCCCAATGCAGGGCTGCCTTCAGATGTCTTCTAAAAGTTGTGTAGTTCTTTATCTCCCTGACATCTGTAGGGAAGGTGTTCCACAGGGCGGGTGCCACCACCAAGAAGGCCCTGTGCCTGGTTCCCCATAACTTCACTTTTTGCCGTGAGGGAACTGCCCGAAGGCCCTCGGAGGTGGACCTCAGTGTCCGGGCTGGGCGATGGGGGTGGAGACACTATTTCAGGTATACTGGGCCAAGGTCGTGTGGGCTTTAAATATCTATTTCTACATCAGGCTATGTTTTATTATTATTATTATTATTATTATTATTAAAAAGACAACAAACATCTAATGAAAAATCATCAGCATTTTGCCTATATACACATATTTGTGACACAATTTTTGCTAATATAATGCATTCTTTCTGTTATTTTCACTCATGCATATAGTGCATATAGTGTGGTGTAGTGGTTAAGAGCGGTAGACTCGTAATCTGGTGATCCGGGTTCGCGTCTTCCGCTCCTCCACATGCAGCTGCTGGGTGACCTTGGGCTAGTCACACTTCTTTGAGGTCTCTCAGCCCCACTCACCTCACAGAGTGTTTGTTGTGGGGGAGGAAGGGGAAGGAGAATGTTAGCCGCTTTGAGACTCCTTCGGGTAGTGATAAAGCGGGATATCAAATCCAAACTCTTCTTCTTCTTCTTTTATGCACACCCTAGTATATACATTCTTGTATACCCTACATGACTGGAGAACTGCATTGCAAAATTTGTAAAAATCTGAATTTTGAAAGAGGGCCATGCTGTTTGGGCAAGTGGCAAGCAGGTAGGCTCATCTTTAAATGTGGACCAAATTGAATTTGTCTCTCATCTGTAACGACAATGTGATAACTTTAACCAATGAGAGCTGAAGCACAACATATCAACAAAGTTCCAGATCTAAGTCTCAGCTGCCACATCTCAAGATCCTATCCCCTTAATAGCTGACACTAACTAATATAACCAAAGTATGATAACAGCTAAAAAACAAAGCAAAAAAGTTTTCTGAAGGACATCTTTCTGCGTGAGAACTGAAATACTGGGCTTTTAGCAAGCCGCTTTGAAAAAAAAAACCTTCAGTATCAAACTGTCTTGACCTAGAAGACCATGAAAAACAAAATTAATGAGCTGGATAAGCAGTAGGCGGACAAAGCTGACTAGTCAAGCGCTCCACAAGGAAAAGAGTTGAACACTGATGAGGAAGATAAATGAGCAACACAGTTCAGTATTCTTTCTCCAAAAAAGTGCACAAACACATGCTGTGTGTGTGTGTGTGTGTACACAGGACCGAGGATTTTCAAGCCACTTTTTTCTTCTTCTTTTCTCAGATGTATTGAATTCTGTCTACCCATCACACTATATGGTTTGATTTCAGTAAATAGTACAGTAGGTAAAGAAATGCTGACAATGTAACTCATGTGTGCATGACTCAATTCAGCCGATATGTAAGCCGATTAATAGTTCCCCCTGAAATCATTGGGATTAGGGCTGCTGTCGAATCCCTGATCCAGACCTTGTGCAGAGTTGAAAATTGATATGCTATCCGCCACGAGAATAAGTTTCAGAGTCTTAAATAGTTACAAATAAATGTTACAAAATACAAAATAACACATTTCTCTTAAACTGCAAACAATGTGGTAACATCTTCCTTTAAGTCAATAACTTTTATCTCTCTGGTCCCAGGGAGAGATCCTAAGCAACTTGCCTGTTCAACAATACTGAACTAAGCTGCTTCTACAGCTGCTGCTGGCTCCATCTCCTGCTGTGATGCCGAGTTTTCGGGTTTTCCCAGGGATAAGTAATCACTTGGCCTACTCACTGACATGGAAAATCTCCATCCTCTCTTTGCCATGCAACCTCCTGCCTAATGCAAGCTTCTCTTTATAAAATGTTTTCAAACATAATGCATGCAAACATTACATTTTATGCATATCAAATGTATAACTATAACACAAAGTTATACATTTGTGTACAAAGTAAGTCCCATTGAACTTATTTCTGAACAGACGTGTAGGACTGCAATGTGAACACAGTGAAACTTACTTTCAAGTAAGCATGTTCAGGAAACTTTTAATATTGGGCTGGCCTTTCTCAAAATCAGGAGTAGCCAACCTTGTACCTTCCAGATGCTATGGACTACAAATTCCATCAGCCTTACCAAGTGTGATCAATTGTCATGGATCATGGCAGCCATAGTTCATTACATCTGGAAGGCTCCATGCTGTGTTTCAAACAATTTGACTATGGCCACAAGCAAAAACAAAGCAGATCAGGAGTAAACAAGGATCAATGGCATCAAATTGTATGGGAAACGGACTTACTAGAAAAGCTAACCAATAAACTGAAACTGACACGGGGACAAACAGAAGAATATGACATCACCCCAGTATGGCTTCCCTTTATCACATACACACCCCAACAAGACAACAACAAGAATCCACCAACACCATATGAATCAATCTGGCTTTCCTGACCCAACAAGCCCTCCCCCGCCCCTCACTGAGAGCCAGTGTGGTGTAGTGGTTAAGAGCAGTAGACCCTTAATCTGGTGAACCGGGTTCACTTCCCCACTCCTCCACATGCAGCTGCTGGGTGACCTTGGGCTAGTCACACTTCTCTGAAGTCTCTCAGCCCCACTCACCTCACAGAGTGTTTGTTGTGGGGGAGGAAGGGAAAGGAGAATGTTAGCCGCTTTGGGACTCCTTTAGGTAGTGATAAAGCAGGATATCAAATCCAAACTCTTCTTCTTCTTCTTCTTCTTCTTCTTCTTCTTCTTCTTCTTCTTCTTCTCCTCCTCCTCCTCCTCCTCCTCCTCCTCCTCCTCCTCCTCCTCACAAATGCAAACAAACCCCACTGCAGCCAACCACAGACAACCAGCCATGCCCTGCCCCCCAATACCTCTCCATGATCAAGGTGTCTCCCCTGCCCCAATACCTCTCACTCATCATCATCATCATCATCATCATCATCATCATCATTTTATTTGTATACCACCTTTCCATAGTCAAAACAATGCTCAAGGCGGCTTACTGTTATGAATGTTCCCCAAGTCAGGCGGCAAAAGCTGCTGGCTGGAACCGTATGGCTTTTATCTTTCACACAGACCTGTGAGAAAGTATGCTTTGTTTACTTCCTGCTATGGAATGTACTGTTGTAATCTGAGCCTGCGAATCTCATGCATCGACCTCTGATGATTCCAGAGACATCGAAAAGCCTTCCTGCAGTTTTATCCAGCCGGTGAAAAAACATGACAAGATTTACATAATTGCCAACATAACAAAAGTCATAAACAATAAATAAAAAAAAAACATCAAAAGGTACACAACCAAATGGAAAACAATTTCCACATAAATCATAAAATCTAAAACTAAAAATACAACATTAACAATATAAATTGACATATATAAAAAATTAAAACAATTTTAAAAAGGCCCTGCCCCAAGCCAGGTGGAGAGAGGAAGGGCAGGGCCCTTCAGACTCCTAGCAGACCAGTCCTACCAAGGAAATGTAATAAACGAATAGAAAGAGAAGCTACCCAGTTGACTCTGACGCAAAACCCCAGACGTACGCTATATAAAATCATATAAGCCTCACCACACCACCCCTCCTCTCCTCGCTCTTCTTCCCCAACCTTATACTGTACTCAGCACTAATGTCTCACAACAAATGTAACTGCTGTGTAAGAAAGACTGTACAGCCTGGGGGGGGGGAGAGACAGGGCATGTACTTTTGTAAACCAAGAAAATCTTTAATAAAAGTAAATTAAAAAGGAAAAGGAAACAAACAAAATAATAACAATGTGCTTCTGTACAGGTATCACTTGTATACAACTTCAATCCTATACAGGTCCCCCCCCCCACACACACTCATGTGTGGTCGTGTATACGCACGGCACTGGGAAATAAATAAAAAATTCAATCTGGAAATGGAGGGAGAGAGTTAGAGAGTCCTTGTGGCTCGCAAGGAGACCTTCTCTGGAGCCCGAAGCGGATGTCAGTGAGGGTGGAGGGAGCCCCAAAGAGACCTGAGGTGCAGCGGGGCCTTGTTTTCGCTGATCAGCCTCCCCGCCTAACAGCTGGTGTGCGGGGTAGCTCAGCAGCAGTAGCTGCTTTCCTGCACATCCTCCAGCCTCCTGCCAGCCCTAGACCTTCGATCCCAGTTGTGGATCTTTTTGGATACAGTATTGTTTTGATATGGATTGAAGAGAGAGCATTTAAAGGGTGTTGAGAGATCACTCCCCACTTCACAAGATTTCATTTATGTGTGCCGGCCCCCTGGAACGTTACCCCAACTTAGGTGCGGGGATGGCACTTGTATATCATTTTAAAACTCCCCCCCCATTCCATCCTGCTATTTCTTGGCACACAGGGCAGCATACACGATCTCTCTCTCCCACCAGTTCTTACCACACAACAACCCTCAGAGATAGGATAGGTCAAGAAATGGGGAATGGATCAAGGTGCCTTGTAGCTGAGCTCTGTAACAGAGCAAGGATTTAAATCCAGTTCTTCACCAACACTCTAGTCCAGTCTCCCTCCAACTGCTGTCCTGCAGATGTTTTGCACTGACAGTGCGGGATGAGGGCAGTCTTGGGGTGATGGGATTTGTAGTCCAAAACACCTAAAAGGCAACAGATTGGGGAAAGCTCTAGTCCCCACAGTTTACCCGAATAGTGGTTACTTAAAGAACAGACAAAAATCTATATATTTTTTTCATCCCTGACACATCTTATTGTATTATCTGGGACAGTATTATTCTACTGTGAATTGTGCCCTTTAAATATCATGGAAATTACTGGGTAACCTAAGCAGTTAGTGTGTTCAATCACAAATGATTGTCGAAATGCTTATTCAGCCAGAACACATTTACATGCAGACTGTAGCAAGTAAGCAAGACTCTGTCACTTCCCTGATTAAAGGAATTGATTTGACTTTAGCGAGAGTGACTTTAATTAGCTGTGCAAATGCCATTAATTCCAATTAATCGTCTCACACTGTCAGGACCAAAATCCAGGGAGAAGATAAATTGCAGCTAATCAATATAACTCTTGTTTCTACTAGGAACAGGTGCTTACGGAGAGAAGAATGTCATTTATAGGTGTCTGCATCTAGGAGTATTTAAGCAAGACAGTAATTCAATGTACCCAACCCCCTAGATGATTTGTTAGAGCCTATTTATATACATATATCCCTAATTGCTTTGAGCTCAGTGGAAAAGTGCTTAACCTAGTGGTATGGAGAAATATTCTAATCCAATCTCTCTCTAACATACTTCCAGTACATCCGAGCTTCCTCGGTCCCTTAGGAAGCCTTAAGCTTAGAGATGAAAACAACAATCCTTAGCCAAGCAACACATTTGAATGCTGGCTGAAAAAACAAAATGGTCCACAACCTCCATCTTCTTTATATCGTATATGAAAATCAGAGGTGGTCAGAGAAGAAGTTTACTTGGTTTTCACATTTTCTTTATCATCATCATCATCATCAGTGCTTTTTTTTCTTTTAAAAAAAAGTTTAGGGGTCCTCTCATTCTGACTCAAGAAAATCACCATTTTATTGTTCAAATTTGGAAAAATAAATACAGTAAATGGAAAAAAGTACAAAGATTCACAAAAAAATTAGGGGTATGCGTACCCCTACATTCCCCCAGAAAAAAAACACTGATCATCATACTTCTTTTACAAGAAAAAAGCACATACAATATGGACAGCATGACTAATTTCAACAGTGCGCTTTTCTGCATGTTTCTGAATTTCAGTATATTGTTGTTGTTGTTCAGTTGTTCAGTCGTGTCCGACTCTTCGTGACCCCATGGACCAGAGCACGCCAGGCACACCTAGCTGCCTCTCACACCTTCACTGCCTCTCGCAGTTTGGCCAAACTCATGTTAGTAGCTTCAAGAACACTGTCCAACCATGTCATCCTCTGTCGTCCCCTTCTCCTTGTGCCCTCAACCTTTCCCAACATCAGGGTCTTTTCTAGGGAGTCTTCTCTTCTCATGAGGTGGCCAAAGTACTGGAGCCTCAGCTTCAGGATCTGTCCTTCTAGTGAGCACGCAGGGCTGATTTCTTTAAGAATGGATAGGTTTGATCTTCTTGCAGTCCATGGGACTCTCATGGGAGTCTCCTCCAGCACCATAATTCAAAATATTCCACTTAGGTAAAGGTAAAGGGACCCCTGACCATTAGGTCCAGTCGTGACCGACTCTGGGGTTGCTAGGTTGGCAGGAGCAGGGACCAAGCAACGGGAGCTCACCCTGCCGCGGGGATTTGAACCGCCGACCTTCTGATCGGCAAGCCCTAGGTGATGATCTCAGTATTTCACCATTGCCCTCTGTTACCACAACCTTCTATTTTATCCTCCAGAACAGGGAGCCAATGCAGTTTTGCCACAATTGATGTTATATGATCACAGCCAGCAATCTGACCACTGAATTCTGCACTAGCTGCTGTCTCAGAATTGTAAAAGAAAGATCTGTGCATCATGGGTGGCATGGCAGGGGGTTTCAGAAACATGGTGGACCACCAAAACTACCTGCAGAAATACATCAACTAGATTCAACTCATCTTGAATAAGCATCGTTTTCCCTCCTTTGTATTCAGACTAGTGGTATCTGTGAAGCTTCTATCTCTACAATTTAGGTTTTTATTTTTTATTTTAACGTACCTGGACTCTCTATTGAAAATAAATTAGAACTATATCCATTAGACAAGAGGAGTTATTTACTTGCCAGCTTGGCAGGAAGAGTTATAGGGAAGGTTTAACAAGGGGAGAGCTTTTGAAAGCAGTTTTCGTTGGACTCTTTCTGCTGCCGAAGGGCTATCTCAGCCCAGAAATAAATAACCTGTCATTTTTAATTCACTTTGTCTCTCAATATCATTAATTCATTTTAGTTCCTCCTGAGTTATAACCAGAAAGGTAATGATCACCCCTTTTTGAAGCTAGACATCATCACACAGTCTTACATGTAACAGTCACATAGCCCCATTACTTACAGCAATAAATCTGAGTACAGAAATATGTGAAAAACTCCTGGGGAAATGCCAATTATCTCCACATTATTCTGTATTCCCATCAACTTCCTGCACATGTTCCATCTGAGCAGCAGTCTTTAAATTCTTGAAGTTTGTGGGAAATGAAATTTGGAGGTGACCAAAGATAACAAAACTCTTGTCAGAAACAAGATTACAATTTTCTGGTTGCTTAAAAATAAAGCATTCTCTCATATGCTTTTGCCTGAACAGGGCATGCCAAATTCACCCAGAATTTTGCTTTTGGAAGATGTGGCACCAAATCCAACATTATTTTTTCTACATTTTGCAAACATGACTGGCTTTACCATTAGACAGAGGTGGTTGGATAACAATGGGGTTTACACGCTATGAATATTTGCTATACGAAAATTCACTTATCCAAACACGAAAAATTAGTACTCAAACCTTGCTATACATGCTGCAGATTCAGATATCTGAATAGAGAGCATTTTTTACTCCCTCGTTTGCCTTTTTCTGGTTGGCTGAGGAATGGAGGAGGGAGAGTGATTGGAGAAATCAGAGAGCATTTTTTCTGGTTTTTCCTGGGGTTTAATTTGGCATTTGGGAACCACAATTCTGTGGTCAGGGATGCATTAGAAAGTTTCCCATAGGAATCAGTGGAAATTGCCAACTCATTATATGAACATTCACCTAATGAATGATTTCTTGGGAACACATCATGTTTGGATATTGGGATCTGCGTATATTATGGATAGAACAAGGGAGAAAGAAAGGGAGCAAGAAAAGGTTTTATGTCATCTTTGTGCTGGAGGCAAACACCCCTCACCTCTTATTGCCTGTGTCAACAAATAATTAACAAACAACTCCCTTGTTAAGTGAGAAACAAGAAAAATAAAATAAAGAGGCTCCTATTATACATCAGCAAATATGTAATTAACAAATATTGCAAAGCAATTTACATTTCTATTTATGTATATAATGTATATTTTTTTTTAATGTCCATTGTAGAGAACTCAGGGTGTGTCAGTTCCATCTTTCACTTTTTGTGGGGCAGAAACCAGTCTCTATTGCAGGTGGAAGAGGAAAGTTTGCAAATGGATCCTTTCATTGTGTTACAGAGCATTAAACGACTGGCACCCCCTTCCCTGTGAAAATGTGCCTAGATTGATTTTTACAACCCTAAGTGACCTGAAACTCAGGTACTTGAAAGAACTCTCATATTGACCTGTTCAGCTCCTTAGATCATAAAATTAGCTTCCCCCCCCCCCGAAATGGTCTATGTGTTGGATGAAATGAATGGAGTGGCATCCTATGGAAGGGGCTTTTCAGTGGTGGCTCTGTGCATATGAAAATCCTGCCCCCCCCCCGAAGCGCATCTTGCCGCTTCAATATCAACAGCTAAAGATGCACCTCTTCCACCAAGCTTTGGGATGGTGGGTAGGATGATTTGGATGAATTCAGTGAATTTACCCCTGTTGTACTGTTTAATTATGTTACTTTTAATGTTTTCTACTTGTCCTTTTCTGTACATTGCCCTGTGACTGTACGGTGAAATATGGTTTATAAATATTCATGTAAAGAAATGAATATAAAGAAAGAAATCTAGCAGCCGAATAAACACCACTTGCATTTTATTTCCTTCTTTGACCCAGAGTAAATTACTATTCATGAGTTTGTACAGATACAGAATGCTGGTTATCTAAAATTTCCCTCATGGATTTTGTCTGTTTGTTTGTTTGATGTCAGAGTATTACCACAGTAGGAGAGACGAACATTTTCTGAGGACTGAGTCTTTGAATAAAGTCACCCTGAGCAGATCTTACAATGTGTTGCACCATCTCCTTGTGCACCAATATTCAGACTACACTTAATGGCCTGCGCCGGTGTGGCAGATAGTACCAGTAGCCCTCACTACAGTAGGGTGCGTCAAGTATTTTATCACACGTTAAAAACTTCAACTCATGTTTGAGAAGCTAACTAGAGAACCGGCCCAGAGGCCTTCCGTAGTCATCATCCCCCATCCCTGGTTTTGCAACTGTAAGCCAAGTGACTGAAACGAATGGCATTTAATGTTTTTTTAATGGTCTTCTGATGGCTCTGCCCTCCATTTCATTTATTCCCCAGCTTCTCCTTGTCGTATTGTACATCGCTATTTCTCAGAAAGATGGAGAGAAGCAAAGACATGCAGATGTGTTGGGCAGATGCATGGTGACGAGAGAATGTTGTGGAGCTTCATCTCCTACGTTCTCTAACCATGACAGCACTGAGACCCAGCTTCCCTTATTCCACAACTTTTATCATGATGGGGAAGAGTGGTGAGGATGACTGAAGTGAATACCAAGCAGATATTAAGCGGCCGCTCCAGGAGGGCATAACTTGAGAGGCTTGGCTTTGAAAAATGTGGCAGGCTTGTTGAGCTAGCTTTGCATTCCTGGTAGCAACTGAAGTCACAATCAAACAGCTTTTTCTCCTGTTACTAATAATTAAAATTTCTAACAATAGTTTGGGGAATTAACATCCCAGTTAATAAGTGGGTTCCTTGTTTACAAAAAAAATTATACACTGACTAAATATTTATTTATTTCTACTTTTGCTATTATTATTATTATTATTCAGTTGATCTATCCTATTTCTTAGAATTAGTTCGGCCGCATCCAGGCACCACAGTTCCACATTTAAGTACTGAAATGCCACAGTACAGACACAGGTTGTCACGCTGCAAACACAGATGCATGCTTGTTGAGTGGATGCTCAGGCATATGCAGTTCCGGATTTACATATAAGCTAAACAAGCTATAGCTTAGGGCCCCAGAAAAATTTAAAGGGGAAAAGCAACCCCTGGATGTACATTTCCAAAATATAAGATAAAAAACAAATAAAATAAAACCTACATACAGCAACAGTGTTTTGTGTTGTGTAGGCTCCTATGATGTAAGTATTGGGCCCCGCCTGCTAGCCTGCTCCCTAAAATATCACTGGCTTGCTCATTTCTATATATAGGGTCCCTACATTCTGCAAGGACTGGTTGAATGGCAACATGGGCAAATGGCCTTAGATACCTGTTAGGTCCATAAATTACCATGTAACATAAACACAAAAAAACAGTGACAATTTGTTGTCAACAAAAGACAGCTGGACATATAAAGGGCCCCATTTGATGAGCTTAGGGCCTCATCAAACCTAAATCTGGCCCTGGTCATATGACATCAGTAAACCGGCATGTGACCTGGGGCAATCGTCCACCGAGCCATCATGCAATTCCCCGATGCTGGCTGTGGCACTTCGCACCTATGCATGTTTACTTGAAACTTAGCCTCATCAAAATCAATAGGATTGACTTCAGAGAAAACATATTTAGATGGAAGCATTCATTAAAAATAGAATATTTCTCTTCCAATAAAGTAGAATACATGGTTGAGCTTCCTCATGCATTCTGACCCTTCTGGGACCACCCGCACAATTCTTTCTTCTGATGTCGGCACCAAATCACAGGGATTTTTTTTACATGGAAACTGTCCTATGTCTCTGTTTTCCTATATCAATTATTTTATTTTATTTATATTAAAATGGATAGCGTGCATTTTCCTCTTCCAAAGGGAAGGAGACACTGTTAAGCTAGCAAACCAGCAAACCACTGTGCGAAAAAACAAAAATAGTCCAGTCAATTAAAATGCAACAGATAATACAAAATAGCAACATGCCAAGCTAAGTGATAATTCCCATTTCAAAAAATGAAGATGCTTTCTCTCTTCACAATACTGTGGGCTATTCAAGTAACAAGCACACCAAAGTGGCTATAAATATCAACTGAAAAGTAAGGAAGGAAGAGGGATTGGTCGGGTCTGCTTTTTGCAGTGGACTGACTCAACTTAATGCTTATTTCTAAATGTAGTTTCTATCAAAATATGTATTTTAGCACATTTTAGCACTTTAAAAAAATGAGCTGGACACCACTCTGTAAAATGGTGATGATAAAACCAAGCTATCTTGAACCAGTGTTCTGAAGTCAGGTAGGTAGCCGTGTTGGTCTGACACAGTCGAAAAAAATTAAAAAATTGTCCAGTAGCACCTTAGAGACCAACTAAGTTTGTTCTGATTATAAGCTTTCATGCACATGCACACTTCTTCAGATACACAGTGTTCTGAAAGTTACTGAGATAAAGCGTGACAGAGAAGTGCTTTGAACTTTTTTAAAAAAACACAAGCAAACCACCCTCCTTTATCTGTAATAATGTGACGTTCTGTCACTTTCTGACATGTGCATTATTTGCACAGGTTGACTGAATTTTCTTGGTTATGTTCTGCCTTCAATTGGGATCCCAAAAGCTTTGATGATCCCAAACCAAATATTGTGCCCTGAAGTTTGGTGGCAGGAAGAGTAAATATTCATACACCAAACATCCCAGCCTGCCAAGTGGCAAAAATAACAGTAAAAAGCACCAGCTCCCTGCCTCTAACTCCTTTGCATAAATCATCCGCCTCAAGCAAAGATATAAATAACTTCTTAGGCTCCATCTCTAATTTTTAAATATGGGCAAATGAATTAAATCTGGAGAGTGCAATGTTACATTAGAGAGTCTGGTAGAAAAAAGAAACCACCTAGTGTCTGTCATGCACAGCGATTGCAATCCCTAGTGCATTTATGAGGAAGCAAATCCTATTAAACCAAGTGAAACAAATCAATAGGCACCAAACTGGGCGAATGTAGTATCGTGGTTTCCCCAAAGAATCCTGGAAACTGTAGTTAGTTAGGTGTCCTGAGTATTGCTAAGAGACCTCTATTCCCCCAAAGAGCTGTAACTCCTTGGGAGAGGGACTGATTGCCAAACCGCTCTGAAAATTGTAGCTCTGTGAAGGGAATAAAAGGTAAAGGGACCCCTGACCGTAAGGTCCAGTCGCGGATGACTCTGGAGTTGCGGCGCTCATCTCGCTTTACTGGCAGAGGGAGCCGGCAACCTAACAGTCGAAAGCATGAAATGCAAGTAGATAAATAGGTACCGCTCCAGCGGGAAGGTAAACCGCGTTTCCGTGTGCTGCTCAGAAGCGGCTTAGTCCTGCTGGCCACATGACCCGGAAGCTGTACGCCGGCTTCCTCGGCCAATAAAGTGAGATGAGCGCTGCAACCCCAGAGTCATTCATGACTGGACCTAACGGTCAGGGGTCCCTTTACCCTTTGCCTTTAAGGTGCTACTGGACAATTTTTTAATTTATATTCATAATTTCTTTGTGTAACTACTAAGTAAAGCTTGCCTTTCAGGGATCAAATTGTCAACTGAAATTTGAGTAAACTTTTTGTTACTTTACTCAGAAAGACTCTCGTGTCTTTATTCTTTTAAGAGGGATCAAAAGGGGACACCAGGAAACAAACTTTACTAAGAGATTCAAACGAATCTGCAAACCAGCTTCCAGCTATATTGAGGGGAATCTGCTCTCCTACATCAATTCACTAGTGTGAGTGAAGGAAGCATAATACTTATTCAATATATCCTTTCCTACTATCTTTAACATTCCCAAAAATTTTACCTGCACCCAAAACCAATCATAAAATGCACATTTGCATGGTTCTCATCAAACCACCCCACACCTCTCAATGGTTTCAGATGTGGAAGAACTTTCACCTCTTGTTTCCTACAAATGCCACCTATCAGTGAGGTCAGATGTTCCCACTAGAGAACTCCCTTGCCAACTGCTGCTTATATGAATGACATATCCTTCAGCTTTCAAACTGACTGGATCCTCTCATTGTTTCAGCCCTCCCCGCAAGAGTTCTGCAATATTCGCCCAAATCCCAAGCCCATTTGCTCACATTGATTTCAGGAGGAGTTCCATCTTTGGCAAGGGTTCATTACAGAATTACGCTCCCTAATCTTTATCCAAGAGATATATTGCCTCAATAATGAGGCCATTATGGACTTTATGACTACTCCTGATACGGTATTAAAAGAGAATTTAAGGCAGCTGTCAACTGAGCTCATATTCATGAAATATGAGCAGCTACAAACACATACGTGACTCAGAGCATGATCCATCTATGCTGCCATGGTTATTAGCACTCACATGCCAAAACCTCATGAGCTTTGCAAGAGCACACAAAGGTGGGTGTCAATTCAAAGAAGCCAAGGGTTGATAATCAGGCCACAGACATTAAACTGCTTAGAGTTTGGGAATTAAGCTAATATTTGCCGCAACTTAGGTCTTTCTTAATTAAGTCAGTTCAGAAGTAGTTATAGCTGGTTCCTAAGCAAGATTATATTTCAGCTGTGAAATTTCTGTGAGGATTAAGCAGTTTGGAGGATAAGGGCAACCATTATATCAATCAAAATATATTACATAACAAGGGGGGGGATCTAATATTCCATTCAATTGGAAGCAAGCCCCTTTGAAATTAATGGGGCCTGTGATTTCCAAGTAAGCATGTTTTTAGGATTTGAGAATGAATTAATAGTGCAAAAAACTGAAAAAAATGACAGCTGCTGATTGGGCTAAAGACACACCCAAATGGTCATCAACAACAACAATATATTGGCACAATCCTTGTAAAAACGCAACCGTGCCTAAAAGTAAAATAAAAAGAATTAGAGGGTTCACAGTTAACAGAGCACACAAAGGGATCAAGCGGTTTTTGGAAAGTTCCAAATGCATTTAGACCTTTTCAGGGACATGGTGGAATTAAGCCCCAAAGAACAGCAGCACTACAACCCCTGTGATCCAATTTCTGCAACTGGGTTAGCCAGATTCAGAAAATAACACAAACTTTTGCTGCAAACCTAAGGAGACTTATAGCACAACCCAAACCCAAGTTCTGTTGAGTGAGTCTGGAATAGGCAGGTGTTGGACTGCCTGGCTGAGCCAAGGCTGCGATGGTATAACTCCCTCAAGCTGGCTCAGCCAGCTTAGAGCCTTCCCCCCCAAAAAGAGGGGGTTCAAAGGGTAGGGGGTGGGATGGGGCAAGGAGAGACTTACACCTATTCTAAACCTCTTTCAGCTCAGGGCTTCCTTTGGCCTGCTCTTTCTAGATACAAGTCCATGCTTCGAAGCTCTGTGTCTGAGCTCCTGCTCTTTTTTTTGCTCCGGAGCTTTTCCAATGAAA
This sequence comes from Darevskia mixta, assembly GCA_034641385.1. NCBI lineage: Eukaryota > Metazoa > Chordata > Lepidosauria > Squamata > Lacertidae > Darevskia > Darevskia mixta. Next base: position 15,040,077 of record JAWWNH010000017.1, read on the forward strand.
ACTCGCTCTTTAAAGCTGAATCAGAACAAACAGCAATTTGGGTTTTCCACCATTTGCCATTTGGTCCGATTGAGCTTTAAAGAGCATGTAGAAAAGGGAATTGTGAATAAGCTCTTAGTCACATAACTTGGCAACCCCACAGGAAATATATTGGCACAAAGGGTGGTGTAAGTCAAACACTATTTCAAGCAGTGGTGGACCAAATTTTGGGGGCCCTGAAGCTTGAACTATAATGAGAGCCCCTTCACAATGAGGCCTGGGTAACCACTGTTATCTTCTTCAATACGGTTATTCCATGACAGATCACCACACCTTACAACCCCTGTGCTACATTTATTATTATTATTATTGTTGTTGTTGTTGTTGTTGTTGTTGTTGTTGTTGTTGTTATTATATGAACTTGCTTAGGAAAGGTCAATGCTAGTTAAAGATGGTGTGTTTCTCAGTTTGTATTCAGTGAACTTCCTACATTGAAGCACTTTTCTGCACAAAAAAAGTGTTGTGCTTAAAGCTGCCCTAAAGCGTTTTGAAACTACCCTAAGGCATTCTAAGGCAATCTATTTACATAATATTTCCCACTTCTCAAATGTACATTGCATAAATCATTGAAGGCCAACATGGGTTTCATGTTACATGAATGATAGGCTTGCCATGCATCCTCTCTTCTTCTTCTTTTTGCGATTTTGCAAAGCTCAACAACTTTTCTCTCTGGTCTTTCACCTTCTGAAACATGGCAACCCTATGAATGATTTTCCTATGTTAAGGATGATGATATATTTGTACACCCACCCAATTTCACACAAACTTTCAGCATCTTAGAGGAAAATAAAATAACTCATTTGGTCTAATTAAAATAAAGAGGTTAACATTACACTACTAGCAAATAGTTCTAGTTACAGGTAGGTAGCCATGTTGGTCTGCCGTAGTCGAAACAAACAAACAAACAAACAAAAAAATTCCTTCCAGTAGCACCTTAAGAGACCAACTAAGTTTGTTCTTGGTATGAGCTTCCGTGTGCATGCACACTTCTTCAGATACACTGAAACAGAAGTCACCAGACCCTTATATATAGTGAGAGGGTGGGGAGGGGTATTACTCAGATGAGTGATTGGCTGATAGGTGTGATAAACCTGTTGACGACTGTAAATGACTGCAATTGGTCTTACAGGAAAAAGCAAGGGGTGAGATGGCGAAAAATAGATTTATCATGTATAATGAGATAAGAATCCAATGTCTCTATTCAGACCAGGTCTCAGCATGGTTATAAGTTTGGTAATAATTTGCAATTCAGCAACTTCTTTTTCCAGTCTATTTTTGGGAATTATACGGACAGAACTACCTAAACTGTATAGAAACTTTTTTTCATGGACTTGCAAGGCAAGAATGTTACTCGCCCCAAAATGGAAAGAAGCAGAAGTCCCAGCAAAGGAAGAATGGATACAAAAACATATGGAATATGCAGAAATAGTGAAACTTACCGGAAGAATAAGAAATCAAGATAACAAAATTTTTATGAAAGAATGGAAATGGTTTATTGAATACTTACAGATAAACTGTAAACAGATAAGAACATTGGCAGGATTATTGTAATAACCTGCAGTTTTATAAGAGTATATGTTTAAACTAGATGAATAAATGAGCAAATTAAGTTAATTTGGATATCCAGAAGATATTAAAAATAAATTTAAGGAACTGCAGAAAGAGAGGGGCGGAAGTCAAATTTTGAATTGTTAAAATGAGTGTAAAACTAGTGAAATGTATAAACCCGAAAAGCATTCATTCATTCATTCATTCATTCATTCATTCATTCATTCAAGGAATGGTCAGCTCTGAATCCTCTGCCATCCACCCCCCTTGGATACCAACTTGCCACTCCCAATTCAACTTTAGCAGTGAAGAGACCAGCCTGTTGCAGCAGTTCAGTCTCTCTCTGTAGTTTCTGAGTGGCAGCTGAAAGAAAATCCAGAAAAAAAGACATACCTGCCTTTTGAAGGTTTCCCTTTGGGTCATTAGCCCCACTTTAGCAACAGAGGGAAATGATTGCACTTGACTTAAGTCTCTGAATTTCTGCATCGGGATTTCTAAAAGACTTCAGAACCTTTTAGCCAGGAACCCTTCCACAGAAATCCCTCCAGGGACACAAATTTTCTTGAATCCTTTCCATTGAAAGTGAAGTTTTCACACTGCAGTGTCTTCAAGCAGTTTTACTGAACAGTTTCTCCCCAGGGTGCTGCTCTAACACAGCTGGTTTGGGGTGGGTTTTTTAAGAACTAGAGAGAGAGAGAGAGAGAGAGAGAGAGAGGTGTGTAGCGACAGGAATTTCCCATTGGTACTCACCTTTTGACCTGTACAAATGCATTTGCAGTACTGTCAAAATATGAGACTGGATGCATTTGGGTGAAAGAAGTGTTGTAATCACCTGATCCTTTCAAGAACTCCATGCTTTGTTATTCTCATGGGGTTATATTGCTGCAACCTTCCAACAATTTGACTTCACCCCCAAAGGAGCACTCCTCCATTGTCTCCCCAAACAGACGGATGCCAACAGCAAGTATCTACTACAGGGATCAGCAACCTTTTTCAGCCATGGGCCGATCCACCGTCCCTCAGAACATGTGGTGGGCCGGACTATATTTTTTTTTTGGGGGGGGGACACGAATTCCTAAGCCCCACAAATAACCCAGAGATGCATTTTAAATAAAAGGACACATTCTACTCATGTAAAAACACGCTGATTCCCGGACCGTCTATGGGCCGGATTGAGAAGGTGATTGGGCCGCATCCGGCCCACAGGCTTTCGGTTGCCTACCCCTGATCTACTAGATATTTTGAAATACATCCTAACCTAATTTTGCATGATAATTCCCAAGATCAAGGAGCAGTTTCTTCATTCAGGTTTGGGTACAACTGGACACCATTTTGGACCAAGATGATGAACTGAACCTTACAAAATGGCATTGATCTTAAGCAAATTTTGCATGGTGGTTCCTGGGATCATGGAGCAGTGATGTTTAGTTATGTTTGGATATAAGGTAAAGGGACCCCTGACCATTAGGTCCAGTTGCGGACGACTCTGGGGTTGTGGCGCTCATCTCGCTTTATTGGCCAAGGGAGCCAGCGTACAGTTTCTGGGTCATGTGGCCAGCATGACTAAGCCACTTCTGTCATGAGCAGCACACGGAAACGCCATTTACCTTCCCGCCGGAGCGGGACCTATTTATCTACTTGCACTTTGACGTGCTATCGAACTGCTAGGTTGGCAGGAGCAGGGACCGAGCAACGGGAGCTCACCCCATTGCGGGGATTCGAACCGCCGAACTTCTGATCGGCAAGCCCTAGGCTCTGTGGTTTAACCCACAGTGCCACCCGCGTCCCTGTGTGCTGGTGTAAAAAGCCCTAAACATTTTGGTATCCAAATACCTAAAAGAGCACACAACACCTAAGGCCTTATGGCCCTGTTGATGATACCACCCTTCATTTCATTCTCAGTAGCTCCATTTCCCATTTTCATCCATACTGGTTTGGGCATCGGTGTTAGTTAATGTTTGATGGCCTCTAAGAGCTATTGTGTGAGGCTGTTCATCAATTGCTGTAGAGTGGACCACAACCATCCTCTTATTAATGAATCCATCAGCCTATTAAAGCATCTTCAGAAAGCAGGTGGGAAATAGTGCTTCTCTCACTGCCAACCTTGCTCCTTTTATGAATTAGTTGCATTGTTCATTTAGTATGGATAGTCACACAGTCTGGATTCAGGGGGGAAACTTTCCGCGGTAACTAGCTAGGGATCGATATGGGTGCTGTTCTGTATGGAAGGCAGCTCTGTCCCTCTGGCGTTGAATGAACAGAGCTTCTCTGTGTTAAATTTTAAAAAGTCCTCCCTTCCCAGCTCCCATTGGTAAAATTGAACCTGATCCATCTGGATTCACTATCCAAATGGAATAAAGTGCAGATAGAGGATGCAATGTGAAAGCAAATCATGTTTCTGAAAAGTATTTCCAGTGCATGTGATTATAGCAGAATCAGTCTCCATTCACTAAACACTGATTACCTAAATCTTTTCATTCACCACAAGTATCACAGATCTCTCATGCCAGCAGAACCCTCAGGTGTTAATTTATTTATTAAAAGCATGCATATAGCCCACCTTTCCTCTAAAAGTGTTAAGAGAGGCAAACTACAGTAAGTTAAAACCAAAAATCATAAAATCTTACTGAAAACAGCAGAATGCAAGACATTAAAAATGAAATAAAGCGACCATGAAAATAACCATACATTTTCCAGCAATAAAAATAATTCCATGGAGCACATCTTGTAAAAGAACAAGAGATTAGCAACTATACAGCAGTTCGAAAGCACACCAGTGCAAGGAGAAAATAGGTACTGCTGTGGCAGGAAGGTAAATGGCATTTCTTTGCCCTCTGGCTTCTGCCACGGTGTTCTGTTGTTCCAGAAGCAGTTTAGTCATGCTGGCCACATGACCCAGAAAGCTGTCTGCAGACAAATGCCAGCTCCCTCGGCCTGAAAGCGAGATGAGCACCGCAACGACTTAACTGTCCAGGGGTCCTTTACCTTACACAGAGTGCATTGCAGTAGTCCAGGTGGGAGGTCATTAGATCATGGATAGCTGAGGGCAGGCTACCCTGGTCCAGGAACCTTGTAAACAAGGGTAGATACTCTAAAACATTCTGGACATCAATTGAGGAAATTTATTTGACTTCTGTTTGTTTGATGGTTCTTTAGCTGATTGCATAAATTAACAAAGTTCTTGTGTTCTATAGCTGGTGGCTGTTTGCTGTTGCCATGCATGAACTCAGAGAAACAAAATGACAGTTGGCATGTAGTCATAAAGTCAAATGTCCGAGTTTTGCAATTGGTTGGAAAGAGAAGCCTAAGTTTGAGGCTACATCAGTGCCGGACTTACGTATAAGCTAAACAAGCTATAACTTAGGGCCCCACTCTCTTGGGGCCCAAAAAAATTTTTAAAGGGAAAAAAAAACCTGGATGTACATTTCCAAAATATATGATAAAAAACAAATGAAATAAAATCTACATACAGCAACAGTGTTTTGAGTTGTGTAGGCTCCTATTTGTTATGTGCAAATGGCTTTAGATACAGCGTGTTCTCCTTCATGGAGAGCACGTGTTGCGGTGGGGGCCAGCAAAATCACCCCTCTGGTGCTGGGCGGGATCGGATAGATGGCCACAGCTCCAATTGGGTCCTGGGTTGTTGTTGGGGAGATTTAATTGTTGCAATTTGTGATGGACAGCCCAGCGGGTATATAACCCTTGGCACGTCCTGTGATGTTCCTCTTTGCTGCGTGCAACGGATCTCCCGCCCTTTTATTAGTCCTCTGTGTTGACCTTGCTATGCCTGTCATGGGGTCGTCTGCTGTTGGGGCAGGGGCCTGGTAGGAATTTTTTCAGTTGGCTGATTGGCTGGTGCCATCTGGTTTTCGCCTACTGCGTAGCAATTGGTCACAACTTGTAAGGTTGGCAGTTAGGCATTGGTTATTGTGTTCGTTGGTGGAGGGGTAAAGATTGGCTGTGTCTGCCCCTCCAATGCTGCTGCTGCATGGGGAATTCTGTTAAAGGAATCCAGGGGCTCGCCATGCTTTTGTCCATATCCCCCGGTCGGGGGCCAGGGCCACGCAAGAGCCTCTGGGAGCATTTGGGGAGAGATGTTGGGTCTGACCCCCGACCTCTCTTTTTTCTCTCCCCTAAGTGTTTTCCCTTTACTGATGGTTGTCAGTTCTGTCCCCAGTGGGACAGATAGTCTAAACCAATGCCTATGCAACCACTCACATATCATGTATTTCAATAAGGTTGTGGCCAAAATTATGCCAAAAAACAAAACCTAAATTACTGTCTGAGGTGTGAGTTATTTGAGAGGTGGTGTGGGGACCTTGACACGCAACTATTAGGTCCATAAATTACCATACAGCTTTTATTCAACACAAAAAACAGCGATAATTTGTTGTTGACAAAGGACAGCTGGACATATAAAGGGCCCCATTACCTTCAGTAGCTGAGGGCCTCATCAAACCTAAATCCAGCCCTGGGCTGTTTGCTTTTGGGAGAGTGATACTGCTTTAAGTGCTAGCACTGTTAGTTCCCCCTTTTCAGCTGACATATTTTTAATGAAACAAATACTGTGCAAACACCGTGGGTCTCAAATATCCTGTCCTCTCAAGGAAACTGGTCCTGTAAAAGTCTCCCTGTGGAACTTCCTACCCACTCAGGGAAGTGAAAAACAAGAAACAATGTTTTATTACATGACAGACAATAGTCCAGAATTGCCTTCTGGGACGAACAAAAGAAGAAACCCGTAAGTCTTAACATTGCTTCCCAGCAAAGGGCAAGGACCAATATTTCCCTGTGATAAATCTGCTGTCAGACTGCAATAAGATTAAAGGCAAATCTTTGGCCTCCACAAAGAGTAAGCAGAGTAAGCACCAGCTGTCCACTTAGGGAGTCCTTTGGGCAAGAACTGGGTTGCATGATCAGCATTCAGCCACCTCCATAGTGGACTTGTTCAGATACTGAATATAGGTACAAATGGCCTCTACATATGGGCAGGTGTTTATGTGAATGTTTATGTATATAGCTCATCTATTGCGTACATATATACAGTGGTACCTTGGGTTACGTACGCTTCAGGTTACATACGCTTTAGGTTACAGACTCTGCTAACCCAGAAATATTACCTCAGGTTAAGAACTTTGCTTCAGGATGAGAACAGAAATCGGGCAGCGGCGGTTCAGCGGCAGGGGGAGGCCCCATTAGCTAAAGTGGTGCTTCAGGTTAAGAACGTTTTCAGGTTAAGCACAGACTTCCAGAACGAATTAAGTACGTAACCAGAGGTACTACTGTACTGTAAACTTGAGAGTCCCATGGACTGCAAGAAGATCAAACCTATCCAGGGAGGAGAATTTTTGCCTACAGGGGTCTTCAGAAGCTTCCTTCCAAGTGCTGTTTTGTGTAGTACCTTGAATGGGACTTCAGAAGACCTGCCAATCAGCTGCTTGTCAGATCTTCAGATGCCCCATTCAAAGAGTTGCACAAAATGGAACTTGAAAAGGGACTTCTGAAGAAGATGCTCTCAAAACTCTTCTTGCTTTGCACTTGGAATGGGGCTAGTAGCTGACTGTTGGTGCTTGCAAACACCTTTTTGGCCAAGCCTTGCCTTCATCTAACCCACATCTGATGTCATATATGATGTCTGGCGCAAGGCAGGTGAGCATAGCTCAACTGAAATAGCCTCAAAGGCATCACAGGGAGACCTGCTGGCCCTAATTAACACCATAAGTCAGAGGTTCTTTACCACTGCTCTGCGTGAAAGTATTCTACCTTAGCTTTAGCTCATTCTGTCAAGAGAACTTTCCTGTGATTGGTCACACTCAGCTCTTTCACTTTCAGGGTTTGGTAGTGCCGTTGAACCTTGCCCTCTGCCAGTAGCTCAGGCCTGGTCCAGTTCCTTGGAGCATCAAATATCAGCCATTGAGCATTTTACTACACATTCCTTTCTGAACTCTCTTTAGTGCACAGAACTTGGACAAGAAACACTTTTTTGTGTTATATCATGACAAGCTCTCCCTCACAGGATATTATAACAGAAAAACAACAACAGCAGAAGCTTGACAAAAAATAATTGCATCAGCCCAAGTATATAGAATTATGCAAGAAAGTAATATTGCTAACTGCGATGCTAATGGCCGGAAGAGAAGACAAAGCATATTTGTCATTGTGTGGATGCTCCCAGACAAAGAGAAACAAGCATATTTTTCAACAGATATTCAGGAATATTCTGAGGAGCAAAGGAGGAACTTGCTCCCTTAACAAGATATCTGAATTCTTGGGTGATGCTCATCAGATATTCTGCACCTTAGCTCTTCCTATCAAGAATCTCCAGAAGTAATTCATCCATTACTAACAAGCACATATATTCATGGTCACTTTCACCAAGTAACAAAGATCATGAGAATAGGTCTCATGGTATCACTCTTAATGTATTCTGCTGCTGATGCAAAGATTGATTCCCTCCCATTTTATTGGCTCGATTCTCGGGGACTCTCTGGCTTTGCAGCCTGAAGTAACACAGCAGAATACAGGAAACATGCCCGCTGCAAATCAAAATGCAAATAGGAAATGAAGGGGGAAAAACAACTTCGAAATAAGTCTGTAAGTCAGCCTGTAGAGAGATGAGTGGAGACTTTTACAAACCCACACAGCCTGTTTGAATGCAATAGAACTCAGATATTCAAAAAGGACTTGCACATTCACTGGAGTTCATTACATTTAAAGCAGCAAAAGCAGTGAAATAATCAATTAAATTGTCAGCCCTTTGGATTTGGAGGAGAAATGAGAAAAAGAGGGAAAATGCTATCATCATCCTCATCATCATCATCATCATCATTATATTTTATTTATTCCCCACCCATCTAGCTGGGTTGCCCCAGCCACTCTGGACTTCTTCCAACGCATATAAAAACATTTTTTAAAAATCAAACATTAAAAATTTCCCTATACAGGACTGTCTTCAGATGTATTCTAACAGTTGTGTAGTTCTTTATCTCCTTGAGGCAGGGCCGGTGCGTCCATTTAGGCGAACTAGGCAATTGCCTAGGGCGCCCAAATGGAGGGGGTGCTGGCCAGCCTGCCCCCCGCCGCTGCCCGCCGCCGCCCGCCGCCGCCCGCCGCCGCCCCAACCAGTGGCGGAGCAAGCAAACCACGGCGGCAGGGGGCGCCCGGCCCGGCAGGGGGCGGGGCACCGCTCCGCAACGTGCGTCATACACAATGACGTCACGTGGCCCGCCCCCTCGCCTAGGGCGTCAAAATTGCCAGCACCGGTGGGAGGGCATTTCACAGGGAGGACACAACTACCAGAACACTATCTGCCTGTTTTCCCCTAACTTCATTTTTTTCCATAGGGGAATTGCCAGAAGGCCCTCAGTGCTGAAGCGCAGTGTCTGGACTAAACTATGGGGATAGAAACGTTCCTTCAGGTATACAGGGCTGAGGCCCTTTAGGGCTTTAAAGGTCAGTGCCAACACTTTGAAATGTGCTTGGAAATGTAACGGGAGCCAGTGTAGATCCTTTAGGACTGGTGTTATATGGTCCTGGTGGCCACTCCCAGTCACCAGTCTAGCTGTCACATTCTGGATTAGTTTTAGTTTCCGAGTCACCTTCAAAGGTAGCACCATGTAGAGCGCATTGCAGTAGTCCAAGCGGGAGATAACCAGAGCATGTACCACTCTGGTGAGACAGTGTGCAGGCAGGTAGGGTCTCAGTCCATCTATCATATGGAGCTGGTAGACAGCTGCCCTGGACACAATTCTCAAATATGAGGCAAAGAAGGCACTTGAAAGACATACTGTTAAAGAGAGAGATCCCAAACACTACAGAGCAGATTTTAGGAACACAGGATCCTGCCACTGAGCCACAGATCTTTCCTATTAAGGGGTGATAATGAAGGAGCAGGTTATGCTAACCTGAAATTCCTATGTTACAGTGCTAACCTGAAATTCCTCAGGTTTTACAGACCCCTTTGCGTGAGGCCCCATCCCCTAAATTCATAGGGAAGGCTCCAGCAGTATCATGAACTTTTACTTCCATTAGCTCGAGGCAAAGAACACAAACCAGACACAAGGATGGCAAGATTAGCACCAAGGTCTCAGGACATGCGTCAATAGGAAACTGGCTAAACCACAGTAGAAGGGCAAGATAAGAGCAGTTGAAAGATTACGCACAAAGACCCAGCCAAAGTGCAGGAGGAAGGAACTTCCTTATAAGGCTACAGAACCTTATATGGTTATTCCTTATGTAGAAGGAGGAAGGAACTTCCTTATAAGGTTAAAGAACTATATATGGAAGGAGGAAGGATCTTCCTTATAAGGTTTACAGAACTCCATGGTAAAAGTGTATAAAAGCTGCATGCAAACAGCATTTGTGAACCAAATCACGGAGTGCCTTCCCTGTTGTCCGGAACACAGGGAATAAAGACTCTTTCTCTGCAAACCTCGGTGTCTCTTGATTCTTTCCTCCCTCTGCCGGGAGCAACGCGCATCCGGGAAAGGGCGATAAGGCTACAATATGATAGCCATGTTCAAATATATAAAAGGGTGTCATATAGAGGAGGGAGAAAGGTTGTTTTCTGCTGCTCCAGAGAAGCGGACACGGAGCAATGGATTCAAACTACAAGAAAGAAGATTCCACCTAAACATTAGAAAGAACTTCCTGACAGTAAGAGCTGTTCGACAGTGGAATTTGCTGCCAAGGAGTGTGGTGGAGTCTCCTTCTTTGGAGGTCTTTAAGCAGAGGCTTGATAGCCACCTGTCAGGAATGCTTTGATGGTGTTTCCTGCTTGGCAGGGGGTTGGACTGGATGGCCCTTGTGGTCTCTTCCAACTCTATGATTCTATGATTCTATTTGGGGGAAATGCAGGAGGCTGCAGGGGAAAGAGGAAGGGCAAGTCCCATCTGTGTGAGGAGAAGTCCATTGCGCAGTAGGGTATCAAAATTGGGTGCCACCCAAGGTCTTCATTTGGTTCAACAGAAGGTCATCAACAGCCACCACAATATTTGACAATCTCTAGGTCAAGCCAGAGAATATAAAGCCTTGTGCTCCAATACTGCTAAATCTGACATAGTTTCATTGAAATCAATAGAGGATGCGGCTTGGAGAAATCCAATTGTTCTAGCTGAAGAACTCTGCCAGCGACAATTCTACTTACTGAACCCATGCAACCCGTTAATAATAAAAAATAATAATGCATGAAAAAATGTAAACTCTCAAACAGGGACAGAACAGTAAGATAACAGAAGCATATGCTCCTTCTTCTCGTGCTGCAGAATTATATGTAAGGAAAGTGTTGGGAACATAATTACATGCTTGCTGCAACGCGAGCATAATGTTTAAAAATTAACGAATCTGTTCCGTGCCACATTTGCTTCCGAAAACATATTTCATGACATAATAAGGAAGCAGCATATTAGTAGGAAACCCTCTTGCAAAAACTGATTTCAGTGGAACAGATGGCAGCCAAGCGCTAAACTCCCATGGAAAGCTATTGAGCTCTAGGGTTTTAAAGAGGCATGAAGGGCAGTTGTGGCGGGGGTTTGGGTGTTCCCAGATCTCCTTAAAAACCAGCTGGCATTTGAGTAGTTAGCCACTTTTTGGAAATTTATCCCGAAATGACCAACAAAAAGCAATATCTGGCAACATCACCTTGCTAGGGAAAATTGCTAGGGTCCAGCAAAAGGAACAGCTTCCCACTATTTCTGGAATGCAAAGTACAGCCATTGAATAAATCTTACAGCCAGGCACAAACATCCAAGGTGGGAGCAAAGCAAGGCCACTGAAGGGTGTGGTCTAGGAGGAGGGGGCATGTTTTCCAGTAACCAGATACAGGGGATGCGGGTGGCGCTGTGGGTTAAACCACAGAGCCTAGGGCTTGCCGATCAGAAGGTCAGTGGTTCGAATCCCCACAACGGGGTGAGCTCCCATTGCTCGGTCCCTGCTCCTGCCAACCTTGCAGTTTAAAAGCACAACGTTCAAGTAGATAAATAGGTACCTTTTCGGTGGGAAGGTAAATGGCATTTCCGTGTGCTGCTCTGGTTCACCAGAAGCGGCTTAGTCATGCTTGCCACATGACCCGGAAGCTGTACGCTGGTTCCCTCGGCCAATAAAGTGAGATGAGCGCTGCAACCCCAGAGTCGTCCACGATTGGACCTAACGGTCAGTTGGCACCCCTGGGTGGGTGGGCTCCGAGTCACTTCAGACCAGAGTGGAGAGACATGGTTTTTGTGCCCCCTTGGGCATGGGTCCTTGGCTGGGGCCATCCTGACATGCCCCTGGGGTGTCAAGGTTGATGTGTTCTTTCTAGGAAAAGCTTCTACGGCATTTGAGGGGAAATATTGATACGAGTGGCAAAATTTCTCTACAGAGTAGGCACTCACACACCCCTATCTCATATAGAATAGAATAGAATATAGAATATATTTATTGTCATTGTCCCCTTCGGGAACAACGAAATTACTTGGCTGCTCCATCCACCCAGATAGGGCACTCCACGCAAAGACAAAACAACTACAAAAACACTGATTAAAACCATACACACTGATTAAAACCATACACACTGATTAAAACCATACACACTGATTAAAACAATGATAAAACATAACAGGTAAGATTAGATGACTTCAAAGTCCAGGCTTCCCATTCAAGGCTGCGATCGCTCTGGAAAAGAAGCTGTTTCTAAGACGGCTTGTTCTTGTTGTCATCGTCCTGTATCTCCGTCCAGATGGCAAAAGTTCAAAGAGACGGTGACCAGGATGCGATGGATCTTTCACTATGTCCAGTGCCTTTCTGTGGCACCTCGTGGCATAAATCTGCTCTAAGGTGGAGAGCGAGCAGCCAACAATGCTCTCTGCTGCCTTAACAACTCTGCACAACCCCATCCTGTCCTTGGTAGTACAGCTTCCGTACCACACACATAAGCCATAAGTGAGCACGCTCTCAATGGCACACTGATCGAAGGCAAGCAGCAGCTTTTGTGGAAGATGGTTTTTGGAACATGGGCTTTGGATTAATTGTATATCACTATCAAAGGATATCGCTTTTTGTAGTACATTTCAGACAGGCACATGGGTTATTAAACACAAATCTGGGATGTACGAAAGAAAAGAAACGGAACGTCGCACCGAGTCGTTTTTCTCCCTCCTGGCAAGCACAGCAGATATGAGAGAGATTAAAGCACATTATAACTGGTGCACACTGAACTGTATAAAATATTGATTTCCTGGCAATTGCAGACAACTTTATTAAGAGCTATGGAGAGGGAAGTTGAGAATTAGGCAAAAAGCTATTGATAAGCTTAAAGAATATACTTCTGTGACTTAACAACTCAAGAATAAGCCATTCTTGTGTTATTTGTCCAGGTGATTTTATCTAAACATGGTGATATTTGCAGGTGGGGGGAATAGCAGAAATGAGAATAAGATGCTTTTTCATCTGTAGCATTCCAGGCATTTTCATGTATAACTATATTTTAACACTATAGTTGTGTCATCCATTTTACTATTTGAACTGGTTCTGACGTTTTTAATCTAGAAATCAGTTTTTGTTTTAATTGTGGTTTTCTTGTAAGTATTTTAATTGCAGATCCTCTAAGTGCTCCTATTTTCCTGGGACAGTTCCAGATTTACAAAAGCCGCCACGGTTTCGGATTTGATCCCAGAATGTCCCCCTTTTCCTTAGGACATCCCTATTTTCCCTATTATGTTGGAGGCTATATAGCTACACAACCCCCGACTCAAGGAGACAGGTAACTATACAACCTTTAGAAGACATCTGAAGGCAGCCCTGTATAGGGAAGGTTTTTAATGTTTAATGTTTTCTTATGTTTTTAAATATTCTGGAAGCCACCCAGAGCGGCTAGGGCAACCCAGTTAGATGGGTGGGGTATTCTGACCTGTTCCACCATTGTCCCCATGCAGTGCCCAAAATGGCATTCACATCATCGGTCGTGCACATGCCGTTCACACACAAATGGGAAGTTGCCTATAAGTGAACATGAGAATCAGAGAGGGCTGCAAGGACAAAATCTGTGTTGGGCCAGTTCATAATGGGAATGGATCCCATTTCCATAGTTTTTTGTGAGGATAAATCTGCACGAATCCTTAAAAATTCACATGGGTTTTTGGAAAAATGTACATTAAAAACAACAACACAGTTATGAGGCAGTCTGAGTTGTGAGTGCTTACGAAGCGGTCCTAGGGATGTCCATCTGTCTTCTCTTGCTGTTTTTGAAAAGCAATTTCAGCTTCTTGAAGAGTAGCTAGCAGAAGGCTGGAAGTTCAACAGCAGGCAGAGCCACAAAAATATAATTCTGCCTCCATTCTCTTCCCTGCTGAGACTGATTGAGGGAGCTGACTTGTTGAAAGCAGGAAGACAGGCAAGTGGGCAGTGGCTGAGGGTAAACTGAGGTTGGTGAGGAAGAGTCCTATTTGCCCTGATGGACTAGTCTGCGTGGGTCCTCTAATCAATGTAGCAAGTCCTCCTGGGAGTGACATATTCTGCTGATGTGCCATCGCTCTCAGAGGGAGTTTTTCTATTACCCCTTAGAGACTCAGGGGCCACCTCAGACCAGTGGCAGAGCTAGCCGCTCAGGCACCTGGAGTGGCGCACATGCCATGCACCCGGGGGTGGGGGAAATCTGCCCAGGGGGGTGATCCACCCAGGGGGGTGATCAGCGTGGCGGCAATCTGCCTGGGGGTGATCAGCGCAGCGGTGATCATGCTCAGGGGGCAATTGGCGCTGTGGCGATCTGCCCAGGGGGGGATTTTGTCACCCCTCCCCTCTGGGATGACACTCAGGGGGGGGACCGCCCCCCTTCCTACGCCCCTGCCTCAGACCACCTGATATGCACCTCCATAGGAGTAAGAATGTGCAGATTCCTGAGAACAGCTTAACCTGAGCAGAATGGTGCTCTATATCTCTTCCCTTTCAAAAATTTATCATTTGGGCGCTTTGGCGTGCCTTACATGCTGAGCTGAATAACTGAATAAGGAAGAAAAAAATGAAGATGTCAGATGCTGGACAGGACTCCCTGTATTCTTTAAATGAAGTGACACCCGTTATCTTTGCTGGCATTTGTTTAGGAGACGTTCACGTGCTGTAATTTTGTAGCAGATGTTCTTTGCCTTCCATCAGTTCTATGTGACGTGCTGAAATTTCCTGCTGTTCCCATAACCGTTTTATCGCATTAGCATCAATTACATATAACAGCGCATCACTTTGATTGGTACTGCCGTTTTTATCTGGGGCGGGGGGGGGGGGGAGGACCATCCAAAATAAATAAATAAATACTGCAAAATAAAGCTGTTAATGCCCAGGAACTGGAAATGCGTGTGCCATGTTGCATTTCCTCCTGAAGCTATTCGTGAACACGTTTGTTTCCACCCGACGTTTAGCACCGAGATGTGTGGCCATATGTATTTTGAACAGAAATAATACAGCAGACAGATGAATTATGCAAACGGAAAAGAGAGGGGGACCCACTGTGACAAAAAAACACACCAAGAAATAGTTTTATATATATATATAAAAAAAAGACCAAGGGGGAGGGGGGAAGACTGCAGCAAAATTAGGAGCATTTATGTTATATTTGGAGATTAAGATCAGAGCCCTACCGCAGTTAGCAAAATGCAGGCTGCCAATTCAAGGCAGAGAAGTAATCTTTCATGTTTTCCCCTACTAGATCAGCTCTCTGTGTGATTCCTGTAATTGTTCCCTTGGAGACCTGCTGATCTGACATCTGGTTTGGGGAGTTTTCCAAGGACTCTCCCTCCACAGCAGAACTAAGCACAGATCTTAAAAAAGAAAAGGCTATATGTGCAAAAATAATAAGGTGGCATAATGTGTTGTGCTTCCCTGCCCCTCCTTTTCACCTTCAAATTAGTAACCTTAGAATCAGAACTGTTTGCGCAGTCATGTGTTCCTCTGTGTTCTGTTTTTACTGGGAAGACTGAATGAGATTCTGAAGCTTCTTATGAATTTCCCATCCGAGGCCAAGGGATGGGCTGTGGAGCCTGTCTTTGTCCCCCAGATATTGCTGCACTACAGATCCCATTGTCCCTGACCATTGGTTTTGTTGGCCGTGGCTGATGGAAGATGGAATGCAACAACATCTAGAGAACCACGGGCTCCTCACCCCTGATATGCCGCCTGCCATCAACACCAGGGTTTGGGGAATATGACAGCATTCATTCGCTGCTCCACAGTCGAGCCTCCCGAAATTGTCATTGGTTCCACAAAAGATAGAAGTACATTCAAGAACATTATGGGAGGAATTCAATGTAGTGCCATGCCAATTGTTACAGCTGCCAGATGTAATGATCGCCTCTCTCTGCCCTTCACGCATTGTTCTGGGGTATCTCCCAACTCCCCAGAGTGAATTTTGGAGGGTTCTACCCAGGGGGCTTATGAGAGGAGGGAGAGGGTAAAACCCTGTTGTGCTAGAGAAGGTTCAAACATATAAAGAGGCTGATTTTACAGCAATCTTCCTGGGGAACCACCATTGCTCGGTGGTGATGCATCTGGTTTGCATTCAGAAGGTCCCAGCTTTAGTGACCGGCATCTCCAGTTAGGGCTTTCTGAAACTTGGGGGAACTGCTTCCAGTCAGTGTAGACAACAGTGGGATAGATAGACCATTGCTACCTATGTTCCTGCCCCCCAACATATCCGTGTACCTTATGTTCAGCTCAAAGAAACCCTCCCCAGGCCATCTCTTCACCCATGAACAATTGTCCAAGTATGACTCTCACCTCAGGGAGGATTATGGTTTTGCAAGCCCTGAACATACAAGAAGCTTTATTCTACATGGGGCAGCAGTTACACATGGCAGATTACAGGGCTGCATGAATCAGACCAAAGGTGAATGAATATATTTAGAACAGGGCTGGGTTTAGGTTTGATGAGGCCCTAAGCTACTGAAGGTAATGGGGCCCTTTATATAGAATCATAGAATCATAGAATCATAGAATCATAGAGTTGGAAGAGACCACAAGGGCCATCCAGTCCAACCCCCTGCCAAGCAGGAAACACCATCAAAGCATTCCTGACAGGTGGCTGTCAAGCCTCTGCTTAAAGACCTCCAAAGAAGGAGACTCCACCACACTCCTTGGCAGCAAATTCCACTGTCGAACAGCTCTTACTGTCAGGAAGTTCTTCCTAATGTTTAGGTGGAATCTTCTTTCTTGTAGTTTGAATCCATTGCTCCGTGTCCGCTTCTCTGGAGCAGCAGAAAACAACCTTTCTCCCTCCTCTATATGACATCCTTTTATATATTTGAACATGGCTATCATATCACCCCTTAACCTTCTCTTCTCCAGGCTAAACATACCCAGCTCCCTAAGCCGTTCCTCATAAGGCATCGTTTCCAGGCCTTTGACCATTTTGGTTGCCCTCCTCTGGACACGTTCCAGCTTGTCAATATCCTTCTTGAACTGTGGTGCCCAGAACTGGACACAGTATTCCAGGTGAGGTCTGACCAGAGCGGAATACAGTGGTACTATTACTTCCCTTGATCTAGATGCTATACTCCTATTGATGCAGCCCAGAATTGCATTGGCTTTTTTAGCTGCTGCATCACACTGTTGACTCATGTCAAGTTTGTGGTCTACCAAGACTCCTAGATCCTTTTCACTTGTACTGCTCTCAAGCCAGGTATCACCCATCCTGTATCTGTGCCTTTCATTTTTTTTGCCCAAGTGTAGTACTTTACATTTCTCCCTGTTAAAATTCATCCTGTTTGCCTTGGCCCAGTTCTCTAATCTGTTAAGGTCATTTTGAAGTGTGATCCTGTCCTCTAGGGTATTAGCCACCCCTCCCAATTTGGTGTCATCTGCAAACTTGATCAGGATGCCCTCAAGCCCATCATCCAAGTCATTGATAAAGATGTTGAATAAGACTGGGCCCAAGACAGAACCCTGTGGCACCCCACTAGTCACTTCTCTCCAGGATGAAGAGGAGCCATTGATGAGCACCCTTTGGGTTCGGTCAGTCAGCCAGTTACAAATCCACTGAATGGTAGCATTGTCTAGCCCGCATTTTACCAGCTTCTTTACAAGAATACCATGGGGCACCTTGTCAAAGGCCTTGCTGAAATCAAGATAGGCTACATCCACAGTGTTCCCTTCGTCTACCAGGCTTGTAATTCTGTCAAAAAATGAGATCAGATTAGTCTGACATGACTTATTTTTCAGAAACCCATGCTGACTTTTAGTGATCACAGCGTTCCTTTCTAGGTGCTCACAGACCGTTTGCTTAATGATCTGCTCTAGAATCTTTCCTGGTATTGATGTCAGGCTGACTGGGCGGTAATTGTTTGGGTCCTCTCTTTTCCCCTTTTTGAAAATAGGGACAACATTTGCCCTCCTCCAGTCTGCTGGGACTTCACCTGTTTTCCAAGAATTCTCAAAGATTACTGCCAGTGGTTCTGAAATCACCTCTGCCAGTTCTTTTAATACTCTGGGATGTAGTTCATCTGGCCCTGGAGACTTGAATACATCTAAACTAGCCAAGTGTGCTTGTACTACCTCCTTACTTATTCTGGGCTGTGTTTCCCCTGCTGAATCATCTGCTCCATATTCTTCAGGTCGGGCATTGTTTTCTTTTTTGGAGAAGACTGAGGCAAAGAAGGTATTGAGGAGTTCTGCCCTTTCTGCGTCCCCTGTTCGCATTTCACCTTCTTCTTCTCTAAGTGACCCCACTGTTTCCTTGTTCTTCCTTTTGCTACGGACATACCCATAAAAACTCTTTTTATTGCTTTTAACCTCTCTAGCAAGCCTGAGTTCATTCTGTGCTTTAGCTTTTCTGACTTTGTCTCTACATGTGCTGGCTATTTGTTTGAATTCCTCTCTGGTGGTTTCCCCCTTTTTCCATTTCTTGTACATATCCCTTTTAAATCTTAACTCAGTTAAAAGTTCATTAGATAGCCACCCTGGCTTCTTTAGGCACCTTCCATGTTTTCGTCTCATTGGTACTGCTTGAAGTTGTGCTTTTAATATCTCCCTTTTAACAAACTCCCATCCATCATGAACTCCCTTCCCTTTTAGTATTACTGACCATGGGATCACACCCAGCATTTCCCTAAGTTTTCTGAAGTCGGCTTTCTTAAAGTCTAGAATTTGAGTCTTAGTATGCTTGGTTGCTCCTTTCTGATGTATAATAAACTCCAGAAGAGCATGATCACTCCCACCTAACGATCCTACCACTTCTACCCCACTAACCAGGTCATCACTATTGGTTAGAACCAGATCTAAAATGGCTGATCCTCTTGTTGCTTCTCCCACTTTCTGGACAATGAAATTGTCTGCAAGGCCCGTGAGGAATCTGTTCGACCTTATGCTCTTGGCTGAGTTTGACATCCAACAAATATCAGGATAGTTGAAATCCCCCATTACTACTATCTCATTTCCTTTTGAATGCTTGGTCATCTGTTCCAGGAAGGCATCATCTATGTCCTCAGTTTGGCTTGGGGATCTATAGTAAACTCCCACCATGAGATCACTGTTATTTTTCTCTCCCTTAATTTTGACCCAGATACTCTCAATTTGGCTTTGGAGTTTTAAATCATGGATCTCTTCACAGGTATACACATCCCTGACATATAACGCCACTCCTCCTCCTTTCCTGTTTGGTCTATTTCTCTTAAATAGATTGTATCCCTCTATTACTACATTCCAATCATGAGACTCATCCCACCAGGTTTCAGTGATGCCTATTATGTCGTATTTAGTTTGCTGTACCAAGAGCTCAAGTTCATCTTGTTTATTTCCCATGCTCTGTGCATTTGTATACAGACATTGAAAACCATTGATCATTCCCCCTAGTCTCCTACTTAAGGATTTTTTCCTCCCACCACTAGGTCTGTGCGCTGTTTGCTCCATTTGGTCCTTGACTTTTGGATGATCATCTTCAGCCTTTGATAGACTCCTACCTTCAGGACCACTGTCTCCCTCCCCCACATAAGTCAGTTTAAAGCCCTCCTGATGAGGTTTTTGAGATTGTTGGCAAAAACATTCCTCCCAACCCTTGTGAGGTGCAGCCCATCACTTGCCAGAAGTCCATCTTCAAGAAACTGCAGACCATGATCTAAGAAACCAAACCGTTCCTGCCGGCACCATTTGCGAAGCCAGTTGTTCACTTCTCCTATTTTCCCCTCTCTTCCTGGGCCACGGCGTTCAACTGGGAGGACAGATGAGATGACAATTTGTGCATTTAATTGCTTCAGCTTCCTGCCCAGAGCCTCATAATCACTTTTGATCTTCTGGAGGCTATGGCTTGCGGTGTCATTGGTTCCCACATGGACTAAAAGGAAGGGGTTTTTATCCGTGGGTTTAATTATTCCTTGCAGCCGTTCTGTAACATCATGGATCTTGGCCCCGGGGAGACAGCATACCTCTCGAGACATCTTGTCAGGCCCACAGATCACTGCTTCCGTACCCCTCAATAGGGAATCCCCTATCACCACTACACGCCTCCTCTTAGGCTTGGTCGGGATTCTTACATGTGCTGTCCCTTCCAAGGTCGCCTGCACATTCCCAGAGGACTGACTATGTTGCTCGTCTTCATATACCTCATCAACTGTGATGAGGGAGAGATCTTCCAATGGAGTCTGTTCTTCATCTTCTAGATTTGAGAGCACTTCAAATCGATTTTGTAGTTCTAAACACTCAGAGCGATCCCTGGGCATTCTACTTCTGTGAGTCACGTTCCTCCATACATCTGGCTCCTGAGTTGGGGAACTGATCTCCTCCTCAGAGATGTGCCCTGTCTCCTGCTTGGTGGAGACAGTGTGCTCTGCTGCATCCAAGAAAAGCTCCAGCCCTTTAATTTTCTGGAGCGTAGATACACGGGCCTGAAGTTGCTGGACCTTGTCTTCGAGTAGGGCAACCAACTTGCAGTTGCTGCAGGTGTAGCTGTCTACAACCTTTGGCAAGAAGGCAAACATTGCGCAGGAATTGCAGGCGACTACAGTTGTTCCCTCCCCGTTCTGAAGTTGCCGGACCTTGTCTTCTAGTAGGGCAACCAACTTGCACTTGCTGCAGGTGTAGTTGCCTACATCCTTTGGCAAGAAGGCAAACATTGCGCAGGAATTGCAGGCGACTACAGTTGTTCCCTCACCCTCCATCTTGAAGCTTGAAGTCAGGACACTCAAAAAAGAAGCCTAGGTCTCCCCAAGTAAACGTTTGAGACTAGCTCTCCTCTATCAAAAGATAGGTCAAACTGCGCGCGCCGCCAGGCGCGCGCCGCTGCCCTCTAGGCACTGATTAGCTCCGCCCACAGCTCGTCACCAGACAAACACACACACACAAGCCAGAAACAAACTCTCTCAGCTGTCCTTTGTCAACAACAAATCATCGCTGTTTTTTGTGTTGAATATATGCTATATGGTAATTTACGGACCTAATAGGTATCTAAAGCCATTTGCACATACCATTTGCACCCTATATATAGAAATGAGCAAACCAGTGATATTTTAGGGAGCAGGCTAGCAGGCAGGGCCCATTTCTTACATCATAGGATGTAACACAACACAAAACACTGTTGCCGTATGTGGGTATTATTTTATTTGTTTTTTTATCTTATATTTTGGAAATGTACATCCAGGTGTTTTTTTCCTTTAATTTTTTTGGGGGGTCCCTAAGAGAGTGGGGCCCTAAGCTATAGCTTGCTTAGCTTATACGTAAATCCTGCACTGATTTAGAAGCCTGTTAAGCCGGGCATCAGGAATGCCACTGTGTAGCTTTCTGACTGAATAAGGAAGGTGTTTTGTTTTGTATTAACCTCCTTGTGCTTCACCATCTCGACCCATCTCTGATCTGAATGGTCATAGAAAAAGAAAGAAGGGCAGCAGGGATTTCATTTGTGTTAGTGATGGTGGAAAAGACTGGATATTTATGGCTTCTACTCAAACCTCATCCTCAGCTAATTAAAGCCATCATACCAATGCCAGTTTAGTCTCTTTCTTTTAATTCCCCAAAGACAAGTGGGGACTTTATTGTAATTAGGGCCATAAATCCTGGGCAAGGGAGGGGGGACGCTGTAAAAGCACTCTGGCCTGGCCTGGCAATTTTAATAAGAGAAAGAGATTAGAAGACAGACTGAGGCCAACATCTCCTTATGTGAGCGGCAAGGGGTAGGGGGTGGAGGGCGAAGAGCACCCTTCGTGCCCCGTCCCCACCCAGTGTGTGAGCGCACACTCAGATTCAGAGGGGGCAAGGGGCTGGATGAGCGCACTCCACACCCATCCCAGCCACCGGCAAACAGTACTACGTCCCTGCCTCACCACCCTGAGGTAAAAGGTAAAGGACCCCTGGACAGTTAAGTCCAGTCAAAGGCAACTATGGGGTTGCAGTGCTCATCTTGCTTTCAGGCCAAGGGAGCCGGTGTTTGTCCACAGACAGCTTTCTGAGTCATGTGGCCAGCATGACTAAACTGCTTCTGGCACAACAGAACACCGTGACGCAAACCAGAGCACACGGAAACGCCATTTACCTTCCTGCCGCAGCAGTACCTATTCATCTACTTGCACTGGCGTGCTTTCGAACTGCTAGATTGGCAGGAGCTGGGATAGTGCAATGGGAGCTCACCCCATCACAGGGATTTGAACTGCCAATCTTCTGATCAGCAAGCTCAAGAGCAGGGGTCAGCAACCTTTTTCAGCAGGGGGCCGGTCCACCGTCCCTCAGACCATGTGGTGGGCCGGACTATATTTTGAAGAAAAAATTGAAAGAATTCCTATGCCCCACAAATAACCCAGAGATGCATTTTAAATAAAAGCACACATTCTACCCATGTAAAAACATGCTGATTCCCGGACCATCTGTGGGCCGGATTGAGAAGGCGATTGGCCCGCATGCGGCCCACGGGCCTTGGGTTGCCTACCCCTGCCCAAGAGGCTCAGTGGTTTAGACCACAGTGCCACCCGCTCCCTCTGTACCACCCTGAATCTGGTGCTGTTATCTGCTAGGGTTGGGTACCAGATCTGGCCAAAGTGAGGATTTCAAACTGAAGTGGGTCGATACAGGATTCAAACAGTTTGGGTTGAGACAGCCTCAGATCACCTTGGGTTGGGCCAGTCTCCGAGGAGCGATCCAGGGCTGTCAAAAGGTGGCCCGGTGGGGAAGGGAAGGGAGGGAGGGAGGGAGGGAGAAGCAGAGGCAGGCAGCTTCTACAAGATCTGTTTCACCTGCATGTTTCCCACAGGTGACCGGAGATTTCACTGCTCTTCTTTTCAGTGTGTTTGAAAGGAGGAGGAAGATACAGCAGCTCCTTCTTACTCTGCACCTCTCCCAGCATCCTGGAAGGATGAGCTCACTCAGCACTGAAACTCAGACAGCCAATATAGTACTTCCTTTTCAGCAGCCTCAACTTTTGTAGCTGGAGTCAGTCAGGGCCTTACCCTCCCAGGTCAGGTGAGGAAAGGTCTGCATGGCAAGGAAGAAGAAGAAGAGAAGAGTTTGGATTTGATATCCCGCTTTATCACTACCCGAAGGAGTCTCAAAGCGGCTCACATTCTCCTTTCCCTTCCTCCCCCACAACAAACACTCTGTGAGGTGAGTGGGGCTGAGAGACTTCAAAGAAGTGCGACTAGCCCAAGGTCACCCAGCAGCTGCATGTGGAGGAGCGGAGACGCGAACCCGGTTCACCAGATTACGAGTCCACCGCTCTTAACCACTACACCACACTGGCTCTCACACAAGGAGCAGGTCTTCCAAGACTCACGGCCAAGATTACCTGCTTGACACTGTAATATCATCCGGTTGCATACATTTTAATCACCTGTCATGGACAGTAGTGTATCATTGGGGAAACTGGCTTTTCAGATAGAGAAAGGAATCCTGGGGTAAAAGGAGGAAGCATGGCATTTTTCAAACAATTTTTTTCCTCCCTGAAGTACATGCTGACTGGCAATTTAGATCTGATAAATCTGTTTATCTCTCAAATGGCTGATGCTTAAATAGTTCATTTGACCGACTCTTTGTAAGGAACCATGCTGGATGTATACAAGTGGGTGTAATAAAATTACAGAAACATATAAAACAGGCTGCCGACACCAAACCAATTTCAGAGAAGTAGTTTATCTCTCACTTTGCACTGTTTCAACATGTAAAATCAGGAGAGATAAACCCTTCTGATATTGATCTCGATGCGCAGTCATAAAAAATTAAAAGTTATCTGCCAGTAAAAACATGTTTTCTACTTTGTTAGGAGAGATCTCGAGTGCCCATGTGAATATAATTTACTGCATTAATAAAGTACTCTTGTGGATATTGTTTTATGATTGTTTTTATTGTTTCCCATAGGCTTAATAAAACCTCTGCAGAATACTTTACTTGACTCAGAGGTCCATGGTTCAAAATAATGCATTCTGTTGAAGGGATCTAGATAGGAGGATTACTGGACCTAGTTTATGGGTTTATACTTTGCACATTATAAATGAGTTGGAGTTTCTTTTTTTTTAAAAAAAATCCCACCTGAGTCTAAGACTGAGCAAAAAAAAAAATGATCTTCCAAAATCACCCATGCTCCTTGTGGTTAGTCACATTGGCAAAACATTTAACAGAATTTTGGGGAGAACTGGGTGAAATTATCCAACACTTTTACTATAAAAATCCCCTATCCTCTGAAAATCATTGGCTCACTTGCTATTGAATGAAACACTATTCTTAGTTCATATTGGTGGATAAAGAAAGCAATGGGTTCAAAGAGGCAGACTGGAAAGAGTTGGGGCAAGGCCACTGATTCCTTCAACAATTTTGTGCCCAAAATTCATAGAAGGTGAAACTAGAGATTCAGTTTCATGGAATCTTCTCTTTGAGTGGAGGACTGAAATTCTACAACAGTTCAGGTGGAACTGGATACAGAGAGATTTGAAACAGATGTCAGAAAATTATTTTCTGAGAAATTCTGGCACAACTCTGGGGTAGAATACATTAATTCACTCATTTTAAATATGTGCTGCCCTTCGGTTGTTGCTATCATTTGAAGTGACTGAAAAAGCTCAGTCATCACCTGAAAAGTCCGCAGACAAAATCAGAATTCACAGAATCACAGACTTGTGGAGCTGGAGGGTATCACAGGGGTTTTCTAGTCCAACCCCCTGCAATGGAGGAATCTTTCATCACCAACTAAGCTATTCTTCAATGCAGCTGATGGAAACAGTAGAAAGTTCATTGACAACAGCAAAGGTTTGGGTAAAGAGGAAGGGAGCAACACTGAGGTGTAGTTGTTATTTAAAGCAACAAAAACCAGTTTTAACAAGGAGCAGGGGCGTAGGAAGTGGGGGGCGGGGGTGCTGGCCGCCCCAGGTTCCATCATGGAGGGGGTGACAAATTATCAAGGAACAATTACTGCCCTACCAGGGTGGTTCATAAAAAAACAAAACTTTTTTTCCTTTTTGAAAATGCCTGCTCCAAAGGCCTTATCTTACTACACTAGGGATTATATAGCTATATATGAAATTTCATGCATATCAGTTAATATCTTGACCCTCCTCCACGAAAATAGCTGTTTACTTGGCTGTTTTCCTATGTCATGAAGGCTGAAATTTCAATTCAGTGGAGCACTTACTGTTCCCAACCCTAACCCTGCGGAAAGCCATCTAATTAGACTTTAATTTGATTCTGACATGCTTTTAGGAGGTAATTTAATTATTGTTTGATTTTATATCAAGGTTATGTATCTGATGTTAGCCGCTCTGAGCCCTACTTCGGCCGGGGAGGGCAGGATATAAATAAAAGTTTATTTTTACTTATTATTATTCCTTTGTAAGAAAATATGAAATAACGCAAAACCATTTTTTTTGCAGAAAAAAAATCAATGGGGGGGGGGTGACAAGAAATTTTCCGCACCGGGTACCACCTGACCTTCCTACGCCTCTGACAAGGAGTAATAGCAGAGATGGGTACAACACAGATGCCAACACAAAGCTAGTTTTGTTCTTCCAAACTCCCTTCTTCTTGCACTCACACCTTGTTTTAAACTCCCACTCCCCTGTCCCCCTCTGCTCACTCTTCTCATTCCACTGCCATATTTCCCCCTTCAGTGTTACTCTTCCCTTGCTTTGCTCAAACTTCTGCCATTGTTTAAAATAGCCATTTTCCCCTATCAGTATCCCTCCCTTCTTACTGTACTCAAACTACTCCCTCTTCCATTCCTCAGTAGCCTAATGTGAGAGATATAAAGGATGTTGAGTCCTCAAATATTCCATTATATAAAGATATTTTACTCAAGCCACTGCCATTCTCCTCTTAGTTCCCTCAATGCCTGCTTTACTCAAACATCTGCTGTTGTTTTGAATCGCCTTCGCCCTCACAGTGTTCCTCCCTGCTCGCTCCCATGCCATGGCCACTGCTGTTGTGTAACCTGCCTTCACTTTTGCTCTCCTATCTGTCATGACCTCGTGCAGGATTGCGATGTGGCCCTACAACTCCTCTAGTGGGGGTTGTGAAAGGACATTCTTACATTTTGATCATTATAAAGAGAAATGCATTTTACCCCTGCATTCTGCCTACCATTGGAGATAAGGTAAAGGGACCCCTGAGCATTAGGTCCAGTCGTGTCCGACTCTGGGGTTGCGGCGCTCATCTCGCTTTATTGGCCAAGAGCCGGCGTACAGCTTCCGGGTCATGTGGCCAGCATGACAAAGCTGCTTCTGGCGAACCAGAGCAGCGCACGGAAATGCCGTTTACCTTCCCGCCGGAGTGGTACCTATTTATCTACTTGCACTTTGACGTGCTTTCGAACTGCTAGGTGGGCAGGAGCTGGGACCGAGCAACGGGAGCTCACCCCGTCGCAGGGATTTGAACCACCGACCTTCTGATCAGCAAGCCCTAGGCTCTGTGGTTTAACCCACAGCGCCATCTAGGTCCCTACCATTGGAGGTACATTTGTGCAAAATGCAAAGTCTGATACATGACGCAAGCTGACCATGCTTGAAGGGCTATTATAGCTTAACAAATACCATGAAACTTCTACTGCCTATAAACTGACACTGTTCAGATGAAGAGATAAATGCAAAATATTCAGAAGGTGTTATACATCCCCCCAGGGTTTCTTTCATGCAGTAATACATTATAATATTATACTTCCAAGATAGCTGGCATATGGCATCTCAGTTTCTGCCACATCAAGGCATTTTTAGAAATGTTTATCACTTTTTTCTTATTTTTTAAGTATGCAATGAATATGAAATAATGATGTGTAAAAATAGATTTATTTGCCAACAGTGCCGCCTTGAGGGCCTATGGTAAGTTCATAAGTGGGATGCAAATAAATAAATAAATAAATAAATAAGGCTGGTAATGGTGCTAGGCTGTGCTTCTCTCGGTGTGGTTGAAGATCGCGGTCCATCAATGGCCTTACAAAATCAACTCTAGAAGAGCAAGATGAGTTAACAGCAAAATAAATAGTGGAGCATTCAGATTATTCTCTTTAGTTTACATTAGGGATCAGTGAGTCAATGAGCAAGGAAGCCCAACTATATCAAGAACCAAAATGATGGCACTGGCTCTCAAACAGAGCTTTGCCAATTGCTGTGTTACAACAACCTCTGCACGAGCCATGCCCAACATCTTCAGACCCTCCAAGTGTCCCCATTTTCCAGGGACATCCCTGATTTAGAGAAGCTATCCCGGTTTCTGATTTGATCCCAGAATGTCCCACTTTTCTGTAGGTGGTCCCTATTTTCTTTGGAGAAATGTTGGAGGGTATGGAGTTATCCCACCCACTAGCCATCTGAAGGCAATCCTGTATAGGGAAGGTTTTTGAAATGTTTAATGCTTTATTATGTTACCATGGGGTCACGAAGAGTCGGACACGACTGAACGACTGAACAACAAATGTTTTTATATATGTTGGAAGCTGCCCAGAAGGGATATAAATAGAAAAATTATCATTATGGAATGATGTTTTGCCTCTACAGTCTTAGAGCGAGTTTTCATGTGCAGTCACTTTTTTGCAGCCCTTTCATGTTTAGAAATTTTATACTGCTATGCGTAATAGAGAAAAAGACTTGCATTGACCATATCGGAAGCTGTAGATTTCCACCTATACTGTAAATAACTCCGCAGAGAAGACATTTAGGCTAGGAATATGGGGCAGAGGGGGAAAGATCTACATCCCCTCCCCATGCTGTAGCCCAGATCTGAAACTTTCCATTTGACATACCTTTTAAGAAATGTGGGAGGTCTGTTAGTTCTACCATGGCCCTTAGAGACATGCACACAGCATCCTAACAAGGATGTAATTATGAAAGGGACTTCTCAGTATTTGTTTCAACAAATTAAGTTGAAAAATAAGAATTGTTCTGCCAGAATGTCCCACTAAAGTCAGATCTGATGGTAAAACCTACTAGGAAATATCCTTATTAGCATCAGATTTGCAATAGCATTTTTCTTCAATGACTTGTTTACAATTCCTTTCTGAACCCATCTGGTATCAAAATGCATAAAATGTTGTGCACATTACATCTATCAGGGCAGCATAGATGTAACTACAGTGGTAGTCTGCCTGCCTCCTCCCACTCAGCCGCCCTACAGCTGAGGGGGAGGCAGCAGGTGGACCATTTGGGGCAGCACGGAGCCTGCGGGCACTGAAGCCACCGCATCACTCCCAGGGGAGACGCATGGTTCAGGTAAGACTGCAGGCCCTGCAGTGAGTGCCACCCAGCATTTTGTCACCCCCCTCAGTAGTGACACCTGGGGCAACCCGCGCCCACCGCACCCCCTTTCTCTGTCCCTGGTTAAACTAACCCCTTTCCAGCTCTGGGAGGAACGCGGGGAGCGTTCACACGACACACCCACATATTGCAGCCGACACACTAACATGTTGCGACATACAGTTTGTAAAACTCTGTTTTAAAGTATAGTACATCTGGGGCCAAAAGGGACCCAGGTGGCGCTGTGGGTTAAACCACAGAGCCTAGGGCTTGCTGATCAGAAGGTCGGCGGTTCGAATCCCCGTAACGGGGTGAGCTCCCGTTGCTCAGTCCCAGCTCCTGCCCACCTAGCAGTTCGAAAGCAAGTCAAAGTGCAAGTAGATAAATAGGTACTGCTCCGGTGGGAAGGTAAACGGCGTTTCCGTGCGCTGTTCTGGTTCGCCAGAAGTGGCTCTGTCATGCTGGCCACATGACCTGGAAGCTGTACGCCGGCTCTCGGCCAATAAAGCGAGATGAGCGCTGCAACCCCAGAGTCGGACATGACTGGACCTAATGGTCAGGGGTCCCTTTACCTTTACCTTTACATCTGGGGCCAAAATGGCTCTCATGGAAGTAACCTTAGTCTCAAGTGCAGGCTGTGACAGACCTATGCATCAACTTATCTTTCTGGCACAGCATGCATGGACCTAAATAATAGTCATGCCATGCACACATAATTATCTGTGATTATCTCCAGCAAAGAAAGGAAGGGAAGGCGTTGCAGTGGAGCAAAGTGGCATCCGATGCTATTTTAAAATGTCCAATTCAATTAGTTCTCAGAGACTTGATTCCGTTTCTGCTTTGGGTGACGGCAACTTGATTGAGTTTATAGCACCGGGCAGGGTCAAGTATAAATGGGCTCAGAGGTGGGGAGAGAAGAAGGGGAGGTCAAAATGGGGAAGAATCATTATCACTGCTAGGAGGTTGATTTGAGAGCAACTCTAATCTCCCTAATAACTCACAGCAGGTTCTTCCTGCTCCCTTTGAATGGTAGTTGAGATATGCTGTCTGCGCTACCCAATACTTTCAAGTTGAGACTCTGGGTCGATCAATTATGTAGGACAAGTGGTGCCAAGCCGCAACAGGACAAGAGGATATGGAGCTGTAGATCTAGCTATAAGCAGCTACTGGCATCCAAGGGTTTTCTGGGCTGGGAAGGGGTGCTTTTTATCTGTATTTAAATTTTAAAGCGGAAAAAGGAGGCAAGGATCTGGAGAGGCTAGGTGCTGCAGCTGACTTTGATGCACTGTTTTGATTACTCTGTTTTGTCAGACCAGATTCAACTGCTGCGTCTCAGCCCACCGACCTGCTATTCATGAATCATGAACTAATGTGGCTGGTTGCAATTAATACTTTATTTCAGCTGCCTAGCTTCAAGAAACTTGGAGGCTGGAGATGGGAGTGCTTGGAGAAAAGGGGAAAAAAACCTGCTCAGCAGAAAACAAACACTATATTCTTGACAGTAAGGTTGCTAATCCTATGCACACTTTCTTGGGCATGCTCAGTCCCAGAGGGCAGGGAAGGGAGGTACATTTGCTCCAGGGCTCAAACATTAAGATACATCCCCCAGTCCCAATAACATCTCTATTCTCACTTCATATAGAGTAGCTAAGACTATTCAGTGCGACTTATGTACTCTTTTGTTCGTATTCGGCATTGTTTGTTTTTGTTTTGTTGGGTTTATGCTATGGCTAAATGCTAATGCAATAAAGAATCTGTTTACTGAAATGTTGGAGTGTATGGAGTTATCCAAGGGTATGGAGTTATCCGACCCCCAAGCCATCTGTATAGGGAAGTTTTTTTAATGTTTAATGCTTTATTATGTTTTTATATATGTTGGAAGTCACCCAGTCAACTGGGGCAACCGAGTCAGATGGGTTGGATATAAATAGTATCATCATCATCATCATCTGAGATTCCTGCATTACAGGGGGTTGGTCTAAATGACTCTTGGGTCCCTTCCAGCTCTACAATTCTATGATTCTATTATCATTATTGAATAGGATATCCCTATTGTCATCAGATAAATGTTGGAGGGTATTGAATTGACAGATTTGTCCATTTGTCTAGGCTTGAGCAATCAGTAAGTGCACAGGAGACTCAATAGTCTGTGATTTAACTTATGGGCTGTCCACATATTATGTAGAGGATACTGTAAACAAATAAAGCCATATTGTGTGAATGACTGTAGATGTGCTGTAGATTTCCAAAGTCAACATGGGGACTGGGTCCCTCAAAGATGTACAGTATAAATTGCAGGTACTCACACTGTATATGCCTGGATTTGAACACCCCAGTTCAAATCTCCATTCAGTCTTAAAGCTTAGTAGGTTACTATGATTCAGATGAATCTACCACACTGGACAGCAGTGAGAATAAAGTAAGGGATTGGAGGACCATGTACATAATCTTGAGATCCTTGGGTGGGTGGGTTGGACAAGATATAAACGCAATAACTAACATAACACTGAGAAATGGCTAAGTCACTTTATGATAAGGAGCATATATTGATAACTCACTAATAACTTTTATTGTCTAGCCGTTCTACAAACAGTGAAGTCATTTTCTCTTTCATCAGAGGCAAGATGTGTCCAGTTTCTAAGCACTTCATTCAACTGACTCTCTCACAAGAGCAGCTATTAATCAGCTTCAAAATACTTGTAGACATTTAAGGTGTTTATGATGTTACTAGCTCAGCAACCATGGCGAAATTAGTTCCATGGGAAATATGTAGCTCACCTTTTCTGGTCGACACAACTTCATTATGTGTTTTGACAACCTGAAGGAAAAAGTCATTACATTTGGTTATGAAAGTGGGCCATCTCTGCAAAGAATTTCATTATCACAAATAGACGTGCAGTTCAGATATCGCTAGTACCTAAGGTGCTACATACAGACCTAAACACCTAAAAAGAATATAGGAATTGAACATTTCATGCCCATTTCAAAGAGAGGACTAGAATTTCATGTTTTAGAGTATAGGTGACCCCAATAATTCTGAGCACCTAATTCAGGTGATCTTAAAGTAGAAGTAGTGATGTATGGAAGTGAGAGCTGGACCATAAAGAAGGCTGATCGCCAAAGAATTGATGCTTATGGTGCTGGAGGGGACTCTTGAGAGTCCCATGGACTGCAAGAAGATCTAACCTGTGCATTCTTAAGGAAATCAGCCCTGAGTGCTCACTGGAAGGACAGATCCTAAAGCTGAGGCTCTAATACTTTGGCCACCTCATGAGAAGAGAAGACTCCCTGGAAAAGACCCTGATGTTGGGAAAGATGGAGGGCACAAGGAGAAGGGGACGACAGAGGACGAGATGGTTGCACAGTGTTTTCGAAGCTACCAACATGAGCCTGACTAAACTGTGGGAGGCAGTGGAAGACCGGAGTGCCTGGCGTGCTCTGGTCCATGGGGTCACAAAGAGCTGGACATGACTATATGACTAAACAACAACAAAGTAGCCCATTTAGTCTAGCATTCTGTTTTCACAGTGGCCAACCAGATAGATTTGGGAAGCCAAGAAGCTTCTTATGGAGCCAAGCAACAGGGAGATTTGCCCCCATCAAAAGTTGTAGTACATTTTCCTTCTTGGATAATAATTACATTTAACACGCTCCTAGCTTTATTTTGTACTTTGAAATTAGCACTGCAGAGTTATACAGTGGTTGCTCTTGCAATTAATTTCATGAGTGTGGAGGGAGAGAGAGGGGAGACAGCCAGTGGTGGAGCATCCATTTTCAACTGTCTCTCCCATGGCAAAAGTTATTCACATTAGAGATGTGCTGGGTGCCAATGGAGACAGAAAGCTTTTCTATAAATATTTTTGCCGCACAGACGAACCAACATCATCTATGACTCCAATATGTATTATTTTGTGTTCATCTGGAAATAAACAATGCCATAAAAACAAATGAAGCCATTTCACGGTGGCATTTCCTATCATAAAGCACAATAACAGATTTCTCTCTTTGCGGCAAAGGCTCACAAGATCCTAATGATTTTTTTTTCTGTTTGAGACAGGTTTGGGAGGGGGATTCTCCCCCTCCACAAAAGCATATTAGCTGTTCCCCAAGGGGACATCGGTTTGTGTGAGCAGAGGAGAAAGATGTTTCCTTAAGGGATATGCATGTCAGCTGTAAAATGAGTTCCATTAGAATATGTTAAATTGTGTTGATACCGATGGATTTGAACAATGATATGATGGGTATTAGAGTCAATTGAGGGCCAGCCTGTGGTTAACAAATAGAAAGAAGAGAAGAAAATGACCTAAATGATTTCTTTTTAATAAAGTCATTTTCTAGTGGTAGCAACACGGCAAATGTGGCAGGACAATCACACAGTATAATATACTCACTAACACTCAATGTATGTAGATCTATCTATCTATCTATCATCTATCATCTATCTATCTATCTATCTATCTATCTATCTATCTATCTATCATCTGTCTATCTGAACCATTTTCATTCCACACTGCAGTTAAGAAAGACAATCAAAGCAGCTTATAAAT
Source organism: Darevskia mixta (assembly GCA_034641385.1). Taxonomy (NCBI): domain Eukaryota; kingdom Metazoa; phylum Chordata; class Lepidosauria; order Squamata; family Lacertidae; genus Darevskia; species Darevskia mixta. The sequence goes on from JAWWNH010000017.1 coordinate 15,072,853, forward strand.
CTCAGTGATAAGCAGTGGGTTTTTTATATATAGAAAAAAAGGTGACACGTTTTTAACATTTGGGGGAGGGAGTGTCAGTACTGTGTGTTCTTGAGTAACCCCAGAAAAAAGCACTGGTGTTAAGGCAGTCCCTTCCCTCAGGATTACAATCTAAAAATGACACAAAAGAGAAAGGGATTGGGAAGAAGAAGAAGAAGAAGAAGAAGAAGAAGAAGAAGAAGAAGAAGAAGAAGAAGAGTTTGGATTTGATATCCCGCTTTATCACTACCTGAAGGAGTCTCAAAGCGGCTAACATTCTCCTTTCCCTTCCTCCCCTACAATAAACACTTTGTGAGGTGAGTGGGGCTGAGAGACTTCAAAGAAGTGTGACTAGCCCAAGGTCACCCAGCAGCTGCATGTGGAGGAGTCGAGACGCGAACCCAGTTCACCAGATTACGAGTCTACCGCCCTTAACCACTACACCACACTGGCTCACAGGAGAGAGGCAGGGAGGGGAAAGAAAACCCTAGGAGGAATTCCCACTTAATGGCTATGGCAATCATTTCATCAGTGCAAACATTTCAGCTTGCCAGATGGAACGATCTTCCCCTTTCTTCCTGCTGTGTGTTTTTCCGGGATTCATTAATTGAATTTCGCCCTTTGATATTGGTCACACACTTCTATGGATTACTTGCAGGCTTTTGTCATATTCGTATCTATATCTGATGGGAAAACACCAGGAAATGTTCATACCTCAGACTGATATTTGATATTAACTTAATCATCATGGTTAAGAAGATAAACTGATATGGCTTATTGCACTAACCTATCATTCAAAAAGTGACACTTACCTATTCATTCATTTGATTTCTGTTCCTACCTGTGGTCCAGAAATATTTCCAAGGGGACCAACAGAAGAATAATAATATATTATTAAACTACAGTTGCTTATTTGCAATTTATTGAAGCTTTTCTGGGGAAACACACACATACAAGTTATCCAGCATGTTTTTAGACTTATAGGTGAATCATTCATTGTTCTAGTACCTGGTGTAATTTGCTTCACTGGCCCACTTTTTGTTCCTGGGTTCTAAGAAACCAGTTATGTTACTGAAAGTAATGCTACATAATACCGTTATCACACAAGCCCATCTCCAATTGTCCCTCTCTCTTTGGGGGAAGCCACATGCTTTGAATGTGTACTGGCCGTGCATTAAAGGTTGATCTGCCCACCATATACTATGTTGCGAGGAAAATTTAAGGATTGCTTCCTAGCTTTTGCTGAGAATTTGCAGCATGAACACCACCGTGAGAAGTTGAATGGCGATGTTTTTACCCATTTATTACATGTATAGTTACTCTTTCCTTCAAGGTGCTCAAGCATCGCCTCCCCGATTTCATCCTCACAACGACCATGCAAAGTAAATGAGGCTGAGATATAGAGACTGGCCTGAGGTCACCTTCATTACTGTAGGAAGGTTTGAACCCGGGTCTGTCCCTTTTCCTACAGCAAAAAGCATGGCAAACAACATGACACAGAGAGGCAGGGAAGCTGGCTTGCTACTTGATTCCTGGGTTGAAACAGAGGACCACCGGGGCTTATCTGGTTCAGAGAGATTCAGTGATTGCATTCATCAGGAAATAAGAAATAGTAGTAATGGACTTCAAGAGAATGGCTACTTCAGTGCTCTGTACGGTAGTCAAAAGTTCATTATTAGTATTGGTTCCCTCTAAATATAGCTTTGAAGCACATGGGGGGGGGAGTATGAGATCTCTCAGAACTGGGTAAATTAAATGTTTGTTTTCGGAATCAAAGGTTTCCATTAATTACAGAGCATTTTAAACACTACAGATGCTACATCTCTCCACTGTTTGAGTTCCCAGATTTTTTAAAGCCCGTAGTATTTGCCAACGACCAGCAAATACATTTCCCTAGCATTTGTTTCTGTTCAGTCTGATTGTTTATAGGAGGATTACATGAGACGGCCGCAGATTTTGCCATTTACACAAGGCCAAGCTTGCAAATTATGATCACAGTGATTGCAACAGAGCAACAAATTCATTTGCCCAGCATTTGTCTTCATACATCCAGTGGTCTCATGTAATCCCTTTATAAACAACAGCCAATTTTCTGATGTTGAAAAGGCCAAACTTGGTAGTTATCAGTAATTTCTAAATCAAATACAGTGGCATTTCCAACACAATCATTATGACAGAAAACAATGGTACTGTGGCAAGGCGAAGTCAAATATGTTGAGTCTCTGCAACCGACCCGTTCCTTATGTGGAGCACTGCACAATTTAACTCTCTGTTGGAAGAAAAGTTGACTTCACCAACCTGCTACATGGCTCAAATGGAGCCTAGCAAAAACTTACTGTTACCAAAATTGGGTGTCATCCCCCACTCTCTTCAAAATTCCAGGCACTCACCCAGGGTCTGTGTTCCTTTGGAGAATTCAGACATGGCAGAGACTGCCATAAGGGACCCAGGTGGCACTGTGGGTTAAACCACAGAGCCTAGGGCTTGCTGATCAGAAGGTCGGCGGTTCGAATCCCTGCGACGGGGTGAGCTCCCGTTGCTCGGTCCCAGCTCCTGCCCACCTAGCAGTTCGAAAGCATGTCAAAGTGCAAGTAGATAAATAGGAACCACTCTGGCGGGAAGGTAAACGGCGTTTCCGTGCGCTGCTCTGGTTCGCCAGAAGCAGCATAGTCATGCTGGCCACATGACCTGGAAGCTGTACGCCAGCTCTCGGCCAATAAAGTGAGATGAGCACCGCAACCCCAGAGTCGGACACGACTGGACCTAATGGTCAGGGGTCCCTTTACCTTTACCTTAGAGACTGCCATAGCTTTATGATATATGGTTTATTCACCTATTTATACCTTCAGTGTGCGTGGAGGGAGTCCAGATCTTACAACATGCTCATTTCAAGAGGAGCTTGTCTCCCATGCAGTCTGGGCACGAAGCAGTCAAGTCCAGACATGTTGCTTGGTTGGTGTCACACAGTGGAAGAGAATGAAGTAAGAAGATTCATTTTCTTCTTCACCGAAGTCCTAACTGAGTCCAGCAGTGTAGTTCTGTGGTCTTAACTCCTCCATACATTAACTAGCCCTATGCTTGCTAGTTATATTTGACTACAATTTTCCACAATTCAATCATCCCCAGTAGGATTTTCATCTAGCTTTTGAAAATCTTCCAGCTGGTTTCACTGGCCTTAGCAACAAGTCTGTAGTAAAATAAGTAATAAAACATATAAGGACCAAAGTTAAGAGAAAAAAGGGGGGAGATTTTATCTTCTTACAGAAATCCTGAACAAAGCATTTCTCTGTGTAAACATGTATAAATGGAGCAGTTTCCTTGAGTTCCAGTTGAACCATAATTTGACCCAGTCACAGCATGATTTTCTATCGCCTATCACTCACAGCTGCACGGTTTTTTCTTCAGAGGCAATTACTCAGATCTGAAAAGTACAGTCAGCCATCTATTACAACTGGTAGATGACCTAGCCTGCAGGTGTGTTAATTTCTTGAGTGAGTGCCATAGATCCAAGACCTGAAACAGCCTTCTCCGGGCTTCATAATACAGTGGAAATGTGGCACAGGTCAATCAAGTGGCTTTGGGTATTTACCCCTCGGTGTTCAAGTCATTATCTTGACTATGGAAAAACTAACAACTTGCCCTTGATTTCCTCAAGTACAAATCCATTTTCATGAGATATGATTAAAGAGAATTTTGAATTGCCTGCCCCTTTGAGATGACACCAAACTAACCCAAATTAAGCTTTTATCAATTGTTAATGTTATCCCTCTCACTTTTAAAACCCACAGCTTTCTAGTGCAGGACATGCCAAGACCTAAAGTTGAGCGTCATCTCCTAGTAATATCTGTGCCTGATCTTCTCACAGTGCAAATAAATACAGTTGTACCTCAGAAGTCAAACGCCTTGCGAGACGAACATTTAGGCTACTGAACTCCACAAACCCAGAAGTGGTTGTTCCGGTTTGCGAACATTCTTTGGAACGTGAACGTCCGTAGAAGCTTCCACGGCTTCCAATTGGCTGCAGCAGCTTCCTGCAGCCAATCGGAAGCAATGCCTTGGCTCCCAAACATTTTGGAAGTCGAACGGACTTCCAGAACGGTTTCCATTCCACTTCCGAGGTACCTATGTAATTCAAGATAACAACAGGAAGAAGAATGAGTATGCTATAATATTCATTGTGGAGGAAAGGATTTTCCTTCCTCCATGTTTAGCTCGGAAAGCAGAACAACCCATCCTTTCCCCATCAGCATAGAATTATGTGCACACATGTACATGAAATTCCTGGCTACCATATGGGTTAAGAACATAGGACTGAAAAGCTTATCTAGTCCAGCATGGTGTTCCAATAGAGGGCAACCAGATGTCTTTGGAAAGCCTACAAGCAAGACAAGAGCACTCCCTGTTCAACTTATTAAATATTATCACCATCATATAAAATTGAGTAAACTTCCCCCAAGTGTCTCCTCACTCTTCATCAATCACTGCTTCTTTGCAAAGCTGATTTTCTGGCCAGGAAGTGACTAAAGGAAACTTGTCTGCTCACCAAATACTTTCTGCCACTTGCTGAAAGAACATTTGTCTTCTCCTCTGGCCTTCGTACCCTCAGACATTTTGAATTCCTCATGTTAGTTTTTAATGATTCAGCATAAATTTATCTCTGAAATTGCAGGCACAGTTTTTCGCTAACACTCTAGCTCACAGGTACCCAGTCTGACATTCTGAGAGGTGGCTGGTATAAACACCCATCTGCCCCAGCCAGCATGTCCAAGCTGTGTCCTGATCCGCCAGCCCAAAGGTGGGCTCATGGGATGTCCAAAATGGCAGAGTGATCCATTCTAGTGCTTTACTATAAGAAATAGCAAGCTTACGGTAAATCAGCCTGCCAGGCCTTGCTGCCATTACAGACGCAGGACTGACAACACAGCAGTTAGAGCAGACCCTCCAAGTGTCCCTATTTTCCAGCGACATTTCTGGATTACAGACGTCATCCTTGATTCTGCTTTGATCCAGGAATGTCCTGCTGTTCCTTAGGATGTCCCTATCTTCACTGGATAAATGTTGGAGTGTATGGAGTTATGCTACTCCCAAGCCAAGGAGATAAGTAACTTTTAAGTAACTACAACTCCAATCACCCTTAGCTAGCAAGACCAGTGGTCAGGGGTGATGGGAATTGTAGTCCAAAAACAGCTGGAGACCCAAGGTTGGCAAACACTGCTTTAGAAGACATCTGAAGGGCAGCCCTGTAAAGAGAGTTTTTTATTGTTTAATGTCTTATTATGTTTTTTAAATATGCTGGAAGCTGCCCAGAGGGCATATGGGCAGAATAGAATAATGATAATGGAATAGTATGCCCCTATTTTCATCAGAGAAATGTTGGAGGGTATTTGAGAGGGCGGCATGACTTTTCCGCACCCAAGCAAATGTTTATACAGCCTTTATACAGTTTTCATTTTGCCCAGAAACTGTCATCACACCTGGCCTGAGAGGCCATAGGTAGCAGTTATCCAAAGCTTCTCCTTTCTCTGAGCCTAGAGTCTAGCATCCCAAGGTCCACAAATAAGCACAGCATCAATGCCAGCCAATTGTTGTTTAGTCATTCAGTTGTGTTCGACTCTTCATGACCCCATGGACCAGAGCACGCCAGGCATTCCTGTCTTCCTGCCAGCCAATTAGCACATATCAAAGTAAGGAAACATACACATATATGAGCTCATTCTCACAACAACTACCAATTACAGTGCTACCTCTAGTTACGAACTTAATTCATTCCGTTCTTCACCTGAAACTGTTCTTAACTAGAGGCATGCTTTCGCAAATGGGGCCTCTTGCTGCAGCTGCGCCGCTGGCACACGATTTCCGTTCTCATCCTGGGGCAAAGTTCTCAACTCGGGGTAACTCTTCCAGGTTAGCGGAGTTTGTAACCTGAAGCGTTTGTAACCTGAGGCGTTTGTAACTCGAGGTACCACTGTATTTGGGGGGTTATCTTGACTACCCAGATGCTGTCTGCAGCTCTTCCAGAACATTTCACTTTGGTTCAACACAATGGGTCAGGGATTGTGGGAGTCCAACAGCCCCAATAAGACATCACACAAGCTATTCCTGCACAGGATTATCTTTTAAAAACGCGACATTTCAGGTTATTTTAAAGAAAAGAGGGGAAGGACTGCAGGAAGAGAAACATTATTTCCTTGTTTAACAGAATTTATATACCACTTAATCATCCATAACCTTTAAGCAATTTGCATAGAATGTTAATTACAAACTTAAGTAGATATTGAAAGCACAAATATCATTTGTCAGTATGAAGTCCGTATCGAAATGTCATCGTCAGGCTCTCTACTTACACAATAAAAACTGATTATCAGAGTCCAATTAAACAAATTATGTCTCACATAACTCAAACTCTCCCAGTGAAGGGCAAATTAGGAACTCGGAGGGAGAACTAAATTTGATTTACTGCTTAAATAACATTGGTGGCATTTGCACTTGTAGCTAAGTACCCTAAATTACTCATGAACTCTTTTTCTAGAGACTTCCATGAAACAATTGATCTCAAAAGTCACAAAAGTTAAAACTAGACACATAGTGTCAATGGCATCACAGGAAGCAAAGTCATGAAATAATAAAGCTGTAACATGGGGGGAAAAACCATGAAATATGGAAGTACCGGTAACAGATCGATCTAGCAGTAACAATATCTAACTATTCAGAAATCTTACTCATGGGTTCTCCCAGTGCATGAGGGGATGGAGGCTAGTGCTGTTGAAGTGTCTGGATACTGCTTACTTAAAGGAGGAAGATGTTTAGAGGAGGAACTGTATTGGATTAATATTTAGTGACAGGGAAGGAATATGTAAAAAAAAAACCAACAACACCCCAACAACAACACATTGAGATGAAATCCATCCTGAATCCACTCTGTCACTTTTTAAAGCTGAGAAACCTTGGACACACTTGCATCTGGCTAAGAAAGAATTTCCTTGTTATAAATGCTTCACTGTTATTAGCTTTCAGAGGCAGCCCATCCGTTCTCATAACCATGGCTTGGGTATCATTTATTTCAGTTCCCATCAGTGAAAAGAAGATATAACTTGTCATAGGCTTTAAAGGCTCATGAAACAGACAAAGTTATTTCCTTTCTCCCCTCTTTCCATCCCATTCAAGATAATTCTGAGGCAGCACCAAGCTGACAGGAATTATTCCTTTCTTTACAGGCCAAGGAAATGATACTCTTTATATACAGAAAACAGAAGTCAATCCCCTCTCCCACAGAAACATAAGAAGCTGCTTTATCTCACATCAGAACATCCATCCATCTAGCAGAGACTGTCAGGCAGTGGCTCCTAAGGCTTCAGGCAGGAAGGAATATTTCCCCAGCCCTACCTGGAGACACCAGGGATACAACCTGGGATCTTTTGCATGCATAGCAGAACTTCATTGATCAAGGGTGGGGAAGGTGACATGAATTCATGACAAAATTATTCTGATATGAATAAACCTGGTTCAGACTTCCTGGGCTAATTGTGTCTACCAGAACTTGGTTCTCCATCAGCTTACAAGGCTGTTTTCTTTTCTTTTTAAAGTATCAAATGCACATTTGAGAGAAAACACATATAGAAATAAGTTTTAAACATGTTATCACTATCAGTGGCATGCAGTCAGTGGACTAGGGAGACTAAGCTAGTCCCCTAAATGTTTCCCTGGTTCCCAGAGCCCAGGAAGCTTCTGCCCGGCTTGGGGACAGAGGCACGATGCTCACGTACAACGTCACACTTATGGCATGATCTCTCTCTCTCTCTCTCTCTCTCTCTCTCTCTCTCTCTCTCTCTCTCTCTCTGTCTCTCTGACACACACACACACACACTCCTTGCCCTCACAAGCTGGCACCTCTGACCCTAACTGTTCCTTTACAAAAAAACAATCACCACACGCCACTGATCACTATTAATCTTCACTATTTTATTTTTTAAAATCGCAGCTTAGTGAGGAATTGGGATGAAGCAGACTTATAGATGAACACCTAAGAAAAGAACATGAACTGGAAATAGACAGATTCTCCCATTCATGCATAAGAGAGCTCTTTAGTGTATACTAAACTAGTGGTACTCTCCTAAGTTGATGTTAACTTGTGGTAGGGACGCGGGTGGCACTGTGATCAGAAGGTCGGCGGTTCGAATCGCCCCGACGGGATGAGCTCCTGTTGCTCTGTCCCAGCTCCTGCCAACCTAGCAGTTCGAAAGCATGCCAGTGCAAGTAGATAAATAGGTACCACTGTGGCGGGAAGGTTAATGGTGCTTCTGTGCACTCTGGTTTCCATCACGGTGTTCCATTGCTCCAGAAGCAGTTTAGTTATACTGGCCATATTATCTGGAAAGCTATCTGTGGACAAATACCGGCTCCCTTGGCCTGAAAACTGAGATGAGAGCTGCAACCCCATAGTCGCCTTTTGACTTAACTGTCCAGGGGTGCTTTACCTTTTTTTTTTTTTTTAACCTGACTTGTGGTGAATGTGTGCCAAAAGGTTGATGACCCTGCAGTGGAGGCTTCAGCAACAGCCGACCACATTCCAGTAAGCTGTAGTGAAAATGTTGTTAGGAAGCCATCACTGCTGGCTGCTCGTGCCGACTATGTGATATATACATATCCATGCCTATCATTTTCTGTCATTAACTAGGACTCTGTCTCTCTCTGTGTGTTGAAATTGCGACTGTATTTCTGATGTTCCTACATCTGAAGTTGGTCCCATACTATATGAGCAGCAATAGAAAAGACATAAGAGCTTCCTGAGTGGAGAATGCAGCCGCCATCATTCAGAGAGTGAGTGGGAAATTTCGATTAGATAGTATTTATGATATTTTTTTACAGGCGTAAAATTCGGATCTCTGCTAGCAGGCATTTATTTTGTTCAGTTTTTGTTGTGAAGTTGTGTTGGCTTTTGAAGATACAGCATCCGCCGGGGTCATTGCTCAAAACTTGCATTTTTATGGAGGCACACCATTTCCAAGAAAAACAAAAATACCATAATTCATTTCAGAAATGCAATACAAGAGAGACCTACTCTCAAAACTAGTTTGAGCAATATAGTAGGAAGGATTTTGACAGGGTGGTTTAGTAGTATTTGCTTTGCGGTATTAAAGGCTCTTGGCCTGAGGATTAGGTTTATTAGCCGGTGATAAACATTTTACAGCCCCCAGAACAGTAGTTGGTTTTAACCCCACATAAGATTTTCAGGGATAGCTATTCTTTGAGAATACACCTTAAAATGACTGTTTTTGACTGGGAAGAGGCAGATGAATTGATCCTTTACCTTTTTCTGATGTACAAAACATTTAATTTGGCATTTCATTATATACAACTTAATTAAGAGTTGTGTCAGATGAATGTGTAAATTCATGTTCAGAAGGGGGAGCAAGACCACTATCTCTGCCCAGCAATTTCTGCATGCTCATTATATAAATCCATATGTTTATACATAGGTCCTCTTTCCACAATCAGCAATGCTGTCTGTTGATGTGTTTCTTCCTTTAAAAAAAGAAAGTAATACCTACCTGCCAGATGGACTCATCAATGTTTTCTACTGGATGTAAGAGATGATTTCAGATGTTCCTTTTCATTTTTCATTTTATTTTTTTGCAGGGAGTTACCTAATAACATGAGTTTCCTAAATGACTCATGATTGACTCACCAAACAAACCTACCCATAGCTTTGTAATCATTATCAGAGGCCCTACTCATTGTGCTTCCTGCAAGGAAGTGTGGAAAGTCACAATGAGAAAACAGGCTTTTTTTTTTGTTTTTGAGTGGTGGCTCTCAGTTGTCAGCTGTCAAACTCTCCTGCCACAGGGTTGCCATATTTTAAAAAGTGAAATTCCGGACACAAAAGTTGTTGAGCTTTTGAGCTATTTTTAATGAAACACACCAAAATCTACACTTCCGAAGTGGGCTGCCATATGTCCGGATTTTCCTGGACGTTTCAGCGATTTCCGCCCAGACGCTGTTTACATGGGCCGAATACCTTTGTCTGGGAAATTCTGGATGTATGGCAGCCCTATCCTGATACCAACTTACAGGTATTTCAGTCATTTGGATTTTATTGTATTTCTATAAATTTTAATTTGTTGTAAACAGAGCTCTTTTCTTGTGACAGTACTCACCAGTATAGAGTACCATAACTCCCCCCCGCCCGCCTCTGGCAGCCATTTTGTGCTGACACCCACAGCAGTTATATCAATATGTTAGTAGTGGCACCTTTTTTAAAAAGCACTGGTTGCAAGTAGTTTTGAGACTCTTTCTGTAAAAGTGATGAATAAATAAAAATAACTGTTTGGTGCAGAATAAAGACCACATTTCCACACCAGCTGAGAGGATGCATTTGATATGAGGCACAGCCATAAATGAGTGTATTCTATGGGCACATTATTCTTACAGGCTCGTTTGTTCGTTGAGGTTGTTGTTGCCTAGCAGCTATAGGATCTTAAGGGGAGAGCTTAACTCTGAGACAGGCACATATCCTTGACTTTACTACTGCAAGACCAGGACTAAATCTTTCTCTTTTCACTTTTAGTGTGAGTCTGTGACAAATATTCCACTCACCTTCCCAACTTCTGGGTAGATAGGCAGGCTTTTTTTCTATAGAGTGGATGAATGTATCGATGATTGGATGCTGCCCACATATAACTACTATGTAACTCATTGTTTCAAGCTATATACTCTCTTTCTTTTCCTTGTAAGTTCTTTAGTGGGTGTGAGGGTTAAGGGTATAACACACACTGAAAACAACACATGTACTTCTTGGCATCAAATATTTCAATTCTCTCAGAAGCATATGTTGAGGGCCATGTGTGCAGTGGGAATGTGTATGTGTCTTCAGACATACATATGGAACATTTCCATGCACAACCCCAAGTAGGGGAAGCACTGGTGGGAGCTTACTGTAGACCATGGCATACTTTGAGGTCTCCACCATCTATGATCCTAAACTACAAAAGTCACTCTATATCCCAGCCATGGACATGGAAGGAAGGAGTTAGGATTGTCTTGGGTCAAAGGCCTGTAGGCCTGTCCTTCTCTCTCTCTCTCTCTCTGTGTGTGTGTGTGCATAGATGATAGATAGATAGATAGAGATAGATGATAGATAGATAGATAGATGATGATAGATAGATAGATAGATAGATGATAGATAGATAGATAGATAGATAGATAGATAGATAGATAGATAGATAGATAGATAGATAGATAGATACCGGTAGATAGAGTGGTACCTCTGGTTATGTACTTAATAGGTTTCGGAGGTCTGTTCTTAACCTGAAAATGTTCTTAACCTGAAGCACCACTTTAGCTAATGGGGCCTCCCGCTGCCACTGCGCCGCCACACTGCCCGATTTCTGTTCTCATCCTGAAGCAAAGTTCTTAACCCGAGGTAATATTTCTGGGTTTGCAGAGTCTGTAACCTGAAGCATATGTAACCCGAGGTACCACTGTATATTGTTGTTGTTGTTTAGTCGTTTAGTCGTGTCCGACTCTTCATGACCCCATGGACCAGAGCATATTTATATGAGAAAAAAACATGAATTAATGCATTTTTGCATTAAGAAGTGGTTTGGAAAAACAAAAACTTGCACAGAGAAATGTCACAAAATCATTTTCTTACTCGTGAGGTTGTGAACCTCTTTAATGATTTCCCCCCTCTTCAGAACTCTACGGGAATCAACAGAAAGTAATTTTAAAAGGCAATAGGGGTGACAGAAGTAAGTTAGCCCTTCTCTCTCCCTCTCCCTCTCTCTATTTTTTTAAGGATATGTTCGATCCCTGACTTCTATGGAGTTATTTATCCTTACAGGATATAATGATTCAGTTAATTAAGCAGCATAATAGAAAGTCCAGTCAACTTCATTCCTCCTCATCTTAAAGTGCTTTGAATGTTACCTGCATGTGTTGTAAAGGCATATCCAGAACTTCCAAGTGAACTGTATTCAAGCTGAAGGTCAAGCAATTCAATGTGATATGTTGCCATCATACAAATGCGCATTTCTGAGTCTTTATGAAGTGACAGTGAAAAACCATGGAGCAGAAATAAAAAACATTGGGACAGGACTACCATACCATATGTGTGCGACAGTGATCTTTTCATGGATTCCTTAACCTCACTTTACTTAGAAAAGGATGCTCACATGACAATGGTTTCCTTCAATAAGATAGGTAAAGATAAAGGGACCCCTGACCATTAGGTCCAGTCGTGTCCGACTCTGGGGTTGCGGCACTCATCTCGCTTTATTGGCCGAGAGCCGGCGTACAGCTTCCGGGTCATGTGGCCAGCATGACTAAGCCGCTTCTGGCGAACCAGAGCTGCGCACGGAAACGCCGTTTACCTTTCTGCTGCAGCAGTACCTATTTATCTACTTGCACTTTGACGTGCTTTCGAACTGCTAGGTTGGCAGGAGCTGGGACCGAGCAATGGGAGCTCACCTCATCGCAGGGATTCGAACCGCCGACCTTCTGATCAGCAAGCCCTAGGCTCTGTGGTTTAACCCACAGTGCCACCTGGGTCCCTCAATAAGACAGGGCCCATTAAAAATAAAAATAAAAGTAAGTCTTCAGATGGTTCCAGAGGGCCTGTAGAAAAGTTTGTCCCTAAAGGTCTCTAAATATAGCCACGTTTTTCAACACACAGTAGTGCTTATTAATATCCCAATCTCAGCCATTTTGTTTCATTCTCTGTTGTTTTATGTATAAAAAGAGAAGACTTCTCCCCAACACAACTATTTAATCTTTATTAAAACATGTTGAAAAATACCCAGAAAGGAAAACTTTTGGGTGCTGTCAAGGGACCACCAGTACTGAGAATCAGCTCAAACGTCTTTAGAAATTCTTATTCTGCTGATAAGGGACTTGCATAATGAAAAGCCTTGGTTTGTTGCTTGGGGGGAAAGAACAAAAAAAGAAAGAATTGAAATGCTTTTAGGCTAAAAGAAGAATCCCCGCAAGTGTCAGTTGGGAATGGGTCATTTCATGAAGAAGGGGAGGGCGGGGAGAAGAGAGTGGGGGAGAACGAATAAAAAGAACATCGCCAAATATAGCTGGGACAACAGATGAATTCCTAGAATTTCAGAGCAAGATCTAAAGGTAAAAAAAAGTACATTGTAGAATGAATAGCCTATTTATTGATATTCCGCTCTCATGCTGCACTCAGGCAGACAAAGGAAAATGTCAGATGCTTTTGTAGGGATTATTGAGGAATGTGTTTTACCTTCTCTGCTATTCTCACACTATTTTAGCACTGCCTGGTATATGACTCACTAACCTGGTTGCACCTCACCAGTCATGGACAGTGCTCTGCTAGGTGCTTGACAGACCTCTGTGTCTTCTTTGTCCAACTGCCAGGTGGTAGCCTGCAGTGCCAAATCATTTGTACCTTTTTGCTGCAAACAATTAAACAGACCCTTTCTCAGTCTGTACCAACTCTTCTTCCTGCTCACTGACATTCTCTTTGCTATCAAGGACTCTGGCACTTATGAACTCAAGTCTCATTCAGGACTAAAGTCGGGGGCGAGGATTCAATTCAGTTTGCATTTAGAACTGAATTCACACTTCCCCAAGTGTGGAAACACAACCATCCTTCCAGATTCACGCTTCTCCACATTTTGCTCTTCTCCGCGCAAGTAATGCGTACAAAATTGCATATACCAGGTGCACAGTGTGCACATAAATGCATATATTACTGAAATAGCATACAAAATCCATTATATATAATTAGAGGAAATTCCTTAGGAGAAACATGTGCATTGAAAATTCACACTAAAATGCTGGCGAATTTTCTTGAAGCCTTTTCCCAAAAAGCGATGTGGAAGTGTGGAGAACCAATCTTAATAATGGAAAAATTAGAAATTGAGATGAATCAAAACTGACATATTTCCCCATACCTGCTCATGACCTAACTGCACAACACCTTAAAAGTGTAGTGTGCAGTACAGTACAGTCAGTGTGGTGTAGTGGTTAAGAGCCGTAGACTTGTAATCTGGGGAACCGGGTTCGCGTCTCCGCTCCTCCACATGCAGCTGCTGGGTGACCTTGGGCTAGTCACACTTCTTTGAAGTCTTTCAGCCCCACTCACCTCAAAGAGTGTTTGTTGTGGGGGAGGAAGGGAAAAGGAGATTGTTAGCCGCTTTGAGACTCCTTTGGGTAGTGATAAAGCGGGATATCAAATCCAAACTCTTCTTCTTCCTCCTCCTCTTCTTCTTCTTCTTCTTCTTCTTCTTCTACAGTCGTACTTTGGTTTTCAAACAGCATAGTTATTGTATGTTTTGGATCCGAATGCTGCAAACCTGGAAGCGGCTGTTTCAGTTTGCGAACTATTTTTGGAAGCCGAATGTCCAACGGGGCTTCCGCAGCTTCAGATGGAAGCTATGCTTTGGTTTCTGAAAGTTTTGGAAGTCGAACGGACTTCCGGGACGGTTTCCTTTCGACTTCCAAGGTACGACTGTATTATTAAATTACTACTAAATACTAGGAGAGACCATCAGAACCAGACAGTGCAGGGAACCTGCCACAGCACTTTGTTACTGGACTTTAACCTGCCCCTTCCCAGCAAGAAGAGAGTGGGGAAATCCCCTCTCCTCACAACAATCACTATTAGAAATGGAGGGTGGTTTTTTTAAAAAAAAAAAAAAAAATCAGAATTGTGGTTGGGAAGCAAGGATTAAACCTCCTAGAAGAATGTGTATATCCGAAGAATGGATGCATTTTTTGGACTGTTTAAAGAAATATTGCTTTTTGATGAACGTGCGAGCAGAATTTGAGCTATGAGCAACAGAAACAATTAGATTATAATATTGTGGTTATGGTTTAATAGAGAGAAGGTAGGGTGCAGCAGAAGGGGGGGAAATAACTCAATGGAAAATGGGGCAGGAAGTCAATAAAATATAAGAGAAATTGTGTTTTGATTGCATATGTTTAAAATGTTGAAACTGAATAAAACATAATGGAAAAAAGAATGTTTATATCAGAGAAAATTGTGTCGAAAATTGTGTCTACAGTAAGCCGTAAACTTACACACATTTAACTTGTGCTCATTTAGCTTTAAGTGCTTGGCAAATAAATAAATAAATAAAATGGAAGAAAAAAGACTTTCACAATCCCACCTGCCATTGAAGCCTATGTGTTGTGATTATATGTGATTTTAGCTTGGGACACAGTCCCCAGACTGTAACCCACCCTCCCTAATTTGGAGGCTTTCTGTATAAGAAGGAATTTGTACTAAGATGCTGGTAAATTTCCATGAAGACTTTAGAAAAAAAAGAGACCCATAAAGTGATGTGGATATGTGGAGAAATGTGGAAAAATTAAAAACGAAGAGAAACTGTATTGAACAGATTTGTCCATCCGTAGCTGGAACGACACTACAATGTGACATAACATTTTTCTGGAGGCATTGCTGGAGAAAACAGATGGGAGTTCATTAAAAAAGCAGGTGACTGTTAAAACCTACTCTGGATTTCTCACAGTAATGACTTGGTTTTATTTCCCTTTGCTCTTTGCTTCTATGTAGCTGAAATGCTTAATTCCTGCCATAGGGCACTTTCTTAAGCTGTATAGGAAATGCCACTGCCACATTAAGACTGTAAAGCCCTCGCCATATCTCTAGGCTGCTCAATTGTCATTTTTCAACACATTTTCTAGTCTGCATTTTTATTTCTCACATCCTTTCTAAAGGCATCCTTTGCAATTAGATTGATTCTGGAAGGTGATGTTTTTGCCATTCATGTTTTGAAAATTCAGCTACACCTGCTGTTAAAATAACTTTGTTGAATCATCCGTCCCTTTCAGTGAATCTAAGCTGTTTAAATAAATGTTTGAAATTTCTCTCTCTGCATAACAGGTGGTTCAATGCCATCAAATGTATTTCTTATTCCAGTCCAGTTGAAAGCATGCTATTGCATATGTGAACAATGCATAGAAAAATGTTTTGTTCCTATAAGTAGATGCCGAGAGAACACACCATATTGTACTTGCTTGTCTCAAAACAATGAAATGCATCAGTGATTCATTTTCTTAAAAACCTGACTCCTTGTGAGTTTACGGGTTGTGCTATATAAAAGTAACCAGTTCAGACTCTATTTCAGTGCTTTGGAAACAGCCCACTTCAATCCAAGGAATTTATTCAGTTTGTGTCTACTTCATTTCTTCTTTCCATTCAGTGCTTGGAAATAAAAAAAAAACCACAAGGTATTATTTCACAACAGGTAGATAGTTAAGAACTTAGGCGGCTTCAGCGGCGGGTGCCTGACACTCCCCAGAATTTGGTGCCCGGGTGCCCTGCACCCCTTGCACCCCCAGGTAAAGACAGCCCTGAGCATACTCCATGCACAATGAACAGATCACCTGGGACAGTCCACACACTGACATTTGCAGGCAGAAGAGCTCAAACACACAGTTGCAAATTCCTCAGTGGATACAACAGACCTAGTGCCAAGCCAGGTCAGAATAAAGTCAAAAACACATTTTCGTTTCTGCTCAGGTATGCCCACAGTGGGTCAGCACACCCCACCAAAAAAGAACACATTTAATTCTCTTGAGGAGGCAATCTTCAAAGGGCTTCTGCCCAAGTGAATGGCAAGAGGTGTTAGTGTGTGAATGACCCTTTGCTCCCTTCACTAACAAAGAAACATAAAATCCCATAAAAGGGACTGGTCAGAAGGGACAGCTTTAGATGCTGAGGTAAAAAATTTAATGTCATAGTGTCAGGCCTCAAATCTGCAGGGAGTTCTAAGCCTGTGGCCTGAGAACTATTCGGCCTGCCTGTGTACACTGAACTCTAAACAAAGGGAGAAAAATACAAGCTAACCTAACCTGGATGGGGAAAGAAAGAAAAAATGGGGAAAGAGCAATAAGCCGGGTCAGGGTTTCTGTCCGGTCTCAGCAATAAGGGAGCATAATTCTAGTTCAGGTGCTGTTAAGTAAAATTCCTGATGCCCGCAATCTCAATGTTGTCGAGTTTTTTTTAGGAGAAACCTACACACACACCAAAAATAGTGATTGTAAGCTTTTTGAGCTGTTTCTGCTACTTTTTCCATCGCATGTGGCAGCCTAGGTGCTGTGCAGGGTAGCAAGCAACCCCCATGCGCACCTGAATATCTGATGTGGGGGCTTGACATGTAAACCTACCTAAGCATCCTTTATTCTCTCCCCCCCCTCTCTTTTTAAAATAAAAGATAGAATGGTTTGCATCTGGTGAGGGCAAGGCCATGTAATTAAATGTAAAAAAATAAAAAATGTAATTGTTTCATCACAAGAAAACCTTTAAAATAAATACCGTACTTTTCCGTGTATAAGAGTGTTTTTTCCTTTAAAAATCATGCTAAAAAGTGGGGGTCGTCTTATACATGGGTAGTGCATAGGGTGGAAGTTTGATTGGTTGTTGCATCAATTGGTGGTGTTGATTGGCTGACGCTCTGACAGTTGGGCAGGCGATTGGCAGCTTCTGCGGCGATAGGACAGACGGGAGGCGGATTTAGTGATGAGTGCAGGTGAGCGATTTTTGGCAATCCCCCCTAAAAAAAACTCAACAACTCTGTGCCATCTCCCCCCATTTTCTTAAATTTGAATCCCCCAAAATAGGAGGCATCTTATATACGGGGGGCGTCTTAAAGACGGAAAAGTACGGTAATTTTTTTATAGGAAAAATGAGGATTTTAGCCTAGCTTTCACCCTGACACACAAACCTTTTATATGCAGGGCGTTGGGGGGGGGTCGATCAAACATTCAACACCTCCCCATGAACACTTGGTACAGTTGAAGAGACAGTGGCATAGCCAGCCGCTTGGCTGCTGGGGGCGGCAAGACAAGCGGCACCCTCTGGGGGCGGGGCATCGCTCCGTAGCATTTGTGTCGTGACGTCACGACGCATGCGCTACGGAGTGCAGTCTGCTCCTCGGCCGCCGCACGGTTTTTTTCTCCCTTCCTTCTCTGTGCCCTGGTTGGGCAGAGACGCGGGGGCGGGCCAGTGAGGCGTCATGCTTGTGACTGGCATGATGCCCCTCACTGGCCCGCCCCCACGGCTCTCCCCAACCATGGCACAGAGAAGGAAGGGAGAGAAAAAATGTGCGGCGGCCGAGCGACTGAAGCCAGCCGTGGCGGCAAGCGGGTTTTTTTGGAGTTGCTGATTGTGGTGGTGGGGCGTTCAGAGTGTCACCCCCTAGAAGGTGGAACCCGGGGCGGGCTGCCCCCATCGTCCCGCCCCTGTGAAGAGAGCATCATCATGTGATCTTTTATTTCTACAGATCAGGCTACTCTACAGCTTCCCCTTGTTCCCTGCCCTAGGCTTCTCTGGCTTTTGCTTCAACTTACTTTATGCAACTTTGACTTAACTGATTCCAAGACTACCTCCGTTACACAGGAGCTAGGATTGTCACGCAGCACTGTCCTAAAGCAACATGTTATGTTTCACCATTAAAAACCTTCACGGTTTCCTCTAAAACAGGGACAGTGAACTTCAGATGAACTTGAGTGCCAGGCATTTATTTATTGGAACAGATTTTATATCGCTTCTCTCTGGCAAAGTCGAAGCCATTTTCACATAGAAGCCCTGGATAGACAAATATGGGGGTGATCAATGAACAGATCAATGGTGGGGTGGAGTTAACACAGGAGTTAACGTTTGCAAAGGCAAAATTGCGCAAAGTCAGGGAGACTCCAGGAACCCATGTAGCTATCCCTACCTTACAGGGCTCTGGGAAGCTCACATGGCCACATGAGATCCTCCCACAGCCTTCGAGAAGGATCGCTATGTTTTGGTTCGTGCATTGGCTCAGAAAGTGCCAAGTAAATAGGTTTGTTTTAAGATGCAAACTGAATTGAATTTATCCTCCATCTCCAGGTCTTATCTCCAGGCCTGCAGTATTTGTACAGAAATACCACAGAAACATAATAAACTGCCCTGTTTATTGTCTATGCTGACTTAAGCATAGGGTTTTAGTCAGGGGATGCCCGTTAAGCACAAGAGACATGGTATGCCGCTTGTTCAGGATTGCTAGTTATGCTTTTGGACCATTTATATTGTGTATTCGTCCATTTGTGGGCTCGGGTGACATTATAGGAATAATCTTGACTACACTTTGAAGGTGCTTCGGAAACTGCAACTAATCCAGATTGCGGCAGCTAGGACCATATAACACCAGTCCTAAAGGATCTTCATTAACTTCCACTACATTTCCGAGCACAGTTAAAAGTGTTGCTGCTGACCTTTAAAGCCCTAAATGACCTCGGCCCTGCATACCTGAAGGAGTGTCTCCACCCGCATCATTCATTCACTGATATCTAGCTCCAAGGGCCTACTGGAGGTTCCCTCACTGCAAGACGTGAAGCTGCAAGAAACCAGGCACAGGGCCTTCTCGGTAGTGGTGCCCACCCTGTGGAATGCCCTCCCATCAGATAAACAACTATTTGACTTTTAGAAGTCATCTGAAGGCAGCCCTGTTCAGGGAAGTTTTTTTTATGGTTGATGCCTTATTGTGTTTTTGATATTTTGTTGGGAGCAGCCTGGAATGTCTGGGGCAACCCAGTCAGATGGGTGAAATAATAATAATAATAATAATAATAATAATAATAATAATAATAATAATAATAATGAAAGAGGAGGAGGAGGAGGAGGAGGAGAAGTTAATTTAAGGCTGAAACACTTTGTTGTTTTAACAATCCAGGATTGCAGTGACTCTAGATCAGTGATGGCTAACGTTGACACCCCAGATGTTTTGGAACTACAACTGCCATCATCCCTAGCTAACAGGATCAGTGGTCAGGGATGATGGGAGTTGTAGTCCCAAAACATCTGGAGTGTCAAGGTTAGCCATCACTGACCTAGATACAGCATCAAAAGTTAAGAATTAGAGATCCCATTTTCAAAATATAGATGAAATGTTCAATACACAAAGTCCAGGCAATTTTTTTTTTTAAAAAAATATTTTCTAATAGAATGAAGGAAAACATAAATACAAGTGTGTGTTTCTTTCTCTTTTTTTTACAAAAAGGCTGATGTGTGTTCGAAAAGGGAATCTCATTGCATTTCCCATTTCTTTGGACTCAGATTTGGTAGAAGCAAAGCGGTAAAAACACTGCTTTGTTTTGTAATGGAGCTTTATGCAAATGAAGGACTTAGTGTTATCATGAATGTAACATAAAAGAGCGGGGGGAGTCGCTCAGACCTCTTTGGCCCTCCAGTCTGTATATGCAAAATCAATTGTGTCTTGCTTCCAACCGAGGAGCTGGGATGTTAGGAAGGATTTAGTATAGTAGAAAATAATTTAGAATTAGCATTCTCTTTCCTTTCAAACACCTTTTCTTCCTCGTTGCTTTGTAGTTTCCTGTGATCTGTATAATCTGCAGCTTTTTAAGAGTTTCGCGGTTTTACAGGAACAGAACAGTGCACTGGATTTACTAATACTTCTGATAACAGGATTGATAGATTTACTCCTTGGCTTATAACAATCGCTGAGGCACCAGAAGTGCTTTGGAGGTACCCACTTCAGTTTGGGGTGCCTCACACAGATCTGTTTTACTTCAGACTGGTCCAGAATCTCTCCAAAGCAGCCTGCTTCATTCCGGGAGTTGCTCAAATCTGCTGCACACAAATTAAAAAATCTGATATATGCAAGGGTACAGATAACTAGGACTGGAGGCTGAATTCAAGCCTCTGTAGCGCCTCCTAGGGGTTCTGGGAACTTCAGCCCTTCCAATAAAATATTTGAGTATCTAAACCCGGAGTCTATCTCTCTCCCATGGTACAAAGACCAAGTCCAGCTGTCCTGGCAGTGGCAAATGTTGGCTCACATTTTTTTAAAAACACACACACACACACAACACCACACACACACACAACAAAAACAGTGTGACAAAATCCCCTAAACTTGTAACCTTAAGGGTTTGCTCTCTTTCCCACTTGTGAGGAGTTAGACACCAGCCTAGTAAACATAAATGCTAGAGAAGAAAAGCCATTTAAGAGACCATAAAATGGCTTGTAAATGTACATTGTGTTTGGCTGCCTTTGTGATGGATCTATTTTCTTTCTTTTTTTCAAATCATTTTTATTAAATCTTCCCAAACACAAAATAATATCAATATCAATTAATCCATATAGTCCAATTAATTCTATTTTCACCACAATGGTTTAGAACACAGCTGTAACCATAAGACACTGGCAGCTGCCTTATACCCATTTGCTCCTACATGTCTTCTGGGATGTGCCACAACACAAGTCATATGACCTGAACAAGAGCATGGTGCCCCAAAACACATTTTTTTGGGGGGGGGCTGCATGCTCTTGTGCATTTTGGGGTGCCGTGTTCTCGCTTAAGAGTATGCCCCCCAATGGGATGTCCTGATTTAATTGAGACAGTTGAAAGGTATGCTGTACCAAGTTTGCCTAGCTCAGTATTTGTCTACTCTGACCGGCAGTCCTACCCTTGAAGATAATGATAATGATGATGATAATAATAATAATAATAATAATAATAATAATAATAATTTATTATTTGTACCCCGCCGATCTGGCTGGGTCTCCCCAGCCACTCTAGGCGGCTTTCAACAAATGTCAAAATACATAAAATGTCACAGATTAAAAACTTCCCTAAACAGGGCTGCCTTCAAGTATTTTCTAAATGTCAGGTAGTTGTTTATCTCTTTGATGGGAGGGCGTTCCACAGGGCGGGTGCCACTACCGAGAAGGCCCTCTGCCTGGTTCCCTGTAGCTTTGCTTCTCGCAGTGAGGGAACCGCCAGAAGGCCCTCAGCGCTGGACCTCAGTGTCTGGGCTGAACGGTGGGGGTGGAAACGCTCCTTCAGGTATACTGGACCGAGGCCGTTTAGGGCTTTAAAGGTCAGCACCGACACTTTGAATTGTGCTCGGAAACGTACTGGGAGCTAATGTAGATCTCTCAGGACCGGTGTTATGTGGCCCCGGTGGCCACTCCCAGTCACCAGTCTAGCTGCCGCATTCTGGATTAATTGCAGTTATAATAATAATAATAATAATAATAATAATTTATTATTTATACCCCGCCCATCTGGCCGAGTTTCCTCAGCCACTCTGGGCGGCTTCCAATCAAATATTAAAACGATACAGCATTAAATATTAAAAACTTCCCTAAACAGGGCTGCCTTCAGATGTCTTTTAAAAATAGGATAGCTGCTTATTTCTTTGACATCTGCTGGAAGGGCGTTCCACAGGGCAGGCGCCACTACCGAGAAGGCCCTCTGTCTGGTTCCCTGTAACCTCGCTTCTCGCAATGAGGGAACCGCCAGAAGGCCCTCGGCGCTGGATCTCAGTGTCCGGGCTGAACGATGGGGGTGGAGACGCTCCTTCAGGTATACAGGACCGAGGCCATTTAGGGCTTTAAAGGTCAGTACCAACACTTTGAATTGTGCTCGGAAACGTACTGGGAGCCAATGTAGATCTCTCAGGACCGGTGTTATGTTGTCCCAGTTTCTGGGTCACCTTCAAAGGTAGCTCCACGTAGAGCGCCCCACGTAGATTTCAGGCAGGAGTCCTCCCAGCCCTTCCTGGAGATGCTAGAAACTGAATGCATGTCCTTCTGCACACATTGAGCTATGGCCCTTCCTCATGTCATCATGTTAGTAGCTGTTCAGAGGTCTGTTCAGAGTTGTAGGTAGCCATAACCCAAACCTAGCAACGGATATGCCCTCTAGTTGAGGTCAGTGGCCAGAGCTCAGACCTTCAGCTGGAAGCACAAAGATTGGAGGAGCCTGGCGTCCTCTGCTTTCACCATTGACCAGGCCTGGCTAATCCAGAACTTTGGTACTGCATGCCCACCACAGAAGCTGGTGATGTATACCCCCATTACTTTCTGTCCCTAAAGAGGGCTCTGAGGCCTGAATATACATGTATCTTAACAGGCAGCTCCATAAAGAACTACACAACTATTAGAAGACATCTGAAGGCAGCCCTGTATCAGGAGGTTTTTAGTGTTTGACATTTTATTGTGTTTTTATATGTGCTGGAAGCTTCCCAGAGTGGCTGGGGCAACCCAGCCAGATTTGGTGAGGAATAATATAATAATAATAATGTTCTTCCCCAAACCCTGGAGTTTCAGGATTTGGCTGCTTGTGCAGTAGAGAGAGAAAGTGTAGAATAAACTCTGATGTCAACCACGAGCTTATTAAAATATG
The DNA here is from genome assembly GCA_034641385.1 of Darevskia mixta. NCBI lineage: Eukaryota > Metazoa > Chordata > Lepidosauria > Squamata > Lacertidae > Darevskia > Darevskia mixta. The sequence goes on from JAWWNH010000017.1 coordinate 15,096,045, forward strand.
GAGCTAATTTGTTTGAGAACTGCTAACAGCTTACATCAACCAGCAAGTTGCAACTGAATAAGACTCATTATTTTAATAGTCTAACTGGGAGCCAAGGGAAGATCCTGACATCTGGGCATTGTGTTTAGTGAAGTTCAGTGGTGCAGTGATGTGGCAGTTCAGTGAGCATTTAAGACTATGCTTGTTTTGTTTACAGACTCCCTGAGGGAAAACATGAAGAATATTTCCCCCCACTGTAGCCTGACTGACAATAATGGGTAGGGGAGAGAGGAGAGCATGTAAAATATAGAAATATATATATATGAAAGGGGGGAACTGAAATTATTATTATTATTATTATTATTATTATTATTATTATTATTATTATTAGGAAAATGGCATACCAGAGCTGTTGGTAAAGGAAAGAGCAACCAAACAATTTGGGAGCAGTTCAGGCAATTAACAGGCAGTTTGCTGATTCAAGAACATATGAAAAATTGTTATGCAAAATAGGCTCATTTGGGAGGTGGAAAAATAAGTCCCCTAGTTATCTAATTTGGACAGTAATACAATGAAGCAATAAACACAAGCTGGCACAACAAAGTCCCTGACTGTGAAATTTCAGTGAATAAAAATTTCCACATTCGTTTTATCCTTTCCTGAAAGCCACACTGAGAGTATGTGAAATAATTCACCCTGGGATACTGTGAGAGGAGGAGGCTGGCCCAGGAAACCTGCAGTGGAGAAATAACTATTACTAATGGGTAACAGGAATCCTTCAGGTAAGAAGAAGAAAATGTCATGTTGATAAAGTATACACCAAAGAGGTAAATTCTGTCAGAGTCAAAAGCTCTGCTAAGGGATTACAATATATTTGCTTTTGTCACTAAATTATGAGAGCGCTGGTTTTTCAAAATGCATGTCTCTTGACAGGGAAGCTACATGATACCTGATGGTAGCTGATGAAAAGCTTCCCACAGGAAGCTTTTCTGACCATGCAGATATTGTTAGACTACAGCTTGCGTCATCCCTGGCCGTTGACTATGCTGGTAGAGGGTGATGGGAGTTTGAGTCCAACGAACTGCCGACCTTCTGGTTGGCAAGCCCTAGGCTCTGTGGTTTAGACCACAGCGCCACCCACGTTGAGACTCCTTAGGGTAGTGATAAAGCAGGATATCAAATCCAAACTCCTCCTCCTCCTCCTCCTCCTCTTCTTCTTCCTCTTCTTCAGGAAAATGGGATGGGGCTGCCATTTTGTGGGTAGTCACACCCAAGCCATTTTTGTGGTAGCATTTTTCAAAATCCAAGAAGCATCCATTATCCCCAAAATAGTGAGGACCCACCCAAACCGAACCAACTTTGGATTGAGTTGCATTTTTCTTTGACCCACCTATTTTAATTGGAGGTTTACACATGCATGTGGTTGGATTACACACAAAAACTAGTTTTATATGGTGTGGGCTCCACAGCAGCTCTTAATAATAAAGAGAGGAGCTGATTCTATCCCTCTATAGATAAAGCTTTTGCTCAATTCTCTTTTAAATCGATGGAAAGACCACCAGCGATTGATGGATAACGCCTTACCATTTATCTCTGCTAAGCCCATGATAAATGAGTAGAAACATCAAGGATTTGGTTCTAAACCATCTTCAGCTAAAGTAGCTGCGTTTCTTTCGACTCAGCTATTGCTGCATTACCATGACCCTGCCTGCCAGAGTGATTACTAACAGCATGGTTTGCAAGCATCCTAGCTTCAATTTAGGGATAAAAACAACCTTTAAACATGCTCTGAAGCTGAATCCATTTAAGCTCGCTGGTCCTCTGTATCCTCGACAGTACAAATAAATATACTGTGTACTTGTCTGAAAGCATTTGTACCTTCATTAGTAGGTTTGGAAAGCAGCAGCAGCAGCAAGTAGAATGCAATTTAGTTCAAATGGGTCTAGAGGGTGTTCATTACATGAATTCCTACCCGACAGATAGATGGTAAACCTCTAGGTCCAATGCACATTGCCATTTTAGGGGAGTGAGATGCAGCTTAGAAGATGCAGCTTGAAATTCGTCTTCCGGGCATACGATGGGACATTGTGTGTTTGTTTTAGCACACACACAAATCCTGATTTCTGCCTTCACTTCTTACTGTGCTATCGCCCAATCCTCTTGTTATTTATTTAGATTTTGGGGTCGTTGTTGCTGCTCAGTGCTATTTATACAAAGAGGGGGTCCAAGAAAAATGTTTGGGGTGGGGATTGGCCACAAGGGAAGTGTGCTCTTCAAGAGTAAGCAACAAGCCTCTCATGGCATAAAGTAGGAGGGGGTAGAACAGGCATAGGCAAACTCCGGCCCTCCAGATGTTTGGGACTACAATTCCCATCATCCCTAGCTAACAGGACCAGTGGTCAGGGATTATAGGAGTTGTAGTCCCAAACATCTGGAGGGCTGGAGTTTGCCTATGCCTGGGGTAGAAGATCAACTAAGATCTAGAGGTAAATTTCTGTATGATCTGTAGTGGCTCATCAAGGATTTCTGACTTCAATTTCTCTCCTTCTCCCATTTCCCCCCATTCTTAAGTTTAGTTCTCCACATTTTAACATCGATTTGCAACTTTAAAAAAAATTCTTCGTGAAAATTCATTAGCTAATTTCTCCCAAGTTGCACATTTTTACAAAGCAATTTTCTCCTAATATTATGCATTTCCCATATATACATTTGTATGAACACTTTACCCTGGTGAATGCATTTCCCCCCTACATATTACTTAACTGGGGAACAGCACTGCAAAATTCAAACAAGAGCGAATTTCAGGAGATGGCTGTGTTTCAGTTTTAATATAATACCAGAAAGCATGAATTAGATAAGTTCATATTCGAATGTGAACTCAGTTGCATTTCTTTCCCATCCCTACCGCTCGAGGATGGGAGGGTGGGTGGTCTAGTCCCTTCCCATTTCATACTGCTCAAAATTCTGCAATGCAGTTTTTCAACCCCATAAATGTGTGCATTAGGAGGAAAGCATTCATAAAAATATCAGTGGAGATAAAATACAAAAATGCACTGTACTTGATTAAAGCGTTTGTTTAAAAAAATGTATACATTAGGAAGAATGCGCACCAAAATACTGACAATTTTTTGGTGAGGACTTGGAAAGAAAAGAAAAATCACAAACAGATACAGAAATGTGGCAAACTGGACTTTAGATTGGGGGGGGGGAGAGAAACTGGGAGAAATCAAAACTGACAGACCCATCCATCTTTGCTCTGATGTGCCTTTCAGATGAGATCACAAACCATTTCTTCCACAAGGCCCATATAGGGCAATCTATCATAAAACACTGCCCTTATCACCTTGAGTTTAGGAAATCCAACCATCTTGTGCTCTGCTATGACGATGTAGGCCAACACTCTCATTGTTGTGGACCTCAGTGAGAAGAAAACTGTCAGTCTTTGGAAATTACATCACCTTTGCCTTATATGATTATAGTAATCTCTGTCCCATCATTCTCATGCAACCTCCTCTATCAAACTATAGTATGGAAGATTAAATTTTACCTCAAGTGGTTTTGGGTTTGTTATATATATATATATATATATATAGAGAGAGAGAGAGAGAGAGAGAGAGAGAGAGAGAGCAGTGGAGATCTCATAGCTATGAGTCACTTTCTGTGCTGTGCCTAATACAATATGCACTTACCAGTTAAACAGTTTGTGGTTCCCTCCCTTCCCAACCCCATCTCCACTTTATTTCATTCAGTGCTCATGGCCAAAGTTCTCGGTCATTATTAAATGTGTATTGGACATTATAAACTTGACAAACCCTTCACTGAAGGAGGCATATTTGGCGTATTGTGACTAGGTGACAGAGGGAGAGCTGATATACCATTATTTGGTTTTATTTAAATGAGGGTTTACTTAATTCATTGAGTTACATGCCATTCAGTACTTGGTTTAATTATAGCAGAGAGAGCTCATGACCCTGAAACAAAGACTCTTGTCAGCATTTCTCTGATCCTATTATCAAGAAACAGGCCATAAAGGATTCACACTGAGCCGAAAATCGGCACATTACAGATTATCGCAAATACATTTATTCTAAAAGTTTCTGAAATAACTTGTAGGGTTTTTTTTATAAAGGGGGTTAGGAAAACACCTGTTTCTCCACCAAGTTAATCTTTATGCATGTTCAAGAGTTCATTTCTTAGATTCTTTTATGATCGTGAGGTAATTATCAAACACGTTTTTTCTTCTTCCTATATGATAGAACTTTAAGTACCTTCCGCTTGATTTCAATTTGTATTTTTAATAGGCCAGGGAATAACAATTAATTAGGTTTAAAAGAGGGGAATCCTTCTAACCTGAATCAATTCAGCAGTGGGAAAAGCTAGCTAGGGGAGCTGCAGAAATACTCTTCGGATTTTTAAAAGAAAATGCTAGGAAACCAGGCAGGAAGAGCTCAGGCAGGTGTCAGCCATGGGACTGACCAGAGCACCAGAGCTCTGGCCACTGCCCAGGGTTGTCATGTACCCTTGAGTGGCCCCAAGGGAAGCAAAAGATCCAAAAGGAAAAAGAGCAGAGAAAGAGAAAGAGAGCAAAACAAATCTAACACAGAGCTGGGAACTTCAAAACACTGTGTGCTGGAGGACATGAGTTACCAATATTACTTTTTCTTGCTAAGAAACATTAGCTCTGTTTTCATAATGTTCCCATCATTGGTAATTAGTGGGAAACAATTTTCAAAGAACAGGAAGAGGCAAGAGTCTTTATCAACATTTGAGGAATGGGAAAGCAACAACTGAAATTTAATTTAACATACTTAGGGCTCTTTCAGACTGTCACTATTTTCAGACATGATTCAATCAAAATCTGGTTGTGCAATTAAAGCGGATGTGGTGAACATGTTCCACAAACCCCCACTTCCTTCCAAAATATTTGCAAGAAGGAAAGTAACTGGAAAATGCATTTGAAAGTGTGGGGTGACAATTGCTTGGTGCACGTCCTCACAAACTAATCAAGATGAATGCTCCATAAACAGCCAACATTGTCTACCCTCCTCACTAACTTTGTGCAAACGAAGGATGAATGCTCAATAAACTGACCATTTGCAGGTGACTTTAGCTGACCTACTTTAAACAAGTTTGGGAAGGAAGAATTAGCACAGTAGTGAAGTTACCATCAACTCCATTATGTTGGCACGGACTAAGTCATTGGAAAATGATTGACACAGAATTATGGCATCCATTTCCTATAGGAAGAGTTTGCTATTATATGACACCTTATTGTTTTGATGCTTCACAATGATTATTCTTTGTTTGTGGTCATTATGTTGTTCTATATAGTTTTATTTAACACACTTTTTTCTATTAAAATGGTCTGGAGCATGAGGGGGCCGGATCCTGCCCAATTGCCTTCTAAATCCGGCCTGCGGACGGTCTGGGAATCAGCGTGTTTTTCCATGAGTAGAATGTGTCCTTTTATTTAAAATGCACCTCTGGGTTAATTGTGGGGCCTTCCTGGTGTTTTTACATGAGTAGAATGTGTCCTTTTATTTAAAATGCACCTCTGGGTTATTTGTGGGGCCTGCCTGGTGTTTTTACATGAGTAGAATGTGTGCTTTTATTTAAAATGCACCTCTGGGTTATTTGTGGGGCATGGGAATTCATTCATTCCTATATATATATATATATATATATATATATATATATATATATATATGGCAGCGCCTCTAGGGAGCCCTCCAAAATTTTGCCACACCTCCTGGCTATTCCGACCCCTGGGAGGGGGGATTCCCGGCCAGCGGGAGGTAACGCTGGACTCCTGTTCCCCAGTCAAGTTCCGGAAAAATTCCAACGCGGCAGTAAGAAAACAACAATACCAAACAAAAAACGAAAAACCGAATTTGAGCAAGCTAAAAGAAAACCTAGATGAAAAAGAAGATAGGAAAAAATTGCGATCCGCGCTGAACCTAATCAGCTGGGGAGCGGGGCGAAAAAGGAGGGTTTCCCGCACGCTTCTTGCTTAAAGGAAGCAAGACACGCCCCCCAGGTCGACCCGATTGGTCGGCCTGAGAGTGATGCAGGCGGGAAATCCCCTAATCGTACAGGGCTGATTCCCAGCCCCTGTACGCATGGTCGGGTCGTGACGCCTGCAATTCCACCTCCTGGTTTGAAGACGGAAGTGAGCTTGTGGGGCATAGGAATTCATTCATCCCCCCAAATATATATATATATAGTCCTGCCCCTCACAAGGTCTGAGGGACAGTGGATTGGCCCCCTGCTGAAAATGTTTGCTGATCCCTGGAGACAAATAGAAGTGGTTCATAGGCTGTGAGGAAAAGTGGCCTCCCAGCAACATCACACAGTTCGAAAGCTTCCCATACTAACAGCTATGGATGTGGCATCTCTTAGGCAAAGTTCTTTGACACTGAAAAACTAAGAAAAACACCATTTTATTTATTTTTTGCATAGGCAAATAAATGTTCCTCATTTATTAAAATGTGCAATCACCAGCTAAGCTCATGCTACTGAGTTCAATGGGTTGGGGAGTTCCAAGACTTCCAGCACAGCGCATAGTTTAATAATTGCAAATCTCGTCATTTTTCTTTGTCTCTAGTTCAAGGTCACCAATAGGGTGGATGTGCTGTCTTGCTGATGTTTTCTCCTTTTTGCACAAGGAAGCCCTCTACCTAATTATCAATCTAGTCCCCCTACACATCTTCAGGAAGCAAACCCAAGCCATTAATTGCTTTGATAAATGAGCAGTTTTTTTAGCGGGGAATCTGCAAGTGCTTGGCAAAAGTGCAAGGAGGTTAAAAAACAAAAGCGCAAGACAGAGGAAGACTAAATGTTTTTGCTACAACACAGAACGATGAAGGAGAACAGTTTAGTGATTAATAATTCACTTATTTAAGGCAGATCAGAGGTAATTAGTGCACTGAGCTCTGTGTGGCCATGAAAATTAAATGGCACATTAGATGTTTGGGTTTCAAATTGTAGCTCACACTAATTGACTCCCCGAGGGTTGAAACAAATGTTCAATAATCATGAGTCATGCTTTTTAAAAATACATTATGAAACTTGACATGAAATTATATGGCTTTCTTTATTAAAAATAAAAAATCCAACATGAGATTATTTTATTTTTTTTCATCTACCATTGGGTTTTTTAAATAGGCTGATAACTTGGGATTTCAACTCCACTTTGTCCTGTTTCGTCACTGGACATTTTCTAGCAAAGCTCTGGAAGTGAAAATCTAGATTGCTTAGTTGGTTATTTGAAGCACATTGTCACTGGGTTTCTAGATAGGAGTTTTCTGTTTTTGTCATGGCCTCTTTCCTGAGTAGTTGGTTTCAGCTGGGTTGATGGTGACCATATTCTCTTTGCAGTTTGTCCTACCTTAACATTTTACTTGCCTTGTTAAAATCTATTCCCTTTGTACAGCCACCCAACATGCTTTAAGCCCATTTCCGCTTTCTGACTAGTCAATCCATTTGAGCCTGCTTCACCTCATTCTTAAACTACATTCTAGAATGTTTGCACACTTGCTTGAGATCATAGATCATAGAATTGTAGGAACTGTTCCCAAACTGCCCAAATTTGTGCTGAATCGAGCAACCCTGATTTATGCTGTGTTTAGGTAAGGACCACAAAAAGGCTCTCATGTTTTGCAAAGCGCTCCTTAGTTATCGCAACACACAATCTGAGAATCCTCTCACATCTGGCAAGGCTGCCCTGCTGACTGGTGGAAGCTGTATCACCCACAACCAGAACCCATTCGATCTTTCCCTGCAGACTTCACTGAAGTATTATGAGATACAGAATTCTCTCCCATCCCATTCCGGAAAGCTTAAACTACCCTGGAAATTTTATATACTGACTGTGAACATCCCTAGACTGACAAATATTGGTTCTATGCTAGTGGTCAGTTCATCCATCCAGTCATGCCAATTGATAATGATTGCTCAATTTGCTGTTTGATTAAATCAGCTGAATTATTAACATAAAGCAATCAATGCTTTTTCAGAGCAGATTATCCAAGCCACTCCTCTGCATATCACTTGCATTTTTTGTATTGATTTAGATTGAAAGGCCACTTAGGAATCTCCAAAAGCATTAAATCACAGCCATTTTACATCTCCATCTCAATGTCCTTTCTCACGCTGATCCTCAAAGCAAACACTACAGATATATAAGTCGTATATACACAAGAATTACCTGATCCCTTTTCCCTGTCCTGTTACCCAGAATCTATCAGATAATTGAACATGTGTTCTGTGTCACTCTAATACCGGACATGAATTTTTCTTGTTGCCGGTATATGCATACTGAAAGAGTCTCTTTTTTAAAAAAATTGGAGGTGGATTTGCAAATTCTTGCTCAGAGAAAAAGCCTGAGAAATGTTGGTAGAACATAAATAGCACACAAAATTTAGAACCTCCTTTGCTCTCCATAATCTCTAGAAGAACTGGTGACATGGTCCCATTTGCATTTCCCACTCCCCTCCACTTCCCAGCAGCTGCCAATGATGTCGAGAAGAGGCAGTAAAATGCAGAACGATGGGATGTAACGAACAGCATCCAGAAAGTGCTATTTGAAAATATGCAGGCAGAGGACAAGCTAAGGGAGTGGCTGCCATCTTTGAGGACAACCACACATTCCATGTAGTAGGTAATATTCAATGTGATCCAGACTCAAAGTAGACCTATTGAAGCTTATAGATTTCTGTAACTTCATTTATTTCAAGGGGTCCACTATGGGGTATGACTAAAATTGGATATCACCCAATTTCTTCCTTGCTCCATGAGCAGTGAACTCTATTTCCACCTGTATACTTAAGTTCTCGACCAATTGCAATACTGTGAGGCAAGCTCAATGAGCCTCATTGATTTCACTCATGTCGTGTGCTTGCATACGGGATCACGGCCAAGCGTTGTCAATTTCTTTGAATGAAATTTCCCATGGATTGATCCATATCTTTGCAAAGAATATCATCGTATCCCACTTGGAAAGCACCACCTTGAGACTTGCCCCATTCTAGATTCAATTAGAATTTTTAATTAGCTTGAATTTTAATAACCTTCCTTGCATCCTAAGAGAAATGTCCACCCGCTCTGCTGCAATGGTTCTCTAGGGGAACACAGTACCAAAGCTTTTTTTTCCTTTCCTTTTTTTGCAGGTGGGTCACCAAAGACAACTAGCACAGAAAATGATTTGCAGAAAGACATTTGGGGAAAAGTTTGATTTTTTCCCCCTAGGTAGTAACTCCTTCCTTCACTCCCATGCTATCAAATTCACCCAAAGTTTTGTGACATTTAGTAAATCATTCTGTAATGATGATGATGTGAAGTCAGCAAGTACAGTGGTACCTCAGGTTACATACGCTTCAGGTTACATACGCTTCAGGTTAAGAACTCCGCTAACCCAGAAATAATGCTTCAGGTTAAGAACTTTGCTTCAGGATAAGAACAGAAATTGTGCTCTGGCGGCGCAGCAGCAGCGGAAGGCCCCATTAGCTAAAGTGGTGCTTCGGGTTAAGAACAGTTTCAGGTTAAGAACGGACCTCCGGAACGAGGTCTAGATGGTTCCAGTCCTAGTTGGCTTGGTTCCCCTACCTACTTCATTTGCATGGTTAGAACCTATGGTTTGAATCCAGACTTGCTCCTTCCATTTGTGCAAGGACTAGAGATACAGCAAATGTTCTAATTGGAGGAAGGGGAGGCAGGCCTCCAGCACTACCTCCAACCCCCCAGAACAGATTTTTTGTGGACATAGTGACCTCAGCACTACTCACCTCCTCTCCTTCCTGTGGCAGCAGTGTCCCATAAACAGAAATCCACTGGCTCCAACCCTATTCCTATAGACCACTAATGATGGCTTTATGGCCAGTTCATTGGCATCTGGCTTGCCACTGTGATTATACTTGCTACTCACTCCCAACACATTAAAAAGTAAAGGATTGTGCAGGACTCAATGATTTCCTATCTATGTCATCTGTCATAAGACAATTAGTTACCGAAGTTCTTTGCACCGGGCGGGGGAGTCAAAGCCTGTCCCAACCCATTTATTTTCCCAGTGCTGCTAACACGGAAAACAAAATGAATTTCTGCCTGATTTAACGCCTCACTCTGAATATTTCAGCACCTAGCTTCACTTACATTCCACCAGGAGTTCAGGTTTTAGCTTTCTTACTCCCACCGGTGACTTCAAAACTTTTATGAACCTAATAGCACAAACGCTCCAGCACACATGTGCAATACTAATCAAGGGAGCATTGTTTCCAGAGCACACAGAGAAACTCAGATGCCTTGCATGGTGTTACACACTGGTCCTTCTTCATTCCACTGGATCATTTTGTCTACAAAGACCAATTCTTAAAGTGTTTATTTTATTTGTTGCCTTTCCAGATTCTCCTTGCTCAGGGCAATGTAGTGGGCAGGTGGATGGAGGCAATGCACAAGGAGCCTGTTGGAGGCAGGCTCTGTTCACTCTCTGCAAGGACTCTGCACATGCCCCCACTGGCATGCCCCCTAGCTGCTCAACACTTGCCCTGCCCCGGACACCAGCAACCCATGCTACGCCACTGTGTTTCTGATAAATAGGGACAATTGAAGCATGCCTAGTAATTCTGCTTATCTTAAAAAAAAAAAAAAAAAAAAAAAATCTTGCTGTGATAATGATGATCCATTCAGTCAGAGATTTCTTTGACCATGCAAGCCCTCTCCTATTTACTACTCTGGAGTAATTTATTTCAGCAGATAATCAATCTTACTCTGTTCTCCTTTCCTCTCCCAAAGTCATAATCTGAGGCAGATAAAAAAAATTCTATTTTTCTGCAAAATTAATCACTTTAGGCAGCTAGAGTTCCATTTCCTTTGTACTGATCAGAGTTTGGTGGGGCCTGTGTTCTCCCCTCCCTGCCACTGTTGCAGAAGGTTACAGTTGTTGTCTACTAACTCCCTCTACAGGGAGCATCACACTAGTCCCTGTTGGTGGCACTGTAGTCAAAATCTGCATTTAAATTGAGACATTTAGAGAAGGGAAACACATGGGAAGCTGGGACTATTGATTTCTTTCCTTTAAATGAGGCATTTTACGACTCAAAAGAGTTTATTGAAAGTATACATTGCCTGTTTAAAATAACAGAAGGATCCTTGCGGGGGATGCAAATGCAACTCGCACAGATATAATGAAGGCATCCTTATATCCCACAATGTATGTACAGGTTTTGGTTATTTATTTGCAAGGTGACTTTCAAAGAATCGTAATAGATATATACACTATGAGCCGTCAAGCTGTTTACAAGCCCTTTTTTTTAAAAAAGATTACTGCTCAGGGAAGCCATCACAGAAAAAGAGGCCAAAAGAGTGGGACTAATAATACCATCACCTTGTTATGCTGAGTGTAAATTTGCAAGATAAACAAAGTTGATGTTTTGTCTGGTGCTTGATCTATGTCTAGGAATGGGGTTCAGGAGTCTCAATGTACATGACCAGTATTGTACAGTCGTACCTCGTGTTGCGTACGTTCGGGTTGCGTACACTGTAAACCCGGAAGTGGATTTCACCGCGCGGAAGCTTCTGCGCATGTCCGCATGGTCCGTGCATGTGCAGAAGCGTTCTGTGCAGTTCGTGCATGTGCAGAAGCATGATATCATGCTTTTGTGCATGCACAAAATGGACGCCCGGGTTGCGCACTGTTCGGGGTGCGAACGGCACCCCGGAACGGATCAGGTACGTAACCCGGGGTACCACTGTATTCTGCGAAACACGAGTGAGCCAAAACAGCCACCCCAAATAACCCACCCCATTTACAGATAGTGAATTAGACCACTGAAAACACCCCAAGGGGGCTCATAATCCCCTTGTGGTGGGAAGGGGCTCTGCACCTCTCCCATTTTTCATTCATTTCCTCAAAATTCCTAGGTTGTTTCACCAGACCTGGCACAAACAACAACAACAACAACTTTATTATATGCCGTCTATCTGACTGGGTCACCCAAGCCACTCTGGGCAGCTTCCAACCAATTAAAACACAGTAAGAGATTAAACATTAAAAACTTCCCTATTCAGGACTGCCTCCATATCTCTATTCAAATCTCTGTTCACCTTCAAATTCTAGCCAAAATCCAGTACTAACTATATTACTAGTTGAATCATTTTGCAGTCCAAGCCTGCCTCATGAGAAACGTCAACATCTTAGATCCAAGAGTTGTTGTTTTTAACGCAAAAGCTGGAATCATAGACATCAGGATTTGCCAAACATTTGGGGCATATTTGGATTTTTGAGTGAGCGCCTCTTGTTTGTTTCTCTTCCCCCTCTCCCGGATCAGCCCTCCCCTGCCGCCATGGAAGAGACAGAAAGAGGAGAAAACACACACACACACACACACACACACAGAGAGAGAGAGAGAGAGAGAGAGAGAGAGAGAGAGACTTTGCATAACACATGCACACACTTTGCTTTACCAAGGAATCCAGCTTAAAGTCAGATTCAGTAGAAACAACCTGTGCCTTGAAAAGAACAGAGGTGACAGAGGAAATTGCAAGGATTGTCACTCTTCCAAGTGCCTCCTTTAATTGCCAACACTTATCAAGGGAGAAAGGGCAACCTCCTTCATGAATTGAAGACGAGGGGTGCTATGAGCCTTTGTGATCACCAGGAGAAGACCCTGAGGGTGCAACTACACCCACAGGTGCCATGTTATGTGCAGCAGTATGAAGGTTTCTACTGTCTATATCATGAGTAGCCAAACTAAGGCCCGCGGGCCAGATCAGGCCCAATTGCCTTCTGGATCCGGCCCATGGACGGTCCATGAATCACCGCGTGGATCACCGGCATGCACGTTCTTTCCCTCTCCCTCACACGGCAGCGGCACCGCCTCCGCCCTCCCTCCTCCTGGCTTCTCCCTGCCCTGCCTAGAGGAGGAAGGAGGCTGGGCCTTGTTGGTGCTAGCAGCAGCAGCGCTCGAGCGGCCGCCATTTTAAGCAGCCCCTTTCTGGAGCCCTTTCATGCGCCGCTCATTGTTCCTCTGCCGCCGCCACCAACCCCTGCCGCTCGCAAGACACAGGGAAGCAGCCACCAGGGCTCATGGTGCTCTTGCATCAATTTTCAAAATATAGCCCGGCCCCCCACAAGCTCTGAGGGACAGTGGACAGGCCCCCTGCTGAAAAAGTTTGCTGACCCCTGGTCTATATAGTACTATTTTATCCTTTTGCCCCTTCAGCAATGACTGTCTATGATATCCACAGTGTGCTTTCTACCCAACTGCCATCTAAATATCACTAGCAGAATGTGGCAAGATTTTTGAGTGTCGCCATGAAATTACGTCACCTAAGAGCCATTTATGTACCTCACGATGTCTGAACAGTTTTATCCTAAAGTATCTCCTACTATATTTCGTTGTGTTCTGATCTGTGTATACAATGCACTTTTTCTATGCCAATAAAGGAGATTGATTAAAATATCACTAGCACCATAATACATAACAGCAAGAACCACAGCAACACTTGAACTAAATATTCAACAACACTTCACATAATAATCTGGGCAGCTTTTGCAACAGTCCTGCAAGTCATGGTGGGCATATTGTATTATTCCCGTATTTTGCAGGTGTGAGGCCGAAATGAAAAACCCTTGAAGTTAGTTATGATTAACTCAGTTCCAGAAGGTCTTTGTTATGTTTAGAAAAAGTCTGGATCCAACCAGATAAACATGTGTGCTTTGACTTGCTCTGCTTTACTATGAACATGCTGTTGATAAGACAAGCCTAGCACTTTTGCTGGACTGAACATTTTGTACATCTAAACATTTATTCAAAAGGTGGCAGCCAGCAAAAAAAAAAAAAAGCTGTCAAATAACAGCAACAGTTCCAGATGTTCTGTCTATAGCTGCCCGAAACAGCACAAACAAGTCTGACAAACATTTTTTTAAGTACCCTGCAAGTCTTGTACTATAAAGGTTCCATCTGTGAACTTTATCAGGGCAGAATGATATGCAAAGTGTGCGTTATTTCAATGCGGCTTTGACAGGAACAGGATGTAACAAGGGACCTGAGTGAAAAGTTCAAACATTAATTGGAACATCAACACTAAAAAAAAGTGTGTGGGGGGGAGATCAACTAGAGGAGAAAGTCTGTTGTTTAGCTGCAGGTATGAAAAAAATGAGATCTCAAGGATCCATCAGAAATATGAAGCAAAACCACCAATGAAACCTCTGTATTGCTAGGTTGACTCTCGGGTTGGGCTGTTGTTTTGGGGGTCTTGTTGTAGGGCTGAGAGGTTGCTGTTGTTATTGATATTATTTTTGTATCTTTATTTTAGATCGTATGACAGTGGTAACTTGGCTCTCGAACGGCTTAGTTGTCGAACAAATTGGCTCCCAAACGCTGCAAACCCAGAAGTATGTGTTCCGGTTTGTGAATGTTTTTTGGAAGCCAAACATCCGACGTGCCTTGGTTTTAAGTTTTGGGAGTCAAACGGATCCTCCCTTAAAGAGGGCACATATTGTGGTGAGACCTGGCAACCAAACCCTTTGTTGTAGGTGGGTATGATTGGATAGCCACAACACCCAGTCGGTAGGTCCCTCAATGCAGGGTTCAATCAGGCCAATGGGACGCAAGCTAAATGGATCAAGGGACCTGGAAATACCCATGCACGTGACCCTGAGCTTCCTCTTTTCAGCGCATGCATCGGAACACCCTCCCACCTCTGCCAACTTTTAGGGCTTGTGCACTTGACCTTGCTATGCCGTCGTGTGTTGTCTGTCGTTGGGACAGGGGCACGGCAGGAATTTCCCCCACTTGGCTGATTGGCTGTTGCCATTTGGGTTTTGCCTGCCATGTAGCAAACCTTACGACTTGTAAGGTTGCGGATAGGCTCTGGTTCAAGTGATAGGGATGGGAGAACGCTCTCGCCATCCCTATGTGAAGGATATTCCGTTAAAGGAATCCAGGGACTCGATGGTTTGGTCAACCCCTGAGAGGGGGTTGTGCCTGTGTCTGAGTCCGGGGGGACATTTGGGTGGCGGAGAGAGCATGTCCCTGGCTTTCCGCGTATCCAGGTGTTCACCCTTGGCTGACCTATGCTGGAACCCTGGGTCAGCGCTACCTGCAGAGCAGGGAGCTAGTTGAACCAGAGCCTATGCAGCCAATCACTTTCTGTAATCAATAAAGTTGTGGCCTAAATTCTGCCCGAAAACCAAACCAAAATTTGAGTCTTGTCTGAATTTATTTGGGGTGAGGTTAAAAGGTCTGAACACGCAATTCATTTTCTGCTGCGATGATGCTACATAGTCAAAAAAAATTGGTGCTGCCCTACATATTATCAGCCTAGTTTCCTCGAAATCTTATCTCTGTTGGGAATCAGGGAGGCACACAAACACTCATAGAAGACAATTAACTTCATTGTTTGCAGCAAGACTGTCTTCCACGCGGCTGGTTGAGTGCAGATTGGGAAGCAGACAAAAAGCAGAGCAGGAACTATCTGCGGATCTGGAGGAGGTTGTTACAATCTCTTTCAAAGACAGAGGTACATAATACAATATTTTACGAGGATTCACCACCACCAGCTATCAATGCAAACCTGCTTATTTATATTCTGTGCACCAGGAAGCCACCATTCCATGACTATCCCACTTTTTTTTGTAAGTCTTTAAAATGAAAGGGGGTAACTGGCTCTGTGGCGCTGTGGTCTAAACCACAGAGCCTAGGGCTTGCTGATCAGAAGGTCGGCGGTTCGAATCCCCGCGACGGGGTGAGCTCCCGTTGTTCGGTCCCAGCTCCTGCCCACCTAGCAGTTTGAAAGAACATCAAAGTGCAATTAGATAAATAGGTACCGCGCCGGTGGGAAGGTAAACGGCGTTTCCGTGCACTGCTCTGGTTCACCAGAAGCAGCTTAGTCATGCTGGCCACATGACCCAGAAGCTGTCTGCAGACAAACGTCGGCTCCCTCGGCCAGTAAAGCGAGATGAGCACTGCAACCCCAGAGTCGTCCACAACTGGACTTAATGGTCAGGGGTCCCTTTACCTTTAACTGGCTCTGAACCCCTGAACAAAAGGAGTCTTTGGCTGCATTCACATGGTACCATTCACATTTCCCACCATTTCTGCATTGTATTTGGGTGCTTTTGGATGATGTGAAAGCCACTTTCAGGAATCTAGCAGACTATAATGCAGATTGAGCGCTCATTTTTGTATTGATTTCTTCCAGAAAAACATTTTCAAGCTACAAAGTCCAGAAAAATAGCTGGAGTTTTGTGCTATAAGTTTCCCTTATGCCTCCTCTGAAGCACCCTTTGGGTGAAGGATCCTTCAATAGCTTCTTCTTCCATAGTTTGTTCCTGCAGCCTTCCTCCCCCCACCCTATACACACCACCAGCGGAGGGCAAACTAGGGTGGATCTGGGTAGCTGAAGAGAAACCACTGGGGAGAGTTTTTGGACTCTCAAGGGAGCCACCTCCACCATCTGCTGAAGAAGCCAGCGGAAGGCGAGTGGGGAAAGGGGCTTCTTTCAATTTTTGAAGCCTAGAAGATACCTCCTTGTATATTTGAGCTAAATTCCTTGCAGTAGCCATATTGCTTCTTCCATTAGTTACTGTAGATGTTATGATTCCAGTTTATGGTTGTTTAAGCATAGATTTTATGGTTTATTGTTTGTATTATCACGTTTTAAAAACCGAAGTCAAGTTTTTGGAACCAAATTAGGCATTTTAAAAGCAAAATATTATTACTGTCATGTAGCAAAATATTAAATCATGTTTTGGATATTTTTAGCTTCAGTTCCGTTTGCCTAAAGCCAGCCATGTTTATACCTGCATTTCAGAATTTATGCAAGTAGTTTGTAAAGAAAGGAAGGCTTTTGGAGCAGCTGAAAAGAGCGGCACAAACGCAGCCAGAAATCCTTATGTCCACATCCCTTAGTAAAAGAAACTGTACGGCACTTTTGATAGGGAACTGACAGCATGAAATGAAAGATAGATTTTTACAGACGGTCCACTGAGATTAGTGTGGAAAGACAGGGTTAGAGATAAAAATTCCACGTTGTTTTATCAGGCAGCCTCAAAGCTCTTGCTTTTGCCAGAATGCCAGTTTGGAGGGGAAAAGACCATTGACAGAATATGATCTCTGGAATGACTTTTAATGTGCTATTTGCTCTATGCATGGGGTGGGTGGATGTCTGGAGGGGGGAAGATCATATTAAAGACTGAAATATACATTTTCAACTGACTAATTTTCCTAAAGTCAGTCAGCCAGTCTGAAGGAGCACTTCCACTGTGTCCCCACCCTCTGCCACAATATAGCATTTAAGTGGGCAGGCATTGAGAAGCAAAACTGTCAACACGACCAAGTGGGGAAATCCAGAAGGCACAATATGCAACATTGAAATTTAAGTAAAGCAGGGTTCTCACTACGTTACTTTCAGGAAAAGTCATCTCAGGGATGTTTTACGTGTCACTCTTGCATGTGCTCATCTGCCTGAGTGTCAATAAATTATGGGTTCCACCAGACCAGTGCTTTCCTTCTAGTAAAAAAGGTGCTGGTACTCACCAGGAAGTTATTACAGTAAGGGCCACACTTTTAACCAGTATTTTTCTTCTAAATAAATAAATTTTTAGAAATGCCGGTACTGTGTACCATTGAGTACCTCCCAGAAGAAGAAGAAAAACACTGGGTCCCACAATTTACGAGTGGGGCTAGTATTAGCGTCTTGTTTGCCTTGGCTGCATGTGAGCAAGAGGCAAAGGGGGCATAATTCACCAGTGCTACCGTCCTCCTAACAATGATTTTATCTTATTTCTAGCATGGAAATTGATTTCCATTGCGGAGTGGGGATAAATAATAGAAGATGGTCCTTGTTCACATGCAAAGAATGGCTGATCACTGAAGACAGAGCACAAATCGCTGGAGCAGCAGTGAAATTTTGCCTGTTTCCTTGGCTGTAATCTGCTGCTTCTGTATTAGTTACATGAACATCTGGTGCGCATAGCGATTAAATAGCTACAGATGGAGGCTAGGCAAGGATGAAGAGGCAATTTGACATTAATGGATTTAGCACCTCTGAAGCATCGGGCTCTGTTTACACATTCACTGTGGGGACCAGATGAACAAGAAGCGTACTGGCTTCTGCTCACCCTTGGCTTAAAATGATCTCCTCCCCAAATCAGCTTCCCGAGGCTCTTCGGTTGAACGGAAACCTGGGAAGCTGCCTTATACAGAGTCAGATCATTGGCCCAACTTCTTCTTTCTACTTTGGTGATCACTCACAGCTGAGTGAGATTGTCTTCCATGAACATGGCTTTAACAATGAGTCCGTAAGTGACTATGGAGGCCAATTCTGGATCCACACATCCGTCCACAGTGGGGACATAGGTTTCTGGGCGGGAATTGATCATTGTGAGGGATTTGCCAAGTGTGCCTTCCTCTTAGCTTGTTTCTCCCGTTCATCCTGAGTTTGAGTGTTTTCAAAGCCCATGACACCTTTGGTAAAGTCTGTTCTCCAACTTGAGCACTCACAGGCCAGTGTTTCCCAGTTGTCGGTGTTTATACTATATTTTTTGAAAGATTTGCCTAGAGACAGTCTTTAAACCTCTTTTGTTGACTGCCAGCATTGCGCTTTCCATTTTTAAGTTCGGAATAGGTAGTTGCTTTGGGAGACAATAATCAGGCATCCGAACAACATGCCCAGTCCAACGATGTTGATGTTGAAGAATCATTGCCTCGACACTTGTGATCTTTGCATCTTCCAACACACTGATATTAGTTCGCCTGTCTTCCCAAGTGATGTGTAAAAAATTTTGGAGACACTGTTGATGGAATCTTTCGAGGAGTTGGAGATGGCGATTATAAGTGGTCCATGTTTCACAAGCATATAATTAGCTGAGTATTGTCCAACAAGCCCAAATAGCTGAGTATTGTCTGCTTTGTCAGTGGCTCCTCAAAGTTTCAGACAAGAGTCTTTCCCAGATGTAATGGAAGATGCTGGGACTGAACCTGCTCTGCCACTGAACTAAAGCCCATCTAAGTGCCCGCTGTTGAAAGGTTTTAACAGCAACAGAAAGACTGCAGGTCAAGTATAGACATATTTAAATCAATCACCAAAAAGAACCAAGCTGGTGAAAAAGAAATGCTTCTGTGTCCCGGTTTAATCCAGACATCATGAAATCATTATGCATACATGCGTATGCATTCATTAGCAAGAACTTAACAGAAATTCAAGTGATAGTAAATTGGTCAGGAGATACAATCTACCACCCCAGTCCATCTAGGAATACACCAGACAGAATACAGATGTTGCTCATTTTATAAGACACTTCAGTGACTTTGTGTGCTTGGGGGCATCATTGCAAATATTAGTTTTTCCTGTATTTTTGTTGGAAGCCCCCAGAGTTGCTGGGGCAACCCAGTCAGATAGGAGGGGTAAAGGAAATAAATTGTTATTGTATTGTTATATAAGCAATTGAGACCTGGGTATCTAAAGCACTTACCCTTCTCTCAGGAAGACTGACCTCTCAGGAAGACTGATCTCAATAGCTGAGAAGAAGTGGAGTTACAAAAATGCTAATCTCCCCTCACCTCATTCCATTGTATTAGATTACAAGGAAAGATGCACCTTTTCTGCCAATCTCTCTTTTGGGAGGTGGGGTTAGGATGTTTTAAATTAATCTGATGAGCTTTCCTTTTCTTCGGCTTGTTTTATGACATTGCTCTTTTGTTATTGCTGCTGCTGTTAGGCTCCCCGCCCCTCATTCATCCTAATTCCAGGCTCCTGCACCTATCCTTCTAAATACTGCAGATTACTTTTCTAGGGGCAACTCTATGAGGTATGCAATTTTCATTTTATAAAAGTGCTCCCCACAAAGTCACAGGGATACATGCAAATCCCCTTTAGTCTCTCGCCAAATCCAATTTGTCCCAGTAAAACAACAGGGGAAATTAAGTGATTGTTTTCTTTAGCCACTCCTGTAGCAAACTACTAACAGGAAAATTTATAAAATTTTATTTCTGAAATTTCACTGGATTTTTGTAATGTTCACCCAATTCTGAAAAAAGTAATGAATAGTTTCTTTTTGAAAATTCTTGCCATATTTTAATGGTGTATTGTTTTAACATTTGCCTGGAAACCGCCCAGAGTGGCTGAGGAAACTCGGCCAGATGGGCGGGGTAAAAATAATAAATTATTATTATTATTATTATTATTATGGTGTCCAGACCAAACCCCTGGGCCTATTTGTAATTTGGCAGATGCTACGCACTCAGGAGGGATATGCCTGAAAATTCCATCCATTTATGCCATATGGGGAAAATTATACCTGGTTTTTTTGTGAGGGTTTTCCTACTATAGTGAGGCACGAAGCTTCATTTTTTTTTCTGAATCATGATCAGGCCATCTCAAAAATGATTTGGACCAAATGCACTTTTTTTCTGAAGATTGGCCTGGACCAAATCTTGTGCTTAGTGCATACCCCTTTTTAAAAAAAAGTTTTTAAAAGCTACAAAGGTAGACAAAACAGTTTAAAAAATCAGAACCTTTTAATAAAGCAGCAGATGTTCATCAAGCGAAAGCTAAATGTCTGGCAAAAGCCAGGCAGTTCCTGTGAGGGGGGCAGGAGAGCTATACCCCCATTCCACACCTCCCATCAATATTATAAATTTGCAACAGTAGAAATAAATGCATTCATACACATTTCCTGTCTTTAAAAAAAATATCAGAATCAGAAGCCAGTGCATGATGCTATACATCATTGAAATGTTCTCATTCTTCCAAGGTGTGCGAGCTCTGCCAGTCCTGAAAGCTGTTCGTTGGCAAAATCTGCCATGTGGAAAAACAGAAGTCGTTCTTTTCTTGTCTTTTTTTACACTGAGAATCCCCATATCCTTTATAAGCATTAAATTAATCACAGACCTTTAACTGGAGCTGGCCATATGATTACAAATTGGCTTCTAAACCCTGGTGAGAAAGGAATGACAGACTAATTCATTAGATGCCCTGCTGGCATTGTTGGGCCTGATGGCTTCTTTTTCCTTATTATCCCAACAGCCGTTTGTGTCAGCAGTATCCAAGGATACCTGTATTTGCATGGAATTGTAGGCTCCGTTGCTTTTCTGAAGTCGCCATCACACAGTGGGAAGTTCATATTAACTATAACTTACGCTAAAGCATGTTCTCCTTCATGGAGAGCATGTGTTGCTGTGGGGGCCAGCAAGTCACCCCTCTGGTGCTGGGCGGGATCGTATGGATGGCCACTGTTGTGATTGGAACCTGGGTGTTGTTGGGGAGAATTGTATGTTGCAATTTATTGATGGACAGCCCAGCGGATATATATTGGTGGGTTTGCAACGTGATCCCCCTCTTGGCTGCGTGCTTCTGATCACTCGCCCTCCCTCCCTATATTTTAGGCCTTTGCGTTGACCTTGTCATGGGGTCGTCTGCTGTTGGGGCAGGGGCCTGGTAGGAATTTTTCCATTTGGCTGATTGGCTGGTGCCATCTGGTTTTCGCCTACTGCGTAGCAATTAGTCACAACTTGTAAGGTTGGCGGTTAGGCATTGGTTATTATGTTGGTTGGAGGAGGGGTTAAGATTGAGTGCATCTGCCCCTCCAATTGTTGCTGGTGTTAGGGGAATTCCGTTAAAGGAATCCAGGGGCTCGATGCTTTTGTCCGAACCCCCGGTCAGGGGCTAGGGCTGTGCAAGAGCCCTGGGAGCCTGAGGGGAGAGGGGAGGGTCAGACCACCCGACCCCCTTTATCTCTCCAGAGGGTTTTCCCCTTACTGACGGTAGTCAGTTCTGTCCCCTGTGGGACAGATAGTCTTAACCAATGCCTAAGCAACCACTCACATTGTTTGTATTTTAATAAAGTTGTGGCTAAAATCATTCCAAAAACAAAAACAAAAATTTTGACTGATGTGTGAATTATTTGAGGGGTGGTTCAGGGACCTCGACACGCAAATTCCACCAATCAGGAGCAGAACGGCCTCCAAGATGAAATGTGATTATGCATGTGTTGCACACCTTACGATGGGAAGCTGGGGGTGGTATGGGGGATTTCATTGTAACTCTCTTAACATATGAGAGGGTGGGGTGGCTGGAGTTATGCAGGCAAATTCTGGCCTGCATTACAAGTCGCAAAATAAACATGCTGAAAGCCACTCACTTTCGATACGCATTCAAGCATACCTGAATTGAACCAGAGTGTCAGGCAGTTTCTACCTTTAATAGCTGCATTTGGCAAACATACAGGACTGCCATCAAAACTCAAATAGGGTGGGAATCTGAAGAGCTCCAAAATAAGGGACACGTCACTGATACCATTAGAAGGTGACACGTCGAGAGCATCAGAATATTAATGGTACTTGAAGTAGAATATTCAAGACTTGAAATGCATTAAAATTGGACTTAAATAGGAACACTGCATTTCAACACTAAATAAGGAACTGTTTCTGGAAAGAAAGAACAGAAACGAAGCCTAAGGACAGACTGCTTTTATTAGCATCTGCTCAGAATGCTTTCCCATGCTATGTTGAAGCTATGGTCCTCTGGGTGTTGTTGGACTACAACTCCCATCATCCATGACCATTGTCTGGATTGTCTGGGGCTAAAGGTATTTGGAGTCCAGCAACATTTGGTTTCCCACCTTTGCTATAGAATCCTGGGAACTGCAGGTTTTTTTAAAGGGTGCAGATGAGAGTTTTTAGAAGACCCCTATTCCTGTCACTGGGCTACAGTTCCCAGAGTGGTTTAACAATCAATCCCTCTTCCTAAGGAACTCTGAGGAGAACAGGGGTCGCTTAACAACTCTCAGAGTTACATTTCTGAGGAATCTTTGGAGGAGCCACGGCTATTCAAAGTGGTATGGTACTGCTTTAAATGTATAGTGCAGATGGGGGCTTTGTTTGCTTGTCAATTTGTGTGGGTTGGCTGCTTTTTTGACATTCTGTTTATTGGGGAGGAGATGTGTCTACACTACATAAAAACATACCTTTCAACCTTTCCCTTTTCTCACAAGGAATCCTATTCGGAATAAGGGAATTTCCCACCAAAAAAAGGGAAAAGTTGACAGCTATGCATAAAAAAAAGAGTATTTTATCAAACTCGAGAGTTGCAGGAGGGGGCTTCACATAGTTTAGTGCTCCCTGGTTTTAAAAGCTCCCTGAATAAATTGAGGAATGAAGGATTATCTGGCCCACAGAATTGGGCCAGGTCCAAGCAATGATATTTAATAATGTTAGCTATATTACATGTACAATGTTTATGGTTACCCTGGTGAGAGAGGGGGATGAAAATTGCTTCCCTCAGTGAGGGGGGAAGAATGAAAAATTTAACGGTAATGGTATGTGCTTAAAATTGTTAAAATCAATTGAAAAAATTGAAAAAAATAAAATAAACCACATTGAACACTGAAAATAATAATAAAAAAGCTCTCTAAATAAAGAATAATAATAATAATAATAATAATAATAATAATAATAATAATAATAATTTATTATTTGTACCCCGCCCATCTGGCCGGGTCTCCCCAGTCACCCTGGGCGGCTTCCAGCAAATATTAAAAAACAAAACATTAAAATATCACAGATTAAAAGCTTCCCTGCCTTCAGGTGTTTTCTAAAGGTCATGTGGTTGTTTATTGCTTTGACCTCTGATGGGAGGGCGTTCCACAGGGCGGGCGCCACCACCGAAAAGGCCCTCTGCCTGGTTGCCTGTAGCTTCGTTTCTCGGAGTGAGGGAACCGCCAGAAGGCCCTCGGCGCTGGACCTCAGTGTCCGGGCTGAACGGTGGGGGTGGAGACGCTCCTTCAGGTATACAGGACCGAGGCCGTTTAGGGCTTTAAAGGTCAGCACCAACACTTTGAATTGTGCTCGGAAACGTACTGGGAGCCAGTGTAGATCTCTCAGGACCGGTGTTATGTGGTCCCAGCGGCCACTCCCAGTCACCAGTCTAGCTGCCGCATTCTGGAAGAAAACTTGTACATCAAGGGGGGGAGGGGAACTTGGGCAGAATCCTTCTCCTTCGAGTGGTTCTGCTCAGTGTGCCGCTTGGTTATGCTGGCACAGCCTGAAGATTCCCACTCGTCTCCTGCGAGAGAAAGTGAGACATTTAGATCCGTTAAGTCTTAAACATTCCTTCAGTACATAAAATGCCTGCGTGTGTTCCGACGTGTTGGCCATTTTGTTTTCGCAAGGACTATATTTAAACGTAAGGTTATTGTAACATACAAATAAACACAAATAGACTCGAGTGCATCTGTATTTTCCTCTTGAGCAGATGGAGCCCCCGTCTGCCCACATGTCATTGGCACTAAAGGCATAACGGATAATAGCAGAAGTATGACGGCTTAGTGCATAAGAAGGCTATTATTATACGGTAACGGTAATAAGGTGACACTGCTAGCAAGCAGAGCTTCTCCATATGGGAGCACTGGATACTCTCTTATGAAGATTTGAAATGGAACTTAATTAGGCCTCAGTAGAAGAGTACTTCTTTCTTTCTTTCTTTCTTTCTTTCTTTCTTTCTTTCTTTCTTTCTTTTTACCTTTTTAAAAAATATATAATCTGCTTCAGTCTCTGGGGTAGGGAGATGAAGTTGCTCAAACTAAATGGACGTGGGGGGGGGAGAAAGGAAAGGAAGCAAATTCAAACGCAGAAGGAGAAGGGTTCCGTGCTGTAGCAGCCATAAGTGTAATTATTCTCTAGAAAATTACATAGGATGAAAGACCCCCATCCCTCTCTCTTCTTGCAGAAGAACGAAAAGGAGGGAGAACTTAGGGGGGGGAGGAATGGCTTCATAATAACAAGAAGCCCCAACTTTCCTGGCAGGAAAGTACAGGGAAATAGAATGAAGTTCAATTTATCTAGGGCAAAAGCGGGGAACCTCAGGGCTGTAGCCCTTCAGGCATCTGCCTTGACACTTGGGACTCTCACTAGGCTTTGCCTCACTAGGTCAAAACCACATTTTATGCAGCCACCTTGAGCCAGCCTCTTGTGAGTGATGGCTTTGCCATCATACCCACCCTGAGGAAGTCTTGAGGCACCACTTTAAGTTGGGGGAAAGGCTATTTTATTAAATATAACATTATTTAAACTTGAGGATCTGCAGAGAAAACCAATTAACCTAACTTGATCCAATTCTACCAAACAAAACCTAGTCCAAGCAGGAAAGCTCCCCACTTAGGGGGCACGATCATCTCCCTCCCTGCTCACAGCTGTCCATGGAGGTGCAGGTCAATTCTGTTTCCAGAGCAGCTATCTACCATCTCCATCTGGTATGCAGGCTGAGACCCTACCTGCCCACAGACTGTCTTGCCAGAGTGGTGCATGCTCTAGTTATCTCCCGTTTGGACTACTGCAATGAGCTCTACGTGGGGCTACCTTTGAAGGTGACTCAGAAACTGCAATTAATCCAGAATGCGGCAGCTAGACTGGTGACTGGGGGTGGCTGCTGAAACCACATAACACTGGTCCTGAAAGACCTACATTGGCTCCCAGTACGTTCCCGAGCACAATTCAAAGTGTTGGTGCTGACCTTTAAAGCCCTAAATGACCTCGGACCAGTATACCTGAAGGAGCATCTCCGCCGCCATTGTTCTGCCCGGACACTGAGGTTCAGCTCCGAGGGCCTTCTGGTGGTTCCCTCACTGTGAGATGTGAGGTTACAGAGAACTAGGCAGAGGGCCTTCTCGGTGGTGGTGCCCGCCCTGTGGAATGCCCTCCCATCAGATGTCAAGGAAATAAACAGCTATCTGACTTTTAGAAGACATCTGAAGGCAGCCCTGTTTAGGGAAGTTTTTAATGTTTGATGTTTTATTCTGTTTTTAATCTGTTGGGAGCCGCCCAGAGTGGCGGGGGAAACCCATCCAGATGGGCGGGGTTTAAATAATAATAAATTATTATTATTATTATTACAGTGGTGCCTCGGGTTACAGACACTTCAGGTTACAGACGCTGCAGGTTACAGACTCCGCTAACCCAGAAATAGTACCTCAGGTTAAGAACTTTGCTTCAAGGTGAGAGCAGAAATCGTGCAGCGGTGGTGCAGTGGCAGCAGGAAGCCCCATTAGCTAAAGTGGTACCTCAGGTTAAGAACAGTTTCAGGTTAAGAACGGACCTCCAGAATGAATTAAGTTCTTAACCCAAGGTACCGCTATCATTATCATTATCATTATGATATCCTGAGGTGTTGAAGGTCACTACCTGTGCCCTGAAGCAAGGAATGGGATAAATTCTTCCTCCTAGATACACGAGCTCTGGGTCTGTGAATCAGACAACTGCACTGTAGCCCCACTGGTTCACGGTTCACCCCGATGTGTATGCCTGGTCCACAGGCACCCCTGTCACACACTAAGCAGATACAGTGCAGGGCAATACCAGAGTACCCCTGTCCCATAATGCCTCATGATTAAAGATCCTCAGATCTTAAACTGTATTTCGTGCCCAGACAATAGGTCAGAATAACAAGAAATTATACCACTCCAAACATTAATCCCAACAATGTGAAGAAGGCGAAAGAAAGGAATTATGGGCCAGTTAGAGGCTGCCTGGAAAATTCCTACTCAGCCTCTGCAAAATGGAGGGGCGTCGCAAGAAAAAAGGGGTGATGTTTTGGAAGGGAGGAATATATATCCCTGCTCCCTCCCCATCTGAACTGGGCAGTTGTCCACTCATGCCACCCCAAAACTCCTCCCCAGGTAGAAATCATATGAGTTTTCCCCTGCAGTGACCGGGGTGTGGCAAATTCACCCCAGTGTGTGAGTCCTTGATTTGTAGCAGCCATGTTTGGGGGTGAGAAAAAATGTAATAGAATTCTAGAGGTGGGCAGAGGGTGGAGGAAAGTCATCTGTCCTAGAGTTCTAGGATCTTGTTTGCATGACTCACAATTGGATTAGTCCATAGTACCATGCCAGAAGGGCCTGCAGGACAAAGTATACATTTTAATGAAACACTCATAAATGTCAGAGAAGCAATCCTATTTCATCCTTTTGTGCCAGCACCTGGAACCAACACAGATTTTATATATAAAGGCAGACAGAAAGAAATGAAATTAGTTGTCTATTGCTACCAAGACAGCTGAATTATTACAACAAAAGAAATGAAGATGTCCTAGCAGATTTGCCTAGTTCCGGGCAGCATGAAAGCAAAAGGCTGAGTATCTCCTGTCAGGCCTTCCATCTAAGTAGGTGTGTGTGTGTGTGTGTGTGTGTGTGTGTGTGTGTGTGTGTGTGTGATTTTAGCCTGAATTTTTAAAATGAGAACATAGCTGAACTATACTGAAAGTCTGTCCATATTTTAGCTTTATTATATGGTGGTTTGGATAAAGAGTGTGGCATTCCTTCCATTCACAATGTTATTTCTACTAGGCAGTGCTTTTTTTCTAGAAAAATAGGTGCACTATGAAGTTATTACAGTAAGTGCCACACTTTTTAACAACAAAAAAGAAGTGCCAGTACTATGTACTCTTGAGTACTCCCTGGGAAAAGCACTGCTACTAGGCAATATATAATCCTAAGTAAATCTCTCTCTCTCTCTATCGTGTGTGTGTGTGTGTAATTACTTATTTGGTTACTTCTAAAATCTAATGCGCAGAATGGTGTTTGATCCAGCGGAGGGATGTCAGGGACTGTGCTGAGGAGGGCTGCACTGAGGAGGAATGGTGGGAGCCTCCCCCTCCCTCTGCCCTGGATCAGGATCCTGAATCTTCCCAGGAGCAGGAGGACAGTATAGATTTGGAACAGTGGTTTGCAGAGGGACATAGTTCAGAAGGCAGAAGCTGGGAAGTACTGGAAGGGGAACAGCTAGGAGGAGAAGCACTGGGGGGGGAGAGTTAACAGACTCACTTTCTCTGGAAAGCGTTCATCCACTCAACCCAAGGTCAAGAAGAGCAGATAAGGTAGCAGCACAGAAAGCACAGTGGTTACAAGATCAGGTTACCAGATGCGGTAGTGACGTGGGTGACTAGGGAGGAAGTGGGTGGAATCCTTAATTGGGAGCACCTTCATTCCTAGGAAATGGATTCTTTGTTCTCTCGCTGTGATCATTAAAGTTTCTAACTGGTAAGAAGACTCCTTTCTCTTTGCTCTGCTTGTTGTTGTTTGTTGTTTAGTCATTTAGTCGTGTCCGACTCTTCATGACCCCATGGACCAGAGCACGCCAGGCACTCCTGTCTTCCACTATCTTCCACAGTTTGGTCAGACTCATGTTGGTGGCTTCGAGGACACTGTCCAACCATCTCGTCCTCTGTTGTCCCCTTCTCCTTGTGCCCTCAATCTTTCCCAACACCAGGGCCTTTTCCAGGGAGTCTTCACTTCTCATGAGGTGGCCAAAGTATTGGAGCCCCAGCTTCAGGATCTGTCCTTCCAGTGAGTACTCAGGGCTGATTTCCTTCAGAATGGATAGGTTTGATCTTCTTTCAAATTTCTGTGGCACCCTGTACAAGGCCAAAATTCATTCCCCCCCCCACACACCTCCCACTTATTGTTCTGCTCAATTCACTATGTCATAGTTGTGATGATCTGTGATACCCGCTAGGCTCAGTGCCCAGTGTGGTGGAACTGGTCATGATGTCCAAAATCCACCACTGCTGGCTGAGACTGATGGGTTAGGGAATGGAAAAGGATGACTTGCTCCATCTACAAGACAAGACATCATACCTGATACATTCAAGGAGGCTACAAGTCTAAAGATACCCACAGAAGTAATTACAGAGACTTGCTTCCGAGAAGTCTAGTTCAGGAAGTATGTTCTTCATAAATTCTGGTACTTGTACATATAGATGCAAATGTAGCCAATTTATTGGCAGTAAAATTCATACAACCAGTCTATTAAGATTTCTTTAATTTGGCAAGAATCTTAGGTAGCTCCAAAGCTTTTGTGTTCCCTTTTAAACTTTTATTAAATTAAATTAACAAAAATATCCAGATCAGTGTGTGTGTTGGTACGAATACATACATTTCAGGAGAGTCGTTATCTATCTATATATCTATTGATAAGTAGATTTTAAGAAAGATTTGTCTAGGAATGGAAGACAAAAATAAATGGTCCCACAGATTATGAATGAGGCTCATTTTTCTACAATCAGAGCCGGAGAGGACAACCTAATTCTTCTTTGAATAATATCTGTTAATTTATCAAGTTCGGTGATTTTCTAACACTCTAATCAGTCATCCTTTCACCGGTGGTACACTGGCAGATTTACAATGAATTTCTGATGCTATCCTTGCCACCACAAATGAATCCAAGATGAATAACCTAATGTGGCGATGAAGCCTCTTACCCATATTATTCAGTACTACACAGGTAATGAAACGAATGTCTGTTATTGGAGGATCAAGTCCAAAATCTGTAAACAAAGTATACCTTTTTGTTTATAGCAAAATGTATTGTATCGGTTAGGAAATTGTAAGGAAGAAACAACGGACTGAGAGCTAAACTACATATTACACACTGTTGACATATTACATGGCGCATGCTAGGATATCCATGCTGCTGCTTTGATAAAATTCAGAGCTCCCACTGCTGTGTGTGGTGTTTTTTAAAAAAAAATTCTCTGCAGTGCCAAGGCCTGTTTATAGAATCAATGATGCAAGTGAAATACTAGTGAAAGCGTGTTGGGTTGCTGCGACCACCTGTGCTAAGCTGTGTTCAAGCACCCCTTGTGGTAAGCCACCAAATACAGTGGTACCTCTGGTTACAAACTTAATTCATTCTGGAGGTCTGTTCTTAACCTGAAACCGTTCTTAACCTGAAGTACCACTTTAGCTAATGGGGCCTCCCGCTGCCGCCGGCGCGTGATTTCTGTTCTCATCCTGAGGTAGAGTTCTTAACCCAAGGTACTACTTCCAGGTTAGCGGAGTCTGTAACCCGAAGTATTTGTAACCTGAGGTGTTTGTAACCCAAGGTACAACTGTAACAGTTTGCAGCTTTTTACCTACACAATGAGCCCCTGTACCAACTCCATCTCACCCAGACTATCCATTGGACCCTCCTGGACTGGAAGGAATCATACAAGGTGTGACCGGAAAGTTCGGTGAATGGTCACAGAAATCGGACAGCAAGAAATATTTGAACATACATGCCTTACAGGCCTTCAAAGTAGGCCCCCTCTGATACAATGCACCATTGACAATGTTCTTAGAACTGTTGGAAACTTCTGGAGAAGTCCTCTTTTCATACTGCTTTCAGTTCCCTCATCACAGCAGCTTGGATGCGTGAAATGGAAAATCTGTGCCCTTTCAGTGCAAATTTCAGTTTTGGAAAAAGAAAGAAATCCGGTGGGGCCAGATCGTGAGAATATGGTGGGTGGGACAACTCAGTAACCTCAGTAACGATTTCACACGGAATATGCAATTCTTCCTCCATCATTCGGGCAGACAAACGCCGATCCCGCATCAATAACTCATGAATTCTGTTGACATTTGCCGCCGTTCTGCTCGTCGGCCATCTACCAGACCTAGGGTCATCTTCGATGGTTTGCCGCCCTTCACAGAAACACTTAAACCATTCCTACACTGTCTTTCAGGTTACAGCTTCATCTCCGTTCACAATTGTGAGCCTTCTGTGTGTTTCCGATGTTGATTGTATGTTCAAA
Source organism: Darevskia mixta (assembly GCA_034641385.1). Taxonomy (NCBI): domain Eukaryota; kingdom Metazoa; phylum Chordata; class Lepidosauria; order Squamata; family Lacertidae; genus Darevskia; species Darevskia mixta. Next base: position 15,126,588 of record JAWWNH010000017.1, read on the forward strand.
TATTTCTCGCTGTCTGATTTCTGTGATCATTCACCGAACTTTCCAGTCAAACCTTGTAGAATCATAGAAATGTAGAGCTGGAAGGGGTTACAGTGACTTTCATGGCTGAGCTTGCAAAAACAACACCAAGTTATATAATAGCTGTCAACCCTCCCTTTTTTTGTGGGAAACTCCCTTATTCCAATGCCGCTTCCCGCTGCTATCCCGGATTGTTGGTATCCCTTAAATTTCCCAGATTTCAAAGGAAGCAGCTCCTCTCCCTCCCTGCCGGCCAGGGAGGCTCCTCAGCTGCGTTGCTCGGCTGCCAATAAGGAGCCTCAGTCCGACTGGGGGTGGAGCTTGCATGCCTTGTGCAGCCAGACCTTCACACCCAACCAGACAGACAGCCTGCCTGCCGTCTATGCGCTCACTCTTTCGCTCACACGTTTGTGCGCAGCCTCTGGAGCGCAGGGTGGCGAGGCTACTTGGTGCCCTCGTGGCATCTGTTATTTTGAAATCCGAAAGTTTTTAAAAATCCCTTATTTTCAAATCCGAAAGTTGACAGCTATGAGTTATATGTGCGTGAGCACATATATTAAAAATGGTATGGACAAAACCTGATCAAACAATTCTGTATCTTTTTTTTAAAAAAGACTAACAATGTCAGTTGACATATAGAAAGAACAATAAAGCTCTGCAAAAATGCAACACAGAGTTGCTTCTAATTCCAGTCACCCTGGATTTCTTTGGAATTATTCTCTGGCTTTTAACACAAGAAATAAAATCTATCATTTGTTTAAACAATGCAGGGAGGGGGGGGGAAACAATTAACATCTGGGGGAATTCAATAGTATCAAAAGGCAGTCAGGTGCCAGGTTGACATTTACTGAAATCGGTGTCAATGCTTTCTGCGAGTTTCACATTGTGTTTCTAATGGGTCTTCAGAAGATACATTGCAATGACTGTTATACTCTAAATTTAGTCCAAAATTAGAGTAATTCCCATTCATTTCTCAGAAACTTTGCATGACTCCGCCTTTTCCTCCCTAGGGGTACAAAACCTTGGGAGGATTAAATCATTCCTTTCACTCTGTCGAAAACTACAACAGGAACACTGGGCAATTGGAAGGTTTTTCTCTCCAGCTAAAACAAAGAAGGAAATTCCAGCTATTGATCACACCCTGAGTTAGAGCATTTTCCATTATGATCTCGAGAGTTCAGAATTGCATGATTCCATACACATACCCTTTTCATTCCTTACTCGGGCCTAAGTTTCTCCCCCCAGAGGAAAGCATCTTAATAGATCTATATTGACTTTTGAAGCTGTGATGCGTCTATTTTGGCGGAGGGGGAGATGGTATGCTTTTTATGTAGAACGCATAAAGAGATCCGGTCTTGAGAATTTCCTTTAAACATACTGTGGAAGCAGGATCTTTGCCAAAGTCCTTAGAGAATAGTGCACCTTCCTCGACATGAGCTCAGGAAAGGCAAGTGGGGTGGAGTATAGAGATAGGGTTGCCATATGTCCTCTATTTCCAGGACATGTCCTCTTTTCCGGGTCTGGTTGCCATATGTCTTCCTTTTCCTGGACATGTCCTCTTTTTTCAGGATTATAATTTCTGTCTGCATGGATTTTTCAAATTTGGCAAAATGTCTGGGCTTTTTTTGTTTACAGTAACCCAATAATTTTTTTTCTAGTGAATTAGACTCAGGTCTAAAGCCCCCAGCTAAGCTAGTCTGCAGCAGAGAATCACAACAGAGCAGCATCATAAACTAGCTACATACTGTATCAATCCCATCTCTTGTGGCTGAACTAGAGAACTGGCTCACCCACAAGATCTTGGAGAAAGAGTCTGGGAGGGCAAGAGTTAACACACACACACCCCTGCCCTTAAGGAGAATCCATATGTACATGTTAAAGAGTTTAATAAATTGTTCTGTCGGATTCCAGAGGGTGGTAACCAACACTGTCATTCTGCTTGCTCAACAGGCCAGCACTTGCGCAATAGAACATCCTTGACCTCTTCTCTGCACACCTTCAAAATGTTCCCCATGGGGCAGCATGGGGAAGGGGGAATCCCATTGTGCAATTAGAGCTCTGTGTGTGGAACATTGGACACAACTTGTTGTTCCTTCCTCAGTATGAGTGCTTTCAAGATCCCTGAGATGTCCAATTTAATCTTAATTTTCTTCTTGGCTTAGGCAGGTGCAAGTCAGTGAACTCTTTGATTCAGGGACCTTCTAAATACCAATCAATGTTCCATGCAGATGGCTCAAGATGCAGAAATGCAAATGGCTCCTTCCCGCTATGGTGATAAAAGGTGGCATCTGAGGCAGGCAACGTCTTCCTAATACAAGGTCTATCTCCTATGCTGCTGCGGAAGCATAAATGCTCTTGTTCAAGAATGAAATCACAGCTTTTCTAGGGCCAGCTCTTGGTTTTTAACCAAATAAAGTGGTGCGTTGGGGAAAGCTCATGAGTAAATAATGTTGTTCACTAAAATTGCATAGTCGGAAAAACACAATACTCTTTTGAGTAAAAGCACAATGTTGGTTTTTTTGGGAAACAAAATGAAATTGCAACTCGGTAAATTACCATTTGAGATGAGTTTAGGATTTCTGCCATATAATTTACTTAATTATCAGTGCCACCTTTGCAAAGTAAAGCCTTTAGAGTCCAAGCACAGTGCAGAATCACGGGAGGTTCAATATGTGATAGTCTTAATGGTTCCACAGCCTATAAAATGCATTAGTGGTGGGGGGGTTTCCCCCCAAGAGAGTGATTATGGCTTTCTTTTTTAAAAATGCTATTATATCTAATTTGTGTTATGCTCCAGCAGAGGAAATGATTCTCCATCGTTCCAATTTACATGGCAAACACAAAAGAATAATCAAGTGGGAAAATAATGTATTGACTACAACCACACAACGTCTCCCTGTATAAGTACATGCTACCCCCAAAACAGCGGAAATAACAGCACTCTTTGTATATGTGCATCTCTCCGAAGAGTAGATTTCAAAATAAACTAATCATGTAACTTAGAAGAGGTGAAAATAGAAACATCGTTGATGAAACTTTGGGCTAGACTCCATCTCAGGAAGAAGAAGAAGAAAGATGGCACCTTGGGATAGATCTGCTTTAGAATCTGTAATTAGGATTTGTCCTACCTATGAAGCCTGAAGCATATACATCGTAATTATTTTATTCATCAATTTAGGGGCCATGGCAGTCAACCAATTCACATGATTTCTTCCTACAGGTGTTAGCAGTGTAGTGTGCTATTCACCTAGGTCAGTGATGGCTAACCTTGACACTCCAGATGTTCTGGGACTACAACTCCCATCATCCCTGACCATTGATCCTGTTAGCTAGGGATGATGGGAGTTGTAGTTCCAAAACATCTGGAGTGTCAAGGTTAGCCATCACTGAGGTGGTAACAGTAGGAGAGCCAGCTGCCACACTGCCATGAGACCAAGAGAGCAGGCCCTGAAACAGGCAGCTAAGTGGGTCATTACTTGAACTGCCAAGGAACCATATGCAATCTGTGCAAGACTCTTTTGAAGGGAGAGAGGGGTACACATGTGATCTAATCATATAAAACTTAGTTTGTGACATTATGCTGCAAGGGTTGAATAATAATAATAATAATAATAATAATAATAATAATAATAATACCCTGCTCATCTGACTGGGTTGCCCTAGCCAGCTTCCAATACGTACAAAACCATAATAAAACATCAGCCATTACAATCTTCCCAATACAGGGCTGCCTTCAGATGTCTTCTAAAAGTTGTGTAGTTCTTTATCTCCTTGACATCTGATGGGAGGGCACAACTATCGAGAAGGACCTCTGCCAGGTTCCCTGTAACCTCACTTCTCACAGTGAAGGAACTGCCAGAAGACCCTCGGAGCTGGACTTCAGTGTCCGGGCTGAATAATGGGGGTGGAGACACTCCTTTAGGTATACAGGGCCAAGGCCATTTAGGGTGTTAAAGGTCAGCACCGGCACTTTGAATTGTGCTTGGGAAAAGGAATCCTTTTGCAACCCAAATTTTACAACCAAAAGCCCAACACAAAATGGCTGAAAGTCTGACTCCTTCACACCATAGGTACAGGCATTGTTTTGATCCTCCCAGAGATGTTGTTCCTCCAGGCATTCACAACCAGACGTGACCCAATTGTAACACAGGATGCCTTTGATAAGAAAGCTGTAAACATCATCTCTGAACTTTGCTGCACTCTTTAATAAATTATGGGAGCTCATTAAACTCTGCACCATCTTGCGTCTCATTTCTGGTTTGTGTCTCAAGTCTTCAGCCCTAGCTTAATTTTGCTTTGCTTTGTTAGCCCTTTCTTCAAGAAATACCCATGCAGAATTGCAAGGGATCTGCGTCTCTCTCTCCCTCCAAAACAATGTGGTATTACACACTGTTCATTAAAAGGAGGCTTTAGCCAGATGCTAATTTTGAAAGGTCATGTTTTGTTTGACAGGGGAAAATAAAAAAGCTGTCAGAAGGACAAAGTAAAGGGCACCCAAGATGGAATGTGTGTTTTATTAATGAGCAAGCAGTGAAACCCTCTTTCTGATAAGCACATTTTAAGCCTACCTGTGGAAGGGAAATATCTTGAAGGCAAAGAACATTGTGAATCTTTGTCCCAGTTCATAGATTTCCAGCAATGACCACAGACTTATGTCTTTTTGGGGGATAAGGTAAAGGTAAAGGGACCCCTGACCATTAAGTCCAGTCTTAATGGTCTCTGGGGTTGTGGCGCTCATCTCGCTTTACTGGCCGAGGGAGCCGGTGTACAGCTTCCGGGTCATGTGGCCAGCATGACTAAACCGCTTCTGGCGAACCAGAGCAGCACACGGAAACGCCGTTTACCTTCCCACCAGAGTGGTACCTATTTATCTACTTGCACTTTGACGTGCTTTCGAACTGCTAGGTTGGCAGGAGCTGGGACCGAGCAATGGGAGCTCACCCCGTCGTGGGGATTCGAACCGCCAACCTTCTGATCGACAAGCCCTAGGCTCTGTGGTTTAACCCACAGCGCTAGACAGGTGTGTTCTTCGAAGTACCAAGTGAAGTATCATGTTCACAGCTGCCAGCATATGCAACATATGAACCAGAACTAAGTTTCTACAAATGGGGTCAAGCTACCCCTTACCATTACTATTGGGTCTGAGACTGCAGGCTATAATACTCAACCACGCTTCCTGTGTAACTGTAAAGTATTACATGGTATCTTGGGACCAATTAATGTGCTGTCTTGGCATCTCTCCAGGTAGTTAGCTACTTATGCAATGAAAGCACACCTATATAGGACAGACTGAGTTTAACTTTTCTGTTTTTACTATTCGCCACCCGGAGTGGCTATGGAAACACAGCCAGATGGGCAGGGTATAAATAATAAAATTATTAGTATTATTATAACCACGTGAGTGAAACTCAACAACATTTTTAAAAAATGAGTACAACCCACTCCCCACAAAAAACAGAACCATCTCTATAGCCAGTTATCTCCCTCAGAACATGTTTCCTAGACAGTGAGAGTGCAGTAAGACCTTTATATCAGGCATCCAGAGATCACTTGATCTCAATGAGATGCTGGATTGTTGCTGCTGCCCTGACCTGATTAGCATTCTTGATAATGTAGGAACAAGAGTCCCAAAGCCGATTCAAGCCCTACAGTACCTGTTTAGCCAGATAATCCCCTCTTCAACCTAGATATAGATATTGTTTCACTATTAAGGCAGTTTCCTAGCTTTTCCTGTTCAACGTACTTCAATTCTCCTAGAGATTCTTGTCTGTGAATCAACTGGGTCAACCGAGAAATGCAGAGTAGTTTTCTTTCTTACTCCCCCTTTCATATGAGTTAAAGAATCAGAAGTGACAGCCTTGTTTCTTGGATGTTGCAGAATAACCAAGAAAATAACCCATGAGTTGGCAGAAAAAGTATTAGTGTCAATAGCTCACTGAATGAATAAGGCTTGAAGTTTGATCCGACAGAACTGAAGGAGCTCTTGTGTTAAACATATCTGAAGTGGCAGATCACTGAAACAGAAAAAGGCCCGAGCAGGAAGGAAGGGAAGAATAGGGAAAAGGAAGAAAGCTAACAGTCTTCCCTGTCATTTTGATGGCAATCATCCATAGTAGACTCTCTGGCTTATATTATCAGTTCATAATGGGATACAGAGAATGTACACTATCAAGATACTGGTGGTCTTGTTTTAGGCAGAAATGTTGGTTTTGTCAGGAACTTAGACTGGGTAAGAGGTGACGTCATGAGAAGGCAGTTTTCTCTCCACTAGTTCCACTAATTGGCTAGTTAATTAATTGAGAAGAATTTCACAGCTTTGGAGTCACACATACACCCTAGACTCTCAGCTCTGGAAAGCTACTGCCTAGACATCTTATGACTGACAGGGAAGATTCAAGCTAGTTACTAAGCAAAGAAAGCCACTTCCGCCCTTAGTGGAGGTCGTGTTGCGGGCAGTCACAACCTCCCCACGTGCCCTGGTGTTGGGTGTCCCCTGCGCAATTGGGGGGATTCCGGCTGTGTCACTCCCAGGCCAACCAATCTGATTGGCCTGGGGGTGTGGCCTGCCCCATTTAAGCAGGGCGCAGCCAGGAATTCCTCCTCTTCCCTGCTGCCAGCCGCTCCGGTTTCCCCACCCACTCACCCTTTAAGGTTTTCTTTTCCGACCTTGCTATGGACCTCGGTTGGTCGCCGTTGATAGGAATTTTTCCACTTGGCAAATTGGCACCAGCCATTTGGTTTTCGCCTACCTCATAGCAATTCATCACAACTCTTGGTTTGGGGCGTTAGGCATTGGAATATTTCCGTAGGAGTGAAGAGGGGAGGTTGCGCCATCACCTGCCCCACATTTGAAGGGTATTCTGTTAAAGGAATCCGAGGAGCGTGGCCCTGTCCGAAGCTTAGGGAGGTTAGGGCCAAAGGCATGCCCCCCTATCAGTGACCCCAGGGGGAGTACCTAGTTGATGTGCATCAGCAGGACTCCCTCTGCTGGTGGTTATCCCTTCCCAGACTTCCAGCACATGGGCTGGAGTCGGTTAGATCCAATGCCTAAGACAATACCGCTCATCATCTGTAACCAATAAAGTTGTGGCCTTTTCTGCCCATTAACCTTATATGTTGTGTCATGTGTCATTTTATTTTCCATGGGAGGGGGGGTTCGGGACATTGCCACGCATGTATAAGCTTCCCATATGCCCTGTGTATGGTGCCTCAGATTCACTGGCAATGTCTGCTCCTTTAGTTATGGAACACAGCAGTGTTGTACAGTGGTCAGAGAAGGGATTGTCAAAATCTTTAGATAAGGGATCACCAACATTTCGGGGCCCATGGGCACATTCAGAAACTGTTGTGGGCACCTCACATGTGTGCACACACGGCAACTGCACAACCGCACATATGCCTTGCAACTGCAGAATCACAAATACATCCTGCAACCGCAGAATCATGCACGCAGTTTGTGATCATGCAACCACAACCGCAACCACACAACTACACAATCTCTCTCTCTCTCTTTCTTTCTCTCCCTCTCCCTGTCTCTCTCACACACATACACACACTGTAATCCCTTCACAACCACACTTGCTTGTGCTTTGCTCTTTGCTTTGTTTTGTTTCAATCCAGTGTAATAGAAGAGAGTGCTTGGGAGAAGAAGAAGAAGAAGAAGAAGAGGAGGAGGAGGAGGAGGAGGAGGAGGAGGAGGAGGAGGAGGAGGAGTTTGGATTTGATATCTCGCTTTATCACTACCCGAAGGAGTCTCAAAGCGGCTAACATTCTCCTTTCCCTTCCTCTCCCACAACAAACACTCTGTGAGGTGAGTGGGGCTGAGAGACTTCAGAGAAGTGTGACTAGCCCAAGGTCACCCAGCAGCTGCATGTGGAGGAGCGGAGACACGAACCCGGTTCCCCAGATTATGAGTCCACCGCTCTTAACCACTACATTACACTGGCTCTCATAAGCAAAGATGCCTCACATTACCCTGGACTGAGTCTTACTGCATCACTTACATCAATATTGGTTAGAGGGCTGGGAGGGGTCCTTTTCTAACACCCAACTGGCTCACCACAGAGGGAGATGTTTTATGGCACTGCAGTAAGACTGTATGGCAAGAGAGTTCAAATTTTTTATCCTAGATTTGGAACGTCAATGACGAACAAGAGAAACATGTTCATCCCTTACCATGTTGTGTCCCTAGGATGAAAAAGGCAATAACCGATGTGAACTATTTACTCACTCCATGTTGTAATTTAACAACTTTTAGTGAGCAAATGTTGAGAATTATATGTGCACACACTTCTAGTCCCTTTGTAAACTGTTGTGAGTCTATGCTGCCTTTTTCCCCCCCAGTGGGAAGGCAGACCCTGACATTTCTGTGTACAAAGTCAAACTGTGGAGACCCAGGATAGTAGAAAGATTCTCTGAGCTTATTGTCAGGCACACACCTGAATACTTGATTATTTCTAGGCATCGAAGAAATGCCCCTTTCTTTTCTTGTATTATATCTTATGATCCCAACCCAGTCCTCTCTGGAAATTCAATGCACATTTCTTGCATTATTCTTATCCATCAGATTTTAGCTCCTTTTGGGTTTTGACAGCACAGTCCACTGTGCATGAAAGATGACTTGTATTTCTTAATTTTGGTTTATTTATTTATTTATTTTTAAAAAGCCATACTCGAGTTTTAATGGGAAAAGTCATGTGACGTGATATCTAAGACAAATGGATTTATATGTTTCCCCCCATCTAAACTGCAAATATAAAGGATGACATATCTGGAGCCTCCAATTGAGCAGAACTGGCAGTTTGCTGAAAGAATGCTAAACATCCAATAGATTCAGCTAGATTTCGATAAGTGGCTTTCACATAATGTAAAGTATCACATAAAATGTGAAAATTACCCAGTAATGAAACATCAGGAAAATGGAACAAAGCGTTGTTTGAATGCAGCCTGTCTGGGTATGTATATGAGCTGTAACTCCATGGATCTGTTTCTGCTGTATTTCCTGTAATCATGGTGATTCCCAGAAGTGCCACCATCATCTCAAAAATGCTACATGGAGGCCTTTCATATAAGTGTGAATTGACCTGTAGCCCATTATAAGCAGTTGATTAAACCAATTCCTTTTCTCTGCTATGAAGTGGCTGCTATGGTGCTCTGAACTCTGGAAGGAAGGCATCCCGGCTCCATCTGATAAGAGGTCTTGCTCTTTTGCTCTCCATAAGCAATATTCATCTCTCCATAGTCATACTCAAATGATCAGTTCTTCTTCTTCTTTGAAATAGTTTTATTCAAGCATTAATCGGGTGACTTTTAAAATGTTTGAATCCCCCCCAGACAAAATGTAATGGCATGTTTTGTGCAGTATTTAGTATCTACAGATTATTATTATTATTATTATTATTATTATTATTATTATTATATATAATTATATAATAATTATAATAATTATTATTATTATTTTGTGCAAGTCCACTTTCTGAAAAAAAATGTGTGTGCCCCTGACGCATTTGGCCAAATGCCTGAAGAGGACTTTTTGTGCAATCTGAACACTTGTGCTTTCACAGTTTTGCAGAATTAGCTAGAAGTTTACTGGAGGGTGTCTCTTGGAGGAGAGACTCCATTATTATGATGTGCCATGATGTGATGAGTCATGGTTGACCATAGCTTGGTCCTACCTGGATGACGAAGTTGGGTAAGGGAAGCTAGGACATTCTGAGCATGTTGGAAGGCTTGCGGGCATACATCCAACCACATGTTGGTTGGATGCAACCTGTGCACTAAAACTTGGTCTACTCTTTATTATGATGATGATGTATTATTATTATTATTATTATTATTATTATTATTATTATTAATTTCAAAACCAAAAAGAGAAACAAAGTACAAGCATCAAATTCAAAATTCATATTCATGTTCTAACATAAGCCTATTATATAAATTACCTAAATTAAAATATACATAATTACTCTAGGTTTCCTTTTACTACATGTAAATACAACGCAATTAGAAAAGTTATATTATAGATTCCCACATGCCCCCCACTCCCCTTCACCCATGTGTGATCTCAGTATTTTACTTCTTCCATCTTGTTGTGTTGTTATAGTTTAATAATTCTTCCATTAATTCTATTGTTCTTTTCTTGCTTACCCCTACACGTTTTACCCATTATCTATTAATATTTCAATTCCGGAACAATGTTTTTTCATGTATTCCTTCACACCATCCCACTCTTTGATTATTCTCTGATTTGAGTGGCCTCTAATAATTGCCGTCAATTGGTCTACTCTATTGCCTGTGTGAAATTGGGAAGGACCAACTTTCCCACTAGTGTCGTCCGAGCTGACGTTTCACATCTGATTCCTTCTCTGGCAAAGGCAGTTGCAATATCCACTCATTGGTATATATTTTTTCTGCTCCCAACTCCCTGGAGCCCCCGAATCAGCCTAGAAAACCTAAAGACTAATACAGTTATCCAGACGGCATTAGTTATTCTGAAAACAAATCTCATGGAACAGGTGCAAATTAGGTAGAAGCCTCTAGCAGGCTACAGCTGCGATTCCTGTTGCTTCCCCATTATTTTGTGCTAATCTATTTATTAAAAGAGAAAGGAGCACAAGTAGAGCCTCAGGTTCCCGCAAGTTGTGTCAGTTAATGATATTTACATCTGCCCTGCTATGAATTATCTCCATGAAATCCAAGGATGGAAATATGAGTTCAGAATGTAGCAACCGTGTAGAAACTAGCCTGTCTACTGCACAAAGGCAAAATGGGCATTCATTGCTCTACCTGCATTTGCCTCTGGCCCTGCCCACCATTGGCATGTGTCTCTTGTTAAGTATAATGGTTTAATTACACTGAAATGAGAATGCCGAAATGTGTATTGGTGAAAAGTTTTCCATGAGGCTATATTGAAATGAAATAACAGTTCTCTCTGAGCTGTAACTAGCTAATGATTACCAGTTTTCTACTCTGTGCTGAGAGTGAACCTTTGATCATGTGATGAAGGTATTCAGTTCCAAATGTGCCTGCTTGAAAGGTGTGGTGTTTTCAGTCTCTCTGAATGCTACAAGTAGAACAATACATTTAAATGGCTCTCCAACAACAGCTCAGCCTAAGGCCAATAGAGACTGGAATGGGGGAAAGAGACAGTTTGGATTTTTGGAATCTTTTATTTCTAAGAAGATGCTGGACAGCACAAGACATTGTATGAATATTTTGGTTGTATCTTTGATGCTTATGTTCTGTTTCTGAAGAGTTCTGCCAGTCAAAGTTTGAATAATATTTTATGGGCCTGGACAATGATTTCTCCCAAAAGGAGTCAGTTCTTATGTTTCTAGTCAGTTCAAATGGCACAATATTAATATTTGCAACACCTCTCATACAGTTGCTCAGAAGAGAATGAGACTCTTGAGCTGTAAAAATGAAAAGGTTGCCTACCTCTGATATAGTTCAAAGGACAACAATGGATGCAGGCTGGGAGTGGCTTTCCCAGCAATGAAGTTAAGTGGGTGACTTGGGCAAGACACTCCCTTTCAGTCTAGCTCAGTGATGGCCAAACTTGGCCCTCCAGTTGTTTTGGGACTACAACTCCCATCATCCCTAGCTAACAGGACCAGTGTTGGGAATTGTAGTCCCAAAACAGCTGGAGGGCCACGTTTGGCCATCACTGGTCTAGCTTACCTCACAGGGTTAATGTGTAGATAAAATAGCAAACTTTTTCAGCAGGGGGCCGGTCCACTGTCCCTCAGACCTTGTGGGGGGACCAGACTATATTTTGAAAAAATAATAATAAACGAATTCCTATGCCCCACAAATAACCCAGAGATGCATTTGAAATAAAAGCACACATTCTACTCATGTAAAAACACGCTGATTCCCGGACCGTCTGCGGGCCAGATTTAGAAGGCGATTGGGCCGGATCTGGCTCCCGGGCCTTAGTTTGGCTACCCATGAAATAGGACAATTGTCACGAACTGTCTGTTGGAAAGGGTGGACAGAAATGTAAGACCCTAGTGCAATTTTATGCAATAGAAGCAGTCCTGTCTTACGTTTATTTATTATTATATGCCAGCTAGCTAGAGGAATTCTTCAGGAGCAACAGGTAGTGGAAAAGAAGTCAAACTGGTAAACAATGTGGCCATGGGCTACCTTTTGACCATTCCTGGACCAACAGGTTTGCTGCTGAAATAATGCATAGGGGACCTATGGCCCTTTGGATGTTGTCTAGTCCTTGTGTGGTTCCATAATAAAGAACCGTAAAAATAGAGAGCAAAGGCTCTGAAGCTGCTCATCAACAGCACCCACCCAGACAGCAGACGGAGGAGACACAGAGGCCATTTGGACCTATGCTGAGAAGGATTGTCTTTCTATTTGAATCAGTCATTTCCAAAGGCGAATCTATCCCAATAAATTGCCACTTATGAATGCTATGCAAATCCATGCCCGTATGCAAATGTCAAAGAGAACAACAACTACCAGACTTTTAGATGACATCTGAAGGCAGCCCTGTTTAGGGAGGCTTTTAGCGTTTGATGGATTATTGTATTTTAATATTTTGTTGGAAGCCGCCCAAAGTGGCTGGGGAAGCCCAGCCAGCTGGGCGGGGTATAAATAATAAATTATTATTATTATTATTATTAATTATTATTATTATTAGCTATGCACATCTTTTGTGGTGGTTCATTTTCACTCTTTTAATTTTTACAGCACATAAGTGGCTACCCTCTGCCCGGGGTAGCTCTCTCACACAACCTCAGGGCAGATAAGCGCTTTCCTTCACAACTATTAGCAAATATTTGATTTCTAAGATCTGCAAAGAGCACTCGGGCAACAATTGCAAGTTACAGAAGCTCAGTGCGTTTGCCCAGTCCCCAGTCATTTGAGAAGGTCCCAAAACGCCAATCCAGTAAGCTGCTGTACAGCACAGCTGTGCCAAGCTAAAGCTGGTGAAAGCGCTGGGGTTATTAGCATCCAAATCACTGTGTCAGACCAACATCCCTTCTCCTATGCCTTTATCCAGCGCTGTTCCATTGAGTGGCTTTTTGAAACAGCATAAATAATTCACCTAATAATTGCATGTTTGAGGTTTCTGCTGTGCTTTTTTTTAAAAAAAAAAAGTCTCAGATACAATAAATGCTATGGCTTGTGAACGCAAGAATCATGACAAGCCTTCCCACCCCAGGGGAAATATTTTTCCCCATTGTTATTAATCAGATCCCATGCTGTATTATAGACCCAAAGAGCAGAGTGAATGAAAATTCAAATTAATATAGTGGTATAATTTAGAGCGAGAAATTATATTGTACTTGAGGGAAATGTATTGGTACATCGTTGACTACAATCGTGTTTGATTGATGCTGGGTCTACCCCTCTGCCTAGAAAAGGTTTGAGCAGACTGGCATGCTCAACTTGTCACCAGAGAATTGAACCGCGGACTTGAAACGCCGAGGAAAGGAAAGCTTGTTTTCCCTGACCAATTGCAGGTGTGCATAAGAACATAGGAAGTTTCCTCTGAAACAGGGTTTCCCAAACTTGGGAGTTGTAGTCCAAATACAGCTGGAGACCCGTCATCCCTAGTTAGCAGAACCAGTGGTCAGGGATGATGGGAATTGTAGTCCAAAAACAGCTGGAGAACCAAGTTTGGGAACCTCTGCTCTGGAATCAGACCAAGAGGCCAGCATCTACTCCAGCATCCCATTTCTCACAGGCCAAACCAGGTGGCTATGGCCAGGCCCAGCTTATGCAAACCAGCTTGGCCAAGCTAGGGCCATTAAGGGAACAATGAAGGGCCACTGAGGAGAGGAATCCTTTAGCCTGGGGGGTGGGTGGGTGGTTTGAGATATTACCAAGGTGATGAGGTCTCTTTCTTTGGAGGTCTTTAAGCAGAGGCTTGACAGCCATCTGTCAAGAATGCTTTGATGGTGTTCCTGCTTGGCAGGGGGTTGGACTGGATGGCCCTTGTGGTCTCTTCCAACTCTATGATTCTATGATCCTATGATTCTATGTTTGAGGGGACAGGAAAAGGGAGTTGGGAAGCAAGGGGTTTTCTGGGAGGAAGAAGAAGGGAGCTGGACTGAGATCCACCTCTGGAGTTTGCTGGCTGCAGGCAGCTTATGCTGCTGCCTCTTGGAATGATAATGATGATGATGATGATGATGATGATGATGATGATGATGATAATAATAATAATAATAATAATAATAATAATAATAATTTATTATTTGTACCCCGCCCATCTGGCTGGGTTTCCCCAGCCACTCTGGGCGGCTTCCAACAGAACATTAAAATGCAATACTCTATTAAACATTAAAAGCCTCCCTAAACAGGGCTGCCTTCAGATGTCTTCTAAAGGTCTGGTAGCTGTTTCTCTCTTTGACATCTGGAGGGAGGGCGTTCCACAGGGCGGGTGCCACTACCGAGAAGGCCCTCTGCCTGGTTCCCTGTAACTTGGCTTCTCGTAGTGAGGGAACCGCCAGAAGTCCCTCAGAGGTGGACCTCAGTGTCCGGGCAGAATGATGGGGGTGGAGACGCTCCTTCAGGTATACTGGACTGAAGCCATTTAGGGCTTTAAAGGTCAGCACCAACACTTTGAATTGTGCTCGGAAACGTACTGGGAGACAATGTAGGTCTTTCAAGACTGGTGTTATGTGGTCTCGGATGCCGCTCCCAGTCACCAGTCTAGCTGCCGCATTCTGGATTAGTTGTAGTTTCCGGGTCACCTTCAAAGGTAGCCCCACATAGAGCGCATTGCAGTAATCCAAGCGAGAGATAACTAGAGCATGCACCACTCTGGCCATAAGACAGGGGTAGGCGACCTAAGGCCCGTGGGCCAGATGCGGCCCAATCGCCTTCTCAATCCGGCCCGCGGATGGTCCAGGAATCAGCATGTTTTTACATGAGTAGAATGTGTGTTTTTATTTAAAATGCATCTCTGGGTTATTTATGGGGCATAGGAATTCGTTCATCCCCCCCCCCAAAAAAAATAGTCTGGCCCACCACATGCTCTGAGGGACGGTGGACTGGCCCATGGCTGAAAAAGGTTGCTGACCCCTGCCGTAAGATCTGGACCCCCTCCATGCAGACTGAAGGTGTAAATAGTTGAATAAACCTAAAGCACTGTTTATTCACCCACTGTGCCTGGGGCCCCATGCACTCTTGCCACTGCTTGGCAGAGAGAGGGGCAGGCACTGGCTTTTGGTAACAATATGTATCTTGTATATGATAACACTGCAATAGTTTTCCACAGTGTTTTGTTTCTTTGTATGTGTGCATTGGTAGCATCTGGAAAGAGAAATCTACATGAAGGCAAGTAACAACAACATCTACCTTTGTAGCCCATGCTTCATCCTAAGGTCTCAGGCCGGAAGGGAAGGATGGAAGAGTGGTCCTCCTCCCTCATTTCTGCTCTGCTGGAGAGAACTTCAGAGGGCATGAGGTGGTTCAACAGCCTTTCTTCTTCCCTCCGCCAGCCTTTTCACCCAAGAGGACCCTTTATTTATTAATTAAACCACTTTACTTCCCACGGCACACAAAGAACTATCCCGAAGCATGACACCGTATTGCAGCCAGCTGTTTGGGCATCACTGACACACAACCCAATCTATTGCATCTTCACCCAGAAGTAAGTGAGTTCAGTGTGATTTATTTCATAGCAAATGTTCATAGCATTGCAGCCTTAGCTACACAGAACCGATCTGTTTTAGGTGATCAGAATACTAACATCTCTATAAGGCCACCTCGGAGGTTGCATGCAGGTGGTCAATTTCACAATACTTTCTCCTGTCCTAATGGGGAATCCCGGGGACTAGTCTCATCTTTTAAGTTTGCAAGAACTTCGTGCATCCTCTGCACCCTTCCACCTAACATGTGCACTATTGCACAAATTGGTTGGTTTGAGAACTGCATCACAAAAGCAGGAAAAGTGCAAATTTCGAAGGATAGCTGTGTTCCGTTCAGTTCATGTGCTGGTTTGAGAAGTCCAAATCAGGTAGTTTCTCATTAAAAGGCAAACAACACTGAACTTCTCCCCCCACCCCTGTAAACAAAACTGCTAAAGTCATCGCCATCACCTGCAGTTCATCTAATGATCACATCATTAGAAGAATAATGAAAGGCCAGATCAACTTTTGGAAAGCATTCATAGGTCTGAACCTTTCTGATGAATAGCATCGCTTTTCTTAAAATGCAGTAGAGGAAAAATGAAGCTATATACATATATCTCCCTGCCCACCCCCCCACCCCCCACAACAACAACACAGTGTTCATTTGGTACAGTAGTTATTTTGGCTTAATTATCCATTAGGCTCTTGTAATGTGATTCTGCTAGGGTGCTGCTGCTGCTGGGGTTTTGTACGGTCGTTGCTTTTTGGATCCTGCATGGCAGATGCAGTTTTCAGGGAGCAATGTTTCCCCACAGAGCTAGTGATTTTAATTTACTAACAGTAATAGCGCGCACGCACACACACACACACACACACACACACTGTCAGGGACTGGCCCGTCCCCAGAGCCGAGCAGACAGAGGAAACTGGCTGGAGAGGGAGAAGAGAGATCAGGTCGGAAAGCGATTCGCAGGAAAGCCAGGAAGGAAGCAGCGGTGGAGACGAAGGAGGGCTCTGGGAGGCTGCCAGAGACCCAGAACCACCAGCTGGAGGGGAAGAGGAAGTGCAGGTGCACAGGGAAAGGCAAGGGCTCTGGGAGGCTGTCAGGAGTGCGTGCAAGAGCCAGGCCCTGGGACCAGCAGAGCTTCGGCTTGTTCTGGAGAGGCAGGGTGCGGCCACACAGATGAGGCTGCTTGGGAACTTACTGAACCTGGTGAGGTTGATTGGGAACTTGCTGCACCTGGTGTCAAGAGCCAGCAGGGAATATAAGACCAGCTTTTCCCCTCAGCCCTTTGCCACAGCAACGCCTTCCTTGCCTTGCTGTGTGTCTCCTTGCTTCTGGACCGTGACTTCGTGTTTCTGGCTTCTTGACCCTTGGACTGTGACTTGGTACCTCTTGCTGCTCGACCCTGGGACTCCTGCTCTTTGGACTCCTGTTCCTGCCATCTTGCCCCGGGTCCTGACGTGCCTTGCTGGGACTTTGTTTGCTATCAGCCCGGACCGTGACAGAGGCTGTCAAAGACCCAGATCCACCAGCTGGAGAAGAGGGGGATCTGGGGAGGGCGCCCAGCGCTACTCCACAGCTGTCCAGGGGGAGAAAGTTTCCCAAAGCTCTTATGTTGGGGGCGGAGCCGTGAAAGGCCACTCCCGGAATCTGGAACTGACTCAAGCGGTCATGAACTTTGAGAGCTCTGATGTATACTTTGCAAAATAAAGCAACTAGTTTAGCAGACGACGTGGTCTGGCTGGTTACTCTCGAGGAGACATCAGAGTCCTCTCACACACACACACACTTTGCTCTTGGCCACTCACTTGTGCATTCATCGTCACATGTAGTTCCTATCCTTGCAACCAGGAAACAAGTAGGCATGGAAAAGCTTGAAGACAGCAAATTGGTCGCTGGGGCTATCGAAAACATGTCTGAAAGGTTAGGACAGCAGAGGGAGGTTCTACCAGCAACACACAGGTGTAGCAGAGCACAGAAACTAGTTGTGTAGCTGGATCCTATGCAAATTTACTCAGATGTAAGTGCCATAGGTTTTTTTAAGCACTCCTCAGTAAATGTGCTCTCAGGTGTGCAACATTCAGCCCTGACCTCTGCATGCTTACTTATAAGAAAAGTGACACTGAATTCAATGAGACTGGTTTGCGCTTATTTACTTATTTATTACAAGTTGGGCCCTGTTTTTTGGTTCACAATGAAAATCCAACATAGCTAAAAAATATTGTGGGAGATACACACGTTACAGTTAAAATAGACACAATATTAACAGAATCCACAGCAGCAGAGAAAAATCACAGAGGTGGCAGTAGGAACGTAATAAAGAAAACGGACTTCCAAAGGCCTTATAGAACAGAACGGTTTTTATTCTGCAGTGGAAAAAACAGGAAAGGAAGAGACATAGCTCAATGGCTCAGCATTTGCTCAGGTATTAATTTATCTGATCAATAATCATTATTTCAATGCTGCCCTTCAGTTATATTCCCTGAGTGGTTTACAAAAAGACTAAAACAGCTGCAATGTGCATTCTTTTCCATGAACCCCCACAATGGGACTATTGCATTATTACTAACGGTGAACTGCGATAACCTCGTGATTTTGCCACACCACCTAATTTCTGTTACATAAGCTAGAGCACCAAGGGTGTGGCTTGAGACATTTTTGCGCCTGAGGCAAAATGTTCTGCTGCCGTCCCCATGTGGGCAGATGTGAGGCTCTGTAAGGGCTTCCCCTCAAGGTCATGTGTGTGTGTGTGTGTGTGTGTGTGTGTGTGTGTGTGTGCACCCTCCCCTCTTGCTGAAACTTGGTGAGAGGGGATGTTCTGAAGAGCTTTGGCATTAGCGTCCCTCCGCCCCTAGGGACAGGGGCAGGGGGAGACCATCACCAAAGTGGGACTTCTCTAGTGATAGCATTTCCACTGCCTGAAGCAGATGCTTCACCCTGCCTCATCTGTGGGACGGCTCTGTAGAGCTCTTAGGAAGAGACTGTAACTCAGTTGAGAGCATGTGGTTTCTATGTAGAAGGTCCCAGGCATAGGTGCAAGTTCCAGAGGACCTAGACACTGTGGACCCCCTCAATTTTTTAGCCCCCCCATCATTGAAGGTAGGCATGGAGGGACATCAGGACACCGTGTGATGTCAGGACATCATGTCAGGCCCCCTCAATGTGCTTCAGAAGATGGTGCCTCTGGACCAAGGTCTAATCCTCCAATCCTCTCCAGGTAGACGGCTGGGGAAAACTCCTGTTTGTAATCTTGGGAGAACCGCAGCTGGACAGTCCTGAGCTAGATGAACCAAAGATCAGACTCCGTATAAGGGAGCTTCCTCTGTTTCTATTGCAATTTCACCCTTTCAGCATTTTCAAGAGGATATCCTGGGATCCTCAGTGTCAAAGACTCCAAATGAATAAAGTCTCATATATACCATGTTTCCCCTTTTTTAATACGTAGTCATAAAGTAAGCCATGGCAGGTTTTTTTTTACCTTTGTGAGAAGTAAGACGTACCCCAGCCGCCACAGGGGGAGGCTGTACCGTACCATACTGACGTAATAAAAATAAGACATCCCCCCGAAAATAAGCCACCCTGTGTTTTTTTGAGGGAAAAAAATTATAAGACGGTGTCTTAAAAAGGGGGAAAGACGGTAGATATTGATGATATAGATATAGATATATGATTTTCATTTTCTTCAACTGAATATCCACTTGGCAGAGATGGCAACAGACTAGAAACAGAATTTGACAAGAGCCTCAGGCTTAAACAAAAATTATATCAGATACTTCAAAAGCAGCTGTTGTTTATAACTCATTCTTCTTTATTATCTGATTTCTTTTTTTAAAAAAAAAAAAAAATCCTAACCCTGATGTTTGGATTAACATTTTTAATGTTTCTTTGATACACAGGGTGGTATGAAGCAGATCAAAGCCATGAAACTTAGCCATGCCTTCTCCATGTCTGGCCTTCCCTCTTGAAGAAATGAGTGGAGGGCGACATCTGCTGGAGAAGGTAAGGCCTTTTGAAGCGAAGCGGAATTTAAACCCCTCACCCACCCACCAAGGTAAGGGTTGCTGGACTGGGAACGTGCAATTCTTCAGCTAGAATCCCACCGTTCTACCTTAACTGTGGTTTTGTGTTATACCAGAATTAATGGTAACCACAGTGACTGCAAACGAGGCTCCCTCTTAACTATGGAAGCCTGAGATCCTGGATTCGAATCTTGGTTAAGAGGGAATCCCACTGGCAAAAGAAACTGGAGCCAAAGGAGGGGAGGGGAGGGCAGCCCTTCACCTCTCAAATATCATGTTGCATGATCTGCTTTTAAAACTACCGCTCATTTGTTTTTAACTGCTCTAGATTCTGCTTGTTGCCTTGTTTCCCCACATTGCATTTTGTCTTGTTTATGTGTTGCCTTTTGGCTTCTCTTGCACTGTATCACACAAACCCTTCAAGTCTCCCTATTTTCCAAGGACAGTCCCAGATTTACAGAAGCCTCACCCGTTTCTGATTTGATCCTAGAATTTTCCTTTTTTTAAAAAAAACCACAAACCCATTTATTCAAAAGTTACAATACAGCTTTGCCCACTGCCAAAATATCACAGAATGATCACTCCAATCCTCAATTGGATTTTTCTTAGGATTTCCCCAATTTCATAGGAGAAATGTTGGGACCGGTATGGAGTGATCCGACCCCCGAGCCATCTGAAGGCAACGCGATGATTTCCTCCAGTAATTGTAGCCAGTGCTTTCTAAAAAAATGTTTAGGGGTACTCTCATTTTGACTCAAGAAAACCACCAATTTATAGCTCAAATCGGGAAAAATAAATACAGTAAATGGACAAAAGTACAAAGATTCACAAAATGTACCCTGCGTACCCCCCAGAAAAAAAGCACTGATTATAGCAATAATAAAAGGTGTTCAAAAGGTGGGTGGGTGTGAGGCTAAGACACACACACCTCACACCGAATTCATTCTGAGGTTACTGATTGAAAACGTTCAGTTGGATTATATTCAGATATCAAGCTTTGCGAGTTACCGTGAGCTGAAATGCTTGTTGCTCAGAGCTTCCAGCAAAGCAGGGAAGGCTGAATTTCACCATAAGCTGCTTGGAAGTTGAATGCATGCTGAATTGCTGAATGGGCTTAGCTAAATTAGAAAAAATACAGGGAGAAATGGGAGAAGCGATACCAGGCAAGCCGAGAATGAAGGCAAAAGGTCTTAGTTTGTGGAAATCTACTAAATTGGTCTAAAGCGCTGGCATTAAGAGCTAATGCCGGTGTAGAAATACGTTGGGCAAACTGGAAAAAGCCCACATTTTGATGGAACATTTCGGTTCACATTTTGTTTTAGAAAGAGGCGGATCAGGTAGGTTCACCTTAGATCATGAACCAAACCAAATCCCCCCCCCCAATCCCATCTCCCAGTGCTATTTTCCTAGAAAAAGAGGTGCTGGAGCTAACCATGAACGCCTCCCTTGTTCTCTTAGAATGGCAATGGCGCCCACCTGAGAGTTGCCGGAACTGAGAAAAAAAGTCCTGTCTAATTCTCACTCCTGTTTGTGCAGGGAAGGAGGATCGACAAAACAACCAGGGAAAAGACGAAGAAGAAAAGCTTCAGCATCACTGTTTCACAACTCAGTTGTGAATTTTAAAGGTAGAGGAGAAATCTCCAGGTTATGACCTGTTAATTCTATGAGCAGGTATAGGAACAGCTATACCTGACTAAGGTATTCTGCTTGCCCCGTGCCTAGAAAACATGAGTCAAAGCGGTTTTCTGCTCATCCTGGCTTTCTAGGAACAGGTCCGAGACATTCCCCCCCCCCCCATAAAAATTTTATTTATTTTATAAGAAATAAAAGTACAACAATATAAACACACAAAATAAACAATAAAACAAACACAACACAAATATTTCCTAACTTTACCTAATTTCCTTAACATCTTAGTGTGACTTCCCTCGAACTCTTCCTACTGAATTTCATTGTGTTACTTCTTTAGCAGTTTATTCAACATTATCTATTAACCTTTTATTAATTTAAATAAACCATTGTCTATTATTCTTTTAAATAATTCACCATTAAAATCCTTAGCTTCTGATCCAAATTTTAACACTTAAAACCTATAATAACTTTTCTAAGGGAAATAATTTTCTAAATATTGCAATATTTCTTCAAATAGTCTTTAATTTTTTTCCAATCTTCTTCCACCGCCTCTTCCTTCAGGTCGCGTAGCCTCCCAAGTCATTTCGGCAAGTTCCATAAAGTCCATCATCTTCATTTGCCATTCATGTATTGACGGTATCTCTGGTGTCTTCCAATTCTTGGCAAGAAATAGTCTAGCAGCTGTTGTGGCATACAAAAAGAATGTAGTATCTCTCTTGGGGATTTCTCCTCCTATTATTCCCAATAGAAAAGCTTCTGGTTTTTTAAGGAAGGTGTTTTTCAGCACCTTCTTTATTTCATTATAAATTCTTTCCCAGAAGTCTTTTATCTTGGGGCATGTCCACCACATTTTGTGTTTGCCTCACAGGTTTCTCCTGGAAGACATGTTCTTTGCCACTGATTTGGAACTTATGACAATCCGTGTAAGACCCAATTGTCATTTGGTCTGATTCAGCAGTCATCTGTGGGTTTTTTCTGGGGGGAGAGCAGTGGGGGTGAGCATTAAACTTCAGCTTTCCACAACTATTAGAAGCACAGGAGCTTCTTCTTCACTCAGGGGCGTAGGAAGGGGGGCGGGGGGCGGTCCACCCCAGGTTCCACCATGGAGGGGGTGACAAATTATCAAGGAACAATTACTGCCCTACTAGGGTGGTTCATAAAAAACTTTTTTCCTTTTGAAAATGCCTGCTCCAAAGGTCTTATCTTACTACACTAGGGATTATATAGCTATATATGAAATTTCATGCATATCAGTTAATATCTTGACCCTCCTCCACGAAAATAGCTGTTTACTTGGCTGTTTTCCTATGTCGTGAAGGCTGAAATTTCAATTCAATGGAGCACTTACTGTTCCCAACCCTAACCCTGCGGAAAGCCATCTAATTAGACTTTAATTTGATTTTGACATGTTTTTAGGAGGTAATTTAATTATTGTTTGATTTTATATCAATGTTATGTATCTGATGTTAGCCGCCCTGAGCCCGACTTCGGCTGGGGAGGGCGGGATATAAATAAAAGTTTATTTTTACTTATTATTATTCCTTTGTAAGAAAACATGAAATAACGTAAAACCATTTTTGCAGGCCAAAAAAAATCAATGTGTGTGTGGGGGGTGACAAGAAATTTTCCGCACCGGGTACCACCTGACCTTCCTACGCCTCTGTCTTCACTCCCTAGCTGCCTCCAACCCACGTCCACAGCAGTCAATGATTCTTCATTGGGGTCACAAGTCATAACTTCTGCTGTACCTTGGTACAGGAAATCGGCTATCGTGGAGAAAAAAGTTGCTGAAAGTGAGGATTTTTCAAAATCACCACCATACAGGAAACGAATCAGAATGGAATTCCCAGTCAACATATGTGAAAGGGACATTATTTCGATCAAGACTGTTCCATCTGACCGTAAGAAGATAGATAATGGAATATTCTAAAGTGCACCAAAATCTGTCCATTGTACAAATGATTTAATTTACCCAAATGTAAAATGGTGTTTCTCCTTGTTTTGGACCTGATTGCATTCTTGCAGCAAAAGCAGATAAATCAAATTCCAGTGGGTTGAATCCTGTGCTATTTTTCTAGAAAAAGAGGTGCTGGAACTCGCAATGGCGCCTACCCGAGAGGTACCGGAACTGAGTTCTGGAGAGTTCTGGCTGAAAAATTTGCCTAATTGAATCTAAAGAAAATCATGCTTACAGTAAAGGTAAAGGTAAAGGGACCCCTGACCATTAGGTCCAGTCGTGTCCGACTCTGGGGTTGCGGCGCTCATCTCGCTTTATTGGCCGAGAGCCGGCGTACAGCTTCCGGGTCATGTGGCCAGCATGACAAAGCCGCTTCTGGCAAACCAGAGCAGCGCACGGAAACGCCGTTTACCTTCCCGCCAGAGCGGTTCCTATTTATCTACTTGCACTTTGGCGTGCTTTCGAACTGCTAGGTGGGCAGGAGCTGCGACCGAGCAACGGGAGCTCACCCTGTCGCAGGGATCCGAACCGCCGACCTTCTGATCAGCAAGCCGTAGGCTCTGTGGTTTAACCCACAGCGTCACCTGGGTCCCATGCTTACAGTAGGCCTACTGAAATCAGTGGAAATGGCACACTTAAGTCCATTGATTCAGTGGGTTTTCTTGACTTGGAATCAGCCCGATATTCTGAAAACAGATATGTATGACTTAGAAACGGGTCTTCATTTTTGGATGCTGCCTACGTAATTTAATTTCGATTTATGAAAACAGAAATGAATTGACGAAAAAGATAGGATAATAAAAAGTAAGACAAAGTAGTTAATTCCATGCCATTCTCCACTCCCCCAACATCTGACCACAAAACTATTCTGTCTATGAAATAATGCGTAGGGGTGACTGAGATCAGTGCATATTAAAGTAAGAAATCAAGATAGCAGATTACACTGAGCTACAATAGTGGAATAAAGTGAAGGTGTTATACCATCAAAGAGAGTCATTTAGAGTGGAACAATAGACTAGAATGGCATTAAACTTCCCTCTAATATCAGATTGGCTCTTCACATGATGTACAGTCTTGGCTTGTTAAATATGAATAGAAGAGAGCCTGAATAAAGGGAGATGTCATGAATTGGTAATATCTGCTTTTGTTCCGTCGCCAGAGAAGTTCTATTTGCCATATATATCAGTCCGCTGGAGGAGACCTCAGGAATATTCACTATATAAGCCAGTGCAAATGTAATAAGAATAACATTTCCATGTATTTCTTCCCTTCTAAACAACAGTATTCAGTTCGATCCTACTTAATATGTATTCATTTTCATATGCTAACATCAATCTTTGCAGCACAGTGCGAAGATGAAAGAAGCAAAATTAGCCGGGCGGCTTCTGCTCCTGAAACAGTTTGATGCATAAGATCCCTTCTGAATCCCAGTGGCGTAGCGAGGGGAAGCGATGGGGGCAGTTCGCCCCGGGTTCCAGGGGAGGGTGGGTGACACTTGGGCCAGCCCCGCCCCGCCCCACCGGCAGGCCCCGAGCAAGCCGCAGAACGAGGCTGCTCCGCCCCGTGGTCCGTCCAGGGCCCGCCCGCCGGCGCCGCTATGGGGCTGCCGCGCGTGATCGGCGGCTCGTGGGGCTGCCCCGCCCCTGCTGCTTTTCGCGCGGTGGCTCACAAGGTTGCCATGGAAGCAGCGGCGCCGGCCCAGACGGAGTGCACATGCATGGCATTTCGCGCATGCGCAGTCCATCGTGACGTTGCATCGTGACGTCACAACGCAACATCACGGCGCCCCGCCCCCAGGGGGTGCCTCCGTCCGTAGTGAGGAGGCTTCCTCCGCTCCTGCTGAATCCAGAGTACTGTATCATTCAAATGTTACCACAGAAATGTAAGGTGCTGGTGAATATGAAAAGTGACCAATGGGCCAAAAAGGCAACTGATTTTCAATCTCTCTCTCTCTCCAAATAAGGCATTAACAGAGAGTAACCAAGGTCATAGCTGCACATCAAAGGGACTAGATCGCAGAAAATCATAGAACTGTAGAGTTGGAAGGGACCAAGAGGGTCATCTAATACAACTCTCTGCAATGAAGGAATCTTTTGCCCAAACCCACCACCCTGAAATTAAGAGTCTCATGCTCCACCAACTGAGCTTTAACAGTCATCACTCCCCCCCCCAAAGAATCCTGGGAATTGTAGTTCAGGTGCTGAGAGTTGTTAGGAGATCCTTATTCTCCTCAGGGAGCTACATTTCTCAGAGTTCCCTGGGCAGAGGGACTGACTTTTAAACCACTCTGCAAAGTGATGCTCCTGAACTATTCTGTCCAACTATTACTCTTTGATTGCATTTAGATCTCACCATTCTTCCCTGACAGTTGAAACTTCTCTCTATCATGCCAGTAAGGTCAAAGGAGAGGAGCTGGACAAAGAATGATCCAAGAAGTCCTCAATGGCAGAACAGGCAGAAGATAACAAGCGGTATGTTACAACGGCTGTGAAGGCGGATGAAGGTCACAGCAGATAAGAATCTACTGGCCATCGTGATACTCATGCCATTGGAATAGAGCCATTGGTCAGCATGCACTGATCTACACACATAAAACAAATTCACGCACAGACGTCTTCCAAAAACCCATCCCAAACCCAAACCCCAAACGTCCCATGGCGACCAGCAAATGGTAACGGGGGCAGGACCGTAAAATCTGGAAGCTCCTAGTCATGAAATGGCACATGGGCAGTGGATACAGATTCAGTCGCTCTGACTCAAGGAATGAGGCAGTTGAACAGCTTGGCAGCTGTATCCATGACTGAGAACCTATGTCCCTACTGTGGAAGGACGTGTGGATCCAGAACTGGCCTCCACTGTCACTTACGGACTTACTGTTAGAACTGTGTTTATGGAAGACAATCTTACTCGGCTACAAGTGATCGCCAAAGAAAGAAGAAGAAGAAGAATATAAAACTATAAAACATAGGTTGCTATGTTAACGGTATGAATCTAGGGCCCATAAAAAGCAAGCAAACTTTTGAATATCTGAATCAATTATTCTTTGCATATCTGGGACCCACAGCTAGAGGAAGCTATGAAACAGCAGGCAGATGGCTTCTCGAGCAGCACAAATAGTTAAGAAATCATTTGCAATAATGTGGGAAATAGATGTGATAGCATGTCTCACAGTATAATTAAATGGAGTCCCCTCTCCCACTCTCTCCCTCTTCCTCACACACACAAACACATACATCTGCAAATTATGAAATTCTCACACATTAAAATCCTGTGTAGAAGAGTAACTCAATGAAGGCAGCCACCATTTGTTCTCCAGCCTTGAGCGTTTATGTTAAAGTGGCATAAAGTGATTTCAGGACATTAGCGTTTGAAATATTCTCCCCTACAAAGACGTCCTCCTCACACACACCCCATCTCCATTCTTGTTATGTGGGGATGGGAAATCAGTTTTCTCTTCTTAATATCTAATATAGCCCTAAGCAACTACAGCAGAAGTGAGAGCACGGCTGCCACCTATAAATAATGTGCTTCTATATTTGGTGTGTGGGCCTGGCGTTCTCTGCTGCATTTTGGATCTGCTAGTATTTATTTATTTTTATTTAATTAATGAATTTGTATACCGCCCTTCATCCAAAGATCGGATGACGACATAAAAATACAACATGAAAACACAAAATACCTAAAGCAGAACAAACCAATAACCACATACACATTAAAAAAAGCCATAGTGTTAATCAGCCTGATTGAAGAAAAACGTTTTCACATGATACCTAAAGCATGTAACGAAGGCACCAGGTAAGCCTCCTTGGGGAGAGCATTCCACAAACAGGGTACCACCACAGAAAAGGTCCATTCTCATGTTGCCACCCTCCAGGGTTCTAGTGGAGGAGGCAAAGAAGGATGCAAATCAAGGGCAGTTGTGTCATTCAGATGTTTCAATCACAATCGGGTCATGGATGAGGGAGGTCTTACTCCAAGCTGACCGGGCATTTAGCAACAGCAGCCGCAGACCCGAGGGCTGGCTGATATGACAATTCTCTCTCCAGCTACTCTCTTCATAGGCATATTCCCCCCCCCAAAAAAACCCCAAATTTAAAGACATACAAGTTAGAAACAATGTAAAACCATTTAAAATATTTTAGACAACTGGGGCAATAATAACAAAACCCGAAACCAGCTAAACAATGCAAACGTCTGATCAGCTGCCTCAGTTTTTGTAAAGCGTGTTCTCCTTCAGGGAGAGCACGTGTTGCGGTGGGGGCCAGCAAGTCACCCCTCTGGTGCTGGGTGGGATCGTATGGATGGCTACTGTTGTGATTGGACCCTGGGTGTTGTTGGGGAGAATTGTATGTTGCAATTTATTGATGGACAGCCCAGCGGATATATATTGGTGGGTATGCAATGTGATCTCCCTCTTGCCTGCGTGCTTCTGATCACCCGCCCTCCCTCCCTATATTTTAGGGCTCTGCGTTGACCTTGCTATGCCTGTCATGGGGTCGTCTGCTGTTGGGGCAGGGGCCTGGTAGGAATTTTTCCATTTGGCTGATTGGCTGGTGCCATCTGGTTTTCGCCTACTGCGTAGCAATTAGTCACAACTTGTAAGGTTGGCGGTTAGGCATTGGTTATTATGTTGGTTGGAGGAGGGGTTATGATTGACTGTGTCTGCCCCTCCAATTGTTGCTGGTGTTAGGGGAATTCTGTTAAAGGAATCCAGGGGCTCGATGCTTTTGTTCAAACACCTGGTCAGGGGCTAGGGCCGTGCAAGAGCCCTGGGAGCCTGAGGGGAGAGGGGAGGGTCAGACCACCCTGCTCCCTATATCTCTCCAGAGGGTTTCCGCCTTACTGACGGTCGTCAGTTCTGTCCCCTGTGGGACAGATAGTCTTAACCAATGCCTAAGCAACCACTCACATTGTTTGTATTTTAATAAAGTTGTGGCCAAAATCATGCCAAAAACCAAAACTAAAATTCTGACTGATGTGTGAATTATTTGAGGGGTGGTTCGGGGACCTCGGCACGCAACTGCAGTCAGTCAGGGCCCCCGACCTCCTAGGCCACATGGAAGAGGCTTGCGAGGCAGAGAGCAGGTCCCTAGAGATTCACAGCATAAACTTTGTTCGTTGTTTCAGTTCATGTGGACATTTTAAGAGGCTATCCCATCCAATTGTTCTGTGCCATGCTAAAAACGTGGACACTATTGCATTTATTTGTGGCGTTTCGTTCAGAATTGATTTAAAATCGGGAGGGGGGCATTGCATCATGCGGCACATATTTAATGATGTTGTAAATTGCTTATGCGCTTCTTTGATTTGCAATATATAAGTGGAATAAAAAAACAAGTGGTCAAATTGCAAAGGCTAGGAGTAAGGAATAAAGAGATGTCCCAGCAGGATACACCACCTCCCTCCCCCCCCCCAAGACAATTGATCCCAGAGTTGAAGTACTCGGGAGCCCAGTGGTATGTAAAAATCCGCTCTTTTGTAAACAGGTGTATTGAGCACTATATGCAAAGCCAACCGCAGATAAACAGGAAGGTGTCTCCTACAACTTAACTGGTGTCCCTGTTTCTTTAACGTTTCCATATTCTACCACCTACAAACTGAAATAGAAAAATGAACTTATTCTGCAATGCTGCCACAGTCAAGGATTGCTTATCAGCTGCTACTAGCAGATCCTATTATTTGATTAACAATCAGCTTGCCTGTTCAGTCACTCCCTCCCTCTACTTTTTCTGCTTCCTCCGCTTGCCTGAATTCACTACACGCAGCTTTTGCAGGAGCAACCTTCCCGCCCCAGTTTACACGGCCAAAGTGGAAAGGGAATTTGTAGATGAACACGCAGCCAGAAAGATTATATATAAGTCTGCATCATTCTATGTAACTCACCCCTTCTTGTTTCCTTCACTTACAGATTAGGCTTACAGGGGCCACAGTTGCCTAGGACTATGAAATCCATTGTTCCTCATGCACACAAAAAAAAGAGGTGGGGAACATCAGTTAAATGGGTGTAGCAAAGCAATGGTGGTATAGTGTCCAGATCAAGGGAAGTAATAGTACCACACTATTCTGCTTTGTTCAGACCCTACCTGGAATACTGAGTCCATTTCTGGGCAGCACCATTTAGGAAGGATGCTGACAAGCTGGAATGTGTGCAGAGGAGGGTAATAATAATAATAATAATAATAATAATAATAATAATAATAATAATAAGGCCCTTGGCGCTGGACCTCAGTGTCTGGGTAGATCAATGGGGGTGGAGACGCTCCTTCAAATATACTGGGCTGAGGCCATTTAGGGCTTTGAAGGTCAGCACCAACACTTTGAATTGTGCTCGGAAACGTACTGGGAGCCAATGTAGGTCTTTCAAGACCGGTGTTATGTGGTCTCGGCAGCCGCTCCCAGCCACCAGTCTAGCTGCCGCATTCTGGATTAGTTGTAGTTTACGGGTCACCTTCAAAGGTAGCCCCACGTAGAGCGCATTGCAGTAATCCAAGCGAGAGATTTGTTGTGGCAACCACAACAAAACAACAACAGAATCTGTCCTTCCAGTGAGCACTCAGGGCTGATTTCCTTAAGAATTGATAGGTTTGATCATTTTGCAGTCCATGGGACTCTCACGCGTCTCCTCCAGCACCATAATTCAAAAAGAGCACCACTACCTCCATACAAATATTGGTTTTTACAAAGTTAAGAAAGGGGTCTCTAAATGCATGTTTGGGCTAAAGATGGGTCCCAGGTTTGAAAAGGTTGGTGTAGATGCAATGTACAACTAGATGAACTGTTGAGCTGATTCTGGACAAGGCAGCTTCCTGGGATCCTCTGATTCCAGGCTTCTGAGACCCTACCAAAAACAATGAAATATAGACTGAAGAGGAGTCTCTTAACTGGGCTGTTTATTCGAACCGTTTATGGGATAATAAATCATTGGTGATTAGATGCAAAATTGTCACGGAAATAATTGTTTAGCAGCATGAGCTTGCCTTTGATGTTGAGGCCTTTTTTTCCTTTCTGGGATTAATATTGCCAGACTGAGGCTGTTCTATAATTTTATTCTGTGCCTGGAACAGCTACAGCCTAACATGGTGCCTCCCAGAGGATTTAGGCTATAGCTCCCATCAGCTCCAGCCAGCACAGTTGTGTAGTAGAAAACATATGGAGGACGGGAAGACACTAGGTGAGGAAAGGCTGCTTTATAGTGTATGATTAAGTCTTTGCTATTAATCTTGAGAACACAAGGAAGTTGCTGGTAAAGTAAGCTGGGCACTTTATATTACGTAGTGCCATAATTAGAGTTGGGTGAATCTGTCTGTTACAGGTCCCTGTATGCTTTTGCCCCCTTTTATCCATTATCACATTAAAGTGTGCTTTAAAAAATAATAATCTCAAAATGCATATTTAAATATGCATTTTAATAACAAGTGCATATGTTTTCTCTCATATTTGTGTACATATTTTTGTACAATGCTCAAAACTGTGTCACAGCATTCAAAAAAGTGGAAAATCGGGGGGAGCTCTCCAAATTCTGATTCGCATGTCAATCTGAGAGATGCGGATCAGATCATTCCATAAAGAATTTGAGATCCCCAAACATTTTGACTTGTAACTAGTTTTGGGTCCAAGCCAAAGTGTGTGTTGGACAGAAGTTCCCCTAAAACATCCCACATACACACACAATGAAATGATACCTCCTTCAACTTTGGCAATCTTTTCAGGAGGTCGCAGAGCAGGAATAAAAATGTTCACATCCTTTAAGGCAGCAGCTGCCACCAGAAGTAAATGTGTAGCACTTTGCACAGTGGGATCCCTGCCTTTATCTGGACAAGCAGTTTGCTAAGAGATGAAGAGCAATCAAGCTTCATCCCCTACCAGAGTTCTGCTCTCTCTCTTTTTAAGAAAATGTCACATCCCAATGTTACCTTCACTGCAAAAATGAGCTAATGAAAACTGGTTTCAAACCTGGCCATAACTAGTACACTGCCATAACCATATGAGTTGCAGAAATCATAGAATCATGGAGTTGGAAGGGACCATATGGATCATCTATTCTAGTCTAACCCCCTGCAATGCAGGAATATGCAGGTATCAAACCTGCAACCCTGGCATTATCAGCACCACGCTCTAACTGACTGAGCTATCCTGTCAGTTGTGCATGGGTTGACTGATGTGGGGAATGATGGATAAAATATGGGGTTAGTTAAGAACCAGTGGGGACAACCTGTTGAGTGACCTCTTCCAAAAATCCTAATTTTTATCCTTTTGCATTCAATGATAGTCTGTGGCTGAGGCCGCAGTGCTGTACTGAGGAGTAGATCCCTTTCAGCATGAGACTTCCTTGTGAGAAAAAAGATGTATAGAATTGCACTCTTGATCTCTTTGTAATCGGTATTGTTATGTACTGAGCTGAATCCTAGAACAATAGAATCCAAAATGCAGCAGTCTGATTGGTCCGCAGGAGCCACCCAATCCAGCTCCAGGTGGAAGTGAATCAGCGACCTGATTGGCCTGCAAGAGCAGCCAATCAGGCTCCTGGATGAAGTGAATCCACAACCTGATTGGCCTACAGGAGTAGCCCAGAATTAGCCAATCACGTGGGGCTCATTGTGTAAATAATGAATATATATCAGATGTTTTGGGGAAAGATTCATTGTTAAAACAATTGTCAGTGCACTACGGTATGGGTTACTACCCATTTTGCATCCCTCTCTGGGTCATATCCAATGTCAGGCTAGGGGAATTCTATCCCTCCCCTGGTGGCAGCAAGAAACAGAGAAAAACAAAGAAGAGTTCTTACTAATGAGTTTATTCAATCATCACAGCGAGAGACAAAGGAATGCAGTCAGTTTCCCGTTAATGGTGTTGCTCCAACTGAGCTCCTCCCCGCTCCCTTCCTAGCAACAGCACTTCACCTTACGGTGGCCTCCATGGGCTAATTGTCTCTGAGCCCTTTGCTCTTGCTCTCAACGAATGCCAGGTTCTGGGAGAAGGGGGGGTCAGAAATGCTCTCCAGTGATAACATGTCAGCTGGCTGCTCTGACTCTGTCTCCTCCTTATCTTCTCCCAACACCTCCCAACTCTTCTGTTCACCTGTCTCTGAGCTGTGACCTTCCTCAAACCACTGCTGTAATTCAATACTGCCTTCCTTTTCTTCAGGAAAGTCCCCTTCAGTCCAGTCCCTGACATCCAAGGTATCACCTCATCCTGTCACCCCCATGCAACGATTACCTCCCCAGGCACGTCACTGTTGTGTCTAACCACTTCTGCAGTTGGAACTTGGTGATTCGACAGCCAATTACAGAACTCTCTTTTTACTTAGACTAGCTAATGCCAACACATTCAGTGCAACTCAGAATTCACTAAGAGGAGGAGGGAGAAGGTTGCTCAAATTTCATGGGTCTAACAGGTGAGCTGTCACTTGTGTGAATTGCATTTTTATGTCTCGGAGCTCTTTGCTTTAAGGGTCATAATATTTAACTAATAAAAGATAGGCCGTAATGTTAAGAGTACATACAGTAACTCAAATGATAGCCGTTTTTTTATTGGAACAGATGTTGCTTCCAGATAGCCAGGGAATAAGGAAAGGATTCATTGTTTTGATGCCATCAAAAAGGGCAGCAGAAATGCCTGTTGTAATTGCCATCTGCTGCAGTGCAGGAGCCACCCGAATGGTTCTTGTTTAACTTCCCCTCAAATCAGGCTAAAAGAGCCCCCCCGGGATTTCTTCTCATTGGTAAGGGCAGTTTCCCCAATTAAGTTTTCAGTGGCCAGAATCACCTGCACCAAGTAATACAGAACTCCATGCCTAAGGCAGCATTATGTTGAAAGGTAAACTCAGAATCAATAATATTTTATATTCTTGTCTTGCACATTCCTGTCTTTACAGATGGCTATAGCATTATATGTTGGTTCATCATTCAGCCATGTTGCAATGTTTTGCTCTAGCAACATTTCTATGAAAATTGAAAAAGTAAGAAGTCTAATTAGAAGAGATGACGTTATATGGACTGCTTCAGGGCAGCATTTTTAAACCAGAGCCTTCAAGCTGGTTATGTGATTGATTTAACTGAGGCTGGTCGAGATATAGCCCTGCTGGTAGGACCCGAATTATAATGATCCTGGATAGAAATCGCATTCTAATCCACAACAGATGATGCATCCCAACCAATGAACTTCCAGAATGCTTCTTCTTACACATAAAGGAATTGTATCACTGTCCAAAACCATCACTTGCTGCATCCCACGAGATGTTCTGGATAATCTTTATAACTTTCCAGATATTCAGCTGAGCTAGATCAGGGCCATAGTTTTGATTTGTTTATACTTATCACAACTATGGTCCTTGTTGTTGTTGTTGTCGTTTAGTCGTTTAGTCGTGTCCTACTTTTTTGACCCCATGGACCAGAGCACGCCATCAGGGGTCTTTTCCAGGGAGTCTTCTCTTCTCATGAGGTGGCCAAAGTATTGGAGCCTCAGCTTCAGGATCTGTCCTTCCAGTGAGCACTCAGGGCTGATTTCCTTCAGAATTGATAGATTTGATCTTCTTGCAGTCCATGGGACTCTCAAGAGTCTCCTCCAGCACCATAATTCAAAAGCATCAATTCTTCGGCGATCAGCCTTCTTTATGGTCCAGCTTTCACTTCTGTACATTACTACTAGGAAAACCATAGCTTTAACTATACGGATCCTAATCGGACATAAATTAAATTGGTAACAATATGCAGGTGTTCATCAGCATCCCTGTGGGACTGCATGTGCCATAAGTCTGCTTCTGTGCATTGATCCTCCATGACAGATCAGGACATCACTGCTTTGCTTCACTTGGGGGGGGGAAGACTGCTGCTTATAATATGTAATTATGATAGAATACAATATAAACGTATAATAATCTAGCATGCTTTTAAGCAGATGGAACTCATAAGTGCTACTGCTCTGGCATTTGACTCATAGCTATGAATGAGTCCTGTATCTTTGAGCATTGTAGAGTTTTTTCCTTAAAAAACAACAAACCAGCAAGTTAAAAATAACTTACATATTTAAGGAAGGAAGGATGGTTTTACCATAGCCTCTATAATTTTATGTTGGCATCTCAATCCATTACAACCAAATTGTCTGTTGTTTTGCTTTATAATGCAAGAGGGCTCCCCAAAAGCTTAATTAACCTCATCTGCTGCATCAAAATATTACATATTATAGTTAATTTAGAATGCATCACCTTCTATCTGGAGAAAAATTAAGAAGGGGGGGAGAGGTAACAATACAGATTCAGAGGTAGTCAGAATATATCAATTATTTATATTAACATTCATTATCATACTAAAAGGCAGCACAAAGACCATGGGGAATTGTCGGGTTCATATAATTTCACTCTAATTATTCCAATTTACTGTAATTAAGTCAGCAGGAAAAAAAAATCCAGCGAGAGAATCAGTAATGTCCCTTTTAATGCCAACTGACAGAAAGGTTTATTATTATTACTACTACTACAATGTTATTTACAAGATCTATTTTTGAGACTGACAAAATACATCAGAGCTATTCTGACTTTCATGAAATATTTCTTTATAAACCAAGATCATAAATGGATAGCACCTGGTTGTGCAAAAAGATTTCTGTTCACCTGACAGCTGTTAGAAATGGTAATTCAAGCATAAGTCACCAAAAAAAGAAGGTTACTTTGTGACTGGTTGTGGCCAAAGATCCGGTGCGTAGAGTGCATGCAAAGTGCTGGCTTATGCTGTCATGAGATGTGTCAGATCTAGACATGGTGGGGCACAGGAGTGACATTTGTGACTGGCACCTTTCAACTGTATCTAGAGCAGGTATGTGGAAACTATGGCTCATGTTCTAGGCCTCCCCATTTGGACCACCAGGGCATTTTCTGAAAACCATGTCCACCCACCTGCCCCAGAGCTGATGCCTTGAAAGACCTACACTGGCTCCCAGTACATTTCCGAGCACAATTCAAAGTGTTGGTGCTGACCTTTAAAGCCCTAAATGGCTTCGGTCCAGTATACCTGAAGGAGCATCTCCACCCCCATCGTTCAGTCCGGACACTGAGGTCCACTGCCGAGGGCCTTCTGGCGGTTCCCTCACTACGAGAAGCCAAGTTACAGGGAACCAGGCAGAGGGCCTTCTCGGTAGTGGCACCTGCCCTGTGGAACGCCCTCCCTCCAGATGTCAAAGAGAGAAACAGCTACCAGACCTTTAGAAGACATCTGAAGGCAGCCCTGTTTAGGGAGGCTTTTAATGTTTAATAGATTACTGTATTTTAATGTTCTGTTGAAAGCCACCCAGAGTGGCTGGGGAAACCCAGCCAGATGGGCGGGGTATAAATAATATATTATTATTATTATTATTATTATTATTATTATTATTATTATTATTATCTTGTGTGGGGCTAGTACAAACATGATGCTAGCACAAAGCAAGACTGAACTCCCTGTGCACCAACTGTTGCACAGAGTGTTCAGTCTTGCTTGGTTCAGATGCACAAGCAAGCTCCCCATGGGAGAACAACCCCAGCCTAGGGGAATAGTTGGTTGGGGTGGGAGGGGTGATACTGTTACATGAAGACAAAAGTGGATGAAATTCACCTGTATATTCAGTGCAGTAACATATATTGTCCTGTATCTTGTACCCCTCAAAAGAGATGGAAGCTGCAGGTACATTGGTCTTGGGGACAAACAGGGTACCTGAATTTGAGACCTGAACCTTCCAGTGAAACGTTCTTTTCCTAATGCTGGTACTGACTCTGACTGAGAATGCATCTTGCCCACACTGGCCTATCTCCAATGTTAGTCCTACTCAAAGTAGACTCATTGAAAATAATGGGCAGGACTAACACGCCTATTAATTTTAGAATCTACTCTGAGAATAGCATCGTTGGACATAATAACATAGTTTCAAGTTTCAAGTAAAAGCATAGTACCCTCATCTACGGAGAGGGTACTATGAAGAAATTGACTGATATTGATTTGTTTTAAATCTATTCTCAATGGATGCTTCAAAAACACAGGTATACAGTGAAAGAATGGATTGTGGTACTTCTTGTCTCCTTCCATGATCATCCTTGTAGTTGTGAAGCTTCACCTTCCAATTTCTGACTCTTTTTTATTTATCATATTTATAACCCACCTTTGTCTTCACTCCCTTCATGGAGCTCAAGGCAACAAATATATCTCTGATGGTCAATCAATCAATCAATCAATCAAAGCTTTATTACGGTCATACACCAGCTATTAAAACTAAGAATGCTTTACAGAGCTATGGGGGTTAAAACTCGGAGTGGATATAAAAGTCTTATAAGTTTGAAGGGGCTAAATTTCCAGGGGTGGGGGAGTCCAACTGGCCTTTTCCCAGGCACTGCTCTAGATCTTCAGTATTGTATCCGAGCAGGGGAACTTCTTCCCACAGTCCAACACCGAATTCGCTATTTCGTTGGCAGGCTTGTTCTGGGATAGAAAACTGGTCCTGCCGATCTGCGTACAGAATCTGGCAACCATCCGCGTTAACTTTTGCTCCTTTCCTAATAATAGGGCATTTAGTTTGGTCTTTTCTGGGAGGTCGGCCAGGTTCTCCAGAATGGGGGCGATGATTTCTCTTCGAGCCTTATCATACCGCGGGCATCTAAAAAATAGATGCTCAGGGCTACCTACTTCCCCCGATGAGCAGGGACAGAGTCTCTGCTCATATGGGATCTTTCCAAAGGCGCCTAACAGCACTGGCGAAGGCAACGCCGAGCTTCGGGAGAGCGTAAAAGCTCTTCTTGATATTCTGGATTCGAGATAATAGAGATACGCTGCCGGAGCAGCAATATATCTCTCGTTTTCAGCTATGATGTAATCCGGGGACCTCGTGCTGTCCAACTGTCTCTCCGTATCCACTATTCGTTGTCTGACCTCGGATCTCGCTTGGTCCATGCCCAAGGCCAATAGGGCTTGGGGTGAGAAGCCCAGTCTCTGGAGAGTGGCCTGGACCTCGAGCTGCCAGCCAGACTGGAATTGGTCTCGAAGAACCAACCAGAACCAACTCTGATGGTCTCCTATCCAAGTTCTGACATGACTCAGACCGGCTTAACTTTGGGAGCTCTTGAAAAGAGCTGAAATAAATTTGGGAGCAAACAAATATATCACAAGACAATTCATCTGGCTTGAATTTAGTTTCAAAAAGTGTATTTACACCTCCCTTCTTCCATTATCTACACCTTGGGCAACACCAAGGTGTAGTTTAGCAAATTTATCAATTGGTGGAAAAGGGGGGGGCAGCCATTTTCTCCCAATACAGTGCCTTCCTAGAGCAGTAGTATGCTATTAAGTCCCATCATTCTCAGGAGGACTTTTATATGGTCAAGGAATCCTTAGCACTAGTCATTGCAATCTGCTGGGCGAACCTGTTTTTCTGGTTATTAAAAGGTAAGAAAAAACTGTTACTGGACATAGGCCTCAGACCACCTTGTGTATGTGTGCATGTGCTCACCTCTCTCTCTCTCTCTCTCTCTCTCCCCCCCCCTCTGTGTGTGTGTGTGTGTGTGTGTAATGCATGGTGCACCATATATAATTCTTCTATGGATACACATTGCAGGGGTATTCTGATGGTGCTCTGGAAGCTATTTTTCAAGGAAACTTGTCCACTAGCTCTTATTTTTTCTCATTGAGGAACCGTCCCCCCATAAGCATCTAAAGAACACAAGGCTCCCTGGAACAACAGAAAACCGGTGATCTGCCCAAATGGCAAACCTCTGCATACAAGAGTGAATAATTCATATAATAAATGGTGCTTTGAATGTTTTTATGCAAGCTCAGCTTAATGGACCCTCCTGTCCATTTACTATCAAGCAAACTCAGCTAAGTACGGATAGGAAATGTAACAAATTTGTCCTACGGGGAAGGAGAAGGATCCAAAAGAAATGAACTGTACAGTATACAGAGGGGGAAATCAATATCTTCCTCTTCTTAGGATGTAAAGCTAGTAATCAAGGGGGAAAGCTCTTTATCAGCAAACTCATATTTCACCTGTCAGAAGAAATGAAAAAGGATTTAATTAAATGGTATGATATCTTAAGAGAAAATATATTCCCACATGTTGGCGCCTTATCTTTAGTCTAACCAAATGGAAAGACACATTTTGGAAAAGGATTGTTTATGAGTTGTCATCCATCAAGCGATGCTATAGGCTTCGGAATCACAGACCCTGC
The DNA here is from genome assembly GCA_034641385.1 of Darevskia mixta. NCBI lineage: Eukaryota > Metazoa > Chordata > Lepidosauria > Squamata > Lacertidae > Darevskia > Darevskia mixta. Next base: position 15,165,004 of record JAWWNH010000017.1, read on the forward strand.
ATATAACAGTTTGTCAAAAAGTCACCGACGCCTCCTATATGCGTTCTGAAAGCCTGACACAACGTGTACAGCAGCAGACTGCAGCTCTGTAAATCCATCTGCAACAAGCAAGAAAGGGAGATATATACTACGGAGAGTGAATTTGATCTTCAGGTGTTTTGGGTGCATTTGTTTTGAAGCTATACCATCCCATCCTATAAAAATGTGGTGGTGTGTCTATGGACTAAAAGGGGGGCAAAGTTTTCAAGGATGTATCTCTAGTTTGCATAGAGCAAGCTCATTACTTTCCTTTGGGGGTGGGGATCCATCCAGCTACTTCTTATCTTTTATGTACATAGGTGCTCATTGGCCCCCTGGGGGCAGGGAATAACAAGGGGTGATATGGCGGTTTTCACTCTCCCCTGTCAAAGAACAATGTCAATAATCTCCCCGAGTCAGATTGGAACCGCCACAAAACCACAGAGCACTCTGTTTCTATGCCAGTACAACTCCATGTCTTCCTGTATAACATCTCTGTATTTCTCTAGGTCCATGGGCTTTGCAAGAAGTGAGGCTGCTGAAAATGTTGCCAGCAGGGAACTGAAGAGCTCTGGGTTTTGTTGTTGTTGTTGTAGCTCAGCAGCAGATGGTTTTTTAAGGAAAAATGGAAAGCTTCATTTAAGTTTGAAAAAACAAAACCACCCTACATTTCTTTGCTTTAACAAAACAAAAGGAAGAAGGAAAACACAAGATCTTCAGAACTCTGCAGGCAACATTCTAGATAGCCTATTGGAGACCCAAACATGTCTGTTGGGAGGCTTGTAAAGCATATCGGAGGAAGCAAGCTGAGAAGTTTAGAAAAATGTACAAACACAACCCCTTGACTACCTCTTAATTTTCTTAAGGCAAGAAAAGGAAGAAGAAAAAACCTGCACCCTTCATAAGGAATTATGCAGGACAATGTGTCTCCCACAACAGGCCCCTAGACTTATTTGCCTGCATTTTGCCAGGCTTAGACAGAAGGATACCTGTGCCTTTAAATTTCATCCACTTTGGCCAGAAAGGGGAAAATTATAGCTGTTGTAGTGAATGGGAAAACACAGATTTCATTTTAAACAGAATGACTCAGGAGCAGAATTAAATATCAAAAGCATGAGTGCACAGAGTTATTCAGAAACTGATCAGAAGATACAGGTACAAGGTGAATCTTGGTGCCTGCACACACCCCTAATTCTGTATATATAAACAAGTTCCCTGGACATCATACAAATCAATTAAAAACCTAACAATTATACGATAAGACTCCACAATAAATCTTAAAATCATTTCTTTTAATGAGTATTGAAAAGCGAATGTACTCTGTTTGGAGCACATCACTTGTGATTTATAATGTAAGCAGAACGAGTCCAAATTAGAAGGCAGAGCTTCATCATTATAAAATGTTAATAAACCAGACTTTAGTCAAGGAAGCAAGGTTCCCAGTAAGGCTTTGACTGTTCTTCTCGGATGTAATGAAGATTAAATTGAGAAGGGGGCGAGAGAGCAAAAGAGACAGAAAGAAAATAGCATGCGTATATGGAAGGTGATTTTTTTTAAAAAAATAACCCATAATAACAGTTGCCATGTTATGAATTCATCCCAGGTGCCAACTTGAATAAAATATGGGGGGGGAGTAAGCCCCACCCCGCATAATCAATCACATTATGAGGTACATGCACACAATTTGAATGGCAATGCCCGTCAAATTGGGGGGAGGGGCGGCAGCCCCCTCAAATATTTTATTGGAGGGCTGAAGTCCCCTAGGAGTTGGCTCCTATCAACCCATCTCAAACTGCCCCCTATCAATGTTTGAATAAAGAGAGGAGAGGAAATATTGGAAGCCTTGCTGATATCACAGACCTATCCCCTGTTTTATGCCCTCCCTCAGTCTTAGTCGAAGCATACCCCCATAGTCTTCTTAAAACAGTAGCTCAGAGATGCAACACAGAACTGCCACACCGTACCTCAAGCACCAGCCTAGCTTATAGACTCATTTCATTGCTTGCAGCCATAGTCTATAGAACTACGGCTGGAATTTCCTGAAAATCTTGATGTCAAATTAATCTGCATAGTGGAGAAGAAGGGCTGAAAAAAAGAAAAAGAAAAACCACATCTGGCAACCAGTGTGCCCCTTTGGTTGCAGATAGTACATGGGTAGATGAGTCTAAAAAGTCCAGGACACAAATTTTCATGGCCTTCTAGCATAGGGTTGCCATATTTCAAAAAGTGGAAATCTGGACACCAAAGTTGTTTAGCTTTCTTTTTTTCTGACATGGTTTGCCATACGCCTGGGTTTCTCTACCAGTTTTCGGAAATTCCACTCGGATATGTCTGGGAAATTACAGGCGTATGACAGCCCTAGTCTAGCAGCTATTGCGGCTCATTTACCAGAAGTAATGTATTTATTCTTATCTCTGGGAGTGTATCCCTAATTTTGACCAAACTAAGCCTCCATGGAGTATACATTTCTAGAGTTAATGCTAAATACATTACATTTGTGTCCTGGGCTTTTTAGACTCATCTACCTACGTACCTATGGGACGCGGGTGGCGCTGTGGGTTAAACCACAGATCCTAGGGCTTGCCGATCAGAAGGTCGGTGGTTCGCATCTCCGCGACGAGGTGAGCTCCCATTGCTTGGTCCCTGCTCCTGCCAACCTATCAGTTCGAAAGCACATCAAGTAGATCAATAGGTACCACTTTGGCGGGAAGGTAAACGGCGTTTCTGTGTGCTGCTCTGGTTCGCCAGAAGCGGCTTTGTCATGCTGGCCACATGACCTGGAAGGTGTACGCTGGCTCCTTCGGCCAATAATGTGAGATGAGCGCGCAATCCCAGAGTCGGTCATGACTGGACCTAATGGTCAGGGGTCCCTTTACCTGTACTTTACCTATGTACTATCTGAAACCAAAGGGGCACACTAGCTGCCAAATGTGGACTATCTTGGCATTATTTTCAGCTTTCTTACCTACCCCACTAACATGGATTTCCCCTGCCCCCAATTCCCATCTCACTCCTTTACATCAATGAGAAACAGGGGCATTTATTTTACCAGTTCCACAAAAAAGACACTTGCATATCACATGCATTATGCACACATATAGGTTTCTGAAATAAACAGCAGATAAACAGATACATATAACAAGGGACAGAACTGCAAAAAATGCCTGGATACTGAGATAAGTAATATACATCAAACTTACAAAACTATGTTGCAGAAATATAGTATTATGTGGAATTTGACTCTTTTATATGAATTATGTGTACATGCATTTTTGGTGTATACTTTTGTTTATAATTAGTCAGGCTTTTTTTAAAACAAACACCAATGTATGAGTAGCAAACATAAGCAGGCATTTGATTCAAGAGGTGATCCAATGCAGGGAAATATTGATAATTTCTATGTATAAATCCATTTAAAACAAGATTCCTACTAGCCAGGTTGGCATGCCTCTAAATACTAGCAGGGGTTATTGGTCTCATGCCCTGCTTGTGGGCTTCTCAGAGCCATCTGTTTGGCCACTCTAGGAAAGCAGATGCTAAGCTAGACAGGTCTTTAGTATGATCCAGTAAGCCTCTTCTGGGGTTAAGTTACGTTGTTATCATGGCTGCTTTGGCAATGATTGCTGGATTCTACACGAGTCAACTGTATGGAGCAGGCATACTGCCTGGTGGTATATAAATGTAGTAATGGCTGGATGGATATTCATAAGGCAGCTAGACTGGTTACTGGTAGTGGCCACCGAGACCACATAACACCAGTCTTGAAAGACCTTCATTGGCTCCCAGTACATTTCCGAGCACAATTCAAAGTGTTGGTACTGACCTTTAAAGCCCTAAACGGCCTCAGTTCTGTATACCTGAAGGAGCGTCTCCACCCCCATCATTCAGACAGGACACTGAGGTCCAGCTCCGAGGGTCTTCTGGAGGTTCCCTCACTGCGAGAAGCGAAATTACAGGGAACCAGGCAGAAGGCCTTCTTGGTAGTGGCGCCTGCCCTGTGGAACACCCTCCCATCAGATGTCAAAGAAATAAACAACTATCTGACTTTTAGAAGACATATGAAGGCAGCCGTGTTTAAGGAAGTTTTTAATGACTGATGTTTTAATGTATTTTTAATCTGTTGTTGGAAGCCGACCAGAGTGGCTGGGGAAACCCAGCCAGAGGGGCGGGGAATACATTTATTATTATTATTATTATTATTATTATTATTATTATTATGTATAAATATGGTAGAGTATGAAAATATATTACGCTCTCTGCTAATCCTTCAAAATCCTAGGAAGTTGCACCTCATGAATGTGTGCATTTTCCAGCTGGAGTCTGAGGAGCAACTCTAGCATTCCATTCCTGATGTGCTACACTCTCTTCATGTGACTATACCGACTCAGATTTCCTGCCAGAGCATTGTTGTTATTGTTGTTTTTTAAAAAACAAACCAACAAACAGACCTTCACCTCAAAACTGTGCTTGCTTGAAGCATCATTTTCACACAGGGCTGCTTTCAAACTGACACACATAAAACTCATGTGCAACCTGAGATGGCACATTAATGTGACGGTAAGCTGTCAGGGACTGAATATTTCAATCAGTTCTAAGTGCTTTGATAGAGCCACATCTTTCTGGGGAAAGCAGACTGTGGGGAAGCGAATTCATCTTGTAGTGTTTTGTTTCACCTTCAAAACCCCGAGAGAGAGAGAGAGAGAGAGAGAGAGAGAGAGAGAGAGAGAGAGGGGAGGACTGTGAAACCTGCAAAGCTTTGAAAGATGGCGCCTTTTATCTATAACCTTTCCTCTCCATTTATGGGTAGCCTACGCAGAGTGCCTGGGTTGCTTCCTTAAACTGTCGTTTCCCTCTGAACACTGCCCAGTACAAAAAAGGGTGGGTGTGCGCAAATAAATTTCCTTGGAATAATTTGCCATGTGCCCATGACACCCACAGCACAGATGGAGAAGAAGCAAAGACACAGCGGCAGCAGGAGATGGGCACAGGACACTGGGAAGGGGGAGCCATTAGCGCTCAGCTATAATCCTGCTGTGGGGCCTGTCCTACTCTTGCCATAGTGTTGTTGTCTCATTGCTGAGCACAATGTGCAGAGCTCAGTGGAGTGGGAGGCCAGCCAACCAGAAGAGTCTCTGAGGTGTGCTTGCCAGAGCTGGTATCCAAAGCCAGGTCCTTTTGCCAAATCATTTTTGTGGTGTAGTGGTTAAGAGCGGTAGACTCATAATCTGGGGAACCGGGTTCACGTCTCTGCTCCTCCACATGCAACTGCTGGGTGACCTTGGGCTAGTCACACTTCTTTGAAGTCTCTCAGCCCCACTCACCTCACAGAGTGTTTGTTGTGGGGGAGGAAGGGAAAGGAGAATGTTAGCCACTTTGAGACTCCTTCGGGTAGTGATCAAGCGGGATATCAAATCCAAACTCCTCCTCCTCCTCCTCCTCCTCCTCCTCCTCCTCCTCCTCCTTCTTATCAATTTTCCAAATTATTACAAATCCAACCAAATTAATGTAATACAATTTCTTCCCACTCCGGTTCTGGACACATGATCACCATCATTTCCATTTGTGTACAGCATTGTGTTGAAACTGATATTGCTAGGTTGCCCACTCCTAATCCCAAATCTATCTCCATCTCTCTTATGGTCTGTGTCCCTGAATTCAGGGCTGGACAGAGCAGTGAAACATTCTAACTTATGGCTGTATGATGTGTGTCATGTGTGATAAATAGCTGCATGTCAAACTTATTTTTGCATATGATTGCTCTAATCAACCTCAGTAAGACTGGCACATGTCCAAACATTTCATTTATTTCTTATTAATCCTATTGAGCTCTGCTGTAGCACATGCTGTGCGTCCCAATTATCAACGGTTCAATATGCTCAGGCAAAACGAGCAAATATTTCATACCACAGCATTTTAATTCACAAAGACCTGACAGGTTTAGAATGGCTATGCGGGAAGCTTCTGACAGGTAAATCACATCTACGGGATGAGTTTAGAAGGTTGGCATCTTCTGATATCAGAGAAGAGAGTTGGTGATATTTTTTTTTTAGAACCTTCCATAAAAATGTTTTACATCATTGATGGTTGATATTAAATAATAAAAGTGTCATCTAAACTATGCCAGGTTAAACACAGGTGATGCATTGTACACTGTAGGGTATGATTAGTCTATCTTTCTTCTGCTTATCAGCTGGCACTGATATCCTTCAATACAACGCTGAAATGTGAAAGCCTGAAAAGGTCAAACCACTGATGGAAAATGCAGCAAAATATATCAAGTGTCTAATATGAAAACAGACCAGCTTTCTCCAACCTGCTGCCCTCCGGACATTTGGGACTACAACTCCCATCAGCCCTAGCAAGCATGGCCAGTGGCCAGGGAAGATGGGAGCTGCAGTCTATTAACATCTGGAGGTACCACATTGGGAAGGAAGAAGTCTTCTGGATTTAGATGCTGCTGAGGAAGTGAGGGTGCTTTTCAAAGTCCAACTAGATTTACAGGGGAAAGGGAAATGGTTAATATTACCTAGCATACTAGAAGGCTAGGATTTTGCTCCTCATTACCATTATCTTCTCTTTGAATCAACTATTCCTAGTACTCCTAGCCTACAAGTAGGAGTGTCTCCATTTCCATCCTTCTTCCCAGCTCAAAAAACTTCACAACGCAGTGTGTTGTCAACACTGTCTATGCAGGTCCCGCTTTCCAAATACAGTGTGTCCCTAGGAAATGGCTCATTAGGTGAACATTCACATAATGAATTAACATTTCCCATTATTCCCTATAGGGACATTTCTAATCCATGATCTCTCTCCCTGCTACCGCTATGGTTTCTTCATAAAATGGCTGCAGACAAACAGCAAAAGAGAGACAAAGGAAAAACTGATTTGCCAGATCTTTCCTTTCTCTCTCCACTGCATGGCTTCTGTCCAAAAATGACTGCTGACAACCAGCAAAGCACAAGCAAATAAGGAAGTGGGCAAACTGACTGTTTGAATACCAACATCTGCAGTGTGTGTAGCGAGGTTTAGGCATATTTTTTAATGTTTGGAGAACTGAACTTTCACATAATAAGGAGACGGGTCCTGGGCATTACTCTAAGCACCAGCAGCCGCTCCCGGTCACCAGTCTGACAGCCACATTCTGGATGAATTATAGTTTCTGAGTCACTTTCAAAGGCAGCCCCTTGCAGAGTGCATTGCAGTAGTCCAAGCAGGAGATAACCAGAGCATGTAAACTCCTTTTGAACAATTAATGGAAGAGAAAAGTTAAAATGAACTTTTAGCACAGTTACATATCGTAATATTATTGTGAGATTAGTTATGTGGTGTGTGTTTGTGTGTGTGTAGAAATTAACCTTCTGTACAAATACAAAATGTACATTTGTTGGCCCGTCAGCTTTGCCTCTGGCCTTATCCTTCACCACTGGCATGTGGTCCCTGAAACGTTGCCCAGAAGGGAATGTGTCCCTCAGGCTGCAGAAAAGGTTCTCCCTGCCCCCGGTGCAATATGATAATGTCCTTGTTGTGAAAAGCACAAGACCCTGCTTTTAAAAAACCTCCATATAATCCTTGACCTTATATCTCCTGAGATCAATAAAATCCCAATCTTTCCTCTTTCCTGACATTTCATAACCTAAGAATAATGAGTCATTACTTGTATCCCCTCCCTGTGTCTTTACCCTCGTCATAAATTCTGACTGGATGGCCAGAGGAAATTGCACTCCCCTAGGCTCTGTAGACATGCCTCATCCACTGCTAGAAGAAGATGTATAACCAGCTTCTTTGATTATAAGCAGGAGGAAGCCTTTGTGCCACCGATGAATTGTGTCTGCCTTTCCGTATGATCCATAGATTAGAAAGGATGGAGCCAAATGGAATGTTGTTATTAACAATGCCACATTGTTTCTTTTTTAATTTCATTATGATAGGCCAATAACTCAAATATGGGCTGTGTCTGATGAGTTATGCTTATGTGTAATTACACTTCACAATGGATTTCCCCAAGTATTTCCTCTGGAATAATAATAATAAAATTTAAAAAAATCAGCCTCTCTCAGTTAATGGAGTGCTTAGCTTCATCTGCAGTATATTTCACCATCTATGACAACTGACAAATATTTAACGTCCTTGGAGATCTTATTAAATATACAAATTAAACTTTACATTGAATTTACAGCCCAAAGTAGCACTTTAACAAAGGAAGGAAGGAAAAAGCAATTCCTCTGTTGTGTAACATGTTGAAGGTGGGGGAGACAATATGAACAGTCTGCAACCCAAAATCAAATCATAACCATTCTACATATTATTTCTTGGTGGCCGTTTTTTCACCAGTAATTTAACCACACGTGCATATATGCGTGGCTTTTCTTATGGAAACTGACTGCCACCTTTCAGTTCTCATCAGCATTTTGACGTTATAGAATGCAGTAAACATGATGCAGGGAACTATAAGTTTTCAAGAATCTTCAGCTGCCTTTGGGGATTTTAGGATTAAAAGATGTCGGGAAATAATCTAATCTTAACTTTATATTATCCAAAACCATTCATTCATTCATTTAGTATACTGCCCTCCATCCGAAGATCGCAGGGTGGTTCACAACATTAAAAAAAACAACCGAGAACCCCAAATACTAGAAGCTCATTCTATGTTTGTCACAAGCATGGTGTAACAAATTGGTGTAACAAGGCACACGAGGGTTGGTAATGCAAATTCTAAAAAGTCAAAACCACAGTGAAGTTTCAATAAAGGATTCAGAAGGCTTGGAGACCCTCAAAGATCAGAACCTGAGGAACCTTCTAGAGAGAGGCTTACAATTTGTGTCATTGGAAGTGCTGAAAGTTAGGAAGGACATGCCGGGGGGGTGTGTGTGTTGACTTAAGGCGTTTTGCTGCCTAAGGAAAACATGATGGTGTCCCCTCCGATTCCATATACTGAAACCAGTCAAACTGGAGGTTGGAACTTATTTCAGCACTGTTGATAGGACAGCATCTTCACTACACCTGAGGGCAGAAGACTAGCCTTTGGGGTACAGAGCAGGCCAAGTGGCATATGCAAGTGTCCTCCAATACCACTTCCCATCCACTAGCATTTTCCACCTGAGGTGCAGTCCTCATTCTGCCAAATGGTAGAGCTGGCCCTGTATGTGTTCCCCAAGTGTAACTTATCCTGAGTATCAAGTCAGACGGTTCAATGGGTAAAGGGTGAATGGCAATGCAACACAGCAGAAAATGCACTTTCCCATATGCCTTCCCCATATTGCTCTTGGAGGTGGGCATGTAAGGGAAGTCTCTCCTGCTGATCGCCAAGTAGAGCATGGGTGGCAACCTTTTTATATATAACTTGGACCCAAACTGTGATGACTTTTTAAAGGGTTAGTCATCCACCCAACTATCCAGTCAGTCATTGGAGCAGATCTCCCATTGTCACCTTTATTCTATTCTCTCTCTGTTTCTCCCTCTTGCTTTTCTATCATGTAGAGTCTGGCTTAGCTGATCTGCACTGATGCCTGTTTTAGCCCTGGAAGCTGAGTGTCTTGAGAGTCACTGAAAACAATTCCAAAGTCCATGTTATATGCAATAAAGTCAGCTCTCATTTGTAGCTTCAACTTCTATCTGGATTCATTTGCAAACTGCTTTGATTATTGTTTGAAAAGAAAACTGAGGTATAAATGTGAATAAACTAATGTAAACAAAAACAACAAACTTTTTTGCAGTTGCAGATGAGAAAATCTTGGAATCTTTCATGGAAAAAGCAAAGCACATCTGCAGCTTATAAGGCTGAATTGGAAAACTCATTGCTAAAAATAAATAGGAATTCATCATGAGAAAATTCTAATTCTGGTTCATTTCAATGGCAGCCTTGAGGACTGATCCAGGAATGTAAAAATCCATAAAATTCAATGGCACCTGTCTTTGTAATGAGCTTTAGATCAACTCCAAGGACATTAAGAAATGGGTTCTTTTCATAGCTGTCATTTATAAGCAGTTATAAGCAGAGCCAACAGCTTCTGCATTATTCTTCCATATGCAAATGATCTCGGGTTTTTATAGCAGGTCATTTTTTATTTGTACACACATAAAAAATTGCATAATTCATGGGATATTGGCCACAGATCCAAGGACCACATCTGCCTGTACCTCCATCAGTTGCCAATATTATGGAGCAAAATATGCAGTATCTCACATCTTTAAGAGTTGACTTCACTGCTGAGAGTTAAAGTTTACAAATCACATAGGAAGGCACCCTCCACCCTGTCCCACAACATAAGGTTCATTTGCAATAGATGATAGATAGATAGATATAGACAGACAGATAGATAGATATAGACAGACAGATATAGATAGATGATAGATATAGATGATAGATATAGATGATAGATGATAGATAGATAGATAGATAGATGATAGATAGATGATAGATAGATAGATAGATAGAGTATATAAATGTTGTATTTCTCAGCCATTTTTTAAACATAAAAGTAAGTACTTTACAATCAAATATTTGACAATACATTGTGATACTATGTTGAATATTTTATGGAAATCAGCAGTGGGAGCAGGTAATAAAGTTATTTACACCTATTTATTTGGATCACAGGAAGATAAGGGTGCCTGTAAGGCTGGTGCCTGTAAAAAACAAAACAAAAAAAAAACAATCAGGTCTGTGGTCATGCCATTATCTAAATGATTTCATTTTCTCTGGATTGCTTATCCAGCCCCAGATTTTGTGAGAACATATTGAGTGACATATTGTGATTAAAATGTGGGTTTTAATAAACCAGTTGCTTAATTGATTGAAGACATGTTGCACTGGTGTAATAAAATTAATTAAATATGACTTAATTAACTCAATGTAACTACAACCCCAGAGCATCATTGGTAGGATGCTGGCAATATTTATGCTCAGTGGTAGAGCATTTGTGCTGCACCCAGAAATAGTAGCTCTCCAGTTTTAATAGGTGACTTCAGGCAGCAGAACCAGGAAGGCCTTGGCCTGAGATGTTGAAGAGCTCCTATCAGTTGGAGTAAGCAATATTAGGCTATGTTAGGGAGCCTGTAGCCAGGTGTTATTGTACTTGGCCTTGAGTGCCCAGTGCAAATCTGCCTGGTGCTAATGGAGTCCCAGTGCAAAACAGAGGTGGAGGACCCCATCCTTAAATGATGTAAACAACTACTGATTAATTTGCCAGTAGGGACAATGCCTGTTGGGGAAGTTGCTTGATCTTGCCAGAGCCAGTTAATGTCCAAATCTACTGTTTATATTAGCAGTGAGGAAACAGACTTAGTGCAGAGCTAGGCATTCACATACACGCAGAGCTCTCACCTATCCCAGACACTGAAAGCTAGTTTGCCTCCTAGTAATGGGGAAAGCTAGTGCACACCATGTTTTGATTCCACTTGTCTCACCCATTTAAACAGCCTCCTGAGGAGCAGAGAGGCCAGGGAGTAACAGCTGGACTGGGCATATGGGTAACACATTGGAACCTATTACTCTGTCTGCAGCAATTGGCCAAACTGTTAATTTCCAGTTTGAACTCTCACATCACATGAAAGCTACTGCCGGAAACCTAGCTACTGTTTTCAGCACTGTGGACAGCTCCCTGAGTTTAGGTCTCTGCTCAGCTATTCTTGGTGGGAAACCAAACTCTTTGTAACTAACCAAAGGTCTGTCACTATGAATTCTGTTCCACACGATGCTGGAATCGGGCCTTTAGTGTGGCAGCAAGTACTCTTTGGAACTTCCCCCCACTGTGTATGAGACAGGCACCTTTTCTACTGTCTTTCCAGTGCCTTCAACAAGCCTTCTAAAAATATGTATCCCACTTGGTTTCTGTATTGGATTTGAATTGATTTTACATATGTGCTGTTGCTGTATTAAATTGATTTTATATTTATGATTGGTTTGGGTTTTTAAAAAAAATCTTTTTATATGCAATTATTTTAACTTTTATATATATATGTAACTATTCTGTTATATGTTTAAAATCTCTTTGTGAAGCCTCATAGGATGCAACTCATAAATGAAATAAAGAATAATAACACCAATGAATATCAGTATTGTATCCTGACACTGCCCCATTCCCATTGTTTCAAAGGGAGAACTGCTCCTTCAGTGATGTACACAGTTTAGTGACTCACTGCAGTAGGGAAAGCATAAAAGGAAGAGAAGGAGAGAGAGAGAGCAAGAGAGAGCGAGAGAGAGAGAGAGAGAGAGAGAGAGAGAGAGAGAGAGAGAGAGCGCAATTCCTCTTCAGCATAATAGGTGATCAACTGAGTAGGCTAGTGCCTGATGTTTGATGGAGTGTCTTTTCCCTTTTGATCCCAGCTAGTATAACTGCAGGCACCCTTCTTAGTCACATACATGCCTGGATTCTTGCTGAAAACCCACAAAGATGTTTGAGGGGGATGTCTGGCAAATGAAAAGGAATACTTAATGAAGACGAACCCTGTGTCACATTCAGAACCCAAGGAAATTAACAAGCACGCTAAGACAATGAATTTTGTGTCACCGGTGACAGTTAACTGTGGGGGTTTCTCTGATGCTGACTTGTGAAACAACATCCCATTCGCCTTGTCTCCTTTCAGAGCTAATGCTGTATGCTATCTAACCCTGCCTAGCCAAAAAGCAAGTGCTACTTTCACTCTTCTCAGCTACTAACCTATCAGGAGGATAATGTGGAAACTCAGATGACCACTGCATCGCTTGGCAGAATGATAATAAATCATTCTTGCCATTGCAAAATCAAGTACTTAGAGAAGTGTTTTGTCAAGAAGTAGCTTCTTTTGCATATCTTTCATAAAGACAAAGAATTGTAGGGTTGGAAGGGACCCTGAAGGTCAATTAGTCCAACCCCCTGCAACACAGGAATCTCAACTACATTGTACATGACTGATGACCCTCCAACCTCTGATCCAAGGAAAGAGAGTCCACCACCACATAGGAAGATGCCTTACACTTAGCTAGATTATGGTCATATGCCATCAAGGCTCAATAGCATCTACTGACAGCAGCTGTAACATTTCAGATCGTTTTCTTAATGTGCTCAGTCTAATGCTGGATCCCACAGAGAAGGATGGGTCAGAGAGTGCAGGACCACGGATAGCTCCAGATGAGCAACTTGCTCCAATAAACTGTTGTGAGCAGACTGAGCCTTTTTAAGCATCTACCCTCAGATTATACCTCTGGGAAAACCCTATTCTGGTGGTCAACTGCTAGACTCCAGCGTTTTACTTAAGCTCTGCAACACCAGTAGAACTAGATACATGCCAGTGGAGTAGCCAATGTGGGGATGTGGCTGGAACTGGAGCATCACATGTGCATCAATTCTTGTTCCAGCCAGGTAAAAGCACTCAGGGAGAGTGCAAAGCAGGGCTGGTGAGCAGCATTGGTCTGGGGAGTGTGTGCTCTGGGAAGAGTACTGAGGGCCATCTCTGGTTCCCAACCTTGAGGTTACTCATCTCGGCTCTAGAGCTCCAGGTGTGTGACCACTGACTCCTCTGTATGTGAACAAAATCCTCTATTGCTTGCCTTTCCCGAAGCTGATGAAATATTTCAAGGGACAAATAATCCTACTTTCTTTTTTAAAAAAATCATTTCTGAATTTGAATCTTTAGAAATAATAAGAAACACACGCTCTGTAAGAAAAATTAGTAACACAAATGTAAACAATATGACAAGTATTTGCAGCACTATCAATTAAGGCAATGTACAATTTAAATTACATATACATTATCTTTTTTTAAAAGAGAGAGAGAAAGAGCACGTTTAGTATATTAGTTTAAAAATATGTGATGGATTTATACAAATTGTTGTAATTTGTTTTTGAAAGGCTTCTCAGCTAAAGTGGTTTTTATTTCACAATTAAAGGGTGGTTTAATAGAACATTTTGAATTGGTATTAGTTATTCAGAAATATGTATTGTGCCCAGAACTGATTCATAGAGTCAGTCAGACTGGAGGCGATGAGTGATGGCTGCCTATCCGAGTGTCCATCTCAATTACCTGTACAGGTGTGTGGTTTAAGTTTTTCAATAAAAGGTGTGCACGCTGAGAGGAATTGTACCTCATTCACCCACCCCGTCACCACCACCTTATTTGACTATGCTCCATTGCTTCAGACACTTATCTCTTGAGCTTCGCTTATTCTTGGATTAGAGAAAAATGCTCACAGTGGTGGAGTATGGGGGGGAGGGAGGCTCATGGCTCCCTCAACTCCTTGCATCTTCAGTTGTTAAAAGCATGCTCACCCTCTCTTTTGGGTGCCATTGTGGTCTGGCTGTCAGGATGCTGTCAGCGACTCCCAGCTGGTTGCCCGGGAAAGTATAAAGACAAGGAAAAGTTTCTTACAGTACTTTTTTATTTCAGACATTACAGAGACAGGCTATAGAATCCAGCCTCTTGGATAATGGCATTGTCCCGAGTGAATCTCCACCCCCCGTCTCTCCCACTTCCTCATTCATTGTCATCATCATCATCACCTTCTGTACAGGTGCCAGTAAGTGCCCTCTGTCTTTGAGCTCTTTGCTCTCCTACTTTTAAGGCTCGCCAGGTTCTTGTTGATGGTTGGTCTGCAATGCTTTCTAGTGACAACGTGTCAACCAGCTGCTGCTCTGGCTCTCCTATTATTTCCCAACTTTTCATCTCATCTCCCTCTGAGCTGTGACCTCCCACAAAGCTCTTTTGTAAATCTATACTGTCTTCCTCTTCCCTGGAAGGGTCAGGATGGAGAGGCAGTCTCCACCATTCCTCCTCCTCTTTCCAGTCCCTAACACTGGCATTCCTTCACATGCCGGGATCCAACATGGGAAGTCCCAGGGACTGTTTCCTAGGCAGCAAAATAAGTCCCTGGGCTGAGTTTTCTGCCTGGGTATTTGGTCCCACCCACTCACCTAATCAGCGAATTGCGAGCAGGCATGGGGCAGCAGGAGGCAGACTTAGTCCACCCCTCCAGTATACTGCATAGGCACATGGGTTGCTCTGCAGCCACTTTTTGTTTCAGGCAGTGTCAGGGACTGGACAGAGGAGGTTTGCGGGAGGTCGCAGCTCATAGGAAAATGAGGGTAAACGTTGGGAAATAATGGGAGAGGAAGAGGAGGCAGAGTTGGAGCAGCTGGCTGACACGTTATCACTAGAAAGCATTCCAGACCCACCATCTCCCAGAACCTGGCGAGCATTGAAAGTAGGGGAGCAAAGGGCTCAGAGACAGATGGCCCTAAGCAGGAACTGTAAGGTGGGTGGTGCTGGTGACAAATGAGGAATGAGGAGAGAAGGGGGGGGTGGGGATTTACTCAGAGCAACACCATTACTCCATGAGGCTGCATTTCTAAGCCTCTCACTGTGAATATTGAATAAACAACATTGGTAAGAACTTTCCTTGTCTTATCCATTCCTGGCATCCTACCGTGGAGGGTTGGATCCTCTGACTCCTGACAGGCAGGCTACTTGCAGCTCAAGAGAGCACATGTCCAATTGGTATTAAGAAATGTAAAGCTATTCGAGGGACGGGATCACATTATAGGCACCTGTCCAGTCAAACTCCACAGGTGAAGTCTGCTGAACTGTACATTTCTGCCCAATGCTCAACTAGGGGAACAAAAGTACAATTTTGACCTAACATAGTGCGAGTATTTCCAAATCAGTCGTTCTGCTCCACAAAAGGTTTTGTCTGACTTCATACCATGATTCCGTTTCCACATTTCTGTGTAATCCCATTGTAGCCAATGGATTTTAATTATTCTGGTGAACTCAGGATAAAAGCCAGAGGCTTTAGATAAGTGACTGCTTGCCCATTAAGGCTGGGAACAGGAGGGTTTATTGTAACCAACTTTTTTCAGAGCAACTCACACAATAGGTGCTTACCTTTTATTGATTTTGGTCATCCCTGCTCCCTTTTTAAAGGAAGCTGTAAGGTCTTTAAGGAAACAAATTCTTTGCTTATCCCATTGATCCCCTTTCCCTGTCTCTTAATGTGACATTGTAGAGAACAGTGCTTAAAAAAAGGAGAATGATTTAGCAGTGCTATATTTAATGCTAAATACTCCTTCACTAGACACTTGGTTGTAGTCAATTTCGGCACTAAGCCGATCATCCCACCAGCACAAGGATCTCTCCTTGAACAACGGAATTATCTTTCCCTCTCTTACCCCTGCAAGCAGGTTCCCCAACCTGTCAGAGCTGATTTGGAGACAGCATGGGGTGCACATAGGGGTAGGAGAGGGGGAAGTCCTTTTGTGCTAGCACTAATCCTTGCCAGAGGCAGATTTAAGGGAGCTCAACCATTTTGCCTGCACTGGGAGGGCACCTGAGGGAGCGCCACAACAATGACTTAGAACGGAAGTTGAGAGGCAGGGGGTGAATACTGCTGTCGCACAGGCAACCGCTGAAATTTTAAAGCCCCAGATCCACCACTGCCCATTGTTCCTGATAGACCCATTTTAAATGCTCCCAAGGCAGCCACTTCATATTGCTTAAAAATGTTAGCTTTTTAACAGCGGGGTTTCATGCTCACTGCATATTTTGAGTAAAAGAGAAGTGATGCAAACTTCACAAATCATAAGCTCACTTAAAGAAAATGGCTGAAATATTTTGTAGAGGCATATACTTTTTAAGTATGGAACCTTTCAGCATAATTGGATTAAAAAATACCCCAAAAACCCAAAACCACCAGGTAATTTAGTTGCGCCCTTAGAGCTTTCCCTTAATTCTGAATTAAGAAATTTCTCACAAATACTTCTTTGAGATGAATGTGCACAACTCAATAACCCAGTCATGTGATTTTCACCACAAAATATATCTTCAATGTGTGAGAGAGAAATCTCTTGTTCATATATCTTTAGTTTTCTAACCTTGAAATAAATTGGGGAGTGAAAGATATTCTAGATCAGTGGTCCTCAACCCCCGGTCCGTGGCCCGGTACCGGTCCGTGAATCAAATGGTACCGGGCCGCCCAAGGAACATTAAATTATTTCCATTTTATTTACTGTGGTGTTAAAATGTTAAATCACTTTATATTCATTTTTTGGTGTAACTGTATTTTATTTTGAAGGCATGTTTAAATACAATTAATTTAAAATTATTACATCGAAACAATCTAAAATATAAACAATCAATGCCCCTCCCTCAGCGGGCCGCGGTAAAATTATCAAACGTTGACCGGTCCGCGGCGATAAAAAGGTTGGGGAGCACTGTTCTAGATGAAAGCACGCTTCCCCCCTATTCTTAAATGCCAAATAATTTAAGATTCTCTTTTTAGCCCACTGTGGTTGATCTTATCATTCTAAAGGATTTCACTGTCCAGAACTCCAGTCCACAAAACACTTTGGATCTGTTGTTTGTTGCTCTTCAGAAACACTATTTGATTACATGGTTAATCTTTGATGGTAGCATACGCTATGTTGCTGTCTCCTGTGTTTTCATTTTTTATGTCCAGAATTTATATGGAATTAAGAGTTCTGTATTAGAAAAAGAATGATGTGAACTAAAAACCCAAATTCTGTCACTGTTTATAAATTGTGCAAATTAAGAATGTGCTATTAAGTTTATGCAAATTGCATCTTGTATGAATTATGGATGAAATCTGATCTCAAACCACATTTCAGGCCAGGCAATAGTGATAACATCTAAAAAGTGGTTCCAAACTCCTCCAAAAGTTGCTCCAGAATATCTGTTCTACTTCATTTCAAATGGAGACGATCTTGTGGAATTTTGCCTCATTACAGCTGCCTGCCAAGATCAACAACATGCAAGCCCATCCCTATTGAACCCTCTCAGGCCTGCTCTATTCAAAGATGTCCATTCCCTTAGTGATTAGTTCTCCGCTGGGTTTGATCAGCTGCCAAGAACTTCCACCCTGGGCTTGTGTCAACTCAGCTAGTCTGTTTAAGTGCATGCCAGAGGCTGTTTTTAATATAGTGTGCACTGGACATGCAAATCACCGAAAGACTCAAAGCTATTTTTCAGGCACCCTGCTAGTGTGATCTGAATCTTGATTTATGAAGTGGAACTCCCATGTTGTACTTTAACTGTTGAAAGAGAAGAAATATATTTCTTGGTCTGTCATACATCACTAATATAAAAGGCATGCATTCAACAAAACTTATTCAACTACGTATCTTTCCAGGAGTGGAATGAAGCCTTAAAGGGATTTTTAAAACCCAATGAAAAGCAGGTAGTATTTTTCTCATTTTCAGATTCTTATATTGAAAGGGAGGGAGCAACATTTTAGCAAAGTATAATTGGGTTTACTGAAGGATGTGATAACATACAAGCTGAACAAAGGAAACCTATTAGCCTTCCCAAGCACACACATGTATGAAGATTCTTTTCTGAAGACATCTTTCATTTATTTATCTCTTGCAGTTATCTTCTGCCTCATGTCTAAGGATTCCAAGGATCTCAAAAGATGACAACACATTCTCCCCCACCCCAGAGAGAAGAATTGCCCTCATAACAATCTTGTAAGGAAGGTTAGGCCTAGAAATAGTGACTAGACTAGGGTCAGTTTCATGTCTGCGCTTGGTTGCCTCAGCCATTCCCCCAACACTAATCCAGGAGTCGAGAACCTTTTTCAGCCTGAGGGTTGCATTCCCTCATGGACAACCTTCCATGAATCTAATTCCAGTGGCTGCAATTGTAAAAATAATCCATACCAAATACAGTCTTACCTTGGAAGTCAAACGGAATCCGTTCCGGAAGACTGTTCAACTTCCAAAACCAAAGCACGGCTTCTGATTGGCTGCAGAAGCCACAGAAGCACCGTCGGACGCAGGACCGGTGCTAGGGCTTTTCGCCCCCTAGGCGAAAATCGTGGGGCGCCTGGCGCGCAGGGGGTGGGGCACCGTACGTCATGCGCAATGACATCACGTGCCCCGCCCCCTGCGCGTCGGGCGCTGCGCGCGCCGGGCACTGCTCCACACCGCCGCGATTTTTGCCTCTGGTTGGGGCGGCACCGGGCGGCAGCGGGGGGCGAGGGGCAGGCTGGCCAGCGCCGCCACGGTTTTCGCCCCAACCTGCTCGCTCCGCCGCTGGTTGCGGCGGTGGGGGGCGGCGGCGGCGGGGGCAGGCTGGCCAGCGCCCCCTCCATTTTGGCGCTCTAGGCAGTTGCATGGTTCGCCTAAATGGACGCTCCGGCCCTGGTCGGATGTTCAGCTTCCAAAAACAGTTCGCAAACCGGAACAGTCCCTTCCGGGTTTGCAACGTTCAGGAGTCAAAACGTTCGAGAATTAAGCTGTTCGAAAACCAAGGTACGACTGTATAGGCAATCACAATTTTGACCCGATTTGTTCAGTAATTCCCAAGTGTCGGATAACCAGTTAGTTGCCTGGCATTTGGAGGTACTGCCCTTTCATTCAAGCCCCACTTTTAACTGCCCCAAATGTTGGACATGGCTTGCCCCAGATGGTCTTGCAGGTCAAATGGTGAGACACGGCAGGCTGCAGGTTCCCCATCCCTGCTCGAGAATCCCACCCCTCGCCAACCACACTTCCAGCTGAGACACAGCAAGGGGAGCTGCAAGCATCTCCTTAAAAAATGCTCAGTCCCAGGAAAGTGATAGAAAAGGCTGCTCCCATATTTACTGGGAGGAAATGTTTCCAGTAAGTAGGTGGATGAGCGAAGTTTTGTGCTCTGCTTTAATTTGTGCAGCCACAGCTTCTGAATATGCCTAAAATTGGATCGTGTCCTGGGCTTTTTTCTAGATAATATATTAGTTGTAATAAAACTGTGCCAGTTCTTTTAGTAAGAGTTCTGTCTGGAAAGCAGAACTTCCCTATTTTTAACTAAAAAATGAACTTTTAAAAACCATGGCATCGGTAACAAATAATGGATTAAACGGTATAATTGGGCCATTTGAAAAGACTGCTCCTGAAGACATTGCCAGCATGGAGTGATGACGGCTGCAAATGGCACTGTCACCTGCTCTCCATGGTTTATTCATCACCAGGGAGAGCGATAAACAGACTTCCCCCAGTTCGCTCCGCAGCGAAGTGTGATTACTTCTGGGTTGTTTTTTTATTTAAATATATGAAGTTAATCAATCTTTCCAAGGGAACATTTGCATGCACCCTTAAAAAGGCAAGCGCAAGGCCAAGCCTGAGGAATTTCAACCAACATATTGAAAAACAAATCAGCCAAATCTCCTGGGTGCTCTGTTGCATCTCAAGTAGGACAGTCCATGCAGGCAGGCTGGTTTTGAACTGGGATTGTGCTTCTTGCATGTCTCGATGGAGAGGTGTGTGAATCACATGCCTTCCAGATTGCTTTAAGAGAACCTTGATTTGTAGAATTATTTGTAGGTGAATAATTGGCCAGCTAGCTGGCTGGCTGGGTCATGTCGATTCCGCCTCCTCTCACTCCTTTTCTCACTCCCCCTAAGGGTTGCCAAGTCACAATACTGCAGTGACAGAAACCACAACTCTATGCATGACAACGGCACAAAGCCTTTTGCACTGGGCAAAGGCCCTGTGTTGATAACACTGCTACAATGATTGTGATCAGTGCTTTTTTCTGGGGGGGAAAGGTGGGAAAACTCACCCTGAAGTTTCAGTTACAGGTAAGTAGCCGTGCTGGTCACCATAGTCGAAACAAAATTAAAAAAATCCTTCCAGTAGCACCTTAGAGACCAACTAAGTTTGTTCTTGGTATGAGCTTTCGTGTGCATGCACACTTCTTCAGATACCATGAAGTTTGTTTGTTTGTTTGTTTATTTATTGTGAGCCTGGTCACAGTGCCACACACCTTACCCTAAGCAGTGGCTAAATGTAAGATGTGATTAATAAACTCAAGCCGACAATGATCTGGATTAGAAATGATCACAACTTCATTGACTATATAGGTGGATTTTTGGCTCAGGCATTGGGTGTATATCCATTCCAGGCCCTCAGAAAAAGAAAAATAATTACTATGTATTTTTTTTAAGGTAAGGGGACTCAGTTCCCTTGAGTTCCTGCTGTGAAGAGATCCATGATTTAAAACTTCAAAGCCAAATTGAGAGTATCTGGGTCAAAATTAAGGGAGAGAAAAATAACAGTGATCTCATTGTGGGAGTTTACTATAGATCCCCGAGCCAAACTGAGGACATAGATGATGCCTTCCTGGAACAGATGACCAAGCATTCAAAAGGAAATGAGATAGTAGTAATGGGGGATTTCAACTATCCTGATATTTGTTGGATGTCAAACTCAGCCAAGAGCATAAGGTCGAACAGATTCCTCACTGGCCTTGCAGACAACTTCATTGTCCAGAAAGTGGTAGAAGCAACAAGAGGATCAGCCATTTTAGATCTGGTCCTAACCAATAGTGATGACCTGGTTAGTGGGGTAGAAGTGGCAGGATCATTAGGTGGGAGTGATCATGCTCTTCTGGAGTTTATTATACATCAGAAAGGAGCAACCAAGCATACTAAGACTCAAATTCTAGACTTTAAGAAAGCCGACTTCAGAAAACTTAGGGAAATGCTGGATGTGATCCCATGGTCAGTAATACTAAAAGGGATGGGAGTTCATGATGGATGGGAGTTTGTTAAAAGGGAGATATTAAAAGCACAACTTCAAGCAGTACCAATGCGACGAAAACATGGAAGGTGCCTAAAGAAGCCAGGGTGGCTATCTAAAGAACTTTTAACTGAGTTAAGATTTAAAAGGGATATGTACAAGAAATGGAAAAAGGGGGAAACCACCAGAGAGGAATTCAAACAAATAGCCAGCACATGTAGAGACAAAGTCAGAAAAGCTAAAGTACAGAATGAACTCAGGCTTGCTAGAGAGGTTAAAAGCAATAAAAAGAGTTTTTATGGGTATGTCCGTAGCAAAAGGAAGAACAAGGAAACAGTGGGGTCACTTAGAGGAGAAGATAGTGAAATGCGAACAGGGGACGCAGAAAGGGCAGAACTCCTCAATACCTTCTTTGCCTCAGTCTTCTCCAAAAAAGAAAACAATGCCCGACCTGAAGAATATGGAGCAGATGATTCAGCAGGGGAAACACAGCCCAGAATAAGTAAGGAGGTAGTACAAGAACACTTGGCTAGTTTAGATGTATTCAAGTCTCCAGGGCCAGATGAACTACATCCCAGAGTATTAAAAGAACTGGCAGAGGTGATTTCAGAACCACTGGCAGTAATCTTTGAGAATTCCTGGAAAACAGGTGAAGTCCCAGCAGACTGGAGGAGGGCAAATGTTGTCCCTATTTTCAAAAAGGGGAAAAGAGAGGACCCAAACAATTACCGCCCAGTCAGCCTGACATCAATACCAGGAAAGATTCTAGAGCAGATCATTAAGCAAACGGTCTGTGAGCACCTAGAAAGGAACGCTGTGATCACTAAAAGTCAGCATGGGTTTCTGAAAAATAAGTCATGTCAGACTAATCTGATCTCATTTTTTGACAGAATTACAAGCCTGGTAGACGAAGGGAACACTGTGGATGTAGCCTATCTTGATTTCAGCAAGGCCTTTGACAAGGTGCCCCATGATATTCTTGTAAAGAAGCTGGTAAAATGCGGGCTAGACAATGCTACCATTCAGTGGATTTGTAACTGGCTGACTGACCGAACCCAAAGGGTGCTCATCAATGGCTCCTCTTCATCCTGGAGAGAAGTGACTAGTGGGGTGCCACAGGGTTCTGTCTTGGGCCCAGTCTTATTCAACATCTTTATCAATGACTTGGATGATGGGCTTGAGGGCATCCTGATCAAGTTTGCAGATGACACCAAATTGGGAGGGGTGGCTAATACCCCAGAGGACAGGATCACACTTCAAAATGACCTTAACAGATTAGAGAACTGGGCCAAGGCAAACAGGATGAATTTTAACAGGGAGAAATGTAAAGTACTACACTTGGGCAAAAAAAATGAAAGGCACAAATACAGGATGGGTGATACCTGGCTTGAGAGCAGTACAAGTGAAAAGGATCTAGGAGTCTTGGTAGACCACAAACTTGACATGAGTCAACAGTGTGATGCAGCAGCTAAAAAAGCCAATGCAATTCTGGGCTACATCAATAGGAGTATAGCATCTAGATCAAGGGAAGTAATAGTACCACTGTATTCCGCTCTGGTCAGACCCCACCTGGAATACTGTGTCCAGTTCTGGGCACCACAGTTCAAGAAGGATATTGACAAGCTGGAACGTGTCCAGAAGAGGGCAACCAAAATGGTCAAAGGCCTGGAAACGATGCCTTATGAGGAACGGCTTAGGGAGCTGGGTATGTTTAGCCTGGAGAAGAGAAGGTTAAGGGGTGATATGATAGCCATGTTCAAATATATAAAAGGATGTCATATAGAGGAGGGAGAAAGGTTGTTTTCTGCTGCTCCAGAGAAGCGGACACGGAGCAATGGATTCAAACTACAAGAAAGAAGATTCCACCTAAACATTAGGAAGAATTTCTTGACAGTAAGAGCTGTTCGACAATGGAATTTGCTGCCAAGGAGTGTGGTGGAGTCTCCTTCTTTGGAGGTCTTTAAGCAGAGGCTTGACAGCCACCTGTCAGGAATGCTTTGATGGTGTTTCCTGCTTGGCAGGGGGTTGGACTGGATGGCCCTTGTGGTCTCTTCCAACTCTATGATTCTGTGATTCTGGTGAAAAAAAACCCTTGATTGTGATGCTTTGTTAAAAAATAATAATCACAACAGTAATAAGGTGTGCTTAAAGATTTGCTGCTGCTTCTTTGCAAATTGGCTTTGAATGTACCAAAGCATGGGGAATTTTGAGCTTGCCTTCTCTCAGCACCAATAACAACCTGCTAAAAGGTATTTCCCCTTTTCGGCTAGATCTAAAGTGGCACCACAGATTGCAATCTTTTGCCACTTTGCATGCTGGGATCTGCATTAAACATGGATAGGAAATAGTTAAATGTCTTTTTCTTTCCTGTTCATTGACCTTGGTCCAGTAACTTCTGTTAATATCTTTTAAAAGCTGTTTCCTGAGAGACATCTAATTTCTCATCGTATCCTTTTCCTTTCTCAGTTTGCTCCTTGTTAAAGATTGTGATCTGAAAGGTAAAAAATAATGTCCCATTTGTAAGTAATTGAGCCTGATCTTTAAGATGCTTTCATTATTCAAAGCATCCTGAATGTATAGCTTGTTGGAGCTGTATTGCCTCCCTTCTGGAGATGTTCTGCTAGGTGTGTTAACCCTACCATCTAGATTGCAGCTTTAAATTAAATCTCTGTGGACAACTGATAGAGGCTTTCTGTCCAAATGAAAACTATGCTTAGAAAAGAGGTGTGCCATTCAAAATTTGCAGGGGATTGGAAAAAGAAGTGCCCACCGTAGAGAAATCAATTCTTAAGCAGGGGAGTGTTTGGACTGTCACTATTTTTTGGAGTGGGATTCAATCACCATTCCAGCAAATTCAAGTTACACAATTATGGCCGATTAGGAGAGTGTGCACAACAAACCCACTCCCTCAAAAGATCAGACTTTTTGCAATAAGGAAAGCATTGGGAAAATGGACCGGAAAGTGTGGGAAAGCGCTTGGTTTGAAACAATGTCATCTAACCTCCCCACAAACAAATCGGAATGAGGGCCTATTAAAGAGCCAACATCATCTAATTTACGTGCAATCAAAGCAAGATAAATGCTCAATAAACCAGATCTGGAAGCGTGCCATTAGAGACTGATTGTGTGTTGGATGAACAAATCATTTTTATTTGTCTCGGCAAGCCATTGCCTTAACAGGAGAACCTTAATATTGTACCAGGAAGAAGGCATTGTTATCAGTTGAAGCACACTGGGGACGTTATTGTTTCACAAGGACTATTATTATTTGATAAAAATTCATTTTTACAATACCGTTTTGAGGCTTTGCCTCTCCTTTTGCTTTATTTTATTACCTTAAAACCCACTGCCTGTCAATTTTAAGAGATAACCTTGATCTTGTCTCCTTGCACTTGAAATAGTTACTGTGACTGCATACCTAAACCCACCAAGAATCATAGAATTGTAGAGATGTAAGGGATTCCAAGGGTCTTCTTGCATGGAAGCAAGCCCTCTTGAATTCAGTGAAACCTACTTTCAAATAAATGTATGTAGGATTCCACTGTTTGTGGGTTAGGTCTGGGTGGGATATCAGTGGGTGCCTTCTAGCAGGTCAAACTATTTGTCCATCTATGCCCAGTATTGTCTGACTGGCAGTGGCTCTCCAGATTCTCAGGCAGAGTTTTTCTGCAACTATTGTTATCTGGGCTTTTTTAACTTGACACACTAGACAAGAGGTGGCTAACCAGATGTTCCAGATGTAATGTTCCAGATAACACTGGACTCTGATCAGCCACAAACAGTATAGTCAATAATCATTCATCACACCTGCACAAGCCCTTAAACCAAGTACATGACCTCCAACATTTCTCTGATGAAAATAGGGACATCCTAAAAGGTAAATGGACTCCTGACCATTAGGTCCAGTCGTGAACGACTCTGGGGTTGCGGCGCTCATCTCGCTTTACTGGCCGAGGGAGCCGGCGTACATCTTCCAGGTCATGTGGCCAGCATGACTAAGCTGCTTCTGGCGAACCTGAGCAGTGCACGGAAACACCATTTACCTTCCCACTGCAGCAGTACCTATCTACTCACACTTTGAGGTGCTTTCGAACTGCTAGGTTGGCAGGAGCAGGGACTGAGCAACGGGAGCTCACCCCATTGCGGGGATTCGAACTGCCGATCTTCTGATTGGCAAGCCCTCTGTGGTTTAGACCACAGCGCCACCTGCGTCCCTAGGTAAAGGTAAAGGGACCCCTGACCATTAGGTACAGTCGTGTCCGACTCTGGGGTTGCGGCGCTCATCTCGCTTTATTGGCCGAGAGCCGGCGTACATCTTCCGGGTCATGTGGCCAGCATGACTAAGCCGCTTCTGGCGAACCAGAGCAGTGCACGGAAACACCGTTTACCTTCCCGCCGGAGCGGTACCTATTTATCTACTTGCACTTTGCCGTGCTTTTGAACTGCTAGGTTGGCAGGAGCTGGGACCGAGCAACGTGAGCTCACCCCGTCGCGGGGATTCGAACCGCCGACCTTCTGATTGGCAAGCCCTCTGTGGTTTAGACCACAGCGCCACCTGCGTCCCTAGGGACATCCTATTCAAATTATTATTATTATTAATTATTATTATTATTATTCTCCACCTCTGACTCGGTTGCTTCTGCTAGTGCAACTGTTGCACTGGATTTCATCTTTCATAACCACTATTCTTGCCCTTACTCTAGTGCAAGAGCTCTTGTGCTGGGGGTCAAATGATATCGATTCTGGGCCTGAGTGATTTTGGCAGGAATGTGTACCATTGGGTGCTGCATCTCAGGCAGCAGAAGCTTTTCTGCTAGCCCAAGATTGGCATTTTCTTTGTATCACTTTGGAAGATCATTTGTTTTGCCTTTTTCTCCCGCTCTGAATTAAGGAAAAAAGAGGCTGGGAAACGAAACTGGCTGAAGATGACCCAACCTCTAAACATGAGACGTGCCCCCTTCTCTGACATTTGTTAATCCCTAGAAGTGAGTTGATGTCTTGAATTTGATCACGCAAAGTGTCAGCATATTGGCTGTGTGGGGGGAAACAAACTTGTTTGCTAAAGTGAAGGGTAAGTCCCATTGACAACACAGCTCTCAGCATCAGAGAGAGGGAGATGAAACAAAAGCAATATGGAAATTGATCAATGAAGTGCTTGCTTTGCAGTTAAATCAAGATGAGGGTGGGGGAGAAGAGAAATGGGCGGGGGGAGGACTCAAAGTTCTTTTCTGTGACAAAACCTTTAAGAAAACTTATGAAGTGGGATTAGTGAAGAAAAGCTGTTAATACTTTTCTTTAAGTATTTCCTTCCAAGCTTTCTTCAGATTCAGCAAGCCCTAGTTGTTGATTTTCTGAGCTGTGTTCTTAGTGCAATTGGGTCATCAAGTTGTTAGGAATAACTGCTCCCTGCAATTACTTTTGCCCTCTTGCTGTTTCCCCTGCTCTCTGTCACCTCTGTTTTCCTTTTCCTCATTTTGAAGAGATTCAATCCCCACCTCCTGATTTAACACAGCACACAAACAGCTTTCAAAACATGCAAGCAGTTCCATTAAAATATTAAGACATGGGCGATCAGTTTTTGTTTCAGGACTCTTAGCTTTTCAACACTCAGTCGTTTCTTCTTCTTTTCATTTTAGGAAGTGACATGGTCAGGAAAATAAGTATCAACATCTTTAAAATGCCACCCATAGATGATGTTCCAGTATGTATGTCTGATCTTAAAGTTGTGTGAAATTAGCAGGTAGGGGCCATTCAGGGGTCCCTACGTCAATTTGAGGTACCTCTTTGAGGTCCTACTCCATCTCTGAGAAGACAAAAACACCTCTGAGCTATCCCCTTCCCCTTTGGATTCATCGAAATTCAAAGCACACCCTTGGTCTCAAACCTTATGTTATGTTTTATCATGACTGAATCTTGAACAAACTCAGAGTACACTCATACCTCGGGTTACGACCGCTTCAGGTTGTGCGTTTTCGGGTTGCGCACCGCAACGAACCCAGAAGTACTGGAACGGGTTACTTCCGGGTTTCGGCGCTCACGCATGCGCAGAAACGCTAAATTGCGACCCGCAAGTGCGCAGATGCGGCGCTGCGGGTTGCGAACGCTGTGGGTTGCGAACATGTCTCCCGCACGGATCACGTTTGCAACCCGAGCGTCCACCATCAGCATATGGATATATTTACAGTGAGTTGAACTAGGCTTCAGGGTGGACTATATTTCAGTGGCACCCTGTGCAAGGCCAAAATTTGGTCCCCTCCCACCTCTCGCCTTCCATTCTGCTCAATTCACTATGTTGAAGCAATGGTTCTTCAACATCAACTTCATTGGACTGGTCATGTTGTGCAGATGCCTGATTATCGTCTTCCAAAGCAACTACTCTATTCCGAACTTAAAAATGGAACGCATAATGCTGGTGGTCAACAAAAGAGGTTTAAAGACTGCCTCAAGGCAATTTTTAAAAAATGTAGTATAAACACCAACAATTGGGAAATGCCTGCGAGCGCTCCAATTGGAGAACAGCCTTTACCAAAGGTGTCATGGGCTTTGAAGACACTCAAAATCAGGACACAAGGGAGAAACGTGCTAAGAGGAAGGCACACTTGGCAAATACACACCGTGATCAACTCCCACCTGGTAACCAATGTCCCCACTGTGGAAGGACGTGTGGATCCAGAACTGGCCTCCACAGTCACTTACGGACTTACTGTTAAAACCATGTTTATGGAAGACAATCTTACTCAGCTACGAGTGATCAAAGAAGAAGAGGTCATAGTTGTGGCACCCTGTGGCACCCTCCTTGACTCAACGCCCAGCGCAGGGGGAACTGGTCATGCTGCCCTAAATCTGCATCTGCTAGGTTTCTACATGTCACCAAAACTACACTCAATTGACCCCCTTTTGTAAAGTTTTCTAAATATTCAGTAAGTTGATTCTAAACTTATTCACAAGACAAATCAGATATCCTCACATTCAGTCAAGATTGATCAACATTTAAATATCAGGGATGAACAAAAGTGGGAAGAGGTGATATGAATTTATAACTAGAGTCCATAGACCCATTTTAGAATTGCTTTATACGTTCTGAAAAGTTTTCTAAAGAGTTTTAGAAATGCTTCAGCTAGCAACAGAGTATAGAAATAAATTGCAAATCTCTCTCACTTGCTCTCTCTGTTGATGCTGTTGCATTTGGGGCATTGGGGGGGGGGGTGGAGAAAGAATAATGGAATTGCCCATAAACCATTAAAGCACATTTGGCCTCTGAAAAACGAATTCTGACTTTGCTAGCATTTTATTGACAGTGATTGTAAGCCAAGAATGGTAGTAAAAATAGATTTTGCAGTGTAGGACATATAAAGCACAATATTGATATTATATGAATGCTGTACTTGAAACAAGCATATTTACAGCTGAAAATGGTAAACAAAAGGGCATTGTCAAGTACATAATTCACCTTTCTTCCACTCATATTATTCACACCTTCCTTACAACCAGTTGAGGGAAGATGTGAAATTATTGGGCTGGAAGAGGATAGAATTTTATTCTTGCCATTATCTTGCAGCAGAATACAATTCTTAGTACAAGAGGTAAAAAGGTAAAGGGACCCCTGACCATTAGGTCCAGTTGTGGATGACTCTGGGGTTATGGTACTCATCTCGCTTTACTGGCCTAGGGAGCCGGTGTACAGCTTCCAGGTCATGTGGCCAGCATGACTAAGCTGCTTCTGGTGAACCAGAGCAGCGCACGGAAGAGGTAGACAGGGCCTAAACAGACATCTTTTCCACATCCCACAATCTCCCATGATTTGCTCTGCCTAGGTACCACAAACAGAAGCCTCTTGGCCACTTCTAATTGCTTACCCAAAATGGCAAGCAGCCTAGAAGCCTCTACGGAGCACAACAAGAAGTATTGACAATAGTGCTGACTTGTTGGGTTGGTGTTTTTTTGTTTGTTTTTTTTGCAGGTGTGGAGAGGTGTTCCTTGAAGTCAGCTCTTGTTAGTACCTGCCAGAGTTTTAATTCTATAACCGGGAAGAGAGAACTTTCCACCGGTGTAAGCCACAAGGCTGGACATAGCATTTTACTGATGTGGGGAGGAAGGGAGAGAGAAAGCCAGGAAAGAGACAAGATTCATTTTTCTCTCCCCACTCCCATTATGACAGATTTAAATGCTCTGGAAAGGGAGCATCATACTCAATAAGGAGGAAATGGATGCTTGGATTTTCCCCAGAGTATAGGTAGCAATGTTCAGCATTATACTACCATTCCTGCTTTTACAAGAGACTTGTTCACACATTACACTGAAAACATTTACATGTTGTCTGTACTCATGGATAAATTTTTGTGTGAAAGCGCATACATGATTAGTACAGCTTAACTCCTGTATACACAGGTGCAAAGAGTTTAATGGCATACCCTCCAATGTTTCTTCAATGAAAATAGGAATGTCCTATCATCAGCATCAGCATCATCAGCATCATTATACCCCACCCATCTGACTGAGTTCCTTCACCCACTCTGGGTGGCTTCCAACATATATAAAAGCGTATATAAAAACAGTGGTACCTCTGGTTGTGAGCAGGATCAGTTCCGGAGCTCTGGTTGGATCCCAAGGAATTCACAACCAGAGGTGCCGTATCTGCACATGCACGGGGCGCAGTTTAGCGCTTCTGCACATGCGCGTGCGGCGAAACCCGGAAAAATACTTCCGGATTTGCCGCGTATGTATCCCGAAGGATATGTCACCGGAGGTGAACGTAAGTAGAGGTACCACTGTATAGTTATTTATCTCCTTGACTTGGGGGCTGCATAACTCCATACCTGTCAACATTTCTTTGACGAAAATAGGGATATTCTAAGGAAAAGTGGGACATTCTGGGATCAAATCAGAAACTGGGATGGCTTCCAAGGACTGTCCTTGGAAAATAGGGACTCTTGGAGGGTCTTTAATGGGGCTTATTTCTAAGTCTCCCATGGTGCAATTAGACTTACGTGCAGGTAAATCTGCGCAAGAAAATTGTAGACATGGAAAGCAAGTATCTATCTCTTACAAATACAAACACACAGGGTTGGAAGAGAGTCCCATTGTGTTCAATGGTAGTTGCTTCAAGTGTGCATAGGATTGCAGTCAAGCAGGGCATTTGTACACGTCTACTCAAAAGTAAACTTCACCGAGTTAAATGGAACTTATGGTTAAGTGATCATAACAGTGCAACCTTGATGATTTCATATCCCTCCTAAAATAGACAGATTTTGCTTGGGCCATGGAAATCAACTGCTGTTGGTACATCAAACACTTTGCAACCTGACGTTTCCCATTTCAGACAAAAGCAGTTGAGATTTGTCTGCTCTATTGTGCTTAAGAATGAGATCCCTGAAGTTGCATAGAGGATTTTGATCCTCATTTCTCATTCATTTCCATGGGAAATAGGGAAATAGGGCCCAAATCTCTTAGGCGGCTTTACAAGCCCTTTAAAGCCCTAAATGGCTTCGGTCCAGTATACCTGAAGGAGCGTCTCCACCCCCATCGGTCAGCCCGGACACTGAGGTCCAGTGCCGAGGGCCTTCTGGCGGTTCCCTCGCTGCGTGAAGCCAAGTTGCAGGGAACCAGGCAGAGGGCCTTCTCGGTAGTGGCACCCGCCCTGTGGAACGCCCTCCCTTCAGATGTCAAAGAGAACAACAATTACCAGACCTTTAGAAGACATCTGAAGGCAGCCCTGTTTAGGGAGGCTTTTAGTCCGACAATGGCTGCGCTCCTTTATCTCAGGTCGGGGACAGAGAGTGGCGCTAGGGAAGGAGTTGTCGCCGCGGCACTCCTTGGTGTGTGGAGTTCCGCAGGGCGCAATCCTTTCCCCGATGCTTTTTAACATCTTTATGCGCCCTCTTGCCCAGATTGTCCGGAGTTTTGGGCTGGGTTGTCATCAATATGCTGATGACACCCAGCTTTATCTGTTGATGGACGGCCGCCCTGACTCGGTCCCAGACACACTGACCAGGTGTTTGGAAGCTGTGGCTGGATGGATGCGTGGGAGCCGGTTGAAGCTAAATCCTTCGAAGACAGAGGTCCTCTGGCTCGGTCGGGGCGACATGGGGTTGGGGGGCCAACTCCCATCTCTTGTGGGGGCCCAATTAGTGCCAGCGCCTTCTGTCAAGAGTTTGGGTGTAACCTTCGACGCCTCCCTTTCCATGGAGGCGCAGGTTGCAGCCACAGCAAGGGTGGCATTTTTCCATCTTCGACGTATCAAGCAGTTGGTCCCTTACCTTTCTCGCCCGGACCTGGCCACAGTGATCCATGCGACGGTCACCTCCAGGCTTGATTATTGTAACTCGCTCTACGCGGGGCTGCCCTCGAAGCTGACCCAGAAACTCCAGCGGGTGCAGAATGCCGCGGCGAGGCTCCTTACGGGGTCCTTGCCGCGGGACCACATTCATCCAGTGCTTTACCAGCTTCACTGGCTCCCGGTGGAGTACAGGATCAGGTTCAAGGTGCTGGTTTTGACCTTTAAAGCCTTATGCGGCCTAGGACCCTCGTACCTACAGGACCGCCTCTCCCAGTATGCCCCGCAAAGGACCTTAAGGTCCACAAATAACAACTTGTTGGAGGTCCCGAGCCACAAGGCTGTCAGACTGGTGTCAACCAGGGCCAGGGCCTTTTCAGTTCTGGCCCCAACCTGGTGGAACACTCTGTCGCAAGAGACCAGGGCCCTGCGGGATTTGTCATCTTTCCGCAGGGCCTGCAAGACAGAGTTGTTCCGCCTGGCTTTTGGATCGGACACAGTCTGATGGTTTCCTCCCCTGGTTTTGTCTTGGGCGACAAATGAAGTGGCATTTTTAAATTGGCTTTTTAATCTGTATTTTTAATTAATGGTTTTCTTTATATTTTATTGTAATTTTTATTTGATGTTAGCCGCCCTGAGCCCGGTTTTGGCTGGGGAGGGCGGGGTATAAATAAAAATTTATTATTATTATTATTATTATTATTATTATTATTATTATTATTAATGTTTTATAGATTATTATTACAAATTGAGGAATAAGCCAGTATATTAACAAGGGAAACACTTCCTCTGATAGTCTCTCTTTGAGCCCTAAGGCTTGTTCCCCATGCCCCGTTGGAGACTCCAGCTCATTGTCTCCTCTTGAAGCAATGAGGCTGACCCAACTGCTGTTTAAAATCTGGGCAAATAGATTCATACATTGCTGTCTGCTTTCCACCCACAAGGCAAAGCTGTATGTTATAATCACAAGCAAAGTACCTTTCCTTCTTCTTCTTTTCCATGTTAAGAGGATAAATACAGCTCGCTTCAAGTTTTCAGATCATGCTAATTTCTTGCACGAACACATCAAGGCAAAACATTTCTGCACACAGATATTTTGAAATATTGTCAATCTGGGAAACAGAAGGGGAGAAATGGTTTCTGAGGTTTACCAAACACACAAACATTCAGGCCAATTCAGACTCAATTTTTTCTCACTGTAGCATCTGGGCATCACTCGTTCCTCTACCGCATCCAGCACAAACTCATTGGACTCCTCCAGAAAAAAAACTGTTTGTTGAACATGGAGGTGAGATTGTATCTGATCTTTATTATTTCATTCTGATTTGTTTGCACAGAGGTTTTATGACAATGAGCATTCATCCTGAATTCTTATATTATTATTATTTTGCCTGCAGTGTGGTTATACCCATTCATCCCAGACTTCTCAGGGCATTTTACCATCACTTTCCTAACAGCAAGAAGTCCAAGGGGCTGTTATTTTTTATTTTAAGTGGATTTGTTGTGCCAGACTGCCAGAGCACTTTACTCTGCTTTCGTTGTGCAAACCTAAATTTCTGGTATGCATGGTATGTACATGTCCATCTACACCCAGCTTTCCCTTGCCTCTGTACCATGAAACCCAAGAAGACATGTTCATTTCCTCTCAAGATCTCCAGTACTTTATTCTCATCAGTCGCCCTACTTCCATAAATAATTCATCTCATGTTTGAGTAGCAGCCTTACTTCTGCTGACTTTAAATGAATTTAAATCTTCAGGGCCTGAGGAGTTGCACCCAAGGAGTTTGCAGGCGTCATCTTAGAGCCTCTGTCCATAATCTTTGAGAATCCTTGGAGAACAAGTGAAGTCTTTCCTCTTTCCATCATTCCCACAGGAAGCATTGCACCAACGAATTTGAAAACCTCACTAATGTAGAAATTGTGCTTGTTTAATGGGTGCAGAGTTCCCAAGTCCTTGAATGATGGCTGTACTAATATAGAGACCTGCTCCCAGCATTAAGGATCCCTGTGCCAGTTCTACGGAACTGACCTGTGGTTCCAAATATTGGAATGGTGGTGAGGAACCAAATGTTGTTGGGGCTCCAATTCCTATTAGCCCCAGAGGGGCCAAGGTTACTGACCCTTGCTTTAAACGATACAGTTGTACCTTGGTTTCCGAAAAAGCTTAGTTCTCAAACGTTTTGGCTCCCGAACAATCAAAACCTGGAAGTGAGTGTTCTGGTTTGCGAACTATTTTTGGAAGCCGAAAATCCAACGGGGCTTCCGCAGCTTCCGATTGGCTGCAGGAGCTTTCTGCAGCCAATCAGAAGCCGTGCTTTGGTTTTCGAATGTTTCGGAAGTTGAACGGACTTCCGGAACGGATTCTGTTCGACGTCCAACTGTACTAAATTCATTGGCAACTGCAGCTCTCACACTTCTGCTGGGTGGAATTGCATGACTTGTCTCTCCACAAGGATTAGCTGGCTTTTTGGGGTAAGCAGAGTCTCCCCAAAAGGTTTGGTACTGATGTGGTTCATGAAAGCGCAACTGGCTGTCTTAAATGCTGTATTCCAGTTCCATCAAGATGTTGTGACATTTCCTCTTAGTTCTCTGAGGTGGCATCCACGTCTTATGAGATAAGGTTGAAACCAGCTTGATGTCGGTCCAGATGTCAACCTGAATTTCTCTCTCACGCATTTACTAAGGCCAAGTGTGCCACAAATCCAATGTACTTTGTGGTGATGGACCTATCTGACCCTCTTTCACCCATCAGAACACTTCATTATTAATCTTCAACTGGTACAAAAATAATGCAAAAAAAAGTGTGCTAGCTATTTTATTAGCATGAGGGATTACGCTTTCAGCAATATATCAGAAAGTATTTTATCTAAGCTGTATTAGCGATTACATTTGCATTTGAATTTCAGCCCCCATCATTTCATATGCAGAAACAACCCCAGAGAAAACAGGACAACATTCATCATGTTAGACGGATCTGTCACAGGAAAAGAAACTGTTGAGGCTATTCTAATTTAATTTTCCCCCTTGATTTTTATACCCCCTTATCTATTAGCTCAAGATGGTGCAAAAAAAAAAAAAAAAACCACCCCCAAACAAATACCTAATACATTAAGATGGAACCATAAAAATCTTATGACATAAACAATATGCATCCTTCCAAAATTTATTGACAAGAAAAGCACTAAGAACACATCCAAAAGGAATGGTGGCGTCTTAAAAGGATATTGCATGGCTTGAGAGCTTCAACTGAGAAAGTTGATCCATGGACCTTTGAGATTCTAATTTTACACAAAAATGAGTATGGGAGAAAAGAAACCTTAACTGGTTGTAAAGGCTGGATATACAGGCTTTGTACACCATTTAAAGCACCTCTCCCCTACCCCAACTCCCACTACAAACCCTGTAGCTTGCTAAGGGTGCTGGGAATTGCAGAACTGTGAATGGTAAACTATAGTTCCCATCGTTCTTTGGTGACACGTGTGCTTTGAGTGTGTGGTATACACACGGCCAGAATTGGAATTGACACCAAATGTCACCTAAAGCAATTGTCTGAGGCAAAATTACCTGAAGGAAGTGAAAAGGGTTTGGCTAAGGGCAAGTTACATTTCTTACAGTAGGAGGAGTGTCCCGACCATTACTGTAGGCAGTGAGAGGCAGTTACCTCAGGCAGCAAAGAGTTAATAACTGAATTTAGTATTATTGTATTTTCAATTCCTGGGAGAGGTGCTTGTTGGACTTTCTGCCTAAGATGCCCCAATAATGGATACTTCGCAGCTTGACTAAAGGGCAGGGGGAACCGCTTCCTGCTCCGTCTTGGGCAGAAAAATGTCTTGGTTCAGCCCCGATTCAACACAGGTTTCCCGAACAGCATTGGATGTGAAATTTGGATGTGAATTCGGTGGTTCCATGACCTTTCTTGGATGAAATACGAAGAATCCTGAGGGAAAGCTCAAGGGAGCTTTATGTATTTGTAAAGTGGATTTCTGAGGCACACTTCAAAGGAGAAACTTCTTAGGGATGTTAAGAGAACTAAAAAACATTTTAAAGTGAGGGTGTGTGTGATGGAGTAGGGAGAATTCACTCATATCTGTAAGGATGTCTCTCAGATATGTGTATAATTTCAAGGTACTGTGTATAATTTTATCTTCATTGCATCACTCTCCATTTGAATCATAGAATTGTAAGGTTGGAAGGGACCCTGAGGGTCATCTTGCCAGAGACTGCTTTAAATTATTTACCATACATTTCCCCCAGGATTTTGTCCTTAAAATCCCTCTTTCACAACAAACAGCCTGATTCAGAGTGGCAAATTTTAGGACCCTCAGTGTCGACGCTTCACTTCCCCCCCCCCACTGTGTCCTTTGGAATGCACTGGGGAAGGAACTGTCTCACCCTATGGACGTATGCACCCATAGCTAACTAAAATGAGAGGCGATGTCAGCTGAGGCCTCTAGGCTTTAATGCCATACAAATATTTACTACATAACTGCATAACGTACCCTGAGCAGAAAGGTGTTGGGGTAACCGAAGATACGCTTTCTCAGCATTGGCAACAGATTCCCAAGTGGAACCTTAAGTGCAATAAACAAATACTTTGTCGTACTCGCTAGTTTAGTATTCTCCAATCGCTCCTAGTTTCTGGTACCCAGACTGAGCCCAATATTCCCAATGAAATCCATTTCCTGGATCAAACTGTACAGACCTATAACTGGGTTTTTCCTCGGCCCGGTTCACACATAATGCTAAGCAGATATGAGGAACTTTTGGCCCTCCAGTTGTTGCTTGCAGAATCAGCATGGCCAATGGACTTTCAGCAACACTTGGAGGCATAGCTGTCAACCCTCCCTTTTTTTGCGGGAAACTCCCTTATTCCAATGCCGTTTCCCGCTGCTATCCCGGATTGTTGATATCCCTTAAATTTCCAGGATTTCAAAGGAAGCGGCTCCTCTCCCTCCCTGCCGGCCAGGGAGGCTCCTCAGCTGCGTTGCTCGACTGCCAATAAGGAGTCTGAGACCGACTGGGGGCGGAGCTTGCATGCCTTGTGCAGCCAGACCCTCACGCCCAACCAGACAGTCAGCCTGCCTGCCGTCTACGCGCTCGCTCTTTCGCTCACCCGTTCGCACGCAACCTCTGGAGCGCAGGGTGGCGAGGCTACTTGGTGCCATTGCACCGCCCTCGCGGCATCCCTTATTTTCAAATCCAAAAGTTTGAAAAAATCCCTTATTTTCAAATCCGAAAGTTGACAGCTATGCTTGGAGGGCCAAAGGTTCTCCAGAAGTTCTTTCTTCTCACCCCCTTCTGTGAAAAGCACAAATGGAAATACTGAAAACTCAAAAGAGTATTGGGATGGTAAACAGTGGGAGACCGATATGCATTTCCCCAACACCTGCTTTTACAAGGTCCAAAGAGTCAGACTGAACAGAATGAGAAATCACGCACTGGGAAATATTGAGACAGACTGCAGCCTTTGGGCCTCTATAATGGCTGAAATTCTCTCGTGCCTATTCAGGGAGAGACAACGGCAAGTGCCCACAGTGGAACAGCCTCGAGGTGCTACGTTGCTCCTTTCAGGCTTCAAATGTCTTTCAAAGCTTGCAGAATGAGCTAACAATAAAGAACATTGTAATTCAAATGTTAATATCTCATTAAGTTTTATGAGCAGAGAGGGAAGAGGGAAAATAGAAAAGAAAGCAGCAGCAATGGAGCCTTTTCATGTGGAGTCAACAATAAAAAAAACCATGCAGTACACTTGCCAATAGACTTGGAGGTATTTTCTGTACAATTCTGCTGTCAAGGGATCATCGCATCAGTGGGGGAGAGCTGAAGGAAGGAGCTTTGGGGATTTTCCTTTGAAAAAATAACCCTGAAAATTACCCAGAACCCTGGCTGGGGGGCTGGGAAGGATAAACGCCCAATGCCTGAGCCAAGGTCTCCCTACATCTGAATATTTATAAAGTTGTGGCCAATTTAATCCCATAGAACGTTGTCACATTTCGTTATTTCCCTCAGGGGCTGCCCGGGGTTTGGGGGGACTCCGCCTGACCACGCAAATAACCCAGAGATGCATTTTAAATAAGAGCACACATTCTACTCATGTAAAAACATGCTGATTCCTGGACCGTCCGCGGGCCGGTTTGAGAAGGCGATTGGGCCGCATCCGGCCCACGGGCCTTAGGTTGCCTACCCCTGAGCTATGTGCTGCATAAAGAAGTATTTTCTTTTATCTGCACTAAATCTTCCAACCTTCAGCTTCATTCAATGTCCACAAGTTCTAATGTTATGGGGGGGGGGGACTTTCCTCTCTCTGCTTTGCCCATGCCAGGCATAAATGTGTATACTTCTGTCTTAACACATCTCATTCACCTTTTCTCTAAACTCAAAAGTCCTAAATGCTGTTACAGGCAAGCTCATACCAAGAACAAACTTAGTTGGCCTCTAAGGTGCTACTGGAATGATATGTTTTTTTTTATTTTGTCTGTCCTAAATGCTGTAACCTTTCCTCGTAGGAGAGTCGCTCTATCGTCTTTATCATTTCCATTGCCTTTTTCTGAATCTATTCCAACACCTCCAGACCAGAACCATACTGTCACGGCCTCCCCCTCGTCGGTCGTTCAATAAGGAGGCCGAGTCATTTGCCTTTCAGTAGCTTTTTATCAGTGCTCATTATATTACAGTGAAGAGCTAAATCATAACATGTCTACTCAGTCGCTAGCAGAATCCGGAAGTGCCACCCTACGATTTTGGCGCCAGCAAAGTAGATTAGGGAAATGGAAACGTCTTTTCCTCCTACGTAATCTCTGCCCCGGACCTGCTTGCTGGGAGGTGCCAGGTCTCTCGCTGCATCTTTTGAGCCCTGGCACCCCTTTCCCTTCCGAAGAGCATCTGCTTCCACTCGACGATGAATCAGTCGTCAGAATAGGTGGCTGCTCTCTATAAGCACTCAGGGCTGGACTGGAAGGGGGAGACAGATCCCTGACACATACAAAGAATTCCAGATTCAGTCGCATCACAGATTTGTACAATGGCTTTATGACATCAGCAGTTTTATTTTCAATCCCTTTCCCAATTATTCCTAGTATGGAATCTGCCTTTTCCACAGCCGCTGCAGCGTGGGACGACATCACCATCAAGCATCCCATACGACCCCAAGCTCCCATTCCTGGTCAGTCATATGAAATTAAGGTTTTTGTGGTTTCCTTACAGCCCATAAACCATAATCTAAAGCCCATGGTTTGTTGTTGGCTTACAAACCTTGGTTTAACTATGGCTTGGCATTATGTGTGCACCCTTCCTTAATCATGGTTTGCTGGATCACTCCACCCCGGGCAATCAAACGTCAAAGGCAGAAGCAGCTGGAAAACAAAACAAACTTTGAAGAATCAACCCATGGTTTGCTTGATCGTTTGCAGGCAACTTGTGGTTAACTCATGGTTCAAACCAGACAACTGTGGCTCTGGCATCTCCAGTTAGAAAGGAGCAGGGAGCAGATATGGGGGAAGTGTCACACAGTGGTAAATTAATCAAAGCAGAGTCTTCTTCATAAACAGAATAAAACTTTACTGAAGAAAATAAAGTTGTTCATAAACAGCACAGTTAAAGAGCATACACAGAGTGCTCATAGCAGCTATCTGACTCTTCACAGAGGCACAGTATTAGTTACTGATTTACTAGAGTCCTGGAGCCACTCTGCTGGCTGAAACTCACACAGAGACACTGGCTGAGACTCACACGGAGACACTGGCTACTTTTATAGGGAGAATGAGTCATCACTCAAGATGAGTCACGAGTCACAGTGACTTAGCAGTTTGCTGTTAATAGTTAGCAGTTAGCAGACTTGAATGATTGTGTAGGCTTTGTAGGCCTTACTGCTTCTGCTCTCAAGAAGCTTTGTCTCATGGCAGAAAGAGCCTCCTTGCCAGAAGAACCCAGAGAGCCACTGTCAGAGTAGACAATACAGGGCTAGATAACCAAATATCCTAACCTGGTAGAAGGTAGCTGTGGGAATGTTCAGGGTGGCAGGAGATGATATATTGTTTATTAATATCCTTCCTAACTTGCGCTAGCAAGTTCCTTTACTTAGCAGAGTGCATTCCCCTTTACACAGCAGAAAACAGGTTGCAAACTCGTGTGAGTTTCTTAAGACAATACACAATTCAGTCTGGCTTGTCCAGATTGAAATGTGTTCTGATATTTTCCTGGTAAGACCCCTTGCATCCCTCCTAAAAGAATAAAGACACCACAGTCTTATTCATAAGCAATAAAAAGAAAGTTTACTCATGATCAGGCACAGAGCACAGTGTGATCCCTGAAGGGAGGGTTAAGGCTTAAAGTTACAAGCAGGTTTACCCCATATGTGGGTTGACCTAATGACTGCAGTTAGCAGTCTGGGAAGTTTGCAGGACAAAAGGAAGATGGAAAAGAGGGAGATGCTTTGGGCTTTTACCAGGTCTGGAAAGGTCACGCCCACCCACTAGTCGCATGCAAGGAAGGATGCTCCAGGCCAGGAGGAACAGGAAGTTTCGACTGGCTGGATCAAACATTCCCTTGCATGTCCACTCTAGGAAAACAAGGAATGTTGTACTTGACTGCTCTCAGTGGATTACATCCCACAGTAGCCGCTTCCAGCCTTCTGCCCACCAAGAGCACAATCCTACATGCATCTTTTTGAAAGGAGGTCTCATTGAATTCAAGAACGCTTGCTTCCAGGTAAGTGGGTTTAGGAACACAGTCACAGTGGGGTGGGGAATGGGGAGCAAAGATTAAGGTTATCCCTCAAAATTGGCAGGCAGCGGATTTTAAGACCAAGAAAAGGAAACAAAAGAAGAGGCAAAGCCTCAAAATAGCATTGGAAAAAATGTTCTTTTTAAAAAATCAAATCAAATAACAGTCCTTGTAAAACAATAGCACGCCCAGCATGTTTCAGCTGACAACAATAGCTTCTTCGTGGTACAAGATGAAAGGTTCTCCTGTCAAGGCAACAGCTTGCTAAGACAAATAAAAAGGATTTGTTCACACAACACACAATCAACCTCCAAAAGCACACTTCCAGATGACCTGTTTATTATGCATTTTATCCTGCTTTGATTGCAGGGAGATTGCTTAGTGTTGGCTACTTAAGGAGCATTCATTCTGATTTATCTGCAGGGAGGTGAGATGACCCTGGTTCCTGCAATAGCCAAATAATCTGACCTGACAGAAGAAAACTCCTGATACCTGTTTAAATTGGCACTGGACCATATATTTTTCCAGAATGAGGGCCACACAGAGCTATCAGCACTAGGGCTTGCCACTTGCTAATTAACTAGGGATTTGGGATAGGCCGTGCATATCACCTGCCCAGAAATATGGAGAGACCTCCACAGAATGTGAGACTGAGATTTTGAGCGGCTATAGTGAAGATTGCTTCCAAAAATGAAACGGGTGCAGTTTAATCCCAGCTTTAACCCTTCCTTAACGTGCATAACAGAGTCTTGGAGCAGAGCCTTAGCTAAAGTTGTGTTGACCCTCCTTGGCTGCTTTCTCTGGGGAGCTGCTGTGGCTTTAGTCCTTGGTGGTGCGTTTGTAATCCTCACCTACAGAAGCTACGGAGTCTTCTTTCAGAACAGATTCTTCCTTGTGCCAGGATGGCTGGCTATCGTGGCTGCTCTTCTGCTGGTCCCCACCGGTGCTATGGCTATATGCGCCCCAGTTAAGAACTCTCGCCATCACCAGGGGACTTTGATGTACTTGCTGTTGGTCCTTCTCTGCCTAGAGGCATCTTCAACCATCATGACCCACGTCTACTGTGTCAAAGCGGGCCATCAACTGAAAAACAGCATGGACCATTTCTTTCGCCAATACAACAGAACTGCTCCACATCACCGTAGCAACAGGGCTGTTGATGCAATCCATAAGCAGCTGAAGTGCTGTGGAATCGATAACTACACTGACTGGATGGCGGCACTGCCAACTCGTCTCCAAGCTGGGCATGTCTTTGCCCCCGAAAGCTGTTGCAAAGAGGCTTATTTGGACTGCAGGGGTGATGTAAGTCAGCTGGAGAAGCTGTTTAAGGAAGGCTGTCTTCAGAAACTGGAAGGGAGGCTGCATTTTGTTATGGGATATATGGCCTGGTGTTGTATGGTGGTGGTTTGGTTGGAGATGCTGGCTGCTCTTAGCAATGGAATACTTATGAAGGAACAGCCATTCCAAGACTTCCAAATTCTTGATTCTGCTGTTTTCTCATAGGCAACAAAACTAGTCTCTTTCCATCTTACCTGAAGTTATTGCGCGCTGCTCTCAAAGCTTGAGATGGAATTGTAAAACTATGGGAAATATGAGACTAAAAACCCCTCTTGGTATATAGATGCCAGATTCTCTCTCTCTCTCTCTCTCTCTCTCTCTCTCTCTCTCTCTCTCTCTCTCTCTCAGACTAATACTAAATAAATGAATGCATCTGAAAACTTTGGACTGTGGGCAGTTTTTCTAGCATTGCATGTGTGACAGTGAAGCCTTTGATACTGATTGTACAGTTGCAAATCCTTCCACTGCTCTGGAAGTAAAGCTGTCTGAATGTTGGCAGTCCAACTTTAGTGAGGGGAAGAAAAAAATGTCTGTCAGTTATTTAAACCTCACACAGACGTCTGGAAAGAGGTCCCATCAGATAGAGAAACTTAAGAGAAGAAGGTCTGCAGTGGAGTGCTGAGTAGGCACATTCAGTTTCCACCTCCTTCCCCCGAGTCATCGTCACTTCCCCTTCTTGCAACCTGATCTCGCAACCACTGAGCCTTCTGCATAGCAACCTTATCAGCTCTC
The DNA here is from genome assembly GCA_034641385.1 of Darevskia mixta. NCBI lineage: Eukaryota > Metazoa > Chordata > Lepidosauria > Squamata > Lacertidae > Darevskia > Darevskia mixta. The sequence continues at coordinate 15,207,574 of JAWWNH010000017.1, forward strand.
CTTGCCTTGGGAGAGATAGGCTGGACACTCTCAAGCGAATGGGAGTCAGTTATCTCTCTCTCTTCCTGTTCTGCTTCTTCTAGCTGTTTCCCACTCAGTTCTGCCCAGCTATTGTTTTCAGAACTGTGTCCCTCTGCAAACCAGTTCTCTAAATCTATGCTGCTCCACTTTCTAAAATACTGGGGTGTTGTTGTTGTTTTAATTAAAAGGACTTTGGGGGGGGGCAGCCAGTCACATGAGTGCCTGGAGAGAATTGCTCACTTCTATGAGATTTTTCATCTACTGCTTGATCTTTTAAAGCATGCCAAACAATGTCTCCCCCAATGACAGCAACCAACAGCTGTAGCACTGCAGCCAGTGTGCCTTATTCTCTTATTACATTTGAAAGTCTGTTAATTTCTTATCAAGGCTTATGTGCCACCTTCCAGGAAGATTAGCCAGAATTCTGCTTTCTCTACTGCTAAATTTATGAAGTTTGTGTATCTACGTTAATTAAAGAGACTTTGATGCTTTCGTTGCCTGATGGGGGGAAATGTACTCTAATCATTTCTTGCTCAAAACCACACACACACACACACACACACAAATCTTTTGAAAACTGAGAAGAAGCCAGGCAGCTAGCAGAACAATGCTTTAATCTGGCCCTCCAGGGTTACAGTTGAACTCTTATTGTTTCCCCTCCTCCTAAAAACCGCTAAGTAGATGTAAACATGCAACCCAAACCGCAGCTTTTCATTAAAATGTTTTTATTCACTCGAGCTCTTGCTAGAGTGAAAGCAAGTGGCAATGCTTCCTGCTCTTAGGCAGCTCATTTACAGAAGCAAGAAATTGAATGAGAGCAGTATTGCCCCATTTTTTCCAGAATCAAGCTGAAGAAGGACCATGGCTCAATAGTAGAACATCTCTTTTGCATGCAGAGGGTTCCAGGTTCAACCCCTGGCATCTTTAGGGTAGGGCACAGCTGGAAAACCCCTACCTGAAAACCTTTTAGAGTCCCTCTCAGCAGTGGCGTAACATGTTTTGCCAGGGCCCGGGACAAGACACGTATTCTCAGCACCGCCTGCCGGTAGGTTGACCTATTAACAATTCCCTGGGAAGAGGGAATGACTGGTAAACCACTCAGGGAATTTTAGCTCTGGGAGGGGAACAGGGGTCTCCTAACAACTTTCAGCACCTTTAAGAAACTACAGCTCCCATAATTATTTGTGGGAAGCCATTATTGCTTAAAGTGGTATTGTGAGGCTTTAAATGTACATAGACTGAAGCAAATCTTATATCATTTTCCCATTACAAGTTGTTCATGCTCCTAATATTTTACTGGATTGGATAGACTAAGGGCCTCAAGTTGACCCGTTTTAAGATTATTCGTCTGAAAGACTGAGGACTGTAGAACATTCAAAACCAGAATACCTATTTTGCATTCTCCCTCACCTAAGCTGACAGTTCATTGGCAGCTAAACAAGGAAGTCAGTTGCCAGGAATCAGTAGTCTTCCAGCCACCATTAATTGTCTTTGGCCGACAAGAAGGAATGTGTTCATTAATACTCGATTTGGGGAAATAATAAAACGAAAACGAAAGATGAAGCCCTGTCTATGAAGAGTGACGGTGAAAAATGACTGCTATTCTGGAACTATATCTTAATGGCTTCAGCAGCCACTGTCCTCCCTTTGTGCAAATTTTAAAGCCATTATTATCCTCCACCCTAATCAGGGAATCAAAATGTTGTCCCAGCAATTGATGGCCCTAAATCAGTACTTATTCCTCTGGAATGAATTTATTCAGCATGATGTATTTCTATTGCCGTGTGTTTCTAATGCGGATGTGCATAATAGAAACAGCAGGCTCTGTCTCTGAGAGGCTGGGCTGCCAGCATCCAAGGGATAGCAGTGAGCAAAGCAGCTCAAGCCATGCCCACCCCCCAGTCCTACACATGACACCATACATGACTTCAGGTGTGTAGTGAGTAAGGGCTGAGCTTCAAAGGAACAATCAGGACCTTAAAGTCCCAACTGCCCATCAGCTGGTGGGTGGTAGGAGTGCACCTTGCTCACAGAATGGAGACAGTTTCCATTCTGGTGGATAGAACAACTTGTCTCTCAATCCTGTTATGCCCTAATGATGTCATGTGATTGACAGGTGCCCACAGACCTAAATAACCTTGAAGAAGCACTGAAGCAATATTTGAATTGAACATCTCCTGTATGAGAAGGTCCTTGAGAATGTGACCTCATGTTAGGTTGTTCACATGAATGCCTTCACATTAGGCTCTACTCAGAGTAGACCATTGACATTAATGTTCCTAAGTTAGCCATGTCAATTAACCTCAGTGGGGCTGCTCTGAATAGGACTAGCATTGGGTACAGTCCACTGTGATGGGATCACAGGGTCATACTAACTATCCCTGTCACTATGTAATAAAAACTGCAGGCTCTGTCTCTGAGAGGCTGGGCTGCCAGCATCCGAGGGATAGCAGTGAGCAAAGCAGCTCAAGCCATGCCCACCCCCCAGTCCTACACATGACACCATACATGACTTCAGGTGTGTAGTGAGTAAGGGCTGAGCTTCAAAGGAACAATCAGGACCTTAAAGTCCCAACTGCCCATCAGCTGGTGGGTGGTAGGAGTGCACCTTGCTCACAGAATGGAGACAGTTTCCATTCTGGTGGTTAGAACAACTTGTCTCTCAATCCTGTTATGCCCTAATGATGTCATGTGATTGACAGGTGCCCACAGACCTAAATAACCTTGAAGAAGCACTGAAGCAATATTTGAATTGAACATCTCCTGTATGAGAAGGTCCTTGAGAATGTGACCTCATGTTAGGTTGTTCACATGAATGCCTTCACAGGTTGAAAACATTAGGCTCTACTCAGAGTAAACCATTGACATTAATGTTCCTAAGTTAGCCATGCCAATTAACCTCAGTGGGGCTGCTCTGAATAGGACTAGCATTGGGTACAGTCCACTGCGATGGGATCACAGGGTCATACTAACTATCCCTGTCACTATGTAATAAAAACAGCAGGCTCTGTCTCTGAGAGGCTGGGCTGCCAGCATCCGAGGGATAGTAGTGAGCAAAGCAGCTCTCTCATAAGATCCTAGCATCATTTCTCCATCCTCTCTGATGCACTGCTGCTGCTCTCCTGGGCATGCTGTGACGGTGCAGGCTGGCTCAAAGGAGCATATCCTCCAACATTCCTCAGATGAAAATAGGGACACACCTCACTCCTCCCCCAAACCTCCTCAACCCCCCATTTCCACACACATACAACCCCTAAGCAATTCATATCAGCGAGTGCCGCCACCACTACAGCAACAGGACACAACACACATGCCCTCCACTGTCCTGAGGAAACCCATTGACTTTCATTTCATTTTAGAGTTACGAAAAGAAAAACACGCACCAATAAATAAATTTTAGAAAGAGGCAATATTAGATGTGAATGCGTAAAAGGTCCAGCTCCGAGGGCCTTCTGGCAGTTCCCTCACTGCCAGAAGCGAAGTTACAGGGAACCAGGCAGAGGGCCTTCTCAGCGGTGGCTTCCTCCCTGTGGAATGCCCTCCCAGCAGATGTCAAGGAAATAAACAACTATCTGACTTTTAGAAGACATCTGAAGGCAGCCCTGTTTAGGGAAGATTTTAATGTTTGATGTTTTATTGTGTTTTTCATATTCTGTTGGGAGCCACCCAGAGTGGCTGGGGAAACCCAGCCAGATGGGTGGGGTATAAATTACTATCATCATCATCATCATCATCATTATCATCATCATCATTTCAGAGTGGGTAATTGGTGTTAGTTTGCCTCCAATAGAGACACTTTATGCTGCTCGAGCCAGGAAGAGAGCAGAGAGAATTGTCGCAGACCCTTCGCTTCCTGGTCATCACCTGTTGGATTTACTTCCGTCCAGACGTCGTTACAGGACTCTATACATAAAAACGTCTAGGCACAGGAATAGTTTTTTTCCTTGTGCCATCAAATTGTTGAATTCATAGTTGTGTGCGGAAGGGAGGTCAGTTGGTGGTATGGGGTTCCTTTGTTGTGTTGTTGTATTGTGAGGGGAATAGTGTTTGTATGAGGTACGTTTTTCTTTACATTGCAATGTATTCCTAAAATTTTGAAATTAATGTTAAAGTGTGTTCTCCTTCATGGAGAGCACGTGTTGCGGTGGGGGCCAGCAAATCACCCTTCTGGTGCTGGGCGGGATCGGATAGATGACCACTGCTGAGATTGTGTCCTGGTTGTCATTGGGGAGATTTCTATGTTGCAATTTGTTGATGGACAGCCCAGCGACTATATACTGCTTGGCTGGCAGCGTGATATTCCTCTTTGCTGCGTGCATCGGATCACCCGCCCCCCTCCCTATTATTAGGCCTCTTTGTTGACCTTGCTATGCCTGTCATGGGGTCATCTGCTGTTGGGGCAGGGGCCTGGTAGGAATTTTTCCACTTGGCTGATTGGCTGGTGCCATCTGGTTTTCGCCTACTGCGTAGCAATTGGTCACAACTTGTAAGGTTGGCAGTTAGGCATTGGTTATTGTGTTTGTTGGTGGAGGGGTCAAGATTGGCTGTGTCTGCCCCTCCAATGCTGCTGCTGCGTGGGAAATTCCGTTAAAGGAATCCAGGGGCTCACCATGCTTTTGTCCATATCCCCCGGTCGGGGGCCAGGGCCACGCAAGAGCCTCTGGGAGCATTTGGGGAGAGACGTTGGGTCTGACCCCTGACCTCTCTTTTTTCTCTCCCCTAAGTGTTTCCCCTTTACTGACGGTCGTCAGTTCTGTCCTCAGTGGGACAGATAGTCTAAACCAATGCCTATGCAACCACTCACATATCAAAGTTGTGGCCAAAATCATGCCAAAAACAAAAACCTAAATTACTGTCTGGGGTGTGAGTTATTTGAGGGGTGGTTTGGGGACCTCGACACGCAACACGTTCCACTTAAATGGATCCATAAAGACCTGTTTGTGTATGAAGCTATATGTGAGTGTGAATAAAAGAAATCCAACGGTAAAAGTTATTAGACTTTTTAGGCTGTAGAAGATTGCAATTCAAATTCCTGTTCGGTCCCGGCACTGGCCTTTAACCTCAATTCCACATCTGCAAAGGGAAGAACAATTTTAAGTTATTGCAGACAGCAGCTCTAAGGATAAATGAGACAATTACGTAAAGCACACTGCCCATTTAAAAAAGTGTTATATGAATCGTCAAAGATAATACCTGTATAGATTAGGTTAGGTTAGGTTAGACTTACCAGGGAGTGAGTCTCATTGAACTTAATGGGGTGCACAGGACCAAATTCTTCATGAATGGGACTCCAACAAAGATATAATTATATATTGGATTCAGCTGTGGTTGAGGACAAGAGTGACATTTGGAGGATGGAATCTTTTAAAATGTGTCTTGCAGAAGATATAAGGGGCGGAGAGAGCAACCATCAAAATTACCCTGACCATTGAAGTGCCTGAATCACTTAGCATATTTGTATTTGTGCAGCATTAGTTGAGCTTTCTTGGGTGCAGCTGTTCCCAAACTATGTGCCACCAATGATCTACGAGTGTGTGCACATTGCTGCAGGATATTGAGGGGGCCTGGTCCCCTCCTTGAAAATTTGGGGGTCCTCGACCCCTCAGCTCCTCCCCGGCCCCAGGTGGCGCTTCTGCTGCTGGTGTTGACAGGAAATGGTTTTGGAGAGACAGAGAAAATATGAAAAAGCCAGTTTCATTCTGACTGACACTCTCAACTAGCTTTAGGTCACTTCCTTTTATTTTCCTTTATTGGTCTTTCTTTCTTTCTTTCTTTCTTTCTTTCTTTCTTTCTTCTCCTTGCCTTTTTTAAAATAAAAATAAAAATTAAGAAAAGTATTCCCCATTATAACGATTGGCTTGGGTGTCAGCTTGTCCTTAAACAGCACAATTAGTGTGCAATTGGTCTGATCAACAAGCATGCAGACTTGGGATGTGTGTGGCTGGCTCCAATTTGTTTACAATGCCTCCTTCCCCGATATCTTGTAGTACTCAGCATCCCATTAGGGAAGACGCTAGCAGTGGTAGAAGAATTGCCTGCTGTCACACAGTACTTTCAAAAACCATGACCCGTGAAACCAGCCCAGACCTTGATAGATAGATATATTAGAAAGACATTAGCAGGAAAGCTTCTTTAATTTGCCTGGGCCTCGGCGTGTGTGCGATGGGGAGGAAGGCATTTTTTTCCCTATTTTCTTTTTCTTTTTTGCATGCATCTTCATTAAAGCTGACTCTTCCCTCCTGCAGGAGGTGAAAACTCCACGGAAACAACCTTTCCCCACCCACAATTAATCCAAAGAGTGAGCACAGGACCAGACAGATGGCATATAATTTGAGTGCGGAGAGAAATGGTCGTCGCCCCGCTTTAATTAGCATTATAACGTGCCTCCCTCTCTTCAGATATAAGCAGATATGACAAAGATGTGTTTCGTGTATTCAAGAGGGTAATTAAACTGCCACATGCTCAAACCAATATGCACACAGGCCTGATTAAAAAGCTGGAGTCAAAACAATGATGGATGAGCTTTTAATGCGCATGGGGTATGCTGGTGGAGAGAGGAGGAGGAGGAGGGAGGAACTGGGATGAATCAATGCTGGTTTCACTGGGGGAGGCGGGGAGTGGAACGAATTAACAGGAGGAAAGAGAAAATAGAGACAAGGAAGGCTGAGGAAGACGATGTGTGGTTTAATGCAGTGTTTCTCAAACAGTGAGCCTCAGGCCACTTTCAGGTGGCCTCAGTGCCACCATCTGCCCAGGGCCTCCTCACTTGCCTGCCATGCCATGCCATGCCATGGCTGAGAGAGGTTTTATAAGAGGACAGGGGCACCATCTCTAGGGGACCCTGGGGGCCGGAGCACCCACAAAAAAATTGTTGTGGGTGCTCAGCACCCACACTGCAGGGCCCCCGACGCAACTTCTGGTGCCTCACGAAGCACCGGAAGTCACATCTAATATTTATTATTTGTACCCCGCTCATCTGGCTGAGTTTCCCCAGCCACTCTGAGATGGTGTTGAGGCCTCGTGAGACCTCGGAACCTGACTTCTGATGCCACCGGAAGTCAGGTTCCGAGGCTGCGGGGCGCGTGACTTCATGATGCCCTGTCCTGTGCGCTGGGCACCCATAACCTGGGGCCCAAGTCAGCGCCCCTGTAATAGGAAGAAGTAATGTAAAAAGACCAGGGATTAAAGAAATTGGCAGTTTGGGGTAGGGAGAGGAGAAAGGAGAGTGAGAAGAATGAGAATGAATGAATGAATCTTTATTTGCATCAGCCATCGGCCATAGCAGTGAAACAACATTACGATATACAAAGAATAGAAATAAAAAGTCAATTATATAAAATACATTTTAGGGTTTTGAATCAAAAGTCAAATAGTGGACCTTATTCTGATTGCCCCAGCTGAAAGCCTTGCAACCTTTGCTGTCACCTGCCCATCTTGATCTGCCAAGAGAAAGGGCACTGTGGCAGTGGTTGGGTGACCCTTAATGGACAATAAAAGAGGGGTGATAATCTCATTCCTTAAGTTTTTATGAATGGGAGAAGAAATTGAAGAAGATGGATAAAAACACTATGAGTGGCATGCCGGGATGGGAAGTGAGAAATAGAAAATATTTCTTCACTTATAGCGTCTGGATCAGTAAATTCTATCTCAAATGGGGAGGCAGAGTCACAGTACCAACGGAGCTTATGTCTGCACTTGAAGTAAGCCGGTCTGTGGAACTCCTTACCACAAGGAATCCAGCTATGTTTGTGCCATTTTTACGGCACTTAAAAGTGGATAAACGTAACATCCCCGAGAGAGTCTAAATGGAACTGGCAATGAAGCATGAGTTGTTTGTTATGGTTAAGATGTTCTGCGAACATGGGAGGCCTTGGTTTAAAACAAAGAGAGCCTGGGATTCTCAGGAGATACCCAGACAACCATTGGACACATTCCCAGGGTGGCTGGAAGCCAAAGAGAACAGAGAGAAGGTTATAAGTAATGGAGAAGAAGACAGTGAATCCAACTCTAAAAGGAAATCTTTCAGGTTTAAGCGCTAAGTGTCCTTCCAATTTGGATACATGCAGCGGGAAGGAACGTTTGTCTCAGATATCAGAAATTTGGGAAGCCCTGTATTTGTGTTAAATGCCTTGGCATTTGAAATGTGGGAGAAAAACACATATCAGTGACCATTAGAGGTTTGATCTATATCCTAACAAAGAAAAAAGAAGAAGCATTCGTCTCTGCTGTGTTTTGCCACCTGGTTGATACGGAGCTTGGCAGCTTCTCCAAATTCATGCTTAGAGGAAATTCTGTTATGTATTTGCTGGTGCTTTGATTATGATTGATTCTTAAATAATCTCCCTATTACACTTGCCGAATTGCTGCCTTCTGGGGGAAAAGATGGAAATCATTCCCAGCCAGTGGAAACCCATGAAACAATATGGGAAGCCTTGTGTCCAATTGAATGGGTGATTAAGAGATTAGTGTAGAGGATGGAGCGTAGAGAATTTCAGTGCTGCTTTGCTAGACATGTTAATCTACCTGGGGCATCTGCTGTGGACAGGCAGGATTTGGGGGGGGGGGGATTGAGAAATCTTCAGCTCCAGAGATTTTGTCTCCGGTTTCTCAAAAGTTGCCTTTCCCCGCAAGAGAGACTTCTGGGAGTTTTTTTGCTTCACTTACAGAATGCATTTAAAGTGCTTCAGAATTTTGATAGGCTTCGGTCCTATCAAAGGTGACCTGGAAACTACAACTAATCCAGAATGCGGCAGCTAGACTGGTGATTGGGAGCAGCTGCCGAGACCACATAACACCGGTCTTGAAAGACCTACATTGGCTCCCAGTACGTTTCCGAGCACAATTCAAAGTGTTGGTGCTGACCTTTAAAGCCCTAAACGGCCTCAGTCCAGTATACCTGAAGGAGCGTCTCCATCCCCATCATTCAGCCCGGACACTGAGGTCCAGTGCCGAGGGCCTTCTGGCGGTTCCCTCACTACGAGAAGCCAAGTTACAGGGAACCAGGCAGAGGTCCTTCTCGGTAGTGGCACCTGGCCTGTGGAACGCCCTCCTTTCAGATGTCAAAGAGAACAACAACTATCAGACCTTTAGAAGACATCTGAAGGCAGCCCTGTTTAGTGAGGTTTTTAATGTTTAATAGATTATTGTATTTTAATGTTCTGTTATTTATATCCCACCCATCTGGCTGGGTTTCCCAGCCACTCTGGGCTGCTTCCAACAAAAGATACATTAAAACATCAGTCATTAAAAACTTCCCTAAACAGGGCTGCCTTCAGATGTCTTCTAAATGTCAGGTGGTTGTTTATTTCTTTGACATCTGGTGGGAGGGCGTTCCACAGGGCGGGTGCCACTACCTAGAAGGCCCTCTGCCTGGTTCCTTGTAGCCTCACTTCTTGCAGTGAGGGAACCGGCAGAAGGCCCTCGGCGCTGGACCTCAGTATCCGGGTTGAACAATGGGGGTGGAGACGCTCCATTGAGATGAGCTTGGTGTGAGGTGACCAAGAATGGTGCAGCTCTTTCCCCCTCTCTCTCCCCCCCCCACTAAAATTTATCCAGCCTTCCCAACTGTCCACATTTCCTGATCTGAAAAAAGCCTCACACAAGACATCATCTCCTGAGGTCCTCAATGGGGATTTCCCAGAAAGTGCTAACTGAATTTGTTTTTGCCAGGAAATCTCAGCCAAGAATGAGATTGTGTTTTCAGAAAACACAAGCACCAAGGAAGGATGAGGCAACAGGAGATATTATTTGTAGAATGGAGGAATGGGCACTCATAAATACCCCTTGATCACCTTGCAACAACAAAACCCCACATGCAACCCATGAGAATCTCACCACAATTCTTTCTCCCCTTTGATAATTTTCAAAATCAATTTCTCTTCTTTTCATTAATTGACGGAGAATCATTGATGGAGAAATGAAGGAGAAATGTTTGTCACATCACTAGAAATGATATATTTTTCAAGTTTCTAGCTCGCATGTTTACAGAGCAAAGTCAGAGTGGATTTCTTGCCCTTTGGGCTGCAGAACTAATCCTGAACACTTTGACAATATTAGATGTCAGAGGTTAGGAAAGACAGAAAAAGGACAAGTAAGAAAGAACCAGTGGCCTGTGACACTCTGTAATGATTTCTATGCATATTGTATTGTCGCTTCTCACTTCCCTGAACTTTAAGGAATTTCCAGAGCACTGGGTTTGGGGACATAGACTTTTACTTGCGAGAAAAGAGTCTATGGAGCACTCGATGATTTTTGTAATATCTGATTAACTGGTGAATATTTGCTGGGATTTTTAACCTAGTATGTTGTGGTGTTGTTTTCATCTACCGGCTGCTCTTAGGCTGCTATACACTCTTAGCTAGGAGGAAGTCCTACTGAGTTCTCACTTACCCACTTCTGAGTAAGCATGCACCAGATTGAACGGTTGCATATTGCTAATGTGCTGCTTTTTAATTTGAACAGTGCATTGTTTATTCTGTTATTTAAATGTTTGCTGTGTTTACGTTTCCATTACCAAGCTGCTATGGAAATCTATCAGTGTTATTAATAAATCTCACATGAGCAGAATTGGAAGGGTTTTGCTTATGTAGACAAGACAGCACCATCCAAAGTCAAGAGAGGTGGTATCAGTGGTCTTGGGAGGAGCCCAAGATGGGCAAAAGTACAGGTAATATTTTGTGGGGATACAGCCCAAGGGAGTAAAACCCTAAAAACAGCCCAATGAGGATTGAGTGTACTCGGTGACCACAGAAATATCATAGCTGTCAACTTTCGGATTTCAAAATAAGGGATTATTTCAAACTTTCGGATTTGAAAATAAGGGATGCAGCGAGGGTGGTGCAATGACACCAAGTAGCCTCGCCACCCTGCGCTCCAGAGGCTGCGCTCAAACGGGTGAGTGAAAGAGCGAGAGCAAAGACGGCAGGCAGGCTGTCTGTCTGGTTGGGCGTGAGGATCTGGCTGCACAAGGCATGCAAGCTCCGCCCCCAGTCAGTCTCAGACTCCTTATTGGCAGCCGAGCAACACAGCTGAGGAGCCTCCCTGGCCAGCAGGGAGGGAGAGGAGCTGCTTCCTTTGAAATCCGGGAAATTTAAGGGATATCAACAATCCGGGATAGCAGCTGGAAACGGCATTGGAATAAGGGAGTTTCCCGCAAAAAAAAGGGAGGGTTGACAGCTATGCACAGAATGTTGCTTGTCTCTTGGGGGTCGGTGGCAATGGAAATGGAAAACCAAGAGGGAGGGTGGATGGAATGGTGTAGCTAGGATCTTGAACAAGAGTGCTCCATGCTGCAGCAATTTGTTGCAGGTCCCACTTGTGATTATTCTGTCTCATTATACATCCATCACGCCACATTGGCCATTTGAACATTCTTCCTGTATGGCAGCACACACAATTAAGGCTGCTAACTTTATCAAACCAGCCTTGTGCCTTTAAGGGCCAGTAATTCTGCAGCAATTAGGAAATGATGGTATTTATCTCCATTTATCTTGAAAAACCTCAGGTGCAAAACAGCAGGCCAGGTCATGTTCCCACCCCCAGAAACTTGGGTGGCCTACCCAAAAATCCTCCACCTGCTTCTAGCAGGAGAACTTCTACACTAAGAACAAATGAAGAGGAGTCAATTAATAAGACAAGTTGAAGATACAAATTCCCAAATACAGTCATACCTTGGTTCTCAAACAGAATCCATTCCGGAAGTCTGTTCGACTTCTGAAAATGTTCAAAAACCAAGGCACGGCTTCCGGTTGGCTGCAGGAGCTTCCTGCACTCAATCAACCACATTGGACGTTTGGCTTCCCCCAAAAGTTCACAAACTGGAACACAAATTTCTGGGTTTGCGGCATTTGGGAGCCAAAACATTTGAGTCACAAGGTATTCGAGAACAAAGGTACGACTGTGTTAGAATGGCACTGCAATTTTAAACACATTTACATAGCACCAGTTAAAGGTAGATAGCCGTGTTGGTCTGTCATAGTCAAAACAAAATAAAATAAAAAATTTTATTCCTTCCAGTAGCACCTTAGAGACCAACTAAGTTTGTTCTTGGTATGAGCTTTCGTGTGCATGCACACTTCTTCAGATACGGTATTCTTCAGGTATCTGAAGAAGTGTGCATGCACACGAAAGCTCATACCAAGAACAAACTTAGTTGGTCTCTAAGGTGCTACTGGAAGGAAAAAATTTTTTTATTTTATTTTGTTTTTATTTACATAGCAGTAAGTCCCATCCAATTCAGTGGGGCTTGCTTTTGAGTAAACACTCTTAGGATGGTGATGATTTTGATTTATATCCCACCCTTCCTCCCTGTCTTCTCTTGGGAAAGCAGTTTTTCTCTGGCAAAAAAAATAAAATTCATTGTAGGTAAAGACTCTTGGCAATTGCTGTAAGCACCATAAAGACTGGAGCTGGACTGTCATTTTTTTAAGAGTTGGTAATATAAGCTTCCACATGGTGTACAGCTCGTTTTCCCATTTCCCTTTTGTTGTCTATGATCAGATAGGTTTTGCTGGTTTCTGAACCATTATGAAACCCACCAAATCCGTTTGACCAAAAATTACATTGGGATGAATGTACACACACACACACACACTATTACATACACATCACACACTATATCGCTTCCAGCTTTCTGAAAAAGCATCAACATACAAAGATGCAGTGAGATGAATAGAGAGCTAATGAAATCTAGGGCTATAATTTGAGGATGGCATGGCATTTAGGGCATGTCTGCTTTGAATTATGTTAGTTTCCTGGAGACAGCACAACCAACCCCCCAAAAAACCATTGTGCTCCCCCCCCTTTTTGTATTACTGATAGCTGAAAGTTTTATTATTAGCTGTTATTGTTCTTAAAGCAACCATTAAAATACTCAAAATGTCAAAGCTTTGCAAAGAGAGCAGTCTTTTTCTTTAAGCTATATAATTTCAGGCCAAAGAATTATGTGCCAGTTAGACATTTATTACGCTCAGCTAACACAGAGGCTTGATTTATCAGAAAAACAATAATTGTGGGATTTGCTTGAGAGCCTGGGTGTATAAAATGTGTGGGTGAAAGGAAGTTGGGGGGGGGAGGGTTGGTTAGGTGGTCAAAGAGTATTCATTTGAAAAAATAATAATAGGAAAGGGACATGCTGAACTCTTTGAATCCTATGCTGTAATTTTAAAATGAGAAAACACTCTTTAGCACAAAATATAGTAGCCACAATGCAGGTCTGTGCAACTACTTACATGTAACAGCTAGTGGAGAGGTTAAAGCAGATGGGGATGTCTCACCTGCCTGTATCAGCCAATCCCATTAGCCCCAGGTATGCCTTGTCACGCAGATGGGGATGTGCAGCTGGATCACATACAAAGAAGACAACTTGTATTTTAGTGTCAGGCTTCAGGGACTTGGCTTCCTCCCGCCCCCGCCCCCTTTGGCAGTAGATAAGCAAAACAAAGAGAAATGAGTCTCTTACCAGTTAGAAATTTAATGATCACAGCGTGAGAATAAAAGGATCCATTTCTAGGAATGAAGGTGCTCCCAATTAAGGATTCCACCCACGTCCTCCCTAGTCACCCATGTCCCTTCCGTGTCTTGCAACCTGATCTCGCAACCATTAGGCTTTCTGTGCAGCCACCTTATCTGCTCTCCTTGACTTTGGGCTAAGCGGATGGATGCTTTCCAGTGAAAGTGAGTCTGTTAATTCTCTTTCTCCCAGTTGTTCTTCTCCTAGCTGTTCACCACCCAGTTCTTCCCAACTTTGGTCTTCTGAACTATGCCCCTCTGCAAACCACTGTTCCAAATCTATACTGTCCCACTGCTCCTGGGAAGATTCAGAATCCTGATCAGGAGCAGGGGGAAGCTCCCACCATTCCTCCTCAGTGCACCGCTCCCTGACACCTAGTTTTAGAATACAGAATACAGATTTCAGGTTACAGATTTCAACAGCTGGGCAGATGTGGATTAGCCCTTAGTTGGTAGCAGATCATGATGCTATATAACACCCCACCACACAAAGAAAACCACCAAAGGTATTTGTTGCAGAACTGCAGTGATAAAGACTTTTACACACAGACTCCAGAAGATCACCAAAATGCCCTACCATCCTAAAAAAAAAAAAAAAAAAAAACATCCAGCCTTTGGAGCTTTTACTTCTCTGAGGATTTGAGCCACAGACACAAACACACAAATTGGTTGGTGAGAGGAAATTTAACTCTTCTCCTTCTGCTCACTGATGTCCCCTTGCAAATGCCCCCACCCAGCTCAGTGAGAAGTTGCTGAAACCTTAGTGTAGCAAGTTCTAGCTTCTATGTTGAGCTTTCATTCCTTAATAAATATGATGGTTGATGTTCTCCTGGATCCTGCTACTTCCTGGTATGAGGGCAAGGTTGCCTCATGCATGGAACAGCCTTGCCAGTCACAGGCGATACTACTCTGCTGCCACCCAACATTCTCCCCCCCCCCCCAAGATGCCAAAAGACAAGTCAGGCTCACCTTGGTGTGAAAGACTAAGACCATTGTTTGTAATAAAGTAGAGCTGACAGTTTCTTCAGGCCAAGTGTTCTGGGAGGTGTAAGGGATTTTCTTCCTTGTGGTAAAAAGTAGGCAAAAGAGGGCAACTCTAATGCCATTTCCCACTTGCCCAAGAAGCTGCTCTGCAGTCTTCCCATTTGTAGCGCCCTCCTGAAGTTTTGGACTGCGACTGCATGCTGCTGTGTCAGGCTCTGGAGAAACAGCTTCCTCCCCCACTTTGGCCGTGCATCATCAGAACAAAGCAATTAGGGTCCCTTACTGGAAGGACAGGGACCCAGGTGGCGCTGTGGGTTAAACCACAGAACCTAGGGCTTGTTGATCAGAAGGTCGGCGGTTCGAATCCCCGCGATGTGGTGAGCTCCCGTTGCTCGGTCCCAGCTCCTGCCCACCTAGCAGTTCGAAAGCACGTCAAAGTGCAAGTAGATAAATAGGAACCGCTCTGGCGGGAAGGTAAACGGCGATTCCGTGTGCTGCTCTGGTTTGCCAGAAGCGGCTTTGTCATGCTGGCCACATGATCCGGAAACTGTACGCCGGCTCTCAGCCAATAAAGCGAGATGAGCGCCACAACCCCAGAGTCGAACACGACTGGACCTAATGGTCAGGGGTCCCTTTACCTTTACTGGAAGGACAGATCCTGAAGCTGAGGCTCCAATACTTTGGCCACCACATGAGAAGAGAAGACTCCCTGGAAAAGACCCTGATGCTGGGAAAGATGGAGGGCACAAGGAGAAGGAGACGACAGAGGATGAGATGGTTGGACAGTGTTCTCAAAGCTACCAACATGAGTCTGACCAAACTGCGGGAGGCAGTGGAAGACAGGAGTTCCTGGCGTGCTCTGGTCCCTGGGGTCATGAAGAGTCGGACACGACTAAACAACAACAACAAATTCACTGTGGAGGAAATTCTGCAGGAGAGTCCCATGGACTGCAAGAAGATCAAACCTATCCATTCTTAAGGAAATCAGCCCTGAGTGCTCATTGGAAAGACAGATCCTGAAGCTGAGGTTCCAATACTTTGGCCACCTCATGAGAAGAGAAGACTCCCTGGAAAAGACCCTGATGTTGGGAAAGATTGAGGGCACAATGAGAAGGGGACGACAGAGGATGAGATGGTTGGACAGTGTTCTCGAAGCTTACCAACATGAATCTGACCAAACTGCGGGAGGCAGTGGAAGACAGGAGTGCCTGGCGTGCTCTGGTCCATGGGGTCACGAAGAGTTGGACACGACTAAACAACTAAATAACAACAACACCAGTTTAAGAGTGTTTAATGATCATAGCAAAAGAACAACACAGCCATTTTCGGAGTAAAGTTGCTCCCAATTAAGCTTCCCTCCTACTTCCTCCTGAGTTATCTCCATCACTTCCCCCTTCTTACAACCTGATCTCGCAACCACTGAGCTGTCTGCGTAGCAACCTTGCCAGCTCTCCTTGCCCTTGGAGATATAGGCTGGACACTCTCAAGTGAAGGGGAGTCAGTTATCTCTCTTCCTGTTCTGCTTCTTCTAGCTGTTCCCCACTCAGCTCTGCCCAGCTGTTGTTTTCTAAACTATGTCCATCTGCAAACCAAGTCTCTAAATCTATACTGCTCCATTGTTCCTAGGCAGCTTCAGCATCCTGGTCAGGACCAGGAAGAGGAGGAGGTTTCCACCATTCCTCATCAGAGCTGTAATCCTCAGTCTGGTCTCTGACATGCTGGGATTGATGGGAGTTATTGTCTAAAACATCTAGAAGGCACCAGATCAGGGAAGACTGCTCTAGAGATTTCATTTCCCCTTAGACATGAAGCCACACATGGGAAGAGTTTTCACTAAAACTGTTTTCTGTTTTCTGTTTTTCACTAAAACCGTTTTTCTTGCTAACCTCAAACTTTCTCCATGGCAAGATAATTTTCTATGGATGATTTTTGGGTTGTTCTAAATATTCAGTCTCTTACCTGCCATCAAATATGGTACACCTGAGCAAGTGATTCATTTGGTGAGATGTTTGTTCATCACTTTTAACTGAGGGCCAAGCTAGCCATGGTATTAGTTGTGTGAATGCAAACAAACTTCGGTCACCTTGTGTAGAGCACACAAATTCTTTGCTGTTCTTCAAAGTGCTGTTAGGTTACTATGAGGGCTGGCTCAAGGGTTTCAGCTGTCTGAGGCAGGGTAGAAAATAGAGCCCTACTCCTTGCCAAGTCAAGGTGCATAGTCCTTAAGTTTGGCCAAGTGATTTCGGCACCTGAGATAGAAAAGTCCACCAGCACCTCTCTCTCAGAGTCCAAAAATACAGTAAACATAAAATTAAAAACTTGCAATTTGCTGCCTTTAATGGTACCTAAGATCAGCTGCCTGAGGCAGCCAGCTCACACTGCCTAATGATAGGGCTGTCCCTGCTCCCAGCTTTTCCTTAGTTAAGGTATACTTAGCATGGTCATTTTATCTTTCCTCCTTCTGAAAACAATCCCTTCCAACACTCAATAAGCACTGACCTTTTCCAGTCTCCTTTTCGTTTGACACTCTTTCTATCAACGAGGTGCCGGCAATCAAATACAATCAGGACAGCAATGTCTTTATGAGTGCAGAAGGATGAAAGGTTATCTCCCAGCACAGTAATTGGAAACAAAGGTCTGTTTATACTGTGCAAAACTTGGTGCTTCCACTCTCGGCTAATTGTACATCTTTCTATTCTTCTGAATGGGACCCCCTTGACATCACAAGCAGTCCCCGTACAATTCATACGCACAGATGCAGGTTCATTTTCCAGCCTGCAGATAAGCAGTTCCTGTTCTGCCCCCAAAAGGAATGAAAATTCTGTGCCTGGGCAATTCAAATGACGTGCCAATGAAATCTGGATTCTGCACGCTGAATAAATCATGCAAAGCAAAGCGTGTTCTCCTTCATGGAGAGCACGTGTTGCGGTGGGGGCCAGCAAATCACCCCTCTGGTGCTGGGCGGGATCGGATAGATGGCCACAGCTCCGATTGGGTCCTGGGTTGTTGTTGGGGAGATTTAATTGTTGGAATTTGTGATGGACAGCCCAGCGGGTATATAACCCTTGGCACGCCCTGCGGTGTTCCTCTTTGCTGCATGCAACGGATCTCCCGCCCTTCCTCTCCCTTTTATTAGTCCTCTGTGTTGACCTTGCTATGCCTGTCATGGGGTCGTCTGCTGTTGGGGCAGGGGCCTGGTAGGAATTTTTCCAGTTGGCTGATTGGCTGGTGTCTTCTGGTTTTTGCCTACTGCGTAGCAATTAGTCACAACTTGTAAGGTTGGCGGTTAGGCATTGGTTATTGTGTTCGTTGGTGGAGGGGTCAAGATTGGCTGTGTCTGCCCCTCCAATGCTGCTGCTGCACGGGGAATTCTGTTAAAGGAATCCAGGGGCTCGCCATGCTTTTGTCCATATCCCCCGGTCGTGGGCCAGGGCCACGCAAGAGCCTCTGGGAGCATTTGGGGAGAGACGTTGGGTCTGACCCCCGACTTCTCTTTTTTCTCTCCCCTAAGTGCTTTCCCTTTACTGACGGTTGTCAGTTCTGTCCTCAGTGGGACAGATAGTCTAAACCAATGCCTATGCAACCACTCACATATCATGTATTTCAATAAAGTTGTGGCCAAAATTATGCCAAAAACCAAAACCTAAATTACTGTCTGAGGTGTGAGTTATTTGAGGGGTGGTTTGGGGACCTCGACACGCAAAGTGATTTGCATAATTTCTCATCCATTTATTCTGCATGTCACGCAATCAAAGCCTCTGCTCACCTGTATAAACTAAGCTACTTCAAAATATAACTCTTAGGAGAAGATTGGCTGACTGCTGAGGGAGCACTCTGTGAAAATGGCAGAATCTCTGTGCTCGCTTTGTTTGCTCAGACCTAGCGCTGATAAGATACCCTTCGATTAAACGGTCACTGGCTGTCTCCTTCTTCTGCTTTTCTGAGAAGACAGTAGTTCCATTTGTTCCATTTTGTTTCACTTAATGTGAAAGTTTATCCGAGGAATGGCAAGCAGGAAAGAAAGTGGCCTTTGCTGGCTTGTAGAGTTATATAGCATCATATTGCTCTGCCTCTGGCAGAGCTAAAGCAATCAAATGAATGGATTCCAAGGTGTTTTCTGTCCTGTTTGCAAACAGCATATCACAATGCTGGGGCAGGGAGCTTATTGTGCATTTAACTGCAATACTATTTCATTTCACCCACCATTTTGTCAATCTTAAGGACATCCTGGCAGAAGAAAACAACTGTATTTTATTCTTTGGTTCAATGGCTGAAGTTCCCATGCCACGGACTGGCGTTGCTGCTAACTCCAACATTTTATTGGACCATCACAGAGCTGAACAGTGGAAACAGGGCAACTCTTGAATCCAATTGTTCTGATCTCCATTCCACCAGGTAGGCAGTTCCTTTAATATCCACATCCTTACACATCAACCTCATGGCTAAAGCATGCTGGGATCTGCAAAGTTATCCTGTCATGCTATAACTTCATAAACTTTTAAAATTTCAAATAGAGAGTCCCAACTTTCAGAACAGCCGCAGTTCTAAGATTAAAACGAATTATGCTACTTAGTTCATACCCTCCAACATTTCTCAGATGAAAATAGGGGTGTCCTATTCAATAATAATGATAATAATAATAATATACCCCACCCATCTGATTGGGTTGCCCTAGCCACCCTGGGCGGCTTCCAACAAACCTAAAAACATAATAAAACATTAAACAGGGCTGCCTTCAGATGTCTTCTAAAGGTTGTATAGTTACTTAGCTCCTTGGCTCAAGGGTTGCGTAACTCCATACCCTCCACCATTTCTCTGATGAAAATAGCGACATTCTAAGGAAAAGTGTGATATATTCCAGGATCAAATAAGAAACCAAGATGGATTCTGTAAATCTGAGTCTGTCCCTGGAATATAGGGACACTTGGAGGGTCTGGGACTGCTTTGAGCTCTCCATGAACATCTGGCTACCTTGACCTTACAAGGTAATGCTTGGACCAATAGGGAATGTGCCACATTTATTGACAAATCCTAATGCATTTACCAGTGTAGACACACTCGTATGAAATAAACCCTATTGTACCACCACGATGCAAATCCGAAAACGTATCTGGATGCAAATCCTGCACCCAGTTCAGATGTTTAATTCTACCAGAATAAGTTGGCTTATTTATATACTAGCCATCTGACTGGGTTGTCCCAGCCACTCTGGACAGCTGCCAGCAAATTAAAACATGAAACCAGATTGCCTTCAGGCAGCCAGGTCCCAATCCTAGAGGCATGGGCCCCTATTGCTCTGCATCCTGCCCCACTCTTTATATTATCAACAGCAGAGCTGACAAACCAGACGTTGTCAGGCTCCAACTTAAGGTTTGTCTAGTGGTTTTTTGTTTTTACAGAAGGGGAGGGGGCAGATTGTCAACTTTTTAATTTTGAAATGTTATGGGGCTGCAGAACCAATTGTTTGGGTTCCCACTACGAACAATTCTGTGTTAGCGGAGACAGGAGTTAAGAGAATGAAATTAGTACGGTAAGGAAGCACTAATGCTGCTTCAGAATTTAATGGGTCGCTTCATTTTGCAGGCAAGGCAGAATTGAATAGGTAGGCAGGCAGAGAGAGAGAGGGAGAGGTCTGACCTGTTTCAGACAAGGAGCAAATTGTGTTGAAAAATTGTTATCGAGCCACACTATTTTAGATCATATGTGCAGGATTGTGAATGTTCTCCCACAAGTAAAAAGAGCCCCGTACGCACATCTTTTGCCGGCGTATCTGACATTTTAATATAGTTTATTCCTCTAATACTGTGTTTTTTAGGTTGTACACCACCTTAATTCTTTCTGTAAGCTACATTGAGGTTTTATTCTAACCGAGAGGTGTATAGAGCTTGTGAAATAAATAAAAATTGAAAGTGCAGCTTTTGAATAAATAAATAAATAAGTGACAGGGAGCAGATTAAACAAGAATCTCTCTCACTGACACGTGTGACTGATTCATGTGTGCATTGTGTATGTAGGTACACCACTTGATTTCTTGACACTTGTTGTGAAAGGATTCGTTGAAGCGCATTGCATCTGAAGTGATATAATTTGCAACTGTCTGTAACCTAATAATACTCAGGGTGGTGTCGAATCAACACAGAACACCCAGAATGTAAATATAGATTAGGGTTGCCATATTTCCAAAAGTGAAAATCCAGACACAAAAGTGAGCTTGGGGAGGGGGGGGGCAAAGTTGTTCAATGTTGTTGTTGTTGTTGGGGACAAAGTTGAGCTTTTTTCAGTTTTGCCCAAAGTTGTTGACAAAATCTATGCAAAAAGAGTTTTTGAGCTATTTTTTTATGAAATTTGCCAAATTCTACACTTCTGACATGGGCTGCCATACATCCTGATTTTTCCAGACATTTCCGTGATTTTTGCCTATACACTGTTTACGAGGGCCGAATACCGCCTATGTCTGGGAAATAGATAAAAATACATTGTGGCTTACTCCCACAGCTTTAATCATATTACATATGATAAACTTAAACTACAATTTTAAAATAGTGTTTGTCCATCATTCAAGCATCTGTATATTCATTGGTCAGAATGTTGGAAGGTAGGACCATGTTGAATTCTTGCTCAGCAGCAGGCTAGAATATGGTTTCCACCTGTCCCCTTATAAGATTTTAAATTGAATTTTACAATTAAATGGACTACAGATTGTTGTTTATTTTAAAAAAAATTAGAGCTGAATATTCAAGGGAAGAGCCTAGCAAATCCTTCAGGGGGACAGCCCCCTTTCCCATCATGTCTACAGCAATGATTGAATATACCAGAGAGAATTTTTCCAAGGATGATTTTTCTTCTCTCTCTCTCTCCTTTTCTTTTCTTTCTTTCTTTTTTGGCTTTCTGCTTTTCTTTAGAATGAGCTGCAGGAGGTTCCTAATCTGCTCGGTGCTGTTGTAAAATCAGATTGTAAAAGTCAAGTGCCTCCTCTCAAGTTTTATCATCCTTTCATCAATAAATTAATCTTTTTTTCCTGCTAACACTGATAGGTAGATGACTTTCCCCCCACCCTATCTCTGCTTGAATAGATTTAAGTTCCAGTCGTGAAATATTAGCTTAAGGTTGACTTCTGATAAAGCTGCTGCCCATGTCGATTTTGTGTGTGTGTGTGTGTGTGTGTGTGTGTGTGATCTATCAGTTCGATATTTTTAATAATGATGCTAGAAAAACATGCACACTGCACAACCTCAGCTAAGTCTTGGGTGCCCATCTCCTATCAAGCTTAAATGTAGCCCTGATCTACAAAGATACATCCAGGGTTGATGTTATTTTTCTAGGAGCTATTCTTGAGATCAAGTGAAGTATTTTACAGGAATAAATGTATGAAACTAAGAAAAGATAATGGGAGCCGTGCTGCCTAAATAGCTCTATGGCGGTAGAGTAGCAGGGGATATTTCCAGGCATAGTCCTAGATTGTCATAATAAAAAAATTCTGCCAATTAAGAGTTTGCTCCACCAAGAATTTTAACTTATGCTTGGTTTTAATAATTCTTGCCTGGCTTAAAGAAATGGTGGAGGAAAGAGTCAAATGCCCTTTGTCACACCCATTACATACATTCACATGTTTTTTATAAAGGGTGGAAAGCCCCCTAAACCCTAGAAATTGATAAAAGCTAGGATTTTGATTACTTGGGACATGAATGGAGAATGCAAGCTGTAGAGGAAATTCAGTGGTTGAGCTGTGGCCATCAAGGAACAATTGAGAGCAATTGAGGGGCATTAACAATGCTGTGGTATAAACCACAGAGCCTTGAGCTTGCCGATCAGAAGGTCGGCGGTTCAAATCCCCGCGACAGGGTGAGCTCCCATTGCTCGGTCCCAGCTCCTGCCAACCTAGCAGTTCGAAAGCACACCAAAAAGTGCAATAATAATAATAATAATAATAATAATAATAATAATTTATTATTTGTACCCCGCCCATCTGGCCGGGTCCCCCCCAGCCACTCTGGGCGGCTTCCAACAAACATTAAAATACATCAAAATTTTAAATACATCAAAATAGATAAATAGGTAGATAAAAGTAGGTAAATAGATACCGTTCCGGCGGGAAGGTAAACGGCCTTTCCGTGCACTGCTCTGGTTTGCCAGAAGTGGCTTAGTCATGCTGGCCACATGACCCGGAAGCTGTACGCCGGCTCCCTTGGCCAGTAAAGCGAGATGAGCGCTGCAACCCCAGAGTCGTCCGCGACTGGACTTAACTGTCAGGGGTCCTTTACCTTTTTAACAATACAAGAAAACTCTTTCCCTCTTGCCCTGAGGTGTGAACAGAGACTGGGGATTTGGAAGGTTGCCAGGGTAACTGCTTTGGGAGCAAGGGTGGCTGGGAGGAAGAAGGAGGAAGAAGAGCTGAGATCCATCTTGGGCAGGCTGGCTGAAGGATGCCGGCGCTGCTGTAGGGTACCTGCCCCTCTTGAAAGGACTCCCTCCATGCAGACTGAAGGTTTAAATAGCTGAATAAACCATATTTCTTAAAGCCACGACAATCTCAACCATGTATTCCATACTCCAAAGGGACACAGACCCTGTGTGTGCGTCTGGGACCCCCATGGGCTCTTGCCACCACTTGGCAGAGAGAGGGGAAGGCACCTGACTTTTGTAGCAATATTTAACGCCACGTCCACTTTGGCCCATAGTGTGTTCTTGACTAAGTCCACACAAACCATTTTTGTGTTTTTATCTTGTATTTCTATGCTGTGAACAGCTCTGAGATCTACAGGTGAAGGGCAGTATACAAATATAATTAAGGATAATAATAATAATGATGATATTGTCTACACTGGCTGACAGTAGCTCACAAGGATTTCAGACAGGGCTTTCTCCCACATCAATATTTAGATACTGAGGATTGGACATGGGACCTTATGAATGCATAAGAGATGCTCTGCCACAGAACTATGGCTCTGTCCCAAATAGAGCTGTTATACCACACACAGGTAAGGTAACAGGTAAAGGACCCCTGGATGGTTAAGTCCAGTCAAAGGTGACTATGGGGTGTGGCACTCTTCTCGCTTTCAGGCTGACGGAGCTGGCATTTGTCCACGGACAGCTTTCCGGGTCATGTGGCCAGCATGACTAAACCGCTTCTGGCGCAATGGGACACCGTGACAGAAACCAGAGCACACGATAATACTGTTTACATTCCTGCTGCAGCGGTACCTATTTATCTACTTGCACTGGTGCACTTTCGAACTTCTAGGTTGGCAGGAGCTGGGACAGAGCAATGGGTGGTGCTGTGGTCTAAACCACTGAGCCTCTTGGGCTTGCCAATCAGAAGGTCGGCGGTTCGAATCCCCGCAACAGGGTGAGCTCCCGTTGCTCTGTCCCAGCTCCTGCCAACCTAGCAGTCCAAAAGCACGCCGATGCAAGTAGATAAATAGGTACCTCTGTGGTGGGAAGGAAGGTAAATAGTGTTTCCGTGCGCTCTGATTTCCATCACGGCGTCCTGTTGTGCCAGAAATGGTTTAGTCCTGCTGGCCACATGACCCAGAAAGCTGTCTGTGGACAAACACTGGCTCCCTTGGCCTGAAAGCGAGATGAGCGCCACAACCCCAGAGTTGTCTGCGACTGGACATAACTGTCAGGGGTCCTTTACCTTTTCTTTTACTACACATAGAACAGCTTATGGTTCATAGAACAGCATTTCAGCCATATTTCAGAGTTACGACTGCAGAATGCTAGTCAGCGGCTGGAAACAACTAGCCTTTTATGTAGCCTTTGTATAAGCATTTATGCACCTTATTATTTTAGAATAATTAGAAGCACATTAGAGAATGAAGCACAGAGAGGCCTAGCGTGATACATATATATACACACAGAACCACACACACACAGAGAGAGAACGTTTTATAATCTGAGGATTATTTTAAATGGAATAATGACTCTTCAAATACAAATGTAACTAAGAGTCCTGTTTTGACCTGGAAATAATTTATTTATGTGTAGAAGAGCGAAGATACGTTTTTCTTTCCTAATGAAACTGCTAAATAAAAAATAAAAAAGTCTGTAGCCTGTTGTGAATAGACAGAGGTTTTCCATAAGTAAGAATTTGTCCCATTATGGCACGGATAGGAAAAAATGACTTTTAATGACCTCAGCAAGAGTTATTGAATTAATAAAACAAATACACTTTGGGAAATGGTTTTTATACATTGCCCTTATTATGAGTAAACTTATTTCTATGATATGATACAGTTTTTAGTGGGTACATTAAATGGAATTTGAAACTCAGTCATTGAAGTGGTTCGTTTATGAACATTGTAGTGGTAATGGGAATTGCTACTGAGTCAGGTCCTTCCCCCAGCCCCACAAGCCAGTCTTAGCATCCAAATACAAATGTGACCATATTATTAGGTGCTCAATGCAATGTGATGTGTGTGTTTCTAATCAGGCTCACAAAAATAATTTAGGCCACACGTGCGATAATAATAATAATAATAATAATAATTATTATTATTATTATTATTATTATTATTATTTATGATTTTTACCCCGCCCATCTGGCTGGGTCTCCCCAGCCACTCTGGGTGGCTTCCAGCAACATTAAAATACATTAACACATCACAGATTAAAAACTTCCCTGAACAGGGCTGCCTTCAGGTGTTTTCTAAATGTCATGTAGTTGTTGATCCTTCTAACCTCTGCTGGGAGGGCGTTCCACAGGGCGGGCGCCACTACCGAGAAGGCCCTCTGCCTGGTTCCCTGTAGCTTTGCTTCTCGCAGTGAGGGAACCGCCAGAAGGCCCTCGGTGCTGGATCTCAGCATCCAGGCTGAACGGTGGGGGTGGAGACGCTCCTTCAGGTATACAGGACCGAGACCGTTTAGGGCTTTAAAGGTCAGCACCAGCACTTTGAATTGTGCTCGGAAACGTACTGGGAGCCAATGTATATCTCTCAGGACCGATATTCAATATACACATGAAGATAAATCATAGCATTAGGGAATGGAGGGAATCTCATTTTGTTACCCACAAAGTTCATAGTCAGACTGTATATCAGAATTTATACCGAAGAGAAAGAAGGAAGGAAGGAAGGAAACTTCAAATAACCCTGTGTATTTAAAAATGCATTCAACAGGTAATGTTTATTTAAATACTGTAAGGCAGGAGTGGGCAACCTCCAGTTTGCAGTTCAGTCTTGGTCCTCCAAGGGGTACAATTTGGTCTACGAGACCACGCCCATCTTCCAGTGTGGTGTAGTGGTCAAGAGCGGTAGACTCTTAATCTGGTGAACCAGGTTCGCTTCCCCACTCCTCCACATGCAGCTGCTGGGTGACCTTGGGCTAGTCACACTTCTTTGAAGTCTCTCAGCCCCACTCACCTCACAGAGTGTTTGTTGTGGGGGAGGAAGGGAAAGGAGAATGTTAGCCGCTTTGAGACTCCTATCACTATAAAGAGGGATATCAAATCCAAACTCTACTTCTCTTCTTCTTCTTCCACTCAGCTGACATCGCTGTGTGACATCAGTGAATGGGCGGGAGCAGGATTCAGTCCTGCGGGGTGTGGCTTTGCTAGTGCATTCCCAAAGAGGAATGAGCTGGCAAGGCAGACCCCCTCTTTCTACCCCATACCCTCAAACATTTCTCCAATGAAAATAGGGATGTCCTATTCCTAAGGAAAAGTAGGACATTCTGGAATAAAATCAGAATCCGAGACTACTTCTGCAAATCTGGAACTGTCTCTGGAAAATAGGGACACTTGGAGGCTCTGTATGCCTACATTACATAAACATACGTATTGAATTCGTTCCGGGGGTCCATCTACAACCCAAAAAGTCCATAGGGAGAGGTGCTGCTTCTGCGCACACGCACAATGCGATTGAGCATTTCTGCGCACATGCACGACGTGATTGAGTGTTTCTGCGCATGTGCACGCCTTAAAACCCGGAAGTATACACTTCCGGGTTTGCCGCATTCGTAACCCGAAAGTTACGTATCCAGAGCGGTACGTAACTAGAGGGTCCACTGTATGAGAAAGTGTGAAGGACTGTGAGTCAAAAAAAGAAAAAGAAAAACTTTTCAAAATAAAATATTTACTGCATGCAATATAGTTGAGCAACATCTTATTTAAATGCTAAACATGGTTTTTATGACAAAGAATGGAAAAGCCTTATCTAGGAGCAAGGTGCAGGTCAAGCGTTTTATCTGATTATTTCAGAATATATTTTTTCCCCTCTCTTCTCCTCTTAAGATAAGCTCTTGTATTTTTTCACCTCAGTAAATCTTATTAAAGTCTCTCTCTTTTTTTCAGATTTCAGCCTTGAATATCATGCTAAATGCCTCAAATGTGCCATATTGTTGTTGTAGGTTTTAGATGATGATTATAGTAGCAGTAATAGCTCCAGGGAAATCTTACACATGTTTTCAAAGAAATATGTCCGTTTGAGATCAATGGGATTTACTCAAAGGCAACTGTGTATAGGATTGCAACCCTACTGTACACTATGCTTATGAAGAGTGTGTGTGGTTTTTCCAATGTTTAAGGAGATTTCAACCCTAGCCAGAGACATTTTTGTAGAAGGAACTTAATAGTTGTACACTGTACAAACGTATGGTACAAGCATCTTTAAAAAGCATCTTACCCCATCTATGCCCACTCAACCACTTCAGTCTGAGGAGTTGGCACCATTACAGGTACCACATAATCTCATTCTGCAGTGGTAAGAATGGATCTTTTAGTGTGGCAGAACCAACATTTTGAAACTCCTTGCCTATTGCCAGAAGGCAGGTGCCTTAGCGTCACTCTTTCAGGCACCTGCTTAAACCATTTTTATTTAGGCTAGCTAGCCTATCCAGACATGTGGAAGTTACATCTGTTTTAATTTGTTTTTAGTCTGTTGTTGATCTTAATTATATTTCTGAATGCTTTTTGAATGTTTGTTTTCAACTGCCTTTTATCAATAGTTTTAAAGTGTTTCTTTCTTAAATCACTTTGAAGTTTTATTACAATCAATACAGTATATTCCTGCGTATATGACTAATTTTTAACCCAGGGAAATCTTCTCAAAAGTCGGGGGCCGTCTTATACGCCGGGTCGTATTTCTTATACGGCGAGTATATCCCCAACTCTATATTTTAACTGGAAAAGTTGGGGGTCATCTTATATGCCGAGTCGTCTTATACGCCGGAATATACGGTACTTTAAGAAGAAGAAGAAGAAGAAGAAGAAGAAGAAGAAGAAGAAGAAGAAGAAGAACTTTATTATTTATATAAGGTTAAAAATAGAAAAGAAAGGTAAAGGACCCCTGGACGGTTAAGTCCAATCAAAGGTGACTATGGGATGTGGCGCTCATCTCGTTTTTCAGGCCGAGGGAGCCGGCGTTACTCCACAGACAGCTTTCATGGTCATGTGGCCAGCATGACTAAATCGCTTTTGGCACAACGGGACACCATGATGGAAACCAGAGCAAACGGGAATGCCGTTTAACTTCCTGCCACAGTGGTACCTACAGTATTTATCTTCTTGCACTAGCATGTTTTCAAACTGCTAGGTTGGCAGAAAATAAATAAATAATAAGACTCAGCGGTTTAGACCACAGCGCCACCCGCTGTGGCACCCATCTGACTGGGTTTCCCCAGCCACTCTGGGCGGCTCCCAACAGAATATTATAAACATACCCGGTAATATAACATCAAACATTAAAAAAAACTTCCCTACATTGAATAATGCAGTTGAAGTAATGTTTGCAATGCTGGAGGTGCACTCCATTGTCTCTCGAGACAGACAGATGCCAACAACATCGGTGCATTGCTCTTCTATTTTAACTCTTTTAATGGTTTTATGGGGGGGGTGTTAGTTGAGTCAATTGTTTTATTTATAATTTGCCCTGTGACCATGGGATGCACAGGAGGGCTTAAAAAAATGAATGAATAAATACATAAATTCTGTTTGCATCAATGAATTAAGATTATTTATGAGACAACTCATCCAATAGGTTTTACTGTACCCAAGATAAAAAAATATTGAATGCAACACAACAACCATACGACAGTGAGATGGCCAGCATAAAAATCCAAATCCAACCCAGCCCAATAAATAAAGATACCATATACAGCTTAAAACTGAAACAGACATCAAATACATCTGCAGTGCCACTGATACATGGAGGTGCTAAGTACTGGAAAGGATTACCCTGCTAAATAGCTGGAGCTGAATTGATTTCTGCTATACCTATTTCAGGCCCTGTATGACAATGCAACTCCAGGGTCATTCTTGCATTTCAGCAGGTCTCCGCCGCCAGTATTTGGTTATGTGATCTGACTACAACCCAGGAATAAATGTTTTGCAATGAGATGATAGGCAGCAAGCTGCTACAGCTCTCTGTAGAATGTCCTCGGGATAAGCTGGGTAAGAGAGGGCTTGGGAAAAGAGGTATGATGGGATTTCCGATCCCCACTTCATTTTAAGAGCTCAAAGCTGCTTTCGCGCGGCTTCCAGCTACTCTCCCATCCTAACCATTGACCAGGCTGTGATCGGATGAGCTTCAGCAACATCATGACACCTTGCACCCTCAGACCATCATACCCTCGAACATTTCTCCGATGAATTAATGAAAGACGAATACACAGCAATTACAGAGGGTTTTCAGGATGCAGGGTCAAATTAAATTATAGGAGATGCTATAGGAGTATAGCATCTAGATCAAGGGAAGTAATAGTACCACTGTATTCCGCTCTGGTCAGACCTCACCTGGAATACTGTGTCCAGTTCTGGGCACCACAGTTCAAGAAGGATACTGACAAGCTGGAACGTGTCCAGAGGAGGGCAACCAAAATGGTCAAAGGCCTGGAAACGATGCCTTATGAGGAACGGCTTAGGGAGCTGGGTATGTTTAGCCTGGAGAAGAGAAGGTTAAGGGGTGATATGATAGCCATGTTCAAATATAAAAAAGGATGTCATATAGAGGAGGGAGAAAAGTTGTTTTCTGCTGCTCCAGAGAAGGGGACACGGAGCAATGGATTCAAACTACAAGAAAGAAGATTCCACCTAAACATTAGAAAGAACTTCCTGACAGTAAGAGCTGTTCGACAGTGGAATTTGCTGCCAAGGAGTGTGGTGGAGTCTCCTTCTTTGGAGGTCTTTAAGCAGAGGCTTGACAGCCACCTGTCAGGAATGCTTTGATGGTGTTTCCTGCTTGGCAGGGGGTTGGACTGGATGGCCCTTGTGGTCTCTTCCAACTCTATGATTCTATGATTCTAAACTATAAAGCGAAATAGTGCCAGTACCTGCTGGACAAATAGCTTGCAAAATATTCTAGGATGACAAACGCTCTACGTTTTTTTAAGAAAAGTGCAACTAACTATATCCAGGCCAGAGTCAGCTGCACAAAGAAGGTGTTGGCATTCACTCAAGCATATAGATTACAAAAGGGCTTTGTCATCAGGTTTGGAGTGGAAGCAACAAGACTGAGGCACCAGGAAAAAAAATCAATCTGCATTTATAACAGCTGAAGAACTTTTGCCTGATGACAGGCCTATAGGCTCAAGAGGAAACATTTCACTGTATTAGGAAATGAGCAGCCAGCTGTGGCAGAAAAGCATTCTTTTGTACCTCACTTGCCTGCCAGCTAGCATTAGCTCAGAACCTACATTTAGCGATGCTGATAGATAGGGGTGAAATAAAGCAGCAACAACACAAGCATCTAGGTGTCTCACACTTCAGCTTAAAAAAATGCACAGAAAACTTTCTAGGAAGCACAAGGTCACATGTTTTATATTTCCTATCCAATCTACAGTATGATTCAAGTCATGATAGCAGAAATCCAGCCTGAGCAGAGTTACCTAGAGGGAGCAGAATCTCCAGGTGTCCTCGTTTTCCAGGGACAGTCCCAGATTTACAGAAGCCATTTGATTCTGGAATGTTCCGCTTTTCCTTAGGGTGTCCCTATTTTCATTGGAAGCAATGGAAATTCTCTATAGAATCTATGGATGCTCATGCTTATAGTGTTCTGATTCCAACCTTGTGATGCAATCCATAGCTTGAAAGATAAAGGGGCAATGAATTATAATTTGCTTCTGTGGGATGTAACATAAGCAGTCAAGTACAACACTTCCTGTTTGCCCAGAGTGGATGTGCAGGGGGGTGTTACTCCACAGCCAGAAGGACTTCCTGTCACATCTGGTCTGGAGCTTCCTCCCTCTGCGTGTGACCAGGTATGTGGGCGTGACCCTGGGAGACCCAGTAGTGATGTATGGAAGTGAGAGCTGGACCATAAAGAAGGCTTATCGCCGAAGAATTGGTGCTTTTGAATTATGGTGCTGGAGGAGACTCTTGAGAGTCCCATGGACTGCAAGAAGATCTAACCTATCCATTCTTAAAGAAATCAACCATGAGTGCTCACTGGAAGGACAGATCCTGAAGCTGAGGCTCCAATACTTTGGCCACCTCATGAGAAGAGAAGACTCCCTGGAAAAGCCCCTGATGTTGGGAAAGATGGAGGGCACAATAAGAAGGGGACAACAGAGGACGAGATGGTTGGACAGTGTTCTCGAATCTACTAACATGAGTTTGACTAAACTGTGGGAGGCAGTGGAAGACAGGGGTGTCTGGCGTGCTCTGGTTCATGGGGTCATGAAGAGTCGGACACCACTAAATGACTAAACAACAACAACAATAGATGCAAAAGATTATCATTATGCAATGTTGACTGATCACTTTCGTGATGCCAAGTAACAGATCCCATTGGCCAGGTGAAGCTTGGAAGAATAAAAATGACATGTGTTTACCAGGAGAACTTCTCTGGAAACAGCACTGCACAACTGAGGTGCCAACACCAAGAAGGCTTTATCTCTGGTAGAAATCACCTCTCCACAAATTGTGGGGTACCTACAGGAGCCACACCATTAAATATATTAACGTATAGGTAGGTACAGCATGAAGTCAGATGGTCCTCTAATTCATTGTGTGTGTGTGTGTGTGTGTGTGTATATATATATATATATATATATATATATAATTGTGAGCATTTTAGCATAGAATTCAGCTGTTGTTTTTGAATTTATATAATGGCAATTTGAAAGAAGATGAGAATTTGTGGAAGGGATAGTCATTTGCTTTTACTGAGTCCTGGAAAGGGCTAGGTATATAAGAATGCATGTAATTTATACCAGCAGTGGCCTTTTATTCATCATCCTGTGGCAGTCTTTGGAAGCCAGGTTATTTTTCTTTCCTTTTCTTACTGCCGAATATCTTAAAAAAATGTTTCCGAAATCACAGAAAATGGCTCCTCCGAGACAGCCCTTCAGACTTATTGTCCAAATTCCTCCAATCCAATTAGACAATTTGAATTGATGGCACATAAATTGTTAATATATTGCTGCATAAGTGAAGAAGAAGAAAAATACTTATCTCATTTTTCCAGCCCACTGGTTCAGTTTCTGCTCTTCGCAATCATTTGTTGCAAAATTTTCATTTTTTTCCATTACTTTTTATTGTTAGTAGAGAAATAAAATCCCATTAAGGGTGGATTTATGATGACAAGATAACTACAGCGTAGGAACGGAGAGGGTGTGCGTTTAATGACACACAAATAAAGTTTAATGAAATATTATGAAATGGAAATAATATTGAGACTGAATAAATCTCCGCAATAACTATGCATTATAATTATTGGGAGAGATTTGTAAAAGAGGAGCATGGTGTAAATATGAAATGGAATGAGAAGGAAGTAGAGCAACGGAAATATGGACACCGTTGGTCCTCCTTTTTATTTTGTAACTAAGCCCTTGTCAAGAAGTTGCTTGTGACCTTGAAAGGCCATTTATAATAACTTCTCATTGTAACAATAAACAAACAAAAAAGAATTCAGAAGAGGGATTTATGAAGAGACATGTGTGTTGAATATTAACAATCTTTAAGGGTAAACACTGATGTAATAGGTCCCAGTGATTCCAAGATATCATTTGTACCCTCCAACATTTCTCCAAAGAGAAAGGGACATTCTCTTTTACATCTGGAAGCTTCTCCCTCATTTATCTCGCCACACAGATATAAGTCAGATACACATCTACATCTGTCACCTTGAGCAAACTGCAACCTCTCGGCCTAACCTACCTCACAGGATTGTTGCAAAGAAAAAATGTGCGAGGAAAGAGATCGTGTAGGGCTTGCCAATCAGAAGGTCAGTGGTTCGAATCCCCGCAACGGGGTGAGCTCCCGTTGCTCGGTCCCTGCTCCTGCCAACCTAGCAGTTTGAAAGCATGTCAAAGTGCAAGTAGATAAATAGGTACCACTCCGGCAGGAAGGTAAATGGCATTTCCGTGCGCTGCTCTGGTTCACCAGAAGCGGCTTTGTCATGCTGGCCTGTGTGTCTGTGTGCTGACCATTATGCCTCAGCAGCTGTCCAGAATGGAAGGACTACAGGGTGAAGAAATAGGAATGAGGACAAGCAATGAATGGAGAGAATTGGATATTTGGATGGGAAGAAAGGGGGAGAATACAGTAGAAGCAGAAAGTGGGGGAGAATTCAGCATATGAGATGAATGGCAGCAGAGGTCAAAAAGGAAGTTAATAGACATGCTGCTGAGGGTGAATATTTAGCGGAAGGTGTAATTATAGATGGTGAATATAGAAGCTGACACAGAAGCCATGAGAGAAGCTGAAAATGCTCTTTTTTAAAAAAAACGCATGAGGAATATAACCATAACAATGAGAATAAGTGTTTCAGTGCTAAATGAAAGAGTCAGGTTAAAACAAAGAAAAGGCCAAGTGGGCGCAGCTTGATAACGGATAGCTGCTGAAGGAAAAAATACTGTAAATGAAAATAACTGAAGTCTGTAGTTTGGCAGTTCAGTTAATATGTGTAGCGGAGGGAAGAGAACAAGAAGGGGAAGGCTGGAGGGGGACATTGAAGGGGAAAGGACAGTCAGCATCCTTCGTGGAAAATGGCAGAAGTTAGAAAAGAGCATCTAAGAAGGGGGCGCACCATACTGTGGAGTAATTCTCTTCTCAGTACTCCCGAAATGTCAAAGCAGAGGAGAAGATGCTACAGGGGAATTCCAGAATTAATTTACTTCATGAAGATCATGTGGAGGTGGCTAGCATCTTTCTCATAGTAATGGCTTACTCCTTGCATGAACCTAAGAATGCAAGCATGTACGGTAACTCTAATGAAGTTCAGAAAGTTTCCTTGCCAACTTCTGTTATGTGAAAATGGACTCCAAAAATTCTCTTCATGTTCTTTGCAGGTGGTAAAATTGTGTGGGCTGGGGGGGATTTTCTTGAATATTTATGAGAGGAGTGGTGTAATTCTCCCAACAGGGCTTACTTCTGAGTAAGTGGGGACGGCCATGTTTTCCCCAGCTGTACTCCATGCATGGCACTGAAGGAAGCCAGGTGGCAGACCTGTTGCCACTGTAGCCTCAGCCTGGAGAAGAAGTAAGCGAGAGGCATGGGGTGATTTTAAGCGTGTTGAGAGGCCGCGTCGTGTCCCGATTTTCATCACTGGGATATTGGAGCACATGCAGTCTCTTTCGTTCAATAAGAGCTTTCAATTTCGGCATCTTCCTTGCTGCTGCATTAGCACAGCCCTAACAGATTCATGGGTCTCTGAATACCCAGCAAATCTCTTCCCTAATTCAGAGATGTACCTTGTGGCACACATTTTCAATTTGTGCTGCTAAGAATGTGTGTCCCCTGCAACCATCTTTAAATCTTTAAATGTGCCATGCTTTTGTATTAAAAAGAGGGGTGGGGGGAGAGAGATGCTCTGTTCTAAATGTGCTTCTGTTGAGAGAAATCTCTTAAACAAACCTTATTGCTCTCAGCTTGTAAAGCTGGCTATAGAAATGTGGACCCTTCTCCCCTATTTTTATTCTCCCTTCTAAAGGATAAATTGATCAGATCTACTAGCTGTATGGTAACCTGCAAAGGGCAATATTGAATCCCAGCAGGCCCTGAATTCATCCTTTGCGGAGTATTTCAAGGACCCTCCCACCTTTGAAATCCAAAGGAAACCTTTCCCGGTGGTTGCCTCTGAACATTTAAAGAGACATATTCACAAATGATATACACATACAATATACACAATAGGCATAAGCACTCTTTGCAGCTTAAAACATGGGTGTATTTTGTTTTTCAGAAGTTTTGTATCACCGTTTTTGATGCCTTCTAGAAACTGGAGATGGCGGGGATTGAACCTGGGACCCTCGGCATGCTTTGCATTCTTCCACCCTGAGTTATGGCCCTTCCTCTGTTTGAGGACTAATAGCTTGTGAAATTTCTGTTAGAATTTGTACTGTATTTGCTAGAAAATGTATTTTACAAAGACACCATTGCACCGGGAGGAAAGAAAACCTATGTAATGTAATGTAACAGCTGCAAAATCTTGTGACTCCAATTAAGGTCACAGAATCTCTGAATTATTGCCTTGTCCATTTGTTAACTCCCTTTAAAAGTGAGTGAGTGTGTGTCTTAGATAGGAGGAGTGGGAGCTGGAGGTTGGCTGGGTGTTTCGCCGTTGTTTTGCTGAGTGTGTAAATTTTAAGTAGATGCTATGTCCGAAGGCGTTTGTAAGGACAAGCAAGCAATGGACTGATAACTTATGAATTGCTATGAAGGAGTTATGCTCTGGTTATCTCTCACTTAGACTACTTGCAATGCGCTCTATGTGGGGCTACCTTTGAAGGTGACCCGGAAACTACAACTAATCCAGAATGCAGCAGCTAGACTGATGACTGGGAGCGGCTGCCGAGACCACATAACACTGGTCTTGAAAGACCTACGTTGGCTCCCAGTACGTTTTCGAGCACAATTCAAAGTGTTGGTGCTGACCTTTAAAGCCCTAAATGGCCTCGGTCCAGTATATCTGAAGGAGTGTCTCCACCCCCATCGATCTACCCAGACACTGAGGTCCAGCTCCGAGGGCCTTCTGGTGGTTCCCTCGCTGTAAGAAGCCAAGTTACAGGGAAACAGGCAGAAGGCCTTCTCGGTAGTGGCACCCGCCCTGTGGAACGCCCTCCCACCAGATGTCAAAGAGAAAAACAACTACCAGACTTTTAGAAGACATCTGAAGGCAGCCCTGTTTAGGGAAGCTTTTAACGTTTGACGGACTACTGTATTTTAATAATTTGTTGGAAGCCGCCCAGAGTGGCTGGGGAAATCCAGCCAGATAGGTGGGGTATAATTATTATTATTATTATTATTATTATTATTATTATTATTATTATTATTTGGAAACAAGAAGCAAGAAGACCCTCTCTTGGGCTCAAGGGAGACAAATGTGTTGTATTGGACTTGATATGCATAAATACTACTGCTTGTTAATAGTTACCATCCTGCAAGTAAAAAGTAACCTTTAAAGTCTTGTGGGGTGGGGGTCTAATTCATCACTGGGGCTTTGAGGGCGAAACCGCTGCATCACTCTGCATGACTCAGAAAAACAGACAAAACTTTCATATTTGGCAAAAGCAAAAGAGTTCCGCAATGTCAACACATCCAAAGCACTTGTTAAAAACCAAGCTTAATTTTTCATTGTGAACATTTTCACAACATCTGACGGTTCACAGTTGCCTCCCCCCCCCCCCGCTGCAGGCTATTTCCCCACCACTGCAACCAAACCCAGCTTTTGACATTTCCCAACTCCTAGTTCTGGCAAAGTGTGCAGGATTTGTGAGCCTGATCTCATCCCACAAGGCAGTAAAAGCCCACAAACATATGCGAGTTGAACATTCTCATAGCAATGCTGCCAAAACAGATGCCCATGATGGATTAGGAACTGCAGAGGATGGGTGTAAATTGTGTGTTCTGTCTGGCTTAGAATGTTGGCTGTTGTTATAGTCACCTGAGGGGGGTTTATGAGGGCATTTAAACTGCCTGCATTTCATATGCATGCCATAATACACATTCTCCTGAAAGGTAAACCGTTATGCAGCGAGAGCCTGAATTTCCCCCTGCACAAAAGATTAAACGGCTGCTTCACTCTTCGTTAAGTATGAGCAGGTAAGTTGAAAAAAACTTTCTCCAGCAGTAAAAGAAGAAGAAATGTAAAAGATCTCTTAGGGACAGGGCAAAATTTGATTCAGTGTGCACTTAAAGGCAAGCCCAACTAATTCACAAGCTCCGAAACAATACCACACTTAAAATTTACACTTCTCCAGATTTTGTTGTTTCGCTCTCCAGCCAACCATTGTATAGGCTACAGAAATGCACATACCTAGGCAAAGGTTGGATAAAAAGGAATATATTTTTGAGAATAGAAAGGCATTATATTAGGGAACATTGCTTGTGAAAAATGTTAGGAGGAATTCACACTAAAATGCTGGTGAATTTTCACGGGGACTTAAAAAAACAATGCCAGCTGATGTTGAAAAGTGACTAGAAGATTGGGAAAATGAGAAATCCAGAGAAACCAAAACAGACAGGTTTGCCATCCCTAATCTCATCATGTCAGCCCAAACACAAAGAAAGGTAAGCTGCAACCTTATACAAACTGGTCTTGAGTCACGTTGAACTCAATGAGCCTTCCTTCTGAGTTGGCAAGTATAGGATTGTGCTGTGTGAGTCATGCTAAAGTATGACTGAAATTAAGAGGACGTGAATCAGTCACAGATAACGTGTCTTATAGTTGATTTCAGCGTGACTTAAACACTCTTTCTCTGCTTTTGAGCCATTTGCTATCTGAATATGAGTCCCTTTTGACTGACATGAAGCCAATCAACATAGAAGCTATAAATTGCCATAGATATTTCTTGAGTTTCCAGTAGTTCAAAAGAGGCTTGTTGAATGGATTGTTTCATTATTAAGGATACTGCACATATTATTTTACACACACACACACACACACACACACACACACACACATTACCTTAAAAGGTAAAGTCATCCAAAATAAAAGGGGGGAACCTATTTTAAGTGGATGTGCAACTCGAGTGCTACCCAACCAGAAGAGAGTTGGGTGGGCACACAAAACTGGGCCTTCTTGGTCTTGGCACCACAATAGAATGTGTTCGCAATAGAAGTTCCATCTGGCCCAGTCACTACTTGGCTTTCATGAAACAGTGAAGACACAGTTCTTGGGGGCAAAATCATAATTTGCTACTCTCTGGGACTTCAGGCAGGGATTTTTCCCAATCCTATCTGGAGACGTCATGAATTGAATCTGGTACCCTCTGCATGCAAAACTTGTATTCTGCCACTGAACAATGAATAATACCTCTTTTTTTAAAAAAAAGAATTACACCTCAAGAGGGAGATAGAAAGAAGGGCCATGCTACAAATTATTATCTTCTCTGGACAGCTCTGTAGGGAGGCCGAGTTTTTAAGGACTGGATCCTATGATTGAAGGGTCCCCTAGGGCCGACCAATTCTTTCTTGTAGATTGAATCTGCTAGCTTGATGTAGCTTCCTTGAGACTGATTCATTATAACTAAATGAGCTCTTCAGCTCTGCAGCTATTGTCCCACAAGGAGATACTTCACTCATCAATCATTAACTTGGAATATGAATTCCATCTTCTCCTCTGCAAAAGTTAATTCTGGGGAAATAATTTAATTATGTTCACGGAGGATGTCAGAGCTTTTTTTGTAATTCCTAATGAACATGGTTTTTTTATATATATTTTTTTAAAAGTCAGTTGAGTTGCAATATTTAAAACAATTGGGGATGGTGGGGTGATAAGGGGCTTCATTTGCTTTTGATGCTCAGAATCAAACCAACATATTTCACAGCAAGAATAGTTATATCAGCTCAGCTTAGATAGGACAATGCACTCTACTGCAAGGCCACCAACTTTTGATTTCAAAGGTACAGCAGTAGATCTGGGTGGGAAAGTGGATAGGGATAAGAAATATTTTCCCGTTCCTTTCTCTTATTGTTCCATTGGGTCATCTATCCTGCATACCACTTCTCCAGCCTCCCAGTTCAACTTGGAGAATTCAGAAACTTGATTGAAAGGCAGCATTTGTGGTTTGCTGAAGTATTCAATTCTCACATGCCCACTGGTTAAATCTGAATGCCAAAAAAACCCTCCAAAATAAAATTGTTTGAATCAAAAGGGGAAAAAAAGAAAAAAAAACATGAAATTGCACTGTGGATTAATGCATGTGTCTACATCTAGTGTTGATAAAATAGAAGCAAAACTGAAAATCCCAGCACGTGTAGTGATTTGAACAAGATCTAGAAATCAAAAACAGAAGAATGCTGAATCACTGGAACATTGGAACTAATGACACTCCCAAAATTAGGAGAGAAATTTGGATGTAGGGTAAGGTGCTGTTGTGAGAGCACAAGTCGTTGAATGAGGTTGAATTCTGCCCATAGTCTCCAGAATGGGTAAGGGAGCCTAGGATGTACAGCAGGGTACAAACAGACTGAATAAATAAATAATCATTCAGAGAGGAAAAAGCAAAACTGTTGTTTAAAGCATAGTGCTGGCGCTACTTGTGATCTAGGTTTTAAAGGCCTTAGAACAGCTGCAAAACCCTGGGAAATACCTGAGAGGGAAAACATGAAAAAATAACTAAAACCAAACACAGAAATCACCAAAGGTAAATTGATTCTTTGCAAAAAGCACTTTATAGTCGATAGATCAGTCACATATATGTTTGAAAGAAAAACCAACCCGTCGTTACTGACCAAAGCTGAAATTAGTTGGCAAAATGAAAAGAGATTTAATAGTACATTGTTTTCGCTGAATTATTCAAGCCTGCAAGATAGATTGGGGTAATAATGCAACTGAAACTGCGGTGCAGCAGAACTGAGGCTCAGAAAAAGGGTACCTCATCTCTCTGCTGAGCATGCAAAGAGGGGGAAGATGACATTAACCCAGCATTTTTACAGTCCGAACTGAGGCTTCCCTTTGAGCAGTTAAAATTGCATGGCTGATCACATTAGAAGAAATGCACCAACAAGGAGCTCTGTTGCCCATTGACTGGAACCAATTGTATGTTCAGTTGATTGTGAAGAGAGTCAGGGGTGGACTCATTAAGTCAAGACTTGCATCTGTCCTGTTCTATTGCGTTCTGCAAAATACCCCTTCAAAATAGACCTGTTTGTTTCCAGAAATTATTTTTAGATAAAATGCATTATTGAGCAGCTTGTATGAGTGGGGCAGTTTGTTTGCCTTTGTTTCTTTCTTCTTTTCTTTTCCAGCCCATTAGATTTCAAAACTTCCTTTTATCTGCCTAGGTCATTTATTGAAATGACAATAGATCATATGGGACTAGTTGCTTAGCAACTTATCACTGGCAGAATCTACTTAGAAACAAGTGCAATGCTCAACCCAGAGGTCAGAGAAATATATAATACAGGAAGCCAACCAGAAAATGTGTTTCAGCAATAAAGATTTCTTAAGAGGGCAGCAATAGCTGTTAGAGAGGATTGCAGATTTTCCACCGAGATATTTTCAGGCAAAATGGAGAGATGTGCCCAGAATTTTGTTTTGTTGACTGCTTGGCTCAACAATCGAAAGCAGAGAACAAGCCGACAGGCAAGAATTGGGTGGTTAGTACAAATCAATAGGAAATCAACCTATACAGGTGCCTATATACACACAATCTGCTTTTGGGCCATATAGCCCTCCTAGGGTTGCCAACTCACAATGTCAGAAACCACAAATTTTTCCATGCAGATCTGTATTTGAGACCTAACACACCTTTCCTGCACAATCTGAAACACTCCCAAACTCCCTTGTTCTTCATGTCAATAGGAGAAGGATGGGGTGCAAGCAACTAAATGAGACACTTGAACTGCTGAAATCACCTTTTTCAAAATATCCTCTGCTACTTGGTCAGTTAGATGACTGATTCACAGTCATTTGCTATGGCTATTAAGCTAGCTCATAACTTCCTCCCAAGACTGTCTTTTGCCTTCAGAGATGCCGGCCTCGGATGATAAAGATAAGGACTACCCGGCTTTCAAACTTGCATCAGAGACTTTGACAGAGGTCTGGTGATATGACATACTATTGTAATATGTACCAGAGTAGAAAGATAATGTCGGCGAACAGGTTGATGGCCAGATAGAGTAACGTTTATATGTCCATGTCAGCACCAAGCAGAAACACTGATATGATTCTATTATCAAATAATGAGCTAAGCAATATATCTGATGGGTGTTATCGTAATAAGAAAAGCAGGAGGGTAAGAACTGCAGCAGTGGGTTTGGTTCATTGGTTGCTTTGCCCTGTACCAAGTCAAAGAGTCCTGCCTTTTAATCTCACACTTTTGCCCTGAGAAGAGAACATTATCCAATCTGGGTAACCACAATATGTAACAGGGCAGGAGGGCAGAGATTAGCAGGTTGAAGTATTTGACCTCTAAAATTGAGAGTCAACACATGATACATGGAAGGATCTAATGTATCCATTTCATTTTTGCAGGAAACATCAATGAAGTTTGTGCAGTGCTATTTTTTTTAGAAAAAGAGGTGCCCAAACTCACCAAGAATGTCTCCCTTGTTCTCTTATAATGACAATGGTGCCCACCTGAGAGGTGCTAGAACTGAGTTCCGGCAAGTTCCATCCGAAAAAAGCCCCAAGCTTGTGTATGGGTTGTCTCACTTCCTGTGCAGTTCTCTGTGAAAGACCTTATCCATATTTGTGTGTTCAAAATATCCTTGTGACATTTGCAGGTGGCATAAAACTTGTCAAAACTGCAGACTCCTTGAATAACCTACTGTAGCTTTTGAGAACTGATGCAGCTTTAAAGACTGGAACAGCCTGGGTGCCTGTCTCATCTCCCATGTACACCTTTTATACTTGCAAATAAACAGATGCCACACAGGTTTCCAGAACTTGGACAGTGGCAGATCTTGGGGTCCCAAATTGCAGCGGCGCCGTGTGCTAAACCAAAATTGGGCACCCCAGCCTCTTACGCTCCAGTCCAGGCATCTGCTCACAGAACTGGTCGCTCTCTCCTAAATCCACTTCTGATTTTGCCCTCAAGAGGGAACTCACCTTGTAACCAACTGCCCCTGGAATTGCTCTAGGGATTATAAATGGTACTCTGTTAAATTTTGCATTTTCTCCAACGAAGTCTTCCCATTAGCACAAGAACTTCCCGAAACACAACAGGACTTCTTCTCTCCATGCAAATTCACAACCTGTTCTGGGGTTTCCTCCAACCTCTGGAGGAGATTGGGGTGAAGAGAAACGAGGGAGAGGGAGTCCCTTGGCACAGCTGGAAGTCATTGCAGTAGCAGGACAACTTGTTGGATACAACTCAAAGCCTTACCATGAAAAACTACTGGGTTGTCACTGTTTGGTATAGAATATCGACTTTCAGAATTCCTGGGACTGGTGCCGCATGTAAAGTGGCCCTTGGCATGATCCTGTCAGTGCCCCCCAATTACCATAGCCTCCCCCCTCCCCACCATTCTATTATCTTCTTTTCAGAGGCAATACTGCTATCCTCTTCTTCTTCCTGTTCCTCTTTCTTTCTTTCTTTCTTTCTTTATCATTACCCCTGTGAAAGTGGTTGCACTGAGAGCCAGTGTGGTGTAGTGGTTAAGAGCGGTAGACTCATAATCTGGTGAACCGGGTTCACGTCTCCGCTCCTCCACATGCAGCTGCTGGGTGACCTTGGGCTAGTCACACTTCTTTGAAGTCTCTCAGCCCCACTCACCTCACAGAGTGTTTGTTGTGGGGGAGGAAGGGACAGGAGATTGTTAGCCGCTTTGAGGCTCCTTCGGGTCTCAAAGTGGGATATCAAATCCAAACTCTTCTTCTTTTTCTTCTTCTCATGGCTTTCTTCACTTCTGGCACCTCTCAGCTGAGCGCCTCTCTGTCTGAGTCTGTGCTCACACTGTGACTCTCAGCCTCTAACCCTGCCCTGGAAGGTCCTCTTCCTGACCCCCCTTGATTGCTCAAACCTCCCAATTCTAGCATCTCCCAGCGCGTCCCTTCTGCAGACTGCTCTTCATTGTCCCACCACCACAATCTGGTGGTCTAAGTCTTCTCCTCCCATGTCCTCCCATGAGGGCTCCTGGGTGGGCAGCTTCCACCATTCTTCCTCATCCGGCCAGTCCCCAACACCTGGCTGCATGAAAAATAGTGCCTGAATTGGGCTCCCAAGCTCCATGTATTCACCAGGTCCTCTGGATCAAGGCCAAGAGTCGAGAAACTAAAAATTAAGCATTTCTAAAAGAACAAAGCAAGTGTGCTGGTCCCAAGGGATATCCGATAGGCGAGGTCTAGTCCAGTCCAAGGTCAGTCCAAGCCAGAAGTCACGAAGCCGAAGTCACGAAGCCGAAGTCAGGAAGCCGAGGTCAGGAAGCCGAAGTAACAAAGCTGAGGTCAGGAAGCCGAGGTCAGGAAGCCGAGGTCAGGAAGCCGAGGTCAGGAAGCCGAAGTAACCAAGCTGAGGTCAGGAACGCAGGAACCAGGAACAGGAACTAGGCAGCACCGATGTTGCTCCTGCAACTTGGGTCTGGGACTGGCTGGCTTTTATCTGCCCCGAGGCAAAGGGCGGCTCCGATCCTCAGGTGCCTCGCCTCTCCTGGCTTGGAGGCGAGCACTCCTCCTGCGGGAACTTAGTTCCCTTCGCCTCTCTGCCCTTAGCCTTTGCAGCTCAGGAGAAGCTGGAGGGTTACCGGACCCAGAGGCAACCTCAGCTTCCCCTGACTGGGTGGGGAGTGGAGCACCTGCAGGCAATAAGTCCTCCATCCCATTAGAAGCCAGATCAACCTCAGCCGATGCCTGCACCTGAGGATCCAGCACAGGTGAGTCCCCTTGAGACTCAGGCCCCAGCCCTGGCTCTGCTGGTTCTGGAGGCAGTGAATCCTGTGCAGGCTGGGATCCCTCAGGTTCAGCGTCTGAGTCTGACTCCCAGGTCATCACACCATCCCCCCTCCCAGGCCCCCCCCTCAACCGAGGGGCCGGACCAGGCTTGCTGGGGTAAGTCGCATGGAAATCACGGAGGCAGACAGGCGCGTGGACGTTCTCCGCTGGTTCCCACGACCGATCCTCGGGCCCATACCCCTTCCAGTCGATGAGGTATTGGAGCTTCCCCCTGCGGTATCGGGAGTCAAGAACGTGCTCCACCTCATACTCGGGCTCCCCCTGAACCAAAACTGGCTGCGGTCGTGGATGGTCTGGGTGGAACTCGTCTGGCGGGGCGACCGGACTGAGTAGGGACCGGTGGAATACCGGGTGGACCTTCAGGGTCGCGGGTAACCGGAGGCGGAATGCCACAGGTGAGACACGGTCCACGATCGGAAATGGGCCGGTGAAGCGGGCATCCAGCTTCCGCGAAGGCCGAGAGGGGTGCAGGTGGCGGGTGGAGAGCCATACCAGGTCTCCGACATGGAGTTCCGGCCCCTGCTGCCGGTGACGGTCGGCCTGGGCCTTATACGCGTCCTTGGCCTGGCTCAGTTGCTCCGTCAGAAGCTGCTGCTGTGACTGGAGCTCTTGTAGCCAGTCTGTCACTGCGGGAACTGCGGATGCCGGCAGTACGCTTGGAAACAACCGCGGGTGGTACCCATAGCTTGCCTGGAACGGGGTCTGTTGGGTGGAAGCGTG
The DNA here is from genome assembly GCA_034641385.1 of Darevskia mixta. Lineage (NCBI taxonomy): Eukaryota > Metazoa > Chordata > Lepidosauria > Squamata > Lacertidae > Darevskia > Darevskia mixta. Next base: position 15,251,580 of record JAWWNH010000017.1, read on the forward strand.
CACTGCGTTGTTATATGCGAACTCGGCCAACGCCAGGTGGTCGACCCAATCGTCCTGGTGGAAGCTGCAGTAGCACCGGAGGTACTGTTCCAACACCGCGTTTGCCCGTTCGGTCTGTCCATCCGTCTGTGGATGGTAGGCCGAAGATAGGCAGACCTCCGTCCCGAGAGCCTGATGTAGAGCGCGCCAGAACCGGGAGGTGAACTGGGCACCACGATCGGAGATCAAACGTTCCGATAGGCCATGTAAGCGGAAGACGTTTTGTAGGTACAGTTGCGCCGTCTCCTTGGCTGAGGGTACAGACGGGCACGGGGCGCAGTGCACCATTTTAGTGAAGTGGTCTGTGAATACCAGGAGGCAGGTACACTGACGGGATGGGGGTAGGTCTACCACGAAATCCAATGAGACCGTGTGCCATGGACGAGGGGGAACTGGCAGTGGCTGTAGCAGTCCCGCAGGTCTCCCGGTCGATCCCTTGGCTCGCCGGCAGACCTCGCACCCCCCAATGTACCGTGCCACGTTGGCCTTCAAGCGGGGCCACCAGAACTCCCGGCTGACCAGGTGGGTGGTCCGATACCTCCCGAAGTGGCCAGCTGCCGGGGCGTCGTGTGACATTTGGAGTACCTCGGCCCGCAAAGGCCCTGGTGGGATGTACAACCGACCGCGGTGCATCAGCAAACCCTGGTGCACAACCAGTTCTGGGTATCGAGGACATGATCCACTGGCCAATTCCTGAATCCGTTCCTGAGCCCACGCGTCGACCCGTTGCTGCTTCCGCACTCGGTCCAGCAGCGACTCAGTCTCATGAACAGCCAGGAAAGCTGCTGGTGGGATGATCGTTGTTGGGGCCGCCTGCTGCACCGTCTCTGCAATGTCCTCCGGTTTCCGGGACAGTGCATCCGCCTTCTGGTTTTGGGAGCTGGGGATGTAGCGGATCCGGAACTGGAACCGGGAGAAGAACAGTGCCCACCGGATCTGCCGCTGGTTTAGCCTGCGAGTGGTCTGGAGGTACTCCAGATTCCGGTGGTCGGTTCTCACTTCCACCGGGTGTCGTGCCCCCTCAAGATGATGGCGCCAGACCTCAAAGGCCACCTTGATGGCCAGTAGTTCCCGCTCCCACATGGTATAGTTACGCTCCGCCGGAAGGAGCTGCCGGGAGTAGTAGGCGCAGGGTAACAGTGGCGCATCTGGTCCGTGTTGCTGGGACAAGACGGCACCGAGAGCCGTACTGGAGGCGTCAGTCTCCACCACGAAGGGACGAGAGGGATCAGGATGCTGCAAAATTGGCGCCTTCTGGAAACAGGCTTTCAATCCCTGGAATGCCACCTCAGCCTCCTCATCCCAGGCGAAGGGCGTCTTGGGGCGCAGCAGTCGGGTCAACGGGGTGGTGCGATGAGCATAGTCCGCAATGAATGTCCAGTAATAGTTGGCGAACCCCAAAAACCGCTGTAGGTCCTTGCGGTTCCGCGGCGCCGCCCACTCTCGAACCGCAGACACCTTCCCGGGGTCCATCTGTACACCGTCAGGGGAGAGTCGGTGTCCGAGGAAGTCCACTGACCGCTGGTGGAACTCGCACTTGCTGAGCTTAGCGTACAGGCGGTGCTCCCGCAAGCGCTGCAACACGGTCCGGACATGACTCTCGTGGCGAGCTGGGTCACGGGAATAAATCAGAATGTCATCGAGGTACATCACCACATACTTGTCGAGCAAGTCCTGGAACACGTGGTTGATGTACCGTTGGAACACGGCGGGCGCGTTGCATAGTCCGAACGGCATGACCAGGTACTCGAACTGCCCATAACGGGTCCCGAATGCGGTCTTCCACTCATCCCCGGCACGGATCCGAATCAAGTTGTAAGCCCCCCGGAGGTCCAGTTTGGTGAACATCTGCGCCCCTTGCACCCGCTCCAGCAACTCTGCAATTAGGGGCAAGGGATACCGGTCTGGGATGGTGATCTTATTCAGGGCTCGGTAATCATGGCAGAGGCGAAGCTCCCCACACTTCTTCTTAACGAAGAGTACTGGAGCGGCGGTGGGAGAGGTAGAGGGCCTAATGAACCCCCGCTCCAGGTTCTTGTGAAGGAAGTCCTGTAAGGCTTCACGCTCTGGCTCCGAAAGAGAGTATAGGCGACTCACAGGCAGAGGCGCCCCAGGCTGGAGGTCTATGCCGCAGTCAAAAGACCGATGAGGAGGCAGCCGGTCTGCCCCCTGTTCCTCGAACACGTCTACGTAGTCCCGGTACACGGCGGGGAGCGTTGACGCAGCCTCCCCCATGGAGGCGGCCGAAAGCATCTCGGACTGAGCAATCGAACCCGAGTCTGGGAAGCGTACAGTTCGATTGACCCAATCGATCTGAACATTGTGAGACTCCAGCCAGTCCATCCCCAGCACCAGGGGAAACCGGGGCATGGTGGCAATGTCCAGGGTACGCACCTCCCGGTGCTGCTGGTGGCACAGGACCAAGGGCTGGGTCTCCCGAGTAACGGCGCCTGATCGCAAGAGCCGTCCGTCGATTGCCTCCACCTGCACCGGTTCTGGCTTGTTCTGGAGCGGCACCCGATGCTGAGCGGCGAAGGCAGAGTCCATATAGGAGCGGGTTGCCCCTGAATCCACCAGAGCGTGGGTGAGAATCCAGGGCCCGCCTGGGGGGTATAGACGCACTGGGATCATGAGGTGTTGCAATTCCACTGGTGAGGGCCCATCATGCGATGCTTGGGACCCCAGATAGCCTGGGCCATTGGCTACTGGGGTTGGCGGTTTCCCTGCGGCTGGCGTTTCTCGGGGCAGGTTCGGGCGTAGTGTCCACTCCCCCCGCAGTAGAGACACAGGTTTCCCTCCCGACGTCGTGTCTTCTCCGAAGGGGAGAGGCGAGGCCGTGCTGCCCCGAGCTGCATCGGCTCCTCCAGTGACTCGGCTCTGGCCGTGGAACTGCTGGGGAGCACTGGAGTCGGGAGCCCAGAGTGCTGGCGGGCCCGGGCCTGGCGCCGGTCCTCCAACCGATCGTCTATCTGTAGACTCCGTTGGATGAGGGCCTCCAGCGTGGCGGGGCGATCCAAGGTGGCCAGCTGGTCCAGTATCTCGTCCGAAAGCCCCTCGAGATACTGGTCCCGAAGTGCGGAATCGTTCCAGGTCAAGTCCTGCGCCAACAGCCGAAATTCCGTGGCATAGGCGGCCACTGTGGACTTGCCCTGTTTCAACCGCCGAATTGCCCGATTGGCTTGACTCGCCTTCTGAGGGTTGGCGAACGCGGTTTCAAAATGGTTGCAAAACCCCGTATAGTCTGTCAGCAAGGGGGAGTCTTGCCGGAGCAGCGGCAACGCCCACTTGGCCGCCTGGTCCTTCAGCAAGCTGATCAGGAAGTGCACCTTGGTGCGGTCGTCAGGGAAATCCCGGGCTCGCCCCTGAATATACAGTTTGGCCTGGGCGAGAAACATGGGAAAGCTGCCCGGGGACCCATCGAACTTTTCTGGCAGGGCCACTGGGTACTTGCCTGGAGCTGGGGCGCCGGCACCAGGAGCCGGTAAGGCGTCCAAACGCTGCTGAAGCGCCGTAACCGCATTGCTTAGCTGCTGCACTGTGTGGGTCAAGACCTGGTTCTCCTGGGCCAATGCCGCCAGCGCAGCCGCCTGGTCAGTCATGACGACAGGTTCCTCCCGAACGCACCCCAACGAAGGGGGAGTGCGGGTGTGGCAGGAGCAAACTGTGCTGGTCCCAAGGGATATCCGATAGGCGAGGTCTAGTCCAGTCCAAGGTCAGTCCAAGCCAGAAGTCACGAAGCCGAAGTCAGGAAGCCGAGGTCAGGAAGCCGAAGTAACAAAGCTGAGGTCAGGAAGCCGAGGTCAGGAAGCCGAGGTCAGGAAGCCGAGGTCAGGAAGCCGAGGTCAGGAAGCCGAAGTAACCAAGCTGAGGTCAGGAACACAGGAACCAGGAACAGGAACTAGGCAGCACCGATGTTGCTCCTGCAACTTGGGTCTGGGACTGGCTGGCTTTTATCTGCCCCGAGGCAAAGGGCGGCTCCGATCCTCAGGTGCCTCGCCTCTCCTGGCTTGGAGGCGAGCACTCCTCCTGCGGGAACTTAGTTCCCTTCGCCTCTCTGCCCTTAGCCTTTGCAGCTCAGGAGAAGCTGGAGGGTTACCGGACCCAGAGGCAACCTCAGCTTCCCCTGACTGGGTGGGGAGTGGAGCACCTGCAGGCAATAAGTCCTCCATCCCATTAGAAGCCAGATCAACCTCAGCCGATGCCTGCACCTGAGGATCCAGCACAGGTGAGTCCCCTTGAGACTCAGGCCCCAGCCCTGGCTCTGCTGGTTCTGGAGGCAGTGAATCCTGTGCAGGCTGGGATCCCTCAGGTTCAGCGTCTGAGTCTGACTCCCAGGTCATCACAGCAAGAAGAGCTTCAGGTGGGATCCGTTTTGAATTGTCAGAGGTGTCTGGTTCAACAAGAAAAAGGACAGTTATGCCAAACAAAGCTCAACCAATATGAAACCTAAATACTTAATTAGGTGGGATTGGGCTGTGTGTTATAATATTAGCATTTCAGAAAAGCTCTTTCTTTCGACGAAAAATCCCTTAAATGTCAGCTGAATCCCACCGCTCTGAGCAATACATACAGCTTTATAGAAGAATTTGGCATCATGGGGACGTGTGGTGCCTCTCATAAAAGCACATTATTTTTCTACTGCTTGGGAATTTGACAAAGCTGCTGCAGCAGCAGCTACCGGCCAAGATATCATTAAGAGATTTCCTGTCACATTAAATTAATTAGATATTTTCGACTCGGGGTTCCAATGAGCTTGTATAAATCCAAGAAATAATAGATTTTAATTTTTTATTAAGCCCCTAAACACTAGTTCTGAGAGAGATTTTAAGCAAATATAATACTAAACATAGATTTATTTATGCTTCGTTTGTCAATTTGCAGACAAATTGCCTGAACTGGGCCCTATTTAGTCCATTAAATCCATTGAATGGACTCTTATCAGGAGACCCCAGCTGGTATTCCATCCACCTCATGACACTGGAGAAATGCCTTGGTGTCACCAGGAGACTCCAGGAGTGACCTGAGCTTCTGCCTGCTTTCTGTTGGGTAATACTGCCACCACTTCAGTTTACTGTAGGGATCAGGTGACACAGGGGACCAATAGGGTTCCCCCTGGTTGTAGGGCAACCTGACCCTACCATTAGGCTGAGTGAGGCATGTGCCACAGATTGCGGCTGCTATGTGGTGGCAATGTGTTGGAGGACAGAGCAGCCTTTTCCCACATGGCCTGCAATACACCTTTTGAGTTAGCCTGCTTTCCCCAGGCATGGTACAGTACAATGGAGGTTGCTACCCTATCACCAGTGCCAGTTCAGTCAGTTTCTATGTGTGGCAGTGGCAGTGGCATGGGGAGGCAGGTACAAAATTCTGAGGGGGGCACAACCGTTCTGGTACTTCCAGGTTGCTGTGGGACGCAACTTGAAAAGACATAACCTGAAGCAGACGCAACATGAGGTGTGACTGTAAAGGGAAGCAGTAAAGCAGTTTAGTATAAGTATTGTACAGTGGTACCTCGGGTTAAGAACTTAATTCGTTCCGGAGGTCCGTTCTTAACCTGAAACTGTTCTTAACCTGAGGTACCACTTTAGCTAATGGGGCCTCCTGCTGCCGCTGCCCGATTTCTGTTCTCATCCTGAAGCAAAGTTCTTAACTCGAGGTACTATTTCTGGGTTAGCAGAGTCTGTAACCTGAAGCGTCTGTAACCTGAAGTGTCTGTAACCCGAGGTACCACTGTATCCGCTTGCAGGCAGACTCAATGTCTCCGTATCTCAGTGTCTCTCTGTGTGTGGTGGAGCCTGTGCTCCGTGAAGCCTGTGCTCAATGGAAACTCTGTGTATGCTCTGAAGCTAGTTTAATCTTCTGTTCACTATTCTGTTATTTGCAAACAAGTTTGTTTGAACTCAGTAAAGCTTTTATTCTTTTACTGAAGAAGACTCTGCGTTATTAATTTACGCTGCGCGCCACTCTCTGTGTGTTCTGTTGATTTAAATAAAAGAACTGGAAGAAGCTCTCTGTGTTTCTGATTTCTCTAGGCAGTTAGCCTGTAAGTTGTGACAGCCACTGATGTGTGGTGTTGGGAGCAGCACAACTCTTCCCCTCAGCTAAGCAGCAAATGCCTTGGGTTGGTCCATAGTCTAAACAACTCATCACTCGAGCCAGATAGAGCCACTCTTGGAACGTCTATGAATTTTAATTGGTCCCCTCTAAATAAGTGGCATTCCATCTATGTTTTACTCAGAGGAGACACATCAAAATGTCAGTGGGGCTACTCTGAGTAACACTTAGTAGGAGAGCACCCAGTGCCTTGTAAATCTGGCATAGGAAGACAACTGCTACAGCGATACAAGGGTGAAAGGTAGGTGGGAAGAGTTCCAAAAGAGAAAAGCAACAGACCACAGCTAATATCTACTGGTGGTAGTGCTCTGACTTTGAATAACTGGAGACATTACTATCTTTTGATCTTGTAGCATTTCAGAGATGGATTAACATTATTCAGATTGTGTGTGTGTGTGTTTTTTTCCCCTTAGGCAGACTATATGGTAATTCTTTTCAGCAGGAAAACTGGCAATTTCTTAGGAATAATCCTTCATATGCAAAAAAGAGGAAAAAAGAAAGGATGAAAAGCCATCACTGTAATGTTTCATCTTTTCAGCTTAGCTGGCATTCTGATAACTCTTACAGTGCTGTAAAAATAATATGACTACGGTGGGTGGAATAGTGTACACCAGGTAGTAAACACTGTTAAATGCAAGGGTCCATTTTCTCTTTCTGAAAACTTTATAGAAATAGAACAACGCAAAACAAACAAACAAACAAAAATTGCATTTGATATCGGTACAGAAGACATGCTGCTCACTGGTATATTTAAGTCAGGTTTTCACCTGAATCTCTCAAACCAGTTAAGGGAGAGAGAGCTGTTCTTTTTAACCTGGCCAAAATATTTTGCCATTTCCAGAAACCTCTGTCCCCATTACTGCCTTCCATGCACTAGCGGGGGAATATTTGTGAATTTTTATATAATAAAACCATCAAGAACTGCATTGCAACATTCAGAGGGGCGTGAAACTCAGTGGATAGTTTGCTGGAATATCTGTATTGTTTGCATTTTTTAAATCTCCAATTCCTTGGTCCTGCACAAGTAATTTTGTTCATGACCATAATATCCCCCCACACACACACGCTTAGCCACATCAGTCCGTTTTTGGAAGAGTGCTGCTCCTCCGAGTATTTGGTACCATCGTTCCAAAGGCAACCCATTCATTTACGAAAGAGAAACTGACAGGATTGATTCCGAACTTGGGGAGAAGGTTTTCAAGAAGGGAAGAAAGAGTTATGCACTATGTATGGTGGGTCTGAAATGAGCTTCTGCGATGGCATTAAGTTATATAACGGTGGTTGTCAAAAACAATAAAAAGGCTGCATAAATAAATGCCAATGGATTCTTATTTCAAGGGTGTTTTCATCCAGAAAACCTGAGCACATATGTCCATACATACACATGCACACACGCATCAAGACGCTCTCTGACCCTACATGTTCTGACAGCTGAGCATCAAACCCAGTGAGTCTCAGTTCAGCTTCTGGCAAATGATTCACAAGGAAATACATTAAAGTCAATGATCCATTTTTTAAAGACAGGGCTTCTTAGAAGGAAGACAGTCAGAAGAAGAAGAAGAAGAAGAAGAAGAAGAAGAAGAAGAAGAAGAAGAAGAAGAGTTTGGATTTGATATCCCGCTTTATCACTACCCAAAGGAGTCACAAAGCGGCTAACAATCTCCTTTACCTTCCTCCCCCACAACAAACACTCTGTGAGGTGAGTGGGGCTGAGAGACTTCAGAGAAGTGTGACTAGCCCAAGGTCACCCAGCAGCTGCATGTGGAGGAGCGGAGACACGAACCCGGTTCACCAGATTACGAGTCTACTGCTCTTAACCACTACATCACAATGGCCAATTTTTTACAGTTGTGGCTCTTTCTTTCTTTCTTTCTTTCTTTCTTTCTTTCTTTCTTTCTTTCTTTCTTTCCTTTCTAAAAAACCCAGAAGCTTTTCTTCTGGGAATTATAGTGGTAGAACCACCTAAACAGTATAGAAATTTATTCATGTATGCAACTACAGCGACAAGAATGTTATTTGCCCAAGAATGGAAATCAGCAACAGTAGATATGAAGAACGTCTGTCTGTTGCAATTCTGTAGCAAAATGGCCACCTGCTTTCTTTCATCAGGAACTTGGGGGAAATGAGTTCCCTTAATACCAACTCATTTCCCCCAAGTTCCTGCTGAAAGAAAGCACTGCTGGTACACATTTCATACCCATCATACAGGTGGCCATTTTGCTACAGAATTGCAACAGACAGACGTTCTTCATATCTACCGTTGTTGATTCTGGCAGCAGAGAAGGAAAATTCCGGGATTATTGGCCTAATCCTATAGAGAGAAAGAGGCTGAAAAACACTAGAGTCAGAATTTAGATTCTAGGACGCGCATGTAAACTGCTGAAGCTGCCTAAGGCAGGATCTCCCCCATGCAGCTGTGTGGCATGGTTTCAAGTATGTGTGTGTGTGGCAGGGGGGCCGCTGATCAGTAACGATTGCTGACAACCCCACTCTTCTCAATGCTGCCGCAGACAAAAGCATTTCCCCTTCAGCTTGCGTTCGGTTCAGTTCAAGGTTCTCTTGTTATTATAGCTATTAAATTACCAAGATTCTCCCGCAGAAGCCCTTCCCCTACGATGTCTGTTTAGGGATTTGGGGGAGAAAACATGTGTGCGATGTTTTATGGCTGTAATAAACTGGAAATCTTGCAATGAACAAGAATGTTTCCATAGGTGGCGAAAGTGCAAGGACTCGGTATAAATAATGAAACATCACGAGTGATTTCCTCCATTTGTTGGGTGGGTGAATTGTCATTTCACATCTGCCAAGCACTCCCTCCCACTCAAAAGGAGGTGGAGCTATACGAATGCATAATGCTTACAAAATCCTTGCTTTTTCTGCTCCATATGTTGCTTTGGAGAAATGTACTAATGTGAGATTGTTGGTTGTTGTTGTTGTTGTTGTTGTTGTTGTTGTTGTTGTTGTTTATACCCCGCCCATCTGGCTGGGTTTCTCCAGTCACTCTGGATGGCTAACAACAGATATAAAAAGCATAGTAAAGTATTAAACAATATATATATATATAAAGCATAAAAGGTAAAGGTAAAGGACCCCTGACAGTTAAGTCCAGTCACAGACAACTCTGGGGTTGCGGCGCTCATCTCGCTTTACTGGCCGAGGGAGCCGGCGTTTGTCCGCAGACAGTTTTTCCAGGTCATGTGGCCAGCATGACTAAGCCGCTTCTGGCGAAACCAGAGCAGCGCACGGAAACGCTGTTTACCTTCCCACCGGAGTGGTACCTATTTATCTACTTGCACTTCGAAGTGCTTTCGAACTGCTAGGTTGGCAGGAGCAGGGACCAAGCAACGGGAGCTCACCCCGTCACAGGGATTCGAACCGCTGACCTTCTGATTGGCAAACCCTAGGCTCTGTGGTTTAGCCCACAGCGCCACCCGCGTCCCTCACAATCTTAGTATGACTAGCTAAAATGATATGATCATTTGCCAATTGTGTCTGTCAGGCATGGTTCGTAGAAAGAAACCCAATAATCTTAAAATGAAAATGTTTTTTTTTATATAAATACAAATATTAATGTCACCAAAGAATCTCGCAGCACACTGAAGATGAACAATTTTACTATGGCACAAGCTTTCATGGACTGAAGCATTTCATCAGATGCATTTAATGAAGTGGACTCCAGCTCATGCCGTAAGAAATGTGAATGTCTGTAAGATGCTTCAGAGCACAAAAAATACACCTATTTCATAGATTATTTGTGAAGGGTAGACAGATAGATTTCTAAATTCCTTCTATGGTTCAAAAATTCTTAATTTCCCTTTTCTTTCTTGATGTAAAAAAAAATTAATCTGACTACAAATCTAACTTGAACGGCCACCATAACAGATCACTACAATTCATTTTTTACTGGCATTCTGCATTAGGGTGACATCTTCATTGAGCTGTCAGTAAGCATGACTTTTCCTTCCCTCACCCCCACCCACCCCAGGACAACTGATTCAAAACTCATCGATGTATATTGTTAAATTAATTTGTTCCATCCCATTTGCATTATCTTGCAGCTTCTCTCTGGAGAAAGTAATTTAGCTTCCTATTGCCTAATGATCTCATTCTGCCATGTCCCATGAGCTCCCTGCAATATCTTTTTAAGTAATTCTGTATCCTCGACTATTTTGACCATGGGTTATAAATATGATGAAAAATACTAGGACTAGGTTGAGGTATCTGCTATGTGTCGCTGGAACGTGCCGGGACTGATGATTTATGGACGTTCCAGAGCTGCGCAACACCAGGAAGATGCCCGGAGAGGTTTGTCTCATCCCGGAGGCTGCATGGACCCCAGGGGCATATCCCAATACACCTGCTCCTCCATTATTCCCCTCCAAAGGCAGAAAAGAACAATGATTGGATAGAAGCAGTGCTTTTTTAAAAAAATGGAAAAATGTGCTGGTATTCACCATGAAGCTGTTAGAGTAAGTGCCACACTTTTAACATTTGGGGATTAAAAGTTCTGGTACTGCAGACCCTTCAGTACCCCCATAAAAAGCACTGGATAGAAGATATGTAAAAACTCGTAACACATAAACAAGTTGCATATATACGTAGACAAAGTCAACAATATTTGGAAATGATTTGTATAAACACTGTATTAGGTAAAGTTTAGGATAAGTATAATGGCAATCTTGAAATTTTATAAGTTTCCTTTTTCCCTTCCTTTTTCCTTCTTTTGTCTTATCATTCTTTTTAAAATAAAAAATATGAAAAAAGAAAAAGAACTATATACTGGTATTCTGCTTCAAATTTTGCCATGTTACTCTCACAATTTTCCAGGTTAAGAGGACTGCAAACATTTTTTTTCCTGGAATCAGGTAACACAGAAATAAGCACTAAGCATGCACATGTGGCCCATTAGTTTTCCAGGAGTAGCTTTTACATCATGTGAAAAAAACTCAAATCTAAGTAAGGTTGCCATATGTGCGGAATTTCCCAGACATTGACAAGATTCTCTTGCTGGGCAGAGATTGCTGGAAAGTCCAGGGAAATCCGGATGTACAACATCCCATGTCAGAAGTGTAGATTTTGGTGAAAAAACAACTTTTGTGTCCAGATTTTCACTTTTTATATATGGCAACCCTAATACAGTGGATGCTCGGGTTGCAAACGTGATCCGTGTGGGAGGCACGTTTCGCAACCCACAGTGTTCGCAACCCGCAGCGCCGCATCTGCACATGCGCGGGTCATGATTTTGCGCTTCTGCGCATGCGCGAGCACCGAAACCCAGAAGTAACCCATTCCAGTACTTCTGGGTTCGGCGCATCCGTAACCCGAAAACGTGCAACCCGCAGCGAGCGCAACCCGAGGTATGACTGCATAAGGCAGAAGTTAACCTTTAGGGAAACGTCGGGGAATTGTGTATCTTGGAAGCAGCAATCCCACCCCATTTAGCTCCCAAACTCTGCTACTTATGGCTGGGCACTAGTTATGTATGTCCTGCACTCCTCCCACCCACCCACCCCCATCCCAATATGGAGCAGTGTGAATAGATGGCAAGAAGCCTCGCTCATACCCTGTACTTTGCAGTTGCCAATATGCCACCAACAGAAAGCTAGCGGTCAATAGAAATTGCTTCTTTTCTCACCAAAGTACCCGGCTGGGTAATAAAGGCATCTGAGTGCTGTCAGATTATACAGCATGAATTTATTACAATGTGGGATTGTTTCTAGCACCTGAAGTGCAAACATGATAAGTAAAAATGGACATCATCAAGCTGTGGCATGAAATTGATTTTTCAAGGCTTACCATTTCCATACATAAAACAGCACTCATGTTTCGCACCAAAGCGTCTCACCTTGGTAACTACGCAGCTTGAGATTGATTCACTTTGCAGCTTGAAAGGACAAATCTTAATTTAGAGTCGTCAAATGAGAGTCTCTTTCTCTGACAAATGGAGAGCAAGCTACCACTGAGCAATTCGCCCCCCTCTTCCAATGAAGCTCATGCGCACACACCCATCTCCACACGACATAGCCGGAAGCATGATCCAGCAGAAGTGTATCAAGCATGGTGTTCAGGGTCCAATTTCCATTAAAGTTTTCTCGTATGGTGCACCCCGTTCTGAATTTGGCATCAACTTCTTGAACGGAACGGGTTGCCACCATTAAAAGAGCTTTGCCCATGTAACTATTTTCCTTCTCTCTACTGGTGGAGGAGGGTGGTGTGGTGGGTGCGGTCCATCCCGGGTGTCATCCCTGAGGGGGGGTGACATCGCCACACTGCCCTCCCAGGATGCTCGATGCTCGCCGCAGGTGGCATCCTCCCTGGGACGCTGGTCACGGAAGGCACCCCCCTGGGCTGCTCGCCGCTCACTGCGGCCGGCACCCCCCTGGGATGTTCGCCAGTCGCCATGGGCGGCTAGCCCCGCCCCTGGGGGTAGCTAGCCCCGCCCCCGGGTGCACAGCATGTGCGCTGCTCTGGGTGCTGGAGCAGCTAGCTCCGCCTCTGCTTCTTTCGCACATTTTTTCTTTACAACAATCCTGTGAGGCAGGTGAGGCTGAGAGGTTGTAATTGGCTCAAGGTAACAGATGTATAGATGCTGTCTATCTGTGCTGGAGATCAGGCGCAGGGGAAGCTTCCTGAATAGAATGTCCCTATTTTCATCTAAGAATTGTTGGAGGGTACAACTTGCACACAATGGGACTTCTCTGCTCATTTGTACCTAGTTTTGAAATTCAGTATAATGGCAGTGTTCCTATGTCTTCTGGGCCCCTTTAAGGAAAACAAAAACAGTTCTAAGGAGCTTGATTTCCTCTGCTAATGGAGGAATGTCTTTCCCTTCCAAGTTATCTATTCTCGGAATCCGTTGTAGCCCTTCCTTGTCCTTTGGGGATGGCATATGAGTGATAGCCTTGATCTGCAATTAAGAAAGGCAAATTTGCCAGAGCATCAATGGTGAGTGCATTGGGTTCTAGCAGCTGCACGTTGTGTTTAGAGCACTGCTTTCCCATTCCATCACAAGCACCAATAAATGCACCTCTATCATTCCTGAACCATGGCATTGACACTTTTCACCAGGTCGAGATCTCTACGTGCATTCAGCCATAAGGTGGGCATTAGTGCCCCCGGCTGGCACTATCCTGAACCGTGCAAGCACAGCCTTGCCCTTGTGCTTCATTAGTAGCTCCTGTGTGCCCTTGGTTAGAATGGGGTCCCCATTAAATGCATTTAGGTTAATCATCTTCTATGCAAAATAAATGGATCGGGCCAGCATTTCATCAAGAATGGGCTCAGGTATCATTGTAGCTTTCACTTAGCAGTCGGAGGTCAACCACAGGAATTTCTTTCTTTCCCTGCAATCTCGTTCTGAATGTGATAGTGTCCCAAGGTGTCACAGCTGCCTCTTAGGGAGGCAGTTTTTTGCAAATGTTTCCCATGCAAGTTTGCAGCTCATTTTTTCAGTGTCAGAAAGCTGCAGTCCATTGCATAGGTGCATTGTTTCTTTGCCTACTTCATTGAGAAAGAGCAGCTGCCATTTATGCTCTTCCACTAGCCAACAAGCAACAAATGAAAGGTTGGCTTAGTTTTCTGCCACATTGTTGGAAAGGTTTAGTTCAGTGAGGTGTTATTAAATGCTCCATTCGAACTTCTCAGTTGAGGTCTTTTCTTTTCCAACTGGCCTACAGAGCTTCTGGGCACATCCCATACCAGGTACCATGTGACAACCTCAGCACCAGAGAAGGCAGATGCCAAAATACTCAGTGTAACATCCTTTATTTAACAATATAGTTTGGATATTTAGCAACATAGGAAGCTGCCTATGTTCCCTCTGTACCACCCTGCATCTGGTGCTGTTATCTGCTAGGGTTGGGTACCAGATCTGGCCAAAGTGAAGATCCCTACGGCTTAATATGCTTAATGCTGGGTATAGCAGGACAGAAGAGAATAACAAAAGCAGAAGTTAGAGCCAGGGCACTTTATTAAATTTAAGTCTCTTCTCTTCTGTGGCTTGGGCATATTATTAAGATTTGTAATGGCAGATTGTAGGTGATAGAAAATGAGAACTCTGTGAGTCATCAGTGTCCACACATTCCTGTGATCCTAATCTGCAAGGGTTTTAGTTCACGACTGGACCTAATGGTCAGGGGTCCCTTTACCTTTATATAAAACATTACAAGAAAGTGCATATTCTAATTTGAAAAAGAGCTTGCTCAATAGTCTCTTGATGCACTTAGCTGTATTCAAGTTTCAATGGTTTTCTGGATTCTTTACACTGCAATGCTGTGCATATCTACTCATCGTTAAGTCCCATTGAGTTAAACAGGGTTTAGGACTAAGTAAATATGTGTATTGCCACCATTGACTCTTCAAATGAGGTATGGGGAAAGTTCTGACTACATTTGCTGCAATTCCTATAAAATCACAAGTGCATTTTTATAGGTGTTACAGGAGTATTTCCATTTTCGTTTTTAATATTTTAAAAGAAGCTGGAAAGTTACCTGGGATCCTATAAAAAAAATCTGCCTACAGGCATCAAAGGCACTGGGGGAAATTATTAGCATTTCTATTCATGGCACTTGGTGTCAGTTTAATCACAAGGGAGAAATAGTTTGCACAAAGAAATCATCCTCTTCTATAGGCATAGGTCTGTTCTTGGACGTGTGCACCATGACCTGTTCCCCAAGACTAAACTAAATATAATTAGAACCTGGAGATTAATATGCGGTTGAAGATACTATTAACATAATAAAAAAGGAATAAGGGAGTGAGGCTTGTTTTGTCAGCAAGGGGGTTGGATGGGGGTGGGAAAAAAGATTGGTACCAGAGACATTATTCAAATTTAGCATTCACCATGCAGATATAACTAGCAGCCACAGCCAGTGGCAATACTACAGTGTGCCAATGGGTGTTAATTAAATTTGAGAGGAAAGAGAAAAATAACTCAGCGACACGGGTTGTGATTTCTGCAAAGGGGGCTGCATAAACCCAGACATCTAGGACTCCCTCCCTCCCTTTTTAGTTCTTTACATTCCAAAAGGGACCACTGTTCTTTTGCAAAACAGTGTTTTTCATCGCTAAGAGCTCTCTGAGGGATGCCTTGCAAGGTAGTGGGGGTTCTGTGTCTGTGTGTGCATCTTTAAATGTTAAAAGGGGTATGGTCCTATTGTTTCAAACAGGCCTCTAAAATGCTATCTGTGACAGTTCCAAACAGTTTTATGCTTCAACGCAACTTTTTCAATGAGCCAAGGTCAAGATTTTTCCCTACATTCTGTTGCTAACAAGAGAAGCAGAAAATGCCAGTCTAATTTCATAGCATAAACCACCCTATCCTAGCATAAAAGGTAAAGGGACCCCTGACCATTAGGTCCAGTCGTGACCGACTCTGGGGTTGTGGTGCTCATCTCGCATTATTGGCCGAGGGAGCTGGCGTACAGCTTCCAGGTCATGTGGCCAGCATGACTAAGCCGCTTCTGGAGAACCAGAGCAGTGCACGGAAACGCCGTTTACCTCCCTGCTGCAGCGGTACCTATTTATCTACTTGTACTTTGACTCTGTGGTTTAACCCACAGCGCCACCCGCGTCCCACTATCCTAGCATACCCTCCAACATTTCTCCGATGAAAATGAGATGTCCTATTCCATAATGATGATGATGATGTGGATATTTATACCCTATCCATCTGACTGGGTTCCCCCAGCCACTCTGGGTAGATTCCAACATATATCAAAAACTTAATAAAACATTAAACATTAAAAAAAAACTTCCCTATGCAGGGCTGCCTTCAAATGTCTTCTAAAGGTTGTATAGTTGCTTATCTCCCTGGCTCTGGTGCTCACATAACTTCATCCCCTCCAACATTTCTCTGATGAAAATAGGGCAGTCCTAAGGAAACCGGAATGGCTTCTGCAAATCTGGGACTGTCCCTGAAAAATAGGAACACTTGGAGGGTCTGTGCTAGTGCAATTGTTGGTGAGTTGCTTTTCCCTGCAGCCTTGAGATGCATTAGCTATATCCAGTGCATTTTTCCCGGGGGTACTCAAGGATACGCATTACCGACACCTTTTTTTCTAGAAGAAAAGCAGTGGCTATACCTGTTTTTCATGACGCTAGACTTAAGAAGCAACAAGAACATACCACATGGAACAATCCTATCAGTAGCAGCGCCAGTGGTGGCAGTGATCCTAAGAGCTTCTCTCACAATACGGGTGTCACTGCTTATCTGGACGGGGCTGCAATGGGCAGGGCAGTTGTGAGTCCATATGGCTGAACCAGCAGGAGCACTGCTGCTGCATCTGTGCAGCTCCTGCCTTGCCACTGCCCAACCCAATCCCCATCCAAACAAGCAGCCACACTGATGTTGCGGGAGGGTAGCTCCCCACCACTGCGCAGGCCACTGCAGAATCCTATAAAATGCAAAACAGCATATAAACCCAGCAGGCAGAAAAGCAGATCAATAAATCAGACCGTTAAGGCCTGTCTAAATCAAACCGTCTTTACCCAACGTCAGCTGACCACCGGGGAGTGGGCTAAATGGGACCCCCGTGAGTTCTAGAAATGAATTGTGTGCTGTATGAAGTAATAGCGTCTTTTGTCAGGTCTGAATCCACTGGCAATTTCACTGAGAGGCTCCATGTTCGAATATATATGGGAGAGGAAAACGGCCATTTTACAACTAGGGATAGATAAATCTGTCAGTTCTGCTTTCTCTCGTTCTCATTTTTCCAGGCTTAAGCTGCGTTTGCTGCACTCCTGCATTAATTTAGGAGATATATTTTTACGCCCTCACAAAGATTCATCAGCATTTTATCGCACAATTCTCCCGATATGCACATTTTTGTATGGAATATTTGCCTAACGCAGAGACACATTTCCCCCAAGCAATTTTCTCTAATATAATGCATGTTTTCACTGATACATGCTTTTTTATGCTGACTTTTCCCTGACACGCACATTTGTGGCTGCTGGAGAACCGCATTACAAAAATTCAGAAAAGTGTGAAGTTCGAAGGATAGTTGCTGCGTTTATGTTTGTGTATCATTTGGGGAAGCGCAAATAAGGTTGGCCAACATGAACATGCAAACTGAATCCAATTTATGCTTCATCCCTATTTTAAATGGAGTCCTAACTCTTAACATGCTTAGACATTGGATGGCTTTAAAAAGAGGGTTAGACAAATTCATGGAGCATAAATCTCTTGATCTCTAGAGGCATAGAGGGGGGGAGAACAGGGGGGTCCGTGTTGCCAGGTGCACATTTTTGAGGAGTCTCAACCAGGCAACCCCACAACAGGCATGGAGCAATGGCAGCTGTGGCGCAGCGGCAGGTGGATTGGTCTTGTGAGCAGGTGGGTGGAGGCAGCAGGTGGAGGCACCTGTTGGAGGTGGGCTCCATTCACCCTCTGTGTGGGCTCCACTCCCCCCCCCCACCAGTGCACATCCCCACCCCAGCTGCCCAGTCTACCAGGGGTTACAACACTTGCCTCGGGCACTGGCAACCCAAGCTATGCCACTGTGCTCTGCTTCCATGGTTGGAGGCAGGGTGCTTCTGAATACCAGTCGCTTGGAACCACAGGGGGGAGAAGGATCTAGTGCTCGATTCTCTCTTGCTGGTTTCCCATGGGCATCTCGTTGGCCACTGTGCAAACGGTACACACTGAAACCTTCCTACATATCTGGAAAGCACAGCTAACCCTGTCTTCAGCTGCAATGCACCCTCCATTCTGAGAGAGAGAGAGAGAGAGAGAGAGAGAGAGAGAGAGAGAGAGAATCAAACATTCCAGGAAGACTCGTATTGCACTTGAGTTCAAATGAGATGTTACACTGAGAGGATAACAACATGGTATTAGCTGCAAGAAGCAAATAGAGAAACTGCTTTGTATTTCAGTGATTAATCCCAGTTTGCAGGGTAATGTACACATACAATAAAGCTACAGGAGCAGATCACACACAAAGCCCATCCGCATCGCTGCAGAGAATAGGCTCCCGTATAAACCATCTGAAGAGCCATCTCCAAGTCCCCCCTCGAGACCCCGAGCTTCCAAATAAATTGGACACTGCGCTATATCCTTTCCTTAGGAGAGCACAATAAATTAAGAAACAAACAAACCAAGATGGGAGCCAGTGCACAAAAGAAAACAAAATCAAGAGGAAGGTGGATGGAGAGAAATAATAATAATAATAATAATAATAATAATAATAATAATAATAATAATAATAATGGCTTCTGCCTTTGAAGATTCTCCTCCAGCTTCAGCCATTTTGCAGAACTTTATTAAAACAGCAATTCTGCAGAGTTGAGAGAGAGGCATTTTCTCCCTTCCTTCTATTCCCCCTCCACCCCTATTCCAAAGTATAAATAGAAGAGGCTTTTGCTCCCAGGAGGGAGCTTCTTAATTCCACTCCAATATTCCTTTATCCATCAACTGTTTCGGAAGGATAAGAGCCCAATGACGCTCTTTGATGGCTCCACTAAATGTCTAGGGAATGGATCGGTCAGAAAACAACCAGAGTCATAAACAAACCAACACCATTACTAAAGACCCTCCAGCTCTGCGGTGTGAAGGCAACAAGTTTCTCTTTTGTCAGGCAGATAATGGGGCTGCACATCAAAAACTATTCCATTAGGCCATTTGCTTTTTTATTTGTTTTGTCAACAGTTCTGTGCTGCTGAGAGGGGAGGAGGGAGGGGAGGCAGTCTCAACAGGAAGCTCATTGTCTATGGCAGGGGGGACAACCATTTTTCGACTGAGGGTCACCTTTCCTCAGGGATTCATCTATTGGGAGCTGCCGGCCTACAATGGTTGAGGCTGAAGCAGGTGGGGCCATATCAAAATGTTGGCGAGCCACCCCTTTTCTTTCTCTCTGCTATGCCCTTTCCCCCACACTTTCTGCTGCCCTCTGCTCTCCATTAGGATTTCAAGGTAGAGACAGACTGCTCTTAGCAAATGACTGCTTGCAGAGGGCTTCTGGAATTACGTATGCCAAAGGCCACATAAAATTAGGCCGAAGACTGCAGGTGGCCCTTATACCACAGGGAGCCCACCCATGGCCAATAGCAGGGATGAGAACTTCATTGACATCTGGATGACCACACTTCCCAGTATCCCTGACCATTGGCAGCACTAGTTGAAATTAATGGAGAAGAGCATCAGGTTCTCCATCCCTCGTCTGTAAGAATGAAGCTACTGGACTGGAAGAAACTTGCTGCTTCTCTCCATCTTCCTCCAGGAACCAGATATCTCTGCATCTGTCATACATTCCAACATTTAGCCAATGAAAATAGAGACATCCTATTCAATAATAATAATAATAATAATAATAATAACAACAACAACAACTCATCCATCTAACTGGGTTGCCCCATCCACTCTGGGTGACTTCCAACATATATAAAAATATAATAAAACATTAAAAAAAAAATTTAAGCTTCCCTATACAGGGCTAGCTCAGATGTCTTCTAAAGGTTGTACAGTGGTACCTCTGGTTAAGTACTTAATTCGTTCCGGAGGTCCATTCTTAACCTGAAAATGTTCTTAACCTGAAGCACCATTTTAGCTAATGGGGCCTCCCACTGCCGCTGCGCCACCAGAGCACAATTTCTGTTCTTATCCTGAAGCAAAGTTCTTAACCTGAAGCATTATTTCTGGGTTAGCGGAGTTCTTAACCCGAAGCGTATGTAACCTGAGGTACCACTGTATAGTTACTTATCTCCTTGGCTTGGGGGTAGGATAACTCCATAGACACTTGGAAGGTCTGGTGTGGATGTTTGTGTTTATTCTTTGTGGGACATTGTTTTGAAGAGAACGAACTAAAAAGTGAGGACTATCATTTTCTGCCCATGCAATGGGACTTCCACTCTTCATCCTGCACCCCCAGCTGCTCCTGAGGGCTGGAGGAATCCCCCAAAACAGACTGGGTAGCTGGGATGCACAGGGAGAGGAGAGGAAGAAGTCCTGTTGTACAAGCAGATGTCCTTGAGCTAGTGGGATGACTTTGTTGGACACAACCCACAGCTTGGAGGTGGGAAAAACAGAAGTAGAAACAGAAACTCGCTTCAGTCTTTTGCATATCACTAGTGATAAGTACACATGTACAGCATACTGCTCCTGACTGTCATGTGCTCATTTTATTCTGGAGTGGTTTCCCCTACATTTACTGTTTATTAAATAAGACATAAAAGAGGCAAGAGGCAAGCTCGGAGACTCTGAGAGTTTTCCTAAAGGAAAGTGATTTGAATTCTTCCTAAAGAGCCTTATAATCCACAGTCAGCACATTCCCCAGACCCAAGCCTTGTTATTTCACGTTAAATCCTGCTTTCAAGCAAAGCTGCTTAGAAATGCAGTCTGATCATTACAGAAGGCAAAGCACACGAAGAAATGTATGGAAATAGCAAAACTATTTGGGGGCTGAGGGGAGGAGGAAATCTATTCTATATTGTCCGCAGACAACTTTTGCCTTTCAGTTATATCACACCATTTCATTTCAAGACTTCACATACTTCAAATTTGGAGTAATTGCAGGACTATATATTGAAAACAAGCCTTATGAGGAGCGGTTGAAGGAGCTGGGTATGTTTAGCCTGGAAAAGAGGAGAACAAGAGGAGATATGATAGCCATCTTCAAATATCTTCTGCTGCTCTGGAGGGTAGGACTCGAACCAATGGCTTCGAATTACAGTACAAGAAAGGAGATTTCGACTAAACATATGGAAAAACTTTCTGACAGTAAGAGCTGTTCAACAGTGGAACTGTCTCGCTCAGGAGGCTGTGGATTCTCCTTCCATGAAGCAGAGGTTGCATGGCCATCTGTCATGGATGGTTTAGTGGAGATTCCTGTATTGCAGGGGGTTGGACTAGATGACCCTTGGGGTCCCTTCCAACTATGATTCTATGGTTATTTACCATTTGTCCTCTTCTCATGCTGCCATATCTGCTGCACCATCAAGAATGTGCTTTGTGGAGAGTTGCTTCAATGACTGGGATTCCCATTAAGCCTTGTTATGGAATTTGGAGGTGAGGTAGGTTGTGTCTTTGGGTCTTCTCCAAGCCTGTGGCTTTGCACCTGTAAGCACTAGAAGGAACTGCTGAAGTGATCAAACCAGTCTCTTCGTTGGGTCAATGAAACAGACAAACTGTTTGCAACAGCAAGTACTCAAGGTATGCAGCTGGCCAACTACAGTATAGAGCAAAAGTAGGTAGATTGTGAAAGATGCACAAGAGTATCTGAAATTTGCAATGATCTATCCTCTTTTAGGGACGCGGGTGGCGCTGTGGGTTAAACCACAGAGCCTAGGGCTTGCCGATCAGAAGGTTGGTGGTTTGAATCCCCGCGACGGGGTGAGCTCCCATTGTTCAGTCCCAGCTCCTGCCAACCTAGCAGTTCGAAAGCACATCAAAGTGCAAGTAGATAAACAGGTACCGCTCTGGCGGGAAGGTAAATCGCGCTTCTGTGCACTCTGGTTTCCGTCACGGTGTCCTGTTGCACCAGAAGTGGTTTAGTCATGCTGGCCACATGACCTGGAAAGCTGTCTGTAGACAAACGCCGCCTCCCTCAGCCTAAAGCAAGATAAGCAGTGCACCCCATAGTTGCTTTTGACTGGACTTAACCATCCAGGGGTCCTTTACCTTTTATTTATTTATTTATTTTACCTTAGTTCTGAATTCCAGTTGCTGGAAACCACAGGAGGGGAGAATGCTGCTGATTCCCATAGGCATCTACCGGTAGTTGACCACTGTAAGAACAGGGTCCTGAAGAAGATGGCCACTAGGCCTGAACAAGTAGGCTCCTTTTGTGTTTGTTGCATCATTCAGTGCTGTTGAGCATTAGTCCAAGAGGCAGTACAGTGTAGTGGATAGAGCCCTGTAGAAAGTATTTTTCGTATTTCCAAGGTCCTGTTTTGCTAAATTTGCAAACTTCCATCAAATGCATAACTGGAAAGAGTGGTCATATTTCTTTTTCCAATGTTCCTTCAAACTCACCACGGAAGAACTTTTGTCACCTCAAGTTCTGCTTATAGGCAGGCTTTTAAGTAGAACAATCAACACCATGCACCCATCCTTATATGTCCTTGGTGCTGACCGCACAGTTCAGCTGTGTAAGAAGACTCCTGTATCTGTTGCTGCTTTTGGTGAATGTCTAGAGCAAGCAAAAATTCATCAGGATCGAAGTCACTGACCTAAATGCAGAGTCCTCTATTACTGATTGCTGCAGCTCTCTCCTGCTGTCTCTTCTTTCAGCTGCCCAGGCTACTGCAGGGGAGAAGTCTCTCTGAAATCAATGTGGTGTTGCCTCCCATCAAATCAATACCATACAACTTTAATTTACCATTGCATCCTTCATACTGAGCGAGCCCTGCTCAAAGCAGAATTTAAAGGGATTCACTTTGCCCTCTAAAGAAAAGTGTTTTCACTGTGAAGATTTGAACACAAAATAAAGAAGACGACGGCAAGGAGGAAACTTTTCCGACTGTGTTCAACCTGCAGGTACAGGCTCTGGTTATGCCTGGGGCCTCTGTGACTCAATTTGGATCTGATAAAAAGGTGTGAAGCAGCCGGTTTAGAACAGAAACGCCTCTGTGTGTGTGTGGCACACATACACATATGCATGTCGCTACAATGAAAGGTTAGGGACGCGGGTGGCGCTGTGGGTTAAACCACAGAGCCTAGGGCTTGCTGATCAGAAGGTCGGCAGTTCGAATCCCCGCGACAGGGTGAGCTCCCGTTGCTCGGTCCCTGCTCCTGCCAACCTAGCAGTTCAAAAGCACGTCAAAGTGCAAGTAGATAAATAGGTACCGCTCTGGCGGGGAGGTAAACGGTGTTTCCGTGCGCTGCTCTGGTTCGCCAGAAGCGGCTTAGTCATGCTGGCCACATGACCCGGAAGCTGTACGCCGGCTCCCTCGGCCAATAAAGCGAGATGAGCACCACAACCACAGAGTCGGACACGACTGGACCTAATGGTCAGGGGTCCCTATACCTTTACCTTACAACGAAAGGTTATATTGAAGTGCATGTGTACAGAAGATGGATAGTTTGGATTTGCATGACAAATTTTTGGACTTTTGTTTATTTATGCCCTGCCCCTTTAACCAAAAAGGCAGAAAAGTCATGCAATGATTTGCCAAAACCCTCAGCAATTTTCGAATAATTGGCGGCGGGGGTGGGGGGAGTTGAAGAGCCAGTGGTTCAGGTAGTCCTAGACTCTTATGACTATCCAAGTCCTTTCCAGACCCATTTTGAGTGTTAAACATGTCCAGGGGGGTCAAAATAGGGTTTATTTTACCGGACCCACCAAAGTCTGGATCCTTCACTGGCATCCTTATTCATTTCTAACAGAGTTGAGCAGTTGCTTTTCATTTGCCCATTAGCCACTCATGCCTTATATAAGAGCCCCCACATTGAGCAAAATATTCCTCACGGTCCCTTCCAACTCTACAATTGGATTCTGTGATTCCATGCTTTTTCCCACATTAATTCTCTTCTAAAGTTGCCAGGTTTTCATTTCTTTCTTTTTTTCTGGCAAAAAAAAATGCTGCCCAACAGGCAAAATGTTAGTAATAAAGCTTTTCTCACAGAGCCAGAAAGTATTTCACCTGCCCAATGCTATGTGTCCAGGCAGGTGTTGAAGGCACCTACTGCCAAAAAGAAGGAGTGCAAAGGTAGCCCAATTCCTTCCATGCAGCTACACCTTGAAAAAAACAAAATTCTGCCAAAAGTACATGTTATACAGTCAGAGTAAATTCTGCAGATTAAATGCTTTTGAGTCATTCCTTCATTTGAATAAATTGGCTGATTGGAGAAGTGGCCCTGTCACTGAGTTGGGTATGGAGAGTACTTGAAGCAGGATTCTGTATCATAGGTTAGTTACATACAAGTTAGAACCTCATTATGCTGTCAGTTCAGTGTGCATTACTTGTTATTCTCTGCCCGTCAACAGAAGATGTGAATATGGTGTTATATAGATGTGGGTAAAATTAATAAACGTTAGGATTTGAACTGTGCCAGACAGGGAATTCCTGGGCTGGCTTATGCAAACCAGCCTGTTTGGCAGACTTATGCTGGTTTATGCAAACCAGCAGACCTATTGGCGTTACAAAAAGGTGTTGAAGGGCCATTGAGGAATGTAATCCCTTACCCTAGGGAGTGAGATGTTACCAAGGTGATGGGGTTTGTGTTTGAGGGGACAGGAAATGGGAGGTTTGAAGCAAGGGTTTCTGGGCGGGAGGTGCAGTGAGTTACCAAGCGGCCTCACCTGTGTGGCTGCACCTTGCCTCTCCAGAACAAACTTAGGAAGTTTGTTTAATAGCCCTCCCATATTTGACCACGTAAATAGAAAGAACTGTTGCAGCGATTGGAAAACAGCACACCAAAGATCTTGACTTAGCTACCAATCTTCCTGGGACTTCAAACACTGCCGTTTGACCTCTCCAGAAGAGAAAGATAATGTTACTAACTTTTCAACAAAGCTGTGATTAATTGAGGGATGTAAGGAGTGCGAAAATACTATGAAGAAGGCTTCATGTTGGATTAAGCCACTGATTTTTATTTTTAAAAAAGAAGAATCAAACACACAGTTTCGCTTTGCAGGTTGAGACAGACAAATCCACAGATGGAAGAGCTGCCTTTAATTATTCCACTGAAGAGGCTTTAAGATGTCCTTCTAGTCTTTTTATGAAATCCCCCAAGCGATTCCCTCTCCCTGTCCCCCGTTTGCATCTTAGAAGGTCATTTTAATTCTAAGACAGTAAAGGAAAGACTATAAAACGATTATTTAAAGAATAACCACCAGGAAAATTGAGCTGTATATTGTTATTGCATTGACTAACCAACACTATATTTATTTATTAGATGTGCACCCCACCTTCCCCCTCCCCAGGAGATCAGTACAGTGCACATAGGGTCATTTCATGTTATCATTCCAATTCAGTGGGATTAAGTTTAGAGATGATGACCTGTACAAAGCCACCCAGGAGCTTTATGGCTCAGGAGTAGTATAAACCATTTTTTTCAGCCAAAGTCCAGCCATCCACTACATCACACCTGCTCACAGATGCAGGTGCTCCTTTATATGAGTTTGGTGATACTTTCTCCAGTCCTAGAATAGTGATAGGTTGCCCTGAAATATTTCCCGATGTTATTTTTCTAGTTAAATATTGCAATTTTGGAGGAGAGCAAAAAAGGGAAAGAAATCCTTCAAAATAGTTTTAGTCTGTTGATGTTCATCTTTTATAAATTCTATAAGGTGCCAGTTTTCTTTCTAATTCCAGCTATTCAGTGTCAACCCACACAAAAACACTAATTTGCAAGGGTGTATTATCCAGAGACATGTGGTCCTTTTGCAGCCATTTTATGTCTCATTTATCCTCACAACAACCATGTTCTCTGTTTTTGCTTATTAAAGTTATCAAACTACTTTGTGTGTGCGCACACTTTGCTAAGAGCTGTGAACCTGCATCTGCTCAGAGTATTATTACTTTTTGTACTCCTTGAAAGCTTATGTAAGGCTAAATTTAAGATACTTAAATAGATTTTTTTTCTGGTCCCTTATTTAATGCATTAGGTTTCCGGGGCAAGGGGGTTCTATTTTGGAAAGTGCACCAAGACCCCCAACCACCTTAATTTGGCCTTGGGGTCATGTCACAGACAACAAAAGACAGAGACAGAGAAATTGTAGGCATTGGGGAGGGAAAGAATAGGCAAACATTTTCTCAAGCGGTGCTGAAACGTTGTTGAAACAGGAGGTGCTTTTTTGACACTGCCAAAAACGCTCAGGAAAAATAGTGACTACTTGTGGTTCGGCTCTAGTTGCTGTCAAACCTGTGGCGTCTGAAAATTATCATGTAAGAACTCACTCCATATGTAAGGCAAATAATTAGCAACTTTTAAACTCCACTTACTGAGCCAGTCAGATTTCTTTTAACAATAAGAAATGATTCCCACCTAACTTATCATTACCAGGCACAACTTTTATAATCAAGCTTAACAGGAAGCAGGATGATTAAAATTAAATAGTGAAGCCTCATCAGCATATCTGCATGAATGAATCCTAAGTGCATTTTTTTTCTCTATAAAAAGTATACACTTTTAGCTCTATAATATCTTCCTAGTAAAGCTATTGAGCTTCTATTAATCTGGTCAAAACCCCTGAGATGACTATGGATTATAAAGCCTGCAAACACTATCACAGGATTATTTGTAGCACAAATGTAGGTTTCTGGGACTTCCGACTTCAAAGACTTTGGCACTTTTTTGGAGGAGGAAAAAAACACCAACCTCCACACATTTCTTATCTTCTTTGTTAAGGAAAACCAATACTGTATTACTTCCGAGCTCCAGATTTACTTCAGTAATTCTTTAATTTAAACCTTCTCTGAAAATGCAAGTTTCATTTGCCTGAATTACTCCTCTAATCATTTCTCTATGGACACGTTGTACATGTAAAGATTACCCTACTGGTCTCTACTCTTCTAGAGGGAAACATATATAATTCAGCATATTTTATTGTTGCGGCTGCAGTCATAGGGTCACACCTGAATCCCACATTTCCCCCCAAAAGCACATCCATCTCCAGGGAAACCCAGTGGCTGAGGCTTGGGCCTCGCTTAGAGAACTTTCTGGAACTTTCTGGAACCTCAGAAAGGAGTATACATCATATCTTAAAAGCACATTCAAAACACACGCACAGGTACCAATTCTGAGCACTGAAGTTACACCCTCATCCCGTTTCATGTCACTTTTAATTTGTATGCCCCCGTTCTATATTACAATATACAAGGCCGTTTACAAGCTGAAGAAACAACAAAATAGACAGCAAAGATCACACATGTAATAACTGTTGGAATATTCTAGAAGAAACTTGACAATGGTCTTGGAACAAGTTGCTAGGCAACAGAAAATTTACCCAGCAACAGGTGCCTTTATTAGGGCATGTGATCAACTAAGTTTGGGTCAGTCTACCGGTAAATGAGCATGTGAATGAGTCAGCATTAGGCCTCTGGCTGGATTGCTAAAAAAGAAAATGATTATGTTGCTTTGTTTGTTTGTTTGCTTGCTTCCTTGTTTGTCAATGGCCAGTGTAAAGTTTTGTAAATAATAAAGTTTCTGAGAAACAGAACAAAATAGTGTTTATTCCTATAATGGGAATTTCACTAAGAGCTGGAATGCTGCTGATGCTGCTGTAAAAAAGTAAAAGATGCAGGAATACTTTTCTGTAAAAGGAACTCTGCTGCAGAAACCAACAATAACAATCTGATCCAATATCAAAAAGTCACAACAACTTTTAAGTAAGCAACTTATATCAAATGAAGCAATATTCAATCGTCCATTAGAGTATAATAGCAAACAGTAAAATTAATTATCAGCAAATAATAATTAAACAGTTTACACTTATCAGTTGCAATATAGGATTACTATAATCAGTATAAAAAATAACGGCAAGTCAAAATGCACAAAATACCACAAAACATACAGAACCATGCAAAAGGATCAAATTGAGAAACAAGGACAAACAACATCACTTCTTCCTGCCCCCTTAAAACAATTCTGGAAGAGTCTGAGTATTTGATGTACTGTACTTGATTCTTGTGTTCACGTGCAGTTTCGATACACTTTGGGTATCCCACCGTGAGCAGAAACATTTCGACATTCCCCTCATGAACCTTTGTTTGCCTCTAGCTATTTGTCACTGAAAAGTTTATTGCATGTTTTATGTATTTTATTCTTTGTTTTGTTAAACCTATTGATGTCCTATGGCATCTCCCCCCTTCCCTCACCTTTCTTCTGCCGTTCATCAAAGTGCTGACCTTTACATTCTGACTCTCTCGGATGGATTTCACTTGTTTTTGCTGAGATGCCACCGGAAATTTTGAATCTGAATTATATCTTCAGCCGCATTCCTCAGGAAGAAAAGATCGGGAGGGCCAGCTCAACCATTTGCATATTTATGAGTCCGATAAGAATCTGCTTCATTAGTGACTTGGAGGGAGGGGGGGAAGAACAGACTAAGGAAATTATTCATTGACCTTATTTACTATAGGAAACATGTTCTACCTCTGCACCTCAATTTTCATCAACGTTAAGGATGTTCCCTGGTGCAGAACAAAATATTGAAGGTAATATGTAGTCCAGAATGCAGACCTGAGAAGTCAAACACAGAAGCATGAGCATCTCAGCAGGGTGGTCTATTTAAATCTTGCTAAAGAGACCATTGATACACTATGCTGAAGACTCAATGCCAAGACATTTTTTGAAAGATTTGACTATTAAGAAAGTATTGGATTTGGGGGAAATTGCTCTCTGCCCAAGTGGTCTTGTGTCAGGCTTTGGGGAATCAGCTTCCTCCTTCGTGGCAATAAAAAGCAGATCAACGAAAGGAAATTCTTACCAGTTAATTTCTTTAATAAACACAGTGAGGGACAAAATAAAGCGTCTCCCTAGAATGGCGGTGCTCCCAATTAAGGGACACTCCCCCCCATCCCTATTAATCTATGTCACTTCTACGTCTTGTAATCTGAGCTTGTACCCTCTGCGCTTTCTGTTCTAACACTCTCTGAGCTCTCCGTGTCTTTGGGGATGGGGGTTGAATGCTGTCCAGAGACTGTGAATCTGTTAACTCTCTTTCTTCTAATGTTTCTTCTGCTAGCTGTTCCCCATCCAGCATTTCCCAGCTTCTGCCTTCTGAACTATGCCCCTCTGCAAACCACTGTTCTAAATCTATGCTATCATCCTGCTCCTGGGAAGATTCAGGATTGGGGGTGGGGGGTGGTCTTCAACATTCCTCCTCAGTGCAGTCTCCCTCAGCACAGTCCCTGACATCTTGTGCCAATACACAAGGGACGGGGAGCCTAATGCTTCCAAGTGTTGGACTACAACTCCCTTCAAAGTCATTCAGCATGGCCAGTGGTCAGGGCTGATAGGAGTTGTTGTCTAACATAAACAGAAATGCAATGTCCAGATCAAGGGAAGTAACAGCACCACTCTATTCTGCCTTGGTCAGACCACACCTGGAATACTCTGTCCAGTTTTGAGTACCACAATTTAAGAAGGCTGTTGACAAGCCAGATGCCAACCAAGATGATCAAGGGTCTGGAAACCAAGCCTTATGAGGAACAGCTGAAGGAGCCGGGTATGTTTAGCCTGGAAAAGAGGAGACTGAAAGGAGATATGATAACCACCTTCAAATATCTCAAGGGCTGTCGCATGGAAGAGGGAACAAGATTGTTTTCTCCTGCTCTGGAGGGTAGGACTCACACTTCATGCCACTGAGGCCACTTGATCCTCAGGCAACAGTCATGGATCCAGAAGTACCCCCACTGTAGAACTCTTCGTGGTTGTCAACCTTTGTGGACATCATATGTGCTGCTGCTCAATGGATAATGAATGTATGAAGATCTTTGCAGTACACAGTTCACTCTGAGTAGCCTCTCTGGCATCAACCATCACTCTCCTACAGCTTTCCCATTCATTTTGATGGGTCATGTGGAACAGCAGCACTGAAAGGATAGAGTCCGTGGAGATTTCACTAGATTTGGGACTGTTGACTAGAGCGCTCAGTAATGGACACATGGGAGACACAATTGTGTGTTGCCTCTGCTGAACTCTCAGATAGATGATGAACTCTAGATAATTAATCATTACATTTCTCTATAGGCATAATTACCTTCATGCTCTCACTTTCCCCTCCCTCCCCATCACTTCTGCATAAACACAAATAATTCTTATGCATGTGTTTAAAGACCAATTAGCATCCCAAGGATGCTACGGCGAAAGGCAAAATAAATATGTTTACCCTAATTAAAATAAACAAACCAAACCAAATGGGGAGATGGACGGAAGCTTATTTGGCTAGATCCAGGATGGGTTTCTGGTACTTTGAAAACTCCAGTGGATTAGTGCTCTGAGCCTGGCACAAAAGCTGTTGACTGTGTGAATGAGCACTGGCCCCATGGGTCTGAAAGCAGTAAATAATTGAAAACAGGGGACATAAATCAGAAAATAATATTACGTGTGACAGACAGAAGGATGAAAGCAAACCGCTGGAGAGCTAAAACATGAGCCACACTATTGTGACACTGAGGTCTCCTGACAGGATTCGGAAGAGTTCCTAAGGATTTCCTTCTTGGGTCTTACAGTTGACTCCGAAGTACTCATGAAGGAGTGATCCGATCATTACAAACACCAGCTTTACAGCAGTGTTACAAACTGTGCTGTGCGTTGTGCCTCTGACTTCCTGCAATCACATACTACAAGCATGGCCTGAGGGCAAGGGTGCCAACTTGTATAAAATATGGGGAAGGGGGCAGGTAAGCCCCGCCCTGCATAATCGATCACAAGGTATGGTGCATTTGAATAGCAATTCCCATCAACTTTGGGGGTCCCGGTCCCCTCAAATCTTTTATTGGGGGCGGCGAAGGGATCTCAGCCCCTAAGAGTTGGTTCCTATGCCTGAGAGTGTGGTAGCATGTGGCTACCACCTTGCTGAACCAAGACAGGTATGGTTCTGGTCAGCACCTAGGTGGGTGAACACCTGGGAACTCTTTGTAAGTGGCTTTGAGTTCCATGATGGCTTTATATGAATGGAAGAAAATGACTCTCTCTCTTCTTCTTTTTAAAGGAATTAAATATCATTCCCAAAGTGCCTTCTCAAAAGTGTCATCTCATCAGCTGCCTTTCAAGTTCCTCTGCCTCTGAACTCATTTCTGCCAATTAGACTGATGTGAAGAGGGGTGAAAATCCATAGGATGCAGTTCATACCTTAACGCTTTGCATGCTGGCCCTGTTATAAACTGAAGTGCTGGCATAAATGGACCCTTAGTCTAATCCCACAGCACTCATTATCACACAGTTTTCTTTCTACGGCAAACCCCAGTGGAACCTTGCTGTTGTGTATATAATTCCTACTGCCTCGGAGCTCATCGTCACCTGAGACTACAGGTGAGGTTTCTAGGTCAGGAACAGACCCACAACCCAGCATTTATTTATTTATTAGACGTTAAAATACTATTTTAGGATTGGAGAGAAATTGTTGTCTTCTGCTTTGTTTATCTGGCTGTCCGGCCTAACCAAGTTTGCCCAGCCCCTTTGGTATATGCTCATCACAGGAACGTATTCCACAGAGCATCGCTCTCACTTCAAAGGAACAGCAAAATGCAGTTTAGGACTGGAAAAGGCAGAAATGAAAGGGAGCCACAAGAAGGGAGATAAACAAAGAGATCCCCAGGAGATCCTCACTTTGAGAAAAGAGAAAACCTACCAGTGAACTCTCCTTCCCGGGAGGCCAAACACTGCTCCTGGGAAGTTATTGTGAGCACTCACTCCAGTTTATTGAAAGCCTCCTGAGAATTTTTTGCAGTTTTTTTCTCTGAGTATAAAGAAATCACTTTAAGTACCAAGCCATGAGAATGTAAGTGAGGGTGAATGGTGCCAAGGCTGCTCCACTCGAGGAAGCAAACTACTGCTGAGGTTGCAATCCTGTGCATCAATCCTATACCTAACTGGTGGCTTGCAACTCCAATCGCCCTTTACCAGCCACACTGGCCATTTTGGCAGGGGTTGATAGGATCTGGCGTCAGATAAACACATGGAGAACCTCAGGTTAGCCATCCTGCTGTACATGCTTACCTGGGAGTAAGCTCCATTGAACTCAGTGGGACTTACTTCTGAGTAGAGATGCATAGGCCTGCGCTGTAAATTTATTTTCAGCAGTAGCTAATCTAGATCAGTGACCACGAACCCTGACGGAGATGTTCTACCTGTACAGTCTGAGGCAGTGTGCTGTTGAATGTTAAGTATAATTGATTTAATTCACACAGAAATGAAAAATGTATGTATATTAATGAAGGTTTAAAATGGAAAATGGCTAACTGTGTATTGCTAACATTGGGGTTTTCTAAGTGGACTTTGAGCTCTTGCCAAGTAGATGATTAACGAAATGTTGTTTTCCACTAGCTAACTTGTGAGTGTTGTAACTTTAGATCAGGTGGCAAAGGTATTGAGTTGCAAATTTGCCATCTCGAAAGGGTGGTGGCTGTTAGTCTTTTTCTGAAAGAGGCAGAGAACAAAAGCACGTGATAATGGTTTGCCAATATCTGGACAGCACAAGAAGCTGTATGAGTCTTTGATGCTTATGTTCTGCCATAATATTTAGTTAGGATTATATTTTAAAATTAGAATTAAAAGTTAGGATATTTTAAAATTAGAATTAAAAGTTAGGATAATATTTTTATGGGCATGGACAATAATTTCTTCCAAAAGGAGCCAGTTCTCATGCATCCAGTCACTTCAAACTGCACAGTATTAATATCTGAAATACTGAATACCAGTTGCTGGAAACTGTAGGAGAGCAGAGTGTTGTTGCACTCAGGTCCTGCATGTGTCAAATAAAATACATAATAAAAATGCAATGTATCAATCAATCAAAGCAAAATAAAACAGCATCAGAATGTGGGTTGGGATGGGGAATGGAAGAAAGTTGGAATTGTAGAAAGAGAGGAACATGCGGAAGAGACCTGTCCACTGCCAGTATGTGGCCCCTGGCAGATAACCCCTGAGGGAATGTGGCCTTCAGTAGAAGAAGAAGAACTGCTGCCTACCCTTGGTGCACTCGGTCAGATATGAAGCAGAGCATGAGAGTTTATTTTCTCTGTGCATAACCTAAACAGAGCGTTCCTAACACTTTCTTGCTAAACACCAATTTGCTGCATTGCTGCTATACAGTGTTACTGGAATTCTCCTGATTTAAATTGCTGTTTGGCAGAGGCGTAAAGCACAGATAACACACACACACACACACACACACACACACACACACACACACACACTGGGGCAGCGCATACAATGTTCGTTGCATCGCATTGTTGAATGACACACGCCAATTAGAGGATATAGGCAGTAAATACATTGCTGGTCCCCCTCAGCACAATGACTGTTTCTGTTCAGATAATGCAGAAGAACTCACCCGCTGTGCTCTTTGGAAAGTTTTTTTTCCTTAGCATTAGCATTTGAATAAATAAGTGGTTTTAACCATGGCATGTTGAACACAAATTCATTCTAATAAGGAACCTGCTGCTTTATCTGAATATGCCAATAAAAATAATGGACGGATAATGTTGTTGCTTTCTTTGATCATCACCACGCAGAAAAATCCTCATTTCTCTGCAGAATGTTATGTCGGCCTGATCCAAATGTAGCAAATTATCTCATTTCCCCCCGCATTTAGCGACAGCCCATTTCCCAAAAGATAAAGATTGGCTGAAAGGCTCTAACTGATTACTTCTGTTTCTGAGTGAGATATCTAAGGGCCAGGCTGGAGGTGATGCTAATCCCATGGTTGACCCAATGCATGTTTTTCCTTTGTTTACTAAATAAGCAACCAGGAAGAGATCTGTATTGGGAACCTTTGCAAGGGCCAAGAGTTACAGCAGAGAAACTAATATAGTCCACTCAAGATGTTTCTGGACCACTACCACCCCATCATCTCCAACAACCAGTGGTCAGGGGTGGTGGAAATTGGAGCACAACAACATCTAGAAGGCACCATGTTGGGTACCAGTGGGTCACAACAACCTTCCCACCTTTACTACACAGTCTCAATCACCCCCCCTTCCTATGACTACTCTTTGCAGGCCCTCCAAGTGTCCCTATCTGCCAGGGACATTCCCGGATTTACAGAAGCCATCCTGGTTTCTGATTTGATCCCAGAATGTCCAGGTTTTCCTTAAGACAGTGGTGGCTAACCTTGGCACTCCAGATGTTTTGGAACTACAACTCCCGTCATCCCTAGCTAACAGGACCAGTGGTCAGGGATGATGGGAGTTGTAGTCCCAAAACATCTGGAGTGCCAAGGTTAGCCACCACTGCCTTAAGACGTCCCTGTTTTCATCGGAGAAATGCTGGAGTGTATGTTCTCAGGTAAAGAAAATAATAAGCATGGAAAGGCCAATCGCATGACGTCAGGAGCATCACAACTATTCAGGTGTTGTGCCTGAGCAGGAAGTCTCCTCACATATAGGAGGCACGGGGCCCACACACATCAACCTCACTCTCAATGACTGGAGGCCTGCATTATTGGGGTCCTCATCTTCAAGTGAAAACTTCCCTCTAAACATGAGGAAGGTTGAGGGCTCGGCAGCATTATTACAAGACCCCTGAGCGACTCCCAGAAGGCCCTCTTTGGCTGGCAATGTCCCTTCAGTCCAGAGTGCCTATATCCGCGACCCTTCTCTTATGAGAAGAGCACACAAGTCTTCTAGCATCACGCAGCAAGAAGAAGGAAACATCCGTAGATCTAAACTACGTTTATTTACAGTCTATATACAGAGAATCCATCATCACGTCTGTGTTCTCCAAGCTCTGGCAGAACAAGAAGCAAACTGTGACACAGCAGAAGTGAAACTAACTTACAATAACACACTTAGATGGAAGAGATAAGGCAGTCTTCCATTCCCACACTCTCTCTCAGACACTCATGTGATTTATACTAATCACAATAGTCAAGCTGACGCAGCAGAGGCTACACAAAATCCTAACAAGCACTAAGTTCCACTGAGTTCAATAGGATTTACTCTCTGGCATGTTCCTGATCATTCTCACGGTAGTTGGTTGTTGTTGTTGTTGTTGTTGTTGTTGTTGTTGTTGTTGTGGTTGTGGTTGCTGTTGTATCCCGCTTTTCCCCTGTCAGGGAATCGAGGCAGCTTACAGCTACAATTCCATTTCCATTTACAATTCCATTCCATTTATCTGTTGAAGGTATTGTACTTGATCTCTTCCCTCACAATTATTTTCTTCACAACAATCCTGTGAGGCAGGCTTGGCGGAAAGGTTGCAATTGACTCTAGGTGACAGGTGTGTATACGAAGCCTATGCATCAAGAGATCTTCCTGATGTAGAATAGACTGTCCCTATTTTCATCAGAGAAATGTTGGAGGGCATGTACTTAAAAGCAGCTTCAAGTTAGACGGTCTTCCTGTTTCCCCTATTTTAAGATGTAGTCATAAAATAAGCCATAGCAGGATTTTTTCGCATTTGTGAAATATAAGCCGTACCCCGAAAATAAGCCATAGTGATAGGCGCAGTTCTGGAGGGCGCCAAGGAAAAGGCGGGTCTGGGCGTCCAGTCCCGCCACCAAAACCAGTCAGCCCCAGAAGCAGCGCTCAGGAACTCTGCAGAGCAGGGCACACAGGAAGGAGCAGCAGGCACGACAAAGGCACTCCGAAGGTCTCTTCGCCCGCACGTTCGCCCAACTCCGCTCGGCGCAGAGCGCACGGGGCGGCCACTGTGGTGGAGAGGGAAGGCGGCACAGGCTTTCCCTGCTCGCCACGACGACAAAATCCCCCGAGCCGCCCCGCGCGCCGCCCAAGAGGCCCCTTGAAAAACAAGGCTTCTGTCGAGTTTCGAGGAGGGAAGGCGGCGGCGGAGGAGCAGGAGAGAGCGCCCAGCGAAAGCGGGTCTCTCTGGTGCCCATTTCCTCAAAGCTCAGCTTGGATTCTCCCCCCGCTGCCAGCAAGCAAACAAAGAGCTTCGCGCCCGTCCCATCCTTTGCAACCCCAGAACTCGAGCGTGGCCTTGCCAAGGCGTGCTTACGTAATAAAAATAAGACCTCCCCTCAAAATAAGCCATAGTGCTTTTTCTTGAGGGGAAAAAAAAGACGGTGTCTTAAAATAGGGGAAACGCGGTTCTTATTTGCACAGCTAGGCTGGCAGGTAGAATGATGGCATTCTAGGGTCTGCTGTTGATGCTGCAAAGGCAGTTTGATGATGCCCACATATTTGCTGTGTCCGACATGCCTTGCTCTGCTATCACTTTAGCATAAATGCAGATACAGGCTGTGATCCATCATGCTTTGTTTCGGCAAAGTCATGGAAATTGATGTAAGGGAAATTGCCGTAAATTAAATGTCCCCATCTCTACAGGCAGGAGGTGGAGGCTCTTATTTATTTTTGCTAAACTGAGAACAGCAGCAGTAACAAAAACAAAACAATTATTTGCAGAAGATATTTGCTGGGAAATGACAATTAAAAATACTGTCAGCAGCAATCCTGGGTCTTTCTTAGCCCAGATGCTGCTTACTGAAGAAGACAAAGGGATATGTCTGCAACATTTTAGGATGCTTCAAAGACATACGGCAAAATCTCCTTCCATGTTTACCAGGAAATAAGTCCAACTGTATTCGGGGGAACTTATTTATTTATACAAATATGTATATACCATTATATATACATTTACAACAATATAAAAACATAAACCAAAACAATAAATCATGAAAAGTTAAAAACACATTAAAAGCAAAAATAAATTAAAAACAAACCTCAATAGACCATTGTGGGGAGTGTACTCTTACAGTAATTTCTTGAGATGGTGGAATAGAA
The DNA here is from genome assembly GCA_034641385.1 of Darevskia mixta. Lineage (NCBI taxonomy): Eukaryota > Metazoa > Chordata > Lepidosauria > Squamata > Lacertidae > Darevskia > Darevskia mixta. Next base: position 15,288,081 of record JAWWNH010000017.1, read on the forward strand.
ATGTTTTCAGCAGGTATTTGAAAGTTGGCACAGAAGGTGCCCGCTAAAGCTCTAGTGGCAGGGTGTTCCACAGGACTCGGCTGATTATGCTAAAGGGTCAAGCTCCCAGGAAAAAGGGCTTAGGACTGCAACCTTACATACAGATGGCTTTTTCATCAGTGGTGCCCCAGTTGTGGAATTGTTTTCCCGGGAATGTTCTTCAGGCATCTACATTGATGTATTTTCGGCACCAGACATTCTTATTCTCTCATGTATTTTAAATGAAGTTATCATATTTCTAAGAGGGGGGAGGAAATTGTATTGTAAGCACAAATCATCTATACTGCTGTCTTAATTGGTTTTGAAGTATGGGGCACACCCCCATTACAAGTCTTGAGTGGTACAGTCCAGGAATGCCTTTACCTGCTTGTGTGGATTAACTCTTTAATAACCACAAAATGCCTTGAGCGTCTCACAGTGAATTATTGTAGTGCTGCTGCTAGAGGTTGATCTCATGATCCAGGGGTAGGCAACCTAAGGCCCAGGGGCCGGATGCGGCCCAATTGCCTTCTCAATCTGGCCCTTGGACCGTCCGGGAATCAGCATGTTTTTACATGAGTAGAATGTATCCTTTTATTTAAAATGCATCTCTGGGTTATTTGTGGGGCATAGGAATTCGTTCATTTTTTTTTCAAAATATAGCCCAGCCCACCACATGGTCTGAGGGATGGTGGACCAGCCCACGGCTGAAAAAGGTTGCTGACCCCTGTCATGATCCACTCATAAACTAAAGGTAAAAAGGCAAAGGTAAAGGACCCCTGAACAATTAAATCCAGTCAAAGGTGACTATGGGGTGCAGCGCTCATCTCGCTTTCAGGCTGAGGGAGCCAGCGTTTGTCCACAGACAGCTTTCCGGATCATGTGAGCAGCACTTCTGGTGCAACGGTACACTGTGATGGAAACCAGAGTGCACAGAAGCTCCATTTACCTTCCCGCCACAGCGGTACCTATTTATCTACTTGCACTGGCGTGCTTTCGAACTGCTAGGTTGACAGGAGCTGGGACAGAGGCAACAGGAGCTCACCCTATCACACGGACTCGAACTGCTGACCTTCTGATTGGCAAGCCCAAGAGGCTCAGTGGTTTAAACCACTGTTCCACCCGCATCTCTGTTAATCATAGACTAATCTAGGGTTGTCAACCTGGTGTGCTCTAGATGTGATGGATTACAACTCCCATCATCCCTGAGCATTGGTCATTTTGGCTGGAGTTGATGAAAGTTGGGATTTACAACATATTGAGAGCACCACATTGGCTACCTCTGCTCTAGCCTTACCGTGTACTCCTGCAAGCTCTTTTTTTACTCAATAGATGAACTTGGAATTCTGATGAGGTCTTGTCTGGGTCTGCTTCCCTGACTGCTAAAGTAAGGCATCTGGTAACCTGGGAACAGTCTTTTTCTGTGTTTGGTACCCAACTAAAGAGATGCCTAGAGCCTACAGAAGTGGGCTCCAAGCGAAATCATTTTTATTTATCTAGGCATTTTAATCTAGGATGGTTGAGTTTTATTGCTTCTGGTTTTGAACATCATTTTCAAATGCCCAGAGTGGCTGGGGAAACTCAGCCAGATGGGCGGGGTACAAATAATAAAATATTATTATTATTATTATTATTATTATTATTATTATTATTATTATAACTGTTTTCAGGGGGGAGTGTGTCTTAACTACCACAACTTGGAATTTACTTCTGAATAGACATTACTTATATTATGCATCAGTGGAGGAATCTGTGTTTCTGCATGAGTTCCCGTTCTCAGTATGCTTCATGAGTGGAAGCAGTTAAGCCCAGAACAGTGACACACCCAGAGTTCCGGCGTGCAAAGTCTTGCCAGGATAACCAATTCTGCTTTTCCCTCTTGCCTAGATGAGCAACAAAAACAGCACTATTTTCTTAGGTGCCAGCAGAGTTGGCAGCTGTTGTAAACTCTGCCCTTGGCAGGAGAATTTAAACCATTTCTTACAGAAACATTAATTCGCTCCAGGAGGAGCCTCCATCAGTCAAGAAAGGTGCAAAACGAGAGAGGTGAAGCATGAAGTGTGGATTCTAGAGGTGCCAACAGAGCCACGTTTCCTATGACTCAACACTCCTTGTAGTATACAAATCATGGATTATGAGCGTTGCTGACTTCACATGCACAGGGTTCAGTGGGCATTGCAGCAGCTTCCCTGATCCATATTGCAATGTTTTCTGCTTGGCTTCTGATATTCCAAGTACAAAAATTGTACATTTTTTTGGATCCCAGGGTCAAGTTTGTAGGAGAAATTTATTCACAAGGTGTTTTTTTCCCCCAGCAGATGAGGGAGAATGGGTTAAAATCCAGGAAAAAGCAGAGATCAGAAATAAGGTAAGAAATGCTTGTAGTTTAGAGGAGATTGGTCTGCTGTGATCAATGGAATTGCTGTCAGCTTCACCCATCAGAGTTTTTCTTATTAAAAAATAGAGGTACCCGTGGATCCAGCACTGCTTTTTGAAAATCAAATGGGAGAGATTGTCAATAATGCTTCCCCCAACTTTACTGGACAGGTCAGGCCATGTTAAACTGATACATGCTCATTTCCAGGCTTGGTTACTACAATGCGTTTCATGTGGGGCTGGCCTAGAAGACAGCTTGGAAGCTTCTGCTTAGGCAGATCGTTGCTGCATGTCCTAGACAGCTGCAGCCAGGGGCGTACCCAGGATCAAAACTAGGGGGGGGGCAAGCCATGGCTGGGGGGGGGGCAAGCCATGGTCGTTCAGGTTTGCTTTGAATGGACGCTGATCATTTTTGCTTCTAGGGCTGCCTTCTGGGGGGGCACCTGCCCCCCTCTGCCCCCCCTGGCTATGCCCATGGCTGCAGCCATATTAAACCCCGTTCATAAGTTGCCCTGCTTAGCTGTTTGTCTGCTTGTACTTCCCTTCTTTCTGTTTCTCAAGTGAGGGGATGCTGATCTGGGGGAGGGGGAAGACATGTCCAGAGGGGGTTGTTGTCCCCTCACTTGTTTTGTCCAGCACACTGCTTCCTGCGGTACCCCACCAGTTCCCTGTGGGAAGCCCATAAGCAGGACATGAGACAATGGTTCCCCAGAAACTGGGGACAATGGTTCCCCTGCAACTGGTATTCAGAGGCAGCCTGTATCTGCTCCTGCAGGTAGTGTACAGTCATCATGGCTGGTAGCTATTGACAGCCTTATTTTCTATGAATGTTGCAGCCCTAACAGTAGAATGAAATGTGACTATATATATATATATATATATATATATATATATATATATATATACATACACACTGGTAAAGGGACCCTGACCATTAGGTCCAGTCGTGACCGACTCTAGGGTTGCGGCGCTCATCATGCTTTATTGGCAGAGAGCTGGCGTACAGCTTCCAGGTCATGTGGCCAGCATGAGAAAGCCGCTTCTGGCGAACCAGAGCAGCGCACGGAAACGCCATTTACCTTCCCGCCAGAGCGGTTCCTCTTTATCTACTTGCACTTTGACGTGCTTTCGAACTGCTAGGTGGGCAGGAGCTGGGACCGAGCAACGGGAGCTCACCCCGTCGCAGGGATTCGAACCGCCAACCTTCTGATCAGCAAACCCCAGGCTCTGTGGTTTAACCCACAGCGCCACCTGGGTCCCATATATATATATATATATATATATATATATATATATATATATATATATATAACAGAGATAAATAGCACCCCCTTTCTCTGATCTTAAATACAAAACTTGTTTTCAATGTATAGAACCATGATTCTTCAGTGCTGTGTTCTCTTATCCTCTATTTGCAGTGTGTTTCTCCTCCTAGACACCTCCCTGTTTTCTGTGCCTTTGCGGCATGCCTGGGTTTTCTTTCCTGCAGGCTGCGCTGCTGTGCTCACCCAGCGAGAAAGATTGTGTTCCCTCCTTCAACACCCTCTCCTCATCTACTTAATTGTAAATCAGAGGCTGATTGAAAAATCACTCATATCGGTAATATAATTGCAGGAGGAGGCGAGGCTAAGCGGAACGTTTCACAAAGACACATGGTGGTGTGGTCGTGGGTGGCTTGTTGAACTTGGGAGGAGGAACAGTCAAGATCCTTGAGCAAAACTTTTAAAGCCTTGGCATGGAGATGTACATGGGCCACTAGGCTGCTGCTCTTCAAGTCCTAATTTCAGGACTGGACAGAGACTAGCGAAGAACATAAGGTGCTGTCTTACTGAATCAGATCCTTGGTTCTTCTAGCTTACCACTCTCTGCACTGAGTGGCAGTGGCTTTCTGGGATTCCCGAAATGCATCTGCTTTGCATGCAGAAGGTTCAATCCCTGGCACCACCAGAGGTGGTGGACCAAGGACCTTCTGCATGCAAATCAGATGCTCTACAACTGAGCTACCGCCCTTCCCCTGGACAACCATCTGGAGTGCCAAAATCCTCAGCCATGGAGCATATTATTATTTCCCCTTCTACATAGAGACAGTTTGTCAGTTTGTGTGGCACCCCTTGTATTCCAGAGGACACAACCAAGAGCTTCCTTATCTTAATTTATCTGCCCAGAGTGTAGACTAGGAATGGCTAGTGTATGGCCCTCCGAATAGACAAAAAATTCAACTCCCATCCTCCTCACCATTGGCCATTCTGATGGGGGATAATGGGAGCTGGAGACCTGGTGGAGACTAGCAACTAGTCATGATGGCTAGACATCATCTCCAGGATCAAAGGGAGTGTGCACTTGAGGACCAGTTGCTGGGCTTCATGAGATCAAGAGAGTGCTGCTGCACACTTGTCCTGTTTGTGGCCTTCCTAGATGTGTCTGGTTGGCCACAGTGGTCTGATCTGGCAAGGCTCATCTTATTGCATAAAGGGTAAAGTCGAAGTAGAAAACAAAGATGTGAACAAACATTGTGAGAGCCAGTGTGGTGTAGTGGTTAAGAGCGGTAGACTTGTAATCTGGGGAACCGGGTTCGCGTCTCCGCTCCTCCACATGCAGTTGCTGGGTGACCTTGGGCTAGTCACACTTCTTTGAAGTCTCTCAGCCCCACTCACCTCACAGAGTGTATGTTGTGGGGGAGGAAGGGAAAGGAGAATGTTAGCCGCTTTGAGACTCCTTCGGGTAGTGATAAAGCGGGATATCAAATCCAAACTCTTCTTCTTCATTCAGAACAAAAGTAAGAAAATCCTGCTCCAGTCTGCTCAACATACGACAATGCAACATAATGGAGGAATGACATATGAAAGTCACTGAGGCTGCAATCTTCCACCCACTTATCTGTGAGTAAATCCCATTGAACTCTGCAGACTTACTTTTGAGTAGTCATGGCTAGGATTACGCTATTGGAGAAGGGCTGCCCTGCTCGGTTCTGATTCCTCCTTGCAGATGCAAAGGACTCCTGTACCTTTGCAGTTACACACAAGAGGAGATTTGTGACAGGTGTAATGCATTGTACAGGGACAAGAACATCTGGAAGGAAGGGGAAAATAGCTCTGCAGATTGACAGTTCCCAATGCATTTTGTTTTCTCTATTGGGGAAAGTTCTTTGGTACAGCAACATGGAGCTTTTTCCAATATATTTTACACATCCAAATAAACTTCCCTTGATGAAACAACTTTTCCCCTTTCCTTTTCAAAGTATGCAATGGGAACTACCAGTCTGCCTGAGCATCTGTCTTCATTGTTTCTTGGTGTTCTCCTTACAGCTGCATTTGTGCCCTTGTTCTTTTGTCTCTGGAAACAACAGCACTCTGCTAAATTTCCCTTTTCTATAAGCATACATTAATGGCTTAAAACACAGTAAGGCTAGTTCTCTTCACTGCATTTCAAGTCACATTTCCCCCCCTGTACACACCAGAGAGGGGTTTTCACCTGATCTGTTTCATTTCATTCCGCAACCTCTCCCTCCACTCCTAATCCATGAAGCTGTCATCTACACATGTGCAACAGATCTATACACCTGAGCGTAATGATGGGTTCTGATTTCAAATCAGATGGAGGCTGGTTTGAGGGGAACACACATCAAACAAGGGTATTTCTCAAGAAACCTCAGGCTACATATGGATTGAGGCTAACATCAGAGGGGTTTTTAGGGGTTCAGGGCAAAAATGTTGAGCTTTTCTTGGGGGAGACAAACTTGTTGAGCTTCTTTGGGGGAGTCAGTGATCTACTACAGACGTCCAGTGATCTACCTGTAGATCACGATCTACCTGTTGGACGTGCCTGCCCTAGGGTTGTTTTTTTTAGTACATACCACTCTCACAGCTCTGACTTGCACAACTGTTCTTGGACTTCACCATTTTAGAGTGTGCAGCCTCAGTAAATCCCCATGTACACACACACACACACACACACACACACACACACACACAGGGAGAGAGAGAGAGAGAGAGAGAGAGAGAGAGAGAGAGAGAGAGAGAGAGAGAGAGCTTAGATTCTCCCTGAAAGTTGTGCAGCATGGAAATGAACAGTCCCCACCCTGCAGTCTGGAGAGATACAACCCGGGAGCAGCAGTTTTACCCCTGGGAACTTTCCAACATTTGTTCTTCAGGTTACAGTTTGACACCTATCAAATGCTCAACAGGGTATGCCCATTTATTTTACGATTATTATTTTACCTTGCCTTTACCTGCCAAATAAGATACTGGCAGGCTGGCTGTAGTTTAAAGAGCTCCCCCCGCCTTCTCTTTTACAGCAGGGGGAAGAAAAAGAAAACATAAACCCAGAGGCTCAGAGGTGATTGGAGGATGGAGGAAGACCGTCTGCTTCTCTTTTCACTGGAGAAAGAATGCCATCTGGTGGCATCTAGCAAGGCCAGCTGCTCTGAGCTGGGCAGGAAGGGAAACCGGAAGGTGGGATTTCAGCAGCCGTGGTTTTTATTTCTTTTTCTTAGGGAGAAGCCAGCCTGTTTCCCTCCTAGGTAGCTGCCAGATCAAGGAAGCCCAGCTGACCTTGCCTGCCTTGACAAATAAATATGGCACTGTGGAATAAATGTTGGCACATCAGTAGATGTGAACCTCAGCAGCACAGAAGCTTTATTTAATTTGATCAGCTCACACGAGAGGTTTTTAATTGCCTTCAGCAAAGACGCAGCCGTTTGCACACACACACACACACACATATATATTTGAAGTCTAATGTTATTTGGCGGAGGGAGGAAAGAAGCTAACTAGATTTTACACATTTAAATGAAATGAAATTGAATCTTTGGTGACCAAATGAGGAGAAAAGAGGGATGCGATCACCTTCCCCTTGAATTAGCTTTTGCTAAATTCTGTTGCACTGGATTATTCATATTTTTTTTTAAGCAGGGTTAAGGAAATACATATATATTACCCCCCCCCCAAAAAAAACCATTACATTGGGGAATACTGCTTTGCAAAAATGTGTATGTTGGAAGGCATGTGCACTAAACTGCTGCTGAATTTTCATGAGGACTTTAAACAAGTAATCACAAACCGATGTGGAAACATGGGGAATTTAATTTGAGACTGGAAAGATGAGAAACTGAGAAAAAAACAGCATTGACAGTTTCCTCCTTCCCTACTCTGAGGTTTGAACCAGCTATGTTGACGCATTCTTCTGAGCTGTTACTGGTAATTTTAGTGTTGTTTTATTATGTTCTCTGCCATGATGCCCCCCCCACCTTAAACTTGGCAGTATAGACATTTTTTGCAAATAAATAATCAGAATGCTCTCACTCTCCAGGGAATTCTAGGAACTGTACTTCTCTGCAGAGAAAGGGAGACATTTCCAACTCAGAATTGCCATAAAGGTAAAGGGACCCCTGACCATTAGGTCCAGTCGTGTCCGACTCTGGGGTTGTGGCGCTCATCTCGCTTTATTGGCCGAGAGCCGGTGTACAGCTTCCAGGTCATGTGGCCAGCATGACAAAGCCGCTTCTGGCGAACCAGAGCAGCGCACTGAAACGCCGTTTACCTTCCCGCCAAAGCGGTTCCTATTTATCTATTTGCACTTTGACGTGCTTTCAAACTGCTAGGTGGGCAGGAGCTGGGACCTATGAATGGGAGCTCACCCCGTCGCAGGGATTCGAACCGCCGACCTTCTGATCAGCAAGCCCTAGGCTCTGTGGTTTAACCCACAGCGCCACCTGGGTCCCCAGAATTGCCATAACCTTTGCCAAACAATGGATAGTTCATAATTTGTGTCTGGGCTACACGGCTCCATGAGAGCTTATGGCTTTTCACATGCGCATAGATGTGCTCATGAAGCAAGTGGGAGGAAACTGGGAATACACCCACTGGACTTGTCCCCAATGTCTCTGCACACAGTGTCCAGTGACCCAATAAGAAGAGCCTGCTGGATCAGGCCAGTGGCATCCTGTTCTCACAATGACCAGACGGCTGTGGGAAACCCTCCAGCAGGATCTGAGCATAAGAGCCCGCTCTTTTATGCTCTTAGCTGCTTATTTCCTTGACCTCTGATGGAAGGGCATTCCACAGGGCGGGCGCCACTACCGAGAAGGCCCTCTGCCTGGTTCCTTGTAACCTCACTTCTCGCAATGAGGGAACAGCCAGAAGGCCCTCGGCACTGGACCTCAGTGTCCGGGCTGAATGATGGGGGTGGAGATGCTCCTTCAGGTATGCAGGACTGAGGCCATTTAGGTCTTTAAAGGTCAGCACCAACACTTTGAATTGTGCTCGGAAATGTGCTGGGAGCCACTGTAGGTTTTTCAGGACCGGTGTTATATGGTCTTGGCGGCCGCCCCCAGTCACCAGTCTAACTGCCGCGTTCTGGATTAGTTGTAGTTTCTGAGTCACCTTCAAAGGTAGCCCCACGTAGAGCACATTGCAGTAGTCCAAGCGGGAGATAACCAGAGCATGCACCACTCTGGCGAGACAGACTGCTGGTAGGTAGGGTCTCAGCCTGCGTACCAGGCCATCTATAGCAGGGGTCATCAAACTTTTTCAGCAGGGGACCGGTTCACGGTCTCTCAGACCTTGTGGGGGGCTAGACCACATTTTGAAAATAATGCAAAATTCCAAAATGCAGCTCTGGCAGTACAAAATGACACCCAATGCGTTTTCATCCTCCTTCTCCTCCTTTCAGCGAAGCTCCTCTCATTTTACAAAATTGTGTATGTAATGGGGAGCTGGAGAAGGAAATGATAATTTGTGTTTGGGGGGCGGGTTAATGCCTGGGGAAATTCCTGTCTTCAGCAAGCATGTACCTGAAAAAGCGGCAATGACTTTGTAAAGGGATAAAAGCTGCTTTTTTAGTTTTCTTAATGTTGGATTTGGGCCGTAATGCTCTAAGCAGGGATAGTTTTGTCTACGGGGGAAGGTATTTATTTACAGGTGATAGCGAAATAGCTTTGTAATATGTGAACAGCTATCCCTGGTATGCATCACCTGGTATGTATTTAACTTAATTGGTGTTTACTCAGGACAGCATCAAGCCATAAAACATTTCAAGCCAATGTGACAGAAGACAAGTCTTTCCAAAGGGTTGCCATATATCTGAAATTTCCCAGACATAACCAGAATACTGCAGTGTCCAGGCTGAAATCAGACAAATGTCTGGGAAAATCCGGACATATGGCAACACATGTCGGTGGTGTCATTTTTGCCTATTTCCCTTAAAAATAACATCACCATTTTTGCGATTTTGCCAAAAAAGCTCAACAACCTTTGTGTCCAGATTTTCACTTTTTGAAATATGGCAACCCTATATAAGCATGAGGCTGAGGTTGTGGGTTTGACTGGTTTGATTATTGTGAACAAATGTTCAGTGCCTTGAGAGTGTGCTCTTTCTTAATGTTTGTGGACCTGTGGTGTGGTGGAAAGGGAGCATGTGAGCATGAACAATGGCATTGTGACAGATCTGGGGGAAAGGAAGGTGTTGTTTTCAAAAACAATGGAAGTCCAATCTTTTGCTACCCTGTACAGTTCAGTCATTGCTTCCATATCCTAGGAACCTAGGGGAACCTGATACCTGCAAGCAACTAGTAAAGGTGAATTCAGTTTACACTGTACATTTTCAGACAGACAGCATTCAGAATACTGGTACAAATAAAATGAAATGAAATGAAATGAAATGTTGCACCGGTGAAGAAATGACATGATGACAGGATGGTATCAACGGGAAGGCAACCTCGAACCACACCCGAGGGCTGCCTTTTATTAGCAATCTCACATACTGGTTAATGATTAGTCCCACAGGAACAACTTCAAGGACCAGATAAGGAAACATATAACCTAATGGTGGTACATCAACACCATATCAGGAAATGCTCCTCACAGGGTACCTTGGTAACACCTCAAAACTTCCCCACATTACATCTCCATTGCGTACGTGCTCATCCTCCATGCCTCTTTCACATGCACCCCTCATGCACCCCTCTCGTGCACATCTTGTGACTTTCCAGTACTTTTCCACCACTCCTTTGTTTTGCTGTCCCGCTGACCTGTGTCTCCCATCCTGACGTTCTAGGGTCAGCGTGGTTTGCCAGCGCTGTATTTCTAACCTTGGCGGAGTCAACATGGTTTGCCAGCGCCAACCCGGCCATATTCCCTACAAAAATAAAATAAATAAAATAAAATAAAATAAAATAAAATAAAATAAAATAAAATAAAATAAAATAAAATAAAATAAAATAAAATAAAATAAAATAAAATAAAATAAAATGAATTCCTGGATACCAAGAGGGGCAAGTACTCTTTGTTGAGAGAACTCTTGCAAAGATTTAAAATCACAAAATAAGCAGCAAAGTAAAGTGAGGAAATATAGGCTGTAAAACTTTTAAGATATACCCTTAAAGATACAGTATGAGTTCAAAAATTGTCCCCTTTAAAAGTTCTTTCCACAGTTACCCTTTCCAATTTTTCCATTAAAAATGGTTTACTTACAAACTCCCCAAAGATCAGATTCATGTGCTTTTCATACCTCGGTCAGAAAACTTGCACAGGCAGTAGAGCATAGCTTTGTTACAAAGTGGTAAAAGTTCCTAAAATATTGGTATAAGAGCACAAAAGAAGCTGGTGGAGGCCATGCGGCTGAGCTGGAGGAACCAACCCAAAGTTCCTAACACATTGAATTCAAAGGGAGACTGAATACAACAATAGGTTGATTACCTATTTCCTCCCAAGATGAGGGAAAGTGACATAGCTAAGCCTGGCAGGACAGCTTACTCTATGGTATTAACCCCTTCATACATTAATTAAGCATGTTGGTTATATGACACTGGTTGTCCCACACAGACAGCACTTTAGTTCATTTTCCTGATGTTTGTTTGCCTGATGATTCCCACATTTTATGTGATCTTTCACATAATGGAAAAGCCACTTATGGAAATCTAGTGGAAGCTTGGTGCTAATTTCCATGTTAATTATCTCCAGAAGAAATCAATTTGCAACCTCGTTAACTTGGACAATCGCTGGAGTTTTGCATTGTAATTTCAATGTGATGAAATTTTGGGGTGGTATCTTGGTATACAGGGTTGTTTTTCCCCATGTCCTAGTGTGACATGGTGGTATATTGATTAAAAAAGTCACAGTTCCAAAATGTAACAGGTACTGCAGTGTAAAAGGATCTTCAGAAATCAGGACTGAGGCGTTGGCGTTAAAACCAGCAATACTAATGCAATAATCTCATGTCAGAATCTGAATGTAGATGTCATGGTTTTGGCAACCTGCCTATTGTCTACTGTTTTTTTCCAGTATTCCACAACCCCTACTCTACTAACTAGATTCTTGCCTGATAAACAGTTGTAGAGAACTTGAAAACTGCTGCTCATTATTTTGTCACATAGTGGCTGCTCTTGCCCAACTTTGGATTTTGGAGTGTGTGCTTTTCCTTTCTTATATAGACCAACACAGCTGCCTTTGTTTTGTTTCTATACAGTAGCAGGGGCACTGATGGATCTTCCTGGCTGTGGCATGTGAATGACTTAACCATGCTGTTTTCAAGCACAGAACTGGGAGCTGAATTTGGCCGACCATTTTGACAGGTGATATATGATGGCCCCACTTCCCTTGAACTCCCTACACAGAATATAGTGGATGCAAAATCAGAGCTCTAATTACAGGGTGAGAGGTATATGGCTTAATGAAATCCATGAGCCCCATTCACTGACTGTCCACAATTTTATCCCTCTCCTGTAACTTTTTAAACCATTATCTAAGGATCAGGGTTGATAGAGAATTCTAATAAAATGAAAATGAAAATGAAAATCACCAGTGTTCACTTATTTGTCCCATATCTGAAGGCAGCCCTGTTTAGGGAAAATTTTAATCTGTGTTATTTTAATGTATTTTGATATTTGTTGGAAGCCGCCCAGAGTGGCTGGGGAGACCCGGCCAGATGGGTGGGGTACAAATAATAAATTATTATTATTATTATTATTATTATTATTATTATTATTATATCTGGAATGGAAATCAATCCAGTCATACAACTGGTATTTGTTGTTGTTGTTTTCAGTCTGCAAAAGATATATAATTGATTACTTTTTTCCTATTTGCATCATATTACTAGTACTACTCTATTCTGCCTTGGTCAGACCATACCTAGAATATTGTATCCAATTCTGGGCACCACAATTTAAGAAGGATGTTGACAAGCTGGAACATGTACAGAGGAGGGCAACCAAGATGGTCAAGGGTCTGGAAATCAAATCAGTGCTTTTTTCCTTTAAAAATGTTTAGGGGTACTCTCATTTTGACTCAAGAAAATTACTATCTTATAGTTCAAATCAGGAAAAAATAAATACAGTAAATGTACAAAAATTCACAAAATGTTTAGGGGTATGCGTCCCCCTGTGTCCCCCCAGAAAAAAGCACTGCCTGGAATACTGTGTCCAATTCTGGGCACCACAATTTAAGAAGGATGTTGACAAGCTGGAACATGCACAGACGAGGATAACCAAGACGATCAAGGTTCTGGAAACCAAGCCTTATGAGGAACGGTTGAGGGAGCTGGGTATGTTGAGTCTGGAAAAGAGGAGACAAAGAGGAGGTGCAATAGCCATGTTCAAATGTCTCAAAGGCTGTCACATGGAAGATGGAGAGTGCTTGTTTTCCTTCTGCTCTGGAGGGTAGAACTTGAAGCAAAGTCTTCAAGTTACAAGAAATGAACTTCCAAATGAACATCAAGAAGAACTTTCTGACAGTAAGAGCCCTTTGACAGTGGAACAGACTTCCTTGGGTGGTTGTGGACTCTCCTTCCTTGGAGGTTTGTAAGCTGAGGTTGGGTGGTCATCTGTCATGGATACTTTAGTTGAGATTTCTGCATTGCAGGGAGTTGGACTAGATGACCCTTGGCGTCCCTTCCAACACTACAATTCTATGATTCTTCGTTGCAGTGAAACAAATAGCCTTTGCATTGAAATGCATGGTGTGGAATAATATAATGGTAATATAATTCATTATGTCTTTGGTTGCATAAAATCCCACAACAGCAGACAGCAAGCCAAATAACCTAGTGTTTGTCAGAATCCAAACTGCAGTTGAATGGAATCAACACTGCATGCTGTACATAACAAACACAGGTAGGAACTGAAACTGATGCCCTCTTACATCCGTACTAAGGGTACTATCATAAAAGGCAAGAATTCCAAGTTTCCTCTGCACTCCTGTAATGGCAAGAACTTTCCCAACCATGCTCAGAGGCGGTCTCCCTATCCATATATTGCTAGTCCCATCTATCTGATCAAACATGCTTTTAGCTGTCACGCAGAAGTAACAGCCCTCCTCTTTCCATGTCTGCAAACAGAGCAAAAAGAACAACATTAAGTTATAGAAGCAACTTGTGTTGGGCAACTATGAAAAGGAGGAAAAACTCTTCCAAAACAATGCGATCAAAAACACATCAGAGAACAAGAGTGTCAAATTACTCGAGTCTCTAAAATACTTAATCTGAAATGAACTTACGTAGACCTAGGAGATTAACTGGAGAAAGTGAAATAAACACAATGATTGCTAACTAACGGTGTCATTTACGTTTAGAACAGTTTTATTTCATTGTTGGGATTTCTCTAGACACCTGATCTCCTATGCATTTAGCCTCCACTGTCAATTTAATCATCTCTTTTCAGAATTTGATTGCCATTCTTTAGAACTTTTGCTTAGTCTGGTATGATAATTACAAAGCAGTTGAGAACACAAATAGGGTTTGCAGTCTCAGGCCTAACTGAGAAATGGGAAGATGAGTTTCAGAACAGCTGCTTTATTTGTGTATTACATTAAGATCGCTGTCTTTTATTCCGAAGAATTCTCGTTGTCTTTACTAGAACTAGGCAAGAGCAAGTGTACATTTGTTCCTTGGTTGTTGCACCAAGAGGTAACTTCTGCATGAGATTATAGCCAAAATAAGGCCAATGGCTCTCCATTGGATAAACTCTGGCTCATCTTATTTTAGTTGTTGTTGTTTTTTAAGTGGTAAGTAGCCCAGTTCTGATCCTTGGGCGTCTTCCCAAATGAAGGGTGCTGGAAGTGCTGACAGACCATACTCATTCCCTGTGGAGTTGTTCAGTGATAACTCCATTCTGAAGAAAGTTAACAATCACCTTGATCCTAGCTAAGTTGTTTGAGACAGGAGATCTCTCTTGATAGGGCACACACCTAGTCATTGGAAATAGGGATGGAAGGAGGCAGCTGTTTCCATCCCATCCTATGTTCCTTGAAAACAGCTGTGTTTCAATAACACAACAATGAGAAGAAATAAAAAAAAATTGAGATCATGCATGGGTGAGGAGGAGTGGGGGTTAAGAGGGAATTTATTATATTGGGTGTAATATTAAGTTTGGATATGAGTTGAAAAATTAAGGTGGGTGTTTAATGTTTGTAAGTTTTTATTGTGTGTGTGTATTTTGCTTTGGTGAAAATTTAATAAAAGAAATAAAAGAAAAAAGAAAAGAAAACAGCTGTGTTTCTGTTCCACTACAGTTCGGCTTCCACTAAAACCTATCTAATCTTCTCATGCTATCCACTATGGCTGCAACTAATGTAATTAATTGTGTAATTGATTTCAATGTATTTCAATGGAAGGGAAATGTAAGGAACAATGCAGAAAACAATATTAATTTGAGGACTACAAAAAGATAGCCAATTCTACCCATATTCCCTTGAGTGATTTCTCTTCCTGGCCTTGGAAGAATGTGTGAATTGCAGCAATTTCCCCTCTACTTTTCATTTCCAACAGAATTCTCCGACATCCCCAGTTGGAGATTGGCAAAAGGATGGGGGAGTGGTCACTATAGCCATGCCGACAGCTAAGCACCTAAGCTTGCCAGACGTTCATTCCAGTACCACTCCTAGCACCAGCTGCCTGTGAAGTTTTCCCCCCCATATTAAATCTATTAAGACACATTTCACAAAATCTGACAGTATCTTCTTAAACTATATATGGAATGGAATGAGCTAATGCTTGCACCACTTTGAGCATGATGGAAGCATGAGGTGCTCTTCCGTGTGTGTGTGTGTGTGTGTGTGTGTGTGTGTGTGTGTGTTCCCTTTTCCTTCCTTTTCCCTATTACTTCTCTCTTTGAGACTAAAACTACAACAATTGAAAAGTTTAAAACAAGCAAATAATAAAATACAGATTTTAAAAAAGAACCTTTATGACACATCAGCTTCCTAATCAGTCCTCTATCACAGGCACGTCCAACAGGTAGATCGTGATCTACTGGTAGATCACTGGACGTCTGTGGTAGATCACAGGTAGATCACTGGCTTCCCCAAAGAAGCTCAACAACTTTGGCTCCTCTAAAAAAAAACTCATTTTTTTTTGCCCTGCACCCTCAAAAAACAGGGCTTTCCTTCTCCCTAAAAAAAAGCTCGACAACAACTCCTCCCCAAAAAAGCTCAACAACTTTGACCTGAACTCCAAAAAAAGGAGGTAGATCACTGCCAGTTTTAAACTCTGTAAGTAGATCACAGTCTCTTGGGAGTTGGCCACCCCTGCTCTACCACAACAACAACCATTCCCATATTGATGCAATACCAAGTCATGAGTTTAATTTTGTGTGTAGTTTGTCTCTGAGAGATCTGAATGCAGCCTAGATCTTAGGAATTTAAGTGAGGCAATAGCATGCCCAAATGATGCCAGTTTCCTCTCTCTTCTGTTACTAAGGTATCAGAACTGTAGCTAGGTGATCTTGTGCCCCGGGCAGAACCGTCCAGATTGTACCCCCTAGCCACAGGCAAATTAGCTCTTCTTTCCACCTCTCCTCCACCCATTCAATTCCTCACACACTTCAACTTGTAATGAATTCTTTCACAGAAAACCCAATAGACATATTTATGGACATATTTTTTAGCCAATTTTGTGATCACCTGCGCCCCTGTCGGGGGCCTTCCTCGCCACCCCCTAGCTATGGCCCTGTAAGGTATAGCCCCAGTTTTCTTTGTCGTTGTTTAAAGCTACTTTCTACAGACACTAAAACTTAATTGCAAAATCATGGATAAAAGTTTGAACTGTTCAAGGAAGGATGCCGTTTTTGAGCCAAACATGTTTCCTCCTGGTGCTTCAGAGCTGATTTCTTGAAAACCGAACTCCAAATGCAAGTGCTTTGTGCGCTTCTAGTTGTGATCCTCAAACGCCCAGGCATTTACTATTGCTACCTTCTCCTTTGCAAAACGAGGGGGGTCTTCTGTTTTGAACTATGTGGTGGAGCAATTGGATTCATTGGATGGATTGGGGTGGGTGGATTGGGGCCAAACCAGGAGAAACAATGCCAAAGCTGTGATATGGAAAGCAGTGTTTTTTACCACCACAGACTTACAGGATTACTATTCCTAGAGGACCTCCTCACAGAGCTGTGTTTGGCTGCAGAGATAACAGAATTAAGAGAGGGAAATGACAGGAAGGAGCTAGCATATCTTTTGCTATGGAGAGGCTGGATTTCCTCTGTTCTGTAGGAGGGTATCAAGTGAGAATTCATTATGTGCCAAAATGTTTTGAAGACTGAATAGATGATTTAACTGTGAAACTGCAGTGTGGCTTTTCAGGTGGAAATTCTATGGCTGAAGTTTTGTGGACTTTCATGCGGCTAATAATCAAGGGATATCGAGAAGTTCAGGGGAGACTGCCAGGTTGACCCTCATTCAAAAATCAAGGAAAGGGTTGGGCACCTCAATATTCCACAGCCTGTGGCAGACCTCAGCGGGCCTACCTGTGGCTGTGGTGGGCGTCATAGCCTCCTCCCGGCACATGACAGCACATGTGTGCATCATGCACATGACGTCACACACATACAGTGGGCACCCCCAAAATTGGCCGAACCCGGTGCCTGCGCTTCTGAATACTAGATCCTGGAAGCCTTGCACTCAGGTCCACCTTTGGGACTTCCCATAGACCCTTAAACTTTCGAGTCTTGGTAAATATGATTCTCTAAATACAATTGTGACTGGAAGAAATACAAAGAGTGATCATAATTACAGAACCAGCTACTCATCGCCCATGTTGTTAAGGCAGAAGGGCTAGGATCATATAACTGTCTAGCGTGTGGTGTTTTGAATGTTTACATCCACCGCTCGTTTCCTCTCCTCCCTCGCTCCCTTCTTCTCTCTTGTGCAGGCCAACATGAATTAAAAAATTAACTCTTTCCCCCCAGACTTGCAATGGAGCATGCCTCAGGCATCACACTAAACCCATTATCCTTCTGCATTAGCTTACTGAGCACTAAATAGTTGGCAGAGACAGATAAATAGTGA
This sequence comes from Darevskia mixta, assembly GCA_034641385.1. Lineage (NCBI taxonomy): Eukaryota > Metazoa > Chordata > Lepidosauria > Squamata > Lacertidae > Darevskia > Darevskia mixta. The sequence goes on from JAWWNH010000017.1 coordinate 15,305,747, forward strand.
GCATAGATTATTCTGTCGGGTTCTTGTTGGAGAATGGAAAAGTGTGAAATACCCAGAAGATGCATATAAGGCATATAAGCCAAATTCAGACTCCCAGAACTGTGTCGGCTTTTGCACTTCCCGGGGGTTTGTGTTTCCGATTTGGAGCTTTTGCATTATCTTAGCAAATGCATCCATGTCCTTGTCACAGTGTGTGGTTGTTTCGGATTCATCCTCTAGCACATGTGTATGAAGCCAGCCATCTTGTCTAGGAGATGAATGCCAGCCAAAGTCCTAAATTTAACTAGACATTTCATTGCTTCACACAGGATGCAACTGCAAATACTGGCAGCTCTGTTCAGAGCCGAACATTAAAGCCTGGTGAGGCAACAGAGAAACCTTAGTCACGGAGTATAGAAAATTGCTTAGCTAGGTTATTAGAGTTTTGCATATCAAAAATGTTGCCCAACACAGTGAAACCATGCAAAGAATTTTCCTATGTTTACGTGCCCAGGCAGAGACCCCCCGACCCCCGAGAGACCACCAGAAGGAAAGAATAACTCATGACAACGTGTTATGGGATTAAATTGGCCACAACTTTATTAACTCCTTCACATGTAGGAAAGACCTTGGCTCAGGCATTGGGCGTGTATCCCTCCCAGCCCCCCAGCCGGGGAACTGAGGCTCATCAGGGTTAATCGGATTCGGGGAGGGGGCACTGCAAGACGTTTGTCTACACAGGTGGCAGCCCACCCCCTTTTCCGCGCAACGCAGGGGAGCTCACTGACAACTTTTCAGCATATGGCCACTGACTCCCCTCAAACAAAACCCCTTTAACAGGGAACCCTGGAATCGCTGCCGTGGGGGGAGTGAGTCACCACTTCATGCTCCTCCCCCCCCCTCATTTAGGGAAGATAGACTAAAGGATTCTGCCCAAGGCCTGAAACCGCGACCCGAGATCGCAAAATTGCGGTCTCGCCACCAACGCTACTTACACCTGAAAACCCATTAGTAATCCGACATCCATTGCTGGATACCGTGTCTGAAGCCTGCTCTCTGATGGTCTGCTCGGCTGGCCCCGCCTCGACCGATGCCGCCGATTGAATAATTTGTATTGAGGTTTGCCTGGAAAGCCCAACAGCTGCGGAATCAGAAAGGTGGGCTAGCACAACCAGCTGGTACTGTAAGTCCTATGAGGCTCGAGGGTTCTATACTCGGTCCCGCAAAGGGCACCCACAGTCAGAGGAGTGAGCATTCAATAATATCATTAAATATAAAGCATCGTGCTAGCAAAAGGGGGCAGAGGGAAAGGTTTTGCTGGAAGAAGACAAAGGCCTCATTCAACAAATATTTAAAGCACCATGAAACCACTTTAAACAGTCATGGCATCCCCCAAAAGATTCTGGGAGCTGTGGTTTGTTAAGGGCACTGAGAGTTCTTAAAGGTAAAGGACCCCTGACAGTTAAGTCCAGTTGTGAACGACTCTGGGGTTGCGGCGCTCCTCCTGCTTTGCTGGCAGGTTATGTGGCCAGCATGACTAAGCCGCTTCTGGCAAAACCAGAGCAGTGTACAGAAACGCTGTTTACCTTCCTGCCGGAGTGGTACCTATTTATCTACTTGCACTTTGATGTCCTTTCGGACTGCCAGGTTGGCAGGAGCAGGGACTGAGCAACGGGAGTTCACCCCATCATGGGGATTCGAACCGCCGACCTTCCAATCAGCAAGCCCAAGGCTCAGTGGTTTACACCACAGCACCACACGCGTCCCTCTCAGAATTTCCTGTAGAGGGATTGTTGTTAAACCACTCTGTCATGTGATGTATTTAATTTTGATAGAATTTTGCCCTAGATTAGGGTGAGGAACGTCTAGATGTTGATAGGCTCTACATTCCATTAGCCAGCATGACTGATGCTCAGATATTATGGGATTTCTAGCCCAACATCTGGAGGACCACAGGTTCCTCATCCTTGCCCTAGATAAAGCACTCTATTGCTTTTTTTAAAAAAAAAAAGTTCACATTTTGTTACTTTTTGACCTTGTAGGCTTTATGGCCACACCGTTCAACAGCTGCTTGGATTTGGTTGTTTGCTTTGTCGTTTTGACAGTGTGTGGCTTTGTGTTCCTTTGGAAATCTCACCAAACTCCCAAAGTTCCACAACACGTGAAGAAACAAAAGAGATCGTTTCAATCCTCTTCTGCCAGCTTAGGTCAGCCCCAGAAAACTGCAAGGAAGTCTTGCGGCAGCCACGTTCAAAATAAAACGCCTCATTTGTATTCGCCTTTGCATCAGAAGGACGTGTGAATAGCATCACAATAAATTTATAAAGGACGGTTTTAGAGGTACCCATAATGGAGTTTGCAGAACTATGGCTGGGGAAAATATGAGGGGGAAATGCAAAGCCATCCTTCTTGCTTGAGATAAACCTTAGACTGCCCAAAGCTCGGTTAATTATAGGAGAGACTCGCTGATATTGTTTGTTAGACTTTGCTTCCTGCAGGAATAGGAAAGGGCTGCCCCCTTATTAGCAGCACTTCCCTCTCAAAATCAACACTTTGGAGGTCATTAGAATGAAATTAATGGATCAAGCATCAAGCTTAGACCTCGGAGACCCAGGTTCAAATCCTCGCTTCCTTGTGGACTGACTGGGTGGCCTTGCTTAAATCACTGTCTCGGCTTTAATTCCCAAATCTGTACGACAGGAATGTTAATAACATGCCTCCTAGGATTGCTTGTGAGGATGAATGAAATAAAAGGTTGGACAGCACTTTGCATGAAAAATATAACCCAAGTGCCATTCAATAAAAGGATTCGAGCCTGCAAGCTATGCTCTGGGCTTCTATCTACCATCCACATATGCCAGAAATAACCTTAGAAAACAGAGCGTTTTTAATTGAAAAATAATCATTGCATTTTAATTATAGAAGAAAAAGAAAAGAAAAGCTATAGATCAGTCAACGTGTGTTGGAAATGAAAGCAGCTGGAGGTCTCCACCGATTCTGCGAAACACATGCATACATATCTACATGTGTACGTAGATATATACACAAACACATAAATAAAACCAGTTCGTATAAGAGAAGACGAACATCATATGGGCAGAGTCAAGAGCGACACAGCAAAAAGCTTTCTGTAAAGAAAAGTCAACAGCAATCAAATAGAGGGGTGTTTTGTTTGTTTTTTCCCCAAATGTTCACCGCAACCCTTTGTATCAGATGTCAGGAGTGGGGAGAGGGGATAAATTGGATCTAGTTCTCATTTAAAGCCAGGTTTATCAAATTCACACTTTCTGAAACAATAAGAGAACTGAAATGCAGGCATCTTTAAAAACTTGCGCTCGTCTGAATTTTGCAGGGCAGCGCTCCAATCAAGGAATGTTTACCCAAAAAATGCATGTGTGCATAAAAAAATGAAGTGAAAATAACATACAAAAAAGTATTGTATTAGGAGACACCGCTTTGCAAAAATGTGCATATTAGGCAAAATTGTGTGTCTATTAGGAAAAATTCATGCTAAATTGCTGATACATTTCCAGGTGGAGGTCTTTTAAAAAAAAACTGAACTGATATAGCTGCAGGGAGCTAGGAATTGTAGCTTTGAGAGGGGTCTCCTAAAAACTCTTAGTACTCTTCACAAACAACACTGCCCAGTATTCTTTGGGAGATGCCATGAATGTTGAAGTGATACGAATGCTTTAAATGGGGGGGTGTCAACTAAGTTTTATTCCTATTAAAGGTAAAGGGTAAAAGGACCCCTGACCATTAGGTCCAGTCGCAGACGACTCTGGGGTTGCTGCGCTCATTTCACTTTATTGGCCGAGGGAGCCGGCGTACAGCTTCCAGGTCATGTGGCCAGCATGACTAAGCCGCTTCTGGCGAACCAGAGCAGCGCACGGAAACGCTGTTTACCTTCCCGCCGGAGCGGTACCTATTTATCTACTTGCACTTTCATGTGCTTTTAAACTGCTAGGTGGGCAGGAGCTGGGACCGAGCAACGGGAGCTCACCCCATCACTGGGATTCGAACCGCCGACCTTTATGAGAGAGGAAAACAATAAAGGAGCCTCTAAAGAATGTATGTCATCTTCATTCTCCTTTTTAAAAAGCCCCCAATTTATTTATTTTCAAAATAAGACACAGTGTGCTCCATTATTGGTGGCTAATTGCAGCCAGCACCTAGTAATCTTAGCATATCTGCCTGACCATATTGGTTTTTAATGGAATCTTGTCTATGTAAACACAAACTGGAAGTTGTCCAGAGCATCTAATCCACACTGCTAAGCTACTTACACTGACACACACAGAATTTTTTTGTTTTTGTTTTTTAGCCCTCTAGCTGAAATAACAGTGTTCCAGTAATAGCTCTCATTTGCTTACCTAGCTTTGGAGATATGATGTGTTCACATTGCGGTCAACCTCATTCTTTTAATGGAGTCCTTTATCAATAGCATTATAATTCCCTCTGGCTTTCATCCGAGTAAATAACAGTCTGGATGAGGACAATCAAAATCTTTATAACTTTGGGAAGATGCCAGAGTTAATTCCTTTGGCATCAGCCAAGGTCATCAATCCTCAAATGCAAAAAAAAAAAAATACAAAACCAAGGAACTTTTTGCCTGAAGTCTAATTCATGTTCCAACTTAGAGGGCACATGAGCAAATCAGGACTGATTCTTCAGGACATTTTTATGTGAATGGAGGATAGGTCTATCAATGGCTATTAGCCATGATGGCTAGTTAGAACCTCTGTGGTCAGAATAACATCTGAACAAACAATGGGAGATGGCTTCCAAGAGGCATCTGGCTGGTCACTGCTGTACACAGGATACTAAATAAGATGGATTCTGGATCTGATCCAGAAGGGTCTTTCTTCTATTCCTATAAAATTCCACAGTGTATCTATTTTCAGGCTACATGCATCATGTATGAAGGTATCTTCAGGATCTAACTTCTGGAGTCAACAGTAGTAAAAGGTAGAGGACCCCTGGATGGTTAAGTCCACTCCAAGGTGACTATGGGGTGTGGCGCTCATCTCGCTTTTCAGGCCGAGGGAGTCAGTCAGTAGGATCCCACCCACTGAAGATTGTTACATAGACAAATCACTGCTATTGGTTGAGTTAAGGGCAGGAATGGGCTCAAATGAATAAGATCTGACCTTTGGTACTAATCCCACCTCCTCCATTGGTTTGCAATGCCCCTCCTTATCTCTAAGCCATGTTGGAATATGCTCCTCTGATATATAGCTATAGTCAGGGGAGTAGCAATGGGGAGGCGGGGGGGCGGGTCGCCCCGGGTTCCACCCCAGAGGGGGGTGACACTTTTTTTTTTAATTTTAACTTCATTGAAAAAAAGAGATAATAGACACACACACAACCCCCACACCTCACAAAGTGGCACCATCAGAGGGGGGGGTGACACTTTTAATTTTTTTTTAATTTTTATCATTTTTTATTTTTTTATTCTTTTTAATTTTTTTTATTTTAACTTTATTGAAAAAAAGAGATAATAGACACACACACACAAAACCCCCACACCTCACAAAGTGGCACCATCAGAGGGGGGTGACACTTTTTATTTTTATTTTTATTTATTTTTTTACATTTTTTATTTATTTTTTATTTTTTATTTTAACTTTATTGAAAAAAAAGAGATAATAGACACACACACACACACACACACACAAAACCCCCACACCTCGCAAAGTGGCGCCATCAGAGGGGGGTGACACTTTTTATTTTTTTTATTTTTAAAAAAATTAAAGGGGGGGGTTGACAAAAAAAAATTCCGCCCCGGGTACCACCTGGGCTTGCTACGCCTCTGGCTATAGTTATAGCTATAGCTACATACTGTGGAATTCTCTCCCGTGATATGTAGTGCTAGCCACCAACTTGGATGGCTTTAAAAGAAGATTAAACCAATTATTGAAGGATAAGATTATCAATGGTTGTTAGCCATGATGGCTGTGTTCCACTTCTACTGTCAGAATAGCCTCTGAACACCAGTTGCTGGAAAACGTAAGTGGGGAGAATCATATTGCACTCAGGTTCTGCTTACAGACTACCCTTGGGATATTTCTGACCACTGTGAGAACAGGATGCTGGACCAGATGAGCCCTTGGCCTGATCTGGCAGGGTTCTTATTGTGTTTAGGATTCCTTTTCTGTGCATCTGAGATGGCAAACTGAGTAACATTGCCTTAAGCTGTTGACTCATATGACATCATTCACATTTTAGATGGGAAATCTGTGCTGTTAAGATATTTGACATTTCCAGAGGGGAGACCAAATAGATTGTTTTTCTTTTTTAAAAACAAAAACCCACAAGCCCTTTTTGCTCTTCCCTCTTCTCCATACCCTCCTCTGCTCGCTCGCTGGCTTCTTGACCTCCAGCGATGAGTAAAGACCTGATTAAGCTGTACTTTTGATGGGGTTTTAGCCACATGGAAGAGAAAGCCAGCAAGCAAGTATTGATCCTTGGAAGACTCTGACCCAGACGGAGGCTGAGCAGAATATAATTGGGCCATCAAATAATATTTGGCTGATTTATACTCCTGAAAAGTCTATTCATTTTAGCAATCTTTTAAAGATCTGTCTTCCAAGGTACTTAAGAAACCATACGGAATATTTTCCCACCAGCATCCTGCAGAATGAGTTCCTTTGTAACTTGCCCCCATTTCATCCTGTTCAAACAATTGCAAGCTTTAAATACGCAGAGTGGAGTTAATGGTCGGCGGAACTCAAACTCTTTCTGTATTGAGCATTATGAGGTATCTGATCTGTCTTTATTAGCCTGTAGACCTTTCACCTATGTATCTTATTATATAAGTGGAGCCATCGAAGCATCTGAAACTATATTGTAGTACTCCTGCCCAGCCCAGAGCTACTTCTTCTGTGGAGCTCCGCTGTCCAGAACCTCAGGTGAGAATGGTTCCTGGTTCCTGAGAGACTTGTGTTTATTTTTACAGTTTTATCCCATCTATTTTCCAAGGAGCTTGAGGTGCAATATTCAGTGGTGTAGCAGGGGCTCCCACTGGGGCACTGGCCGTGGGCGCAAAAATTTTCAGGGCATAAGTTGCTGAATGTACGCAAACTGTGAAAAAGATTTTCTTTTAACAGGAAGGAAGGCAGCAATTCAACTGACTGTTCAATTGGCTGGTATTCCAACCCTAGTCTACATTGGCTCCCAGTACGTTTCCGAGCACAATTCAAAGTGTTGGTGCTGACCTTTATTAGTTCCTCATAAGAGTTTTTGATGTAACTTTCATTCTATCTTCAGCCATTGTGTGGTGGTTTTGTTGTTGTTCTCGGTTTATATTATCACCACCATGATACTGTATGCTGTTTGTGCTGACCTTTAAAGCCCTAAACGGCCTCAGTCCTGTATACCTGAAGGAGCGTCTCCACCCCCATCGTTCAGCCCGGACACTGAGATCCAGCGCCGAGGGCCTTCTGGCGGTTCCCTCACTCCGAGAAGCAAAGCTACAGGGAACCAGGCAGAGGGCCTTCTCGGTAGTGGCGCCCGCCCTGTGGAACGCCCTCCCAGCAGAGGTCAAAGAGATAAACAACTATCTGACATTCAGAAAATACCTCAAGGCAGCCCTATTTAGGGAAGTTTTTAACCTGTGATATTTTAATGTATTTTAATATCTGTTGGAGGCCACCCAGAGTGGCTGGGGAGACCCGGCCAGATGGGCGGGGTACAAATAAAATTTATTATTATTATTATTATTATTATTATTATTATTATTATTATTATTATTATTATTGTCATATAGGCAACAATTTCAGTTTCTACCCTCAAGATCCCCAGGGACTGTGATCTGAAATTCTTCCCCCATCCAAAAAAGCAAATGGAGAATCATGGGTCTCTCCTATAACGAACTAAGGCCTACATTTAGTCTTCTATCACTGAGAGCAAGAAGGTAGCAGTGGAAACTCTGGACTGACAAGGGGAGAATTGGTTTGGTAGGTCATTGATCACACCTGCAAAGGCTGTCCCTGAGATAAGGTGTTCATTTCAGTCTGCCCCTGGGAGGAGGATTCTGTCTGTGATATGACAGATGAAAGGGAGATTGCAGAAGATCAAAATGCCCTCCTTCCATCCATCTTCCCTTTAAGTGACACTGAAGAGACAGCCACACCCAAACGATTCTTTGGAGGTGATAGATCAGGAAGCTGAGACGAGTTGAAACGTCCACTGAACAGGTTGAGAGCAAATGGATGGATGGTGCTTGGTCATTTAGATGGGAGGATAGTCATCTGATGGGAGTCAGATTTGAAAGTACCAAGTCCTGGAACTGTGCACCTGGGAAGAGCTCTGTCATTGATGTACTTTCATGTCCTGCTCTAAGGTAGAATAGCCTATATGCTTAAAGCACATCTACCCAGCTCCTTACCTAACAAGCAAGACATAACAGTCCACAACTCATGTGCGGATAAATTTCCTGCTTTTGCTGCACACCTGGGAGGAGGGCCTGTTAAGGAGGTCTGGGTAAGCCACAGTACATAGCTGTGTGCTGCTTGCTTGATTGACAGTGCTGCACAGACTCACCCTAAAGCATTCCTCACAGAGGCTCAGTGCCTTAAACAGCTGCTTTCATCTGTGAAAACACAGCGACATCAACAACTATGTCAAAATCTCTAGCATAGATCAGGATGCTCATAAACTCTGAGGCCCAAACCAGGCAACTTTTTGTAATGTGCATTTATGATTTGTGCTCATGATAGTATCAGAAATCACTGTTGCCTTTTCAATACCTTTTGACTTGCAAATGTTTTGGGGGTGGCCATTCTGCGTGTCCTGTAACTGCCCACTGAAATCTTTCACTTTTCATACCACAAATGGTTCCAGGATATTTATTTATTTAGGATCACGCTTTTGTTGCGCTCTGGCTCAAGAGTGAACCTCCAGGCAGCAATAGGACAAAAATGTTGGGGAAGCATTGCAAAACAACATGCAAAGTGCAATGGTCATAGATTTTTAGAACTGTAGAATTGCAGAGTTGGAAGGGATTGTGAGGGCAGAGGGCCTTCTCGGTAGTGGCACCCGCCCTGTGCAACGCCCTCCCACCAGATGTCAAAGAGAAAAACAACTACCAGACTTTCAGAAGACATCTGAAGGCAGCCCTGTTTAGGGAAACTTTTAATGTTTAATAGACTATTACATTTTAATATTCTGTTGGAAGCCGCCCAGAGTGGCTGGGGAAACCCAGCCAGATGGGCGGGGTATAAATATATTATTATTATTATTATTATTATTATTATTATTATTATTATACAACCCCCTGCAATGCAGGGATCTTTGCCCAATGTGGGACTCGAACTCACAACCCTAAGATTAAGAGTCTCATGCGCTACTGACTGAGCTACGGTTGCGTGGCGAAGTCCCTCCCCCCAACGTGAAATAAAAACACAGGACACGATAAATAAGGTTAATGGGCATTGTCAGGCCACAACTTTATTGATTACGGATGATGAGCGGTATTGGCTTTAGGCATTGGAACTAACCGACTATATCTGACTCCAGCCCGATGGCGCTGGAAGTCCGGGAAGGGATAGCCACCCAAGGTGAGCCCTGCGATGCACGTCAGCTAGGAACTCACCCTGTGACCACCGGTATGGGGCGTGCCTTTGGCCCTAGGCCTGATAGGCTTCGGACATGGCCACGCCCCCCGCATTCCTTTACCGAAATACCCTTCAGCATTTGGGGCAGGTGATGGCATTCCCTCCCCCCTTTCTTCCTCCTTCTCAAGATAATCCAATGCCTAACCGCCAACCAAAGTTGTGACGAATTGCTACGAGGTAGGCGAAAACCACCAGGCCATAGCTAATCAGCCAAATGGGAAAATTCCTACCAGGCCCCTTAACGGCGACCAACCGAAGTCCATAGCAAAGTCAGCGCCTGCCTAAAGGGTGGGTGGGCGGGAAAAACGAGTCAGCTGGGCAATGCAGGGGCAAGAGGGCGAGACCCGGCCGCGCGCCTGTTTAAATGCAGTGGGGCACGCCCAACCTGAGCGACCTGATTGGTTGCGCAGGGGAACGGCGCGGCCGGAACTCCCTAGATGGGAAAGGGGATGGCAGCCATCCCCTACCCACATGAGGGGGTCGTGGCTCGCCCGCAACCGTTTTTCCGGCTAGAGCCGGAAACGGCTTTAGTGGACAGTCCCCTATAAATCGACCACTTATGCACTATTATTGTGTCAATGGCATGTTGCAGAATATAACCACACAAAGAAATCCATCAATCTGGAAACGCCCCTTGTAGATTTTCACCCACTAATACAATTTGAGATTGCTTTTGATCTTTTTTTCTAAGATCAAGTTGCAGGAGGGGGGGGTGGGGGGGAGATCTGGCTTGAGACCACAGTGGGAGGCAAAGGTTTAAGTCTCCTTATACCCTGCCCTTGTCTGGATGATACAATTCCTAACTGCAGGAACTGTCTCACATTCTGTTTGGCTGTAAGAGCAGTGCTCTGCCAGCCATGCCCTTTCGAGAGCTCTTCCGCTCGAATTTTCGGATCCTCTTAGATTCAGCGCTCTGTGAAATGACAGAGAAATGCACACAGGAAATATCTTGTGCTTTACTGCAACTTCCCAGTGGCAATTCAAATGCTTCTGAGACGGAGCTCTGTAACCCCAGGGAAGAATCTTGCTCAATGTCAGTAGCTTCTCTGGGAAAACAAGTCTCTTGAGTTGCCCGCGTCATCAAGGTGGCTGCTCCGAGGCTCCATTTGCCAGTCTCAGCATACAAGATTGTCTGTTTCAGATATTTGTGCAGACAGACCCTGAGCCTCCCACCCATCCCCGCACCTTATTTCCTTGCTGTTCAGAGAGGTCACATGTGTACTTTTTGCTCAGGCCGCTAAGATTTAAAAAGAGCTTGCAGAGCTTTACAGGGCAATCTTGGCTGCTCTGGATTCCCAGAAAGATACATTTAGAGAGGCCAGGAGACGAGAATTAAAGTAAAGCAAGAAGCGGGGGAGTTTAGAGTGGGGGAGGGAGGCCTCCTACTCCCGTGATTAAAAAGTCAAGACAAGTTTGTGAGCAAATCTAGCCACAAAGAATGCCGAGGTTTATCTGCCCTGCCCTTTCCAGCATCCCTGTTATCGCTGGAATGAGAAAGAGATTTTAAGCAGCTTTGTGGCTGGAGCGGTGGTGGAATTCAATCAGTCCAAAGTGCCAGTAACCGAACCAGAAAGGCCTCACTGGATGTTCTCCTGCTTTGTGTCTGACCCACCCGCCACCTCTTCTGACACACTCAGATTTAGGGCAGGGGGGATTAATCCCCCCTATCAGAGAATGGCTCTGCCATAGCGCTGGTGAGATGTAAGCCAACATATGCAATGACTCAGACCCTGTGATCATCGTTTGAGAGGGTCAGAGGGTGGGAGCACGAGATCAGGCCTTTTCAGTGGTGCACCTCTGCCCCCAACCCACCCTGGTTTGTGGAATGCTCTCCCCAGAGAGGCACATTGTCTGCCAACTTTATTTTTAGGCTGCTGGCAAATAGCTTTCTTTTCGCCCAGCCCTTCGACCCATAGTTTGAAGAGTGGCATTGTGTTATGTACTGAGCTTGGATCCTAGAACAATAGGCAGGTAGGATCCCAGAAGGCAGCAACCTGATTGGTCTGCAGGAGCTGCCCAATCAGGTTCCAGGAGGAAGTGAATCAGCAACCTGACTGGCCTGCATGAACAGTCCAATCAGGCTCCAGGAGGTGAACTGAATCGCTTCCTCCTGGAGCCTGATTGGGCTGCTCCTGCAGGCCAATCAGGTTGCTGATTCACTTCCTCCTCAAGCCGGATTGGGCGGCTCCTGCAGGCCAATCAGGTTGCTGATTCACTTCCTACTGGAGCCTGATTGGGCTGCTCCTGCGGGCCAATCAGGTTGCTGATTCACTTCCTCCTGGAGCCGGATTAGGCGGCTCCTGCGGGCCAATCAGCTTGCTGATTCACTTCCTCCTGGAGCCTGATTGAGCTGCTCCTGCAGGCCAATCAGCTTGCTGATTCACTTCCTCCTGGAGCCGGATTGGGCGGCTCCTGCAGACCAATTAGGTTTCTGCCTTCTAGGATCCTACCTGCCTATTGTTCTAGGATCCAAGCTCAGTGACATTGCACATGTGACATCACATGTGACATCAGGACATCACACACATGACAATCTTTTTCAGAAGTTGCCGCACCTGGCTTCAGCCCTTCCTGGCATCCTAAGAGAACAAACTGAACCTCAGAGAACAGTCTCTGCACAGCCTGGGCTTAAACCTTTGCTTCACCGCCTGCCCTTTGGCTCCTGTTCTTTGAACCACCTCCTCTGTTGGCAATCGCATAACATACTTTGGCAGCTGCACCAATTGCTGACATCAAAAAGGCATGTTGGGAGATTAGTCGGCACATTTTAAAACTCTTATTTTAATGGAATTGTACCGTTTGTAGCTCATTTATCCCATTATGGGCCCCCTGATGAATGCTTACTATTCACCTCTGAGATCACAGCTCATTGCTCTATTGATGTTTCCTCCGTTTTAATATATGTGAGCAGCAGAGCATGAGGAACTTCTCGGTTGGCAATGAGATGAACCTTCCTGGATTTCTCATTGTTTCTACAGCTCCATGACAGCATCTCTCCCACACACATACACCTCCCCACCCAGTTCATTATTATTATTTTTCACTCGTTCTTTGGAGGAGAGTCAATGAGAAGAAATATGGAAGCCATCTTCAAATATTGGATGGCGCAAACTTGCTGTCTGTTGCTTCTGAGAGTAGGGCAGTATTCAAGTACTGCATCATACCAGCTCAAGGATTGCTGCTAACACAATGGGACTTCGGTCCTTCCTGCCCGTGTTCCCCATGTTGTCCTGAAACAGCATGGAGCTCGGAGCAAGCCCTTGCGGGGGGCACAGGAAGTGGTATGGGGAAATCCTTGGATAGAAGGAACATTCAACTTAGCACAACATTGAATTCCATCCAGTGCATAGATGCCACCTGGGGGGACCAGGGGGCTGAGGGTCCCCCCCAAAAAAAAATCAAGCAGGGAACTGGGCTCCCCAAAAATCTGCAGCGGTCACACATGCATGCCGTGTGACATGCTTACCTTAATCGCCAAGCCCGCATGGTGTGTCACTCGTGCATGCCCCACGGCGATTCATCAGCACATCGTGCAACATGTGTTCATGACATCGGCACGTTGCACGGTGTGCTAATGTCACTCACACACGTCATTCAGTGCCAGTCTCCTCAATCGCAGGGGAAAGGCAGCATGCTCATGTCATGAGACAAAGGTTGTTGGGAGCAGAATCAGGCAAGGCCTAGGCAGTGCAGCCTACAAGGCCTACACAAATGTTTCAGGCCTAAATGTTAGCAGTAAAATGGTGAGTCACTGTGACTTGTGACTCATCTTGGGTTCCCTATAAACGTAACCAGCCATCTCTCTGTGCTCAGTCTGTGTGTAGAGTGTGTGTGTCTCAGCCAGTATGTTGTGTTGTTGCAGACAGAGCGGCTCCAGGACTACAGTTAATCAGTAACTAAGATCTGTGCCTCTGAGAAGACTAAGAAAGCCGTTGTGAGCACTCTGTGTATGCTCTTTGACTATGCTGTTTATGAACAAGTTTATTTTCTTCAGTAAACTTTTATTCTATTTATGAAGAAGACTCTGCTCGATTAATTTACCGCTGCGTGACAGCTCAATCCAGTGGGTTCAACTGACTAGAAAGAGGGTTTCAGCTAAAGGGCAGGAAGAATGTCCTGATGGTACAAGCTGTCTGACCATGAACAAACTACCAAGGAATGTGCTGGAGTCTCTTTCTTTAGAGGTTGTATAAGTTAGAAGGCCACCCAGACTGGAGTTTATTGCGTTACAGTTCCTGGATATAATGCTAGTGCAATTATAATGCACAATCTATGGAACATGGCTTCCATCCACCAGATTCTCATGGGACACTGTGGAATGACATTTTGTTTGATCTGTTACCTTAAATCTTGGTCCTTATATTATTATTCCTTAACACTATCTCTGTACTTTCGGGAGAGAGTGGGTTGGAAATAATTGTTATTGTTGTTTTCTTAGTTGTGCTTAATGCATGTTACGACCTTCGCACACATGTGTACAACGGACCTCCTTCCAATCTGGCCTACATCATCAGCTCTCTGGAAAACCAGCTGCCTCCTCATCTTAGCCCTTTCTGTGAGGATCCCAGCCATGGGGTATAATTGAACTGTATCTCAAGATGTAGGTACAGCTTTACGCCTCCACATGTTCCTGCACATTATTTATTATTAGGATTTTATGACGCTTTACCTCTGAATATGTCTCTCTTTTATGGAGTATAAAAATCGCAGGCTCGCTAGTTCAATGGGAGCAAAATTGAGGTCATAAAGCAAAAGAATCACTCATTCTGGCTTCCCCCACAGAAGGAAGTGTCTGTCCCTGAATGCCACCCAAGAAGCAGTAACCTTTGTGTTGCTTCATACTAAATAAAATAAAATAAATGTCTTTTTTTAAAAAAAGAACTATTGAGTTCATCTAGGTTGTTCCACAGCAAGGGGTTCCCTCAATGACCAAATAAGATCAGGGCCATTGTTTGAAAACAGGCCATCTGCAGCCTAGATGATGTACCTGTTTGAACGAGTGGTGGTGTGGGTCTTTGAAAACCATTATTAAACCCATTTCTCACTCTCCCTTTCAAAAAAGGAAGTGTCCCCATGCCAGCAGTCTCACCAAAACAAAAGTATCTTCTCTGTCGTCATTAAAGCCTCCATTTCCCCTTCCCTTTACATTCTACTCATTTCCACAGAGTTTTTGTGGGAGGGGGGCTTAGCTTGAGGCATGTTTTATTTGTTTCACTATGGGGGAAAAATGTAATCATTTGCATGGGTAGAGGGAAGGAGCAGGGAGAGTCTTGCTGTCCCCGTCCCCCCCCCCCTTCAATTTATGAATGTAGGTGTACGTTATACAGAACATTACCTGCATTTGCTCGCCCGGCTATTAGGAGCATTTTCTAAATCAGGCTTATTTATCAGCCTTCATTTTTGACAGTGATACTGTAGCAAAAGTAGGTGTAATGTACATCACCGACACCGCTCTAAAGCTTTATGGAGCAATTACCTATTAGCAGAGCGGAGCAAATAATTCAGAAAGGACTCGTTTATGCAAGAAATGGAGACACCCCCCTTCTCTTTTTCCTCCCTCTTTTTTTTGGAGTGGAGGAGGTAGGTCATCATTTTTTCATGCTCATTCACTGCCCAGTAGCATTTGCTAAAGAATTCCTATTACTAAAGCTTCCCACTGGCTTCCCAGTTGATGTGCAAGATGGCAAGCTATCTGCCTTGGGCTAATTAAACAGTCTATGGCCTTTTAAGCTGGGGGGGGGAGTATTGTTTTGTTCATTACTATGTTACATATTTTTTGTGTTTTTATATTGTAAACCGCCCTGTGATCCCCAGATAAAAGGCAGTATAGAACTTTACTAAATAATGATAACATGGCATGTATGACCTAGTTGAGATTCCTGCATTGCAAAGGGTTGGACTAAATGACCCACAGGAATCCCTTCCGACTCTGCAATTCTATGATTCTAAATGCATGGGCAGCTACTCCACAAAGCTACTGTTTGTTGATTATATTCTGATATTCTGCCATGGTGTCAGAGACTGGGCAGAGGAGGAATGGTGGAGACCGCCGCCCCATCCTGACCCTTCCAGGGAGGAGGAACAGGAGGACAGTACAGTGGACGCTTGGGTTGCGAACGTGATCCATGCAGGAGGCACGTTCGCAACCTGCAGAGTTCGCAACCCGCAGCGCCGCTTCTGCGCATGCGCGGGTCGCGATTCGGCACTCCTGCGCATGTGCAAAGTGCGATTTTAGCATTTCTGCGCATGCGCGAGCGCCGAAACCCAAAAGTAACCCATTCTGGTACTTCCGGGTTCGGCGCAAGCGCGACCCGAAAAAACGCAACCCGCAGCGTTCGCAACATGAGGTATGATTGTATAGATTTACAGCAGGGGTTTGAGGGAGGTCACAGCTCAGAGGCAGATGAGGGGGGAAGTTGGGAAATAATGGGAGAGGAGGAGCAGGCAGAGCCAGAGCAGCAGCTGGCTGACACGTTGTCACTAGAAAGCATTCCAGAACCTCCATCTCCCAGAACCTGGTGAGCCTTAAAAGTAGGAGAGCAAAGAGCTCGAAGGCAGAAGGCACTTACTGGCACCCATACAGAAGGTGATAATGATGATGATGACAATGACGAATGAGGATGTGGGAGACACGGGGGATGGAGATTCACTCGGGACAACGCCATTATCCAAGAGGCTGGGTTCTACAGCCTGTCTCTGTAAAGTTTGAAATAAAAAAGGACTGTAATAAACTTTTCCTTGTCTTTATACTTTCCTGGGCAACCAGCCGGCAGCCGCTGACAGCACCCTGACACATGCACAAGCCTAAAACCCTGCAATTTTTTCTTTTATTTTAAGCACTCCACCATCCGTGCATTATTATTTTTATAATAATTTTTATTAAATTTTCAATTTTACATTTCAAAATAAACATTTAACAAACTTTAAAATATCCAATGACTTCCCTTCTTCTCCTTCATTTTACATATCATTCCCGCATATTTTCCATGCAAATCAGTTTTCCACTTGTACAGCCATCAAAAATTATATACTCTGTTGAATTTATCATAGTGCTGCCAGTGTTTTCAGCTTTATAGTTATTTTCCATTTATTTATTTATTTTAAATTAAGGATATTCTTGATTTGCAAAGGTATATGCATTGTTTCTTTCTTGTTCTTTCCATGTAACATTTTTATACAGTAGTTTCGTTTGTTGAGACATTAGGGAGAGAAGGGGGAGAGGTGTGGGTAGGATGGGGAGATGGGTAGGATGGGGTGGCGGTATTTCTATTTTACTTAATATATGCAGGGTTAGGTGTCAGCGTCTTTTGTGCAGGTTCTCTGTTACCATCCGTGCATTTAATTTGTGTGTTTTCAACTGGCCGGCTTTCAACCACATATGGTTGAAATAGGACAAATTAAATTAAAGACACAATCGTACTGCATATTTCTTCTGTAATGGTGAGGACACCATGTTGATTTTCTGACTCAGGTGCCTCAGTGCCTTCAGTCCTCTCTGGCTCACTTGGGTATTAGCTTCCATTTTTCGAAAAGAAGTCTCCATAATCTGGGCATATGAGTGTTGATACATTTGGACTTGGTGTTGAAACACAGATCTCGAATGCTGTAGTGTAGACTGCAGTCTGTTATTAACGCTCAGGGCTATAAAAATAGACTGCTTTTATCTCTGAATAGATGAACTCCTTCATAACGCTGGCTGTGAAATTATATATCTGTCTCGGGATTTACCTTGCCCTGCATCAAGGTCTGCTTGCTGCTGGGCTCTCTGCCAAATCCAGCATGTTTCACTGCAAAACCAAGGTTATGATCTATGTCACTAGATGACTGCTAATATTTGGTTTTCTGTATCCTGCATGATTGTATTTCTATAATATATGGCTGACTCTAAGGATGTCCCCGATCTTTCTGCTTTGGGAAAAAAAATACACATTGGTTGCATGAGTTTCTTAAGGACTTAGGTTGGTTTTTCAACAAGTTTTCTACAGCATACAGTATATGAATTGCTAGACTCAGTGGCGAAGCAAAGTCAGGTGGTACCCGGTGCAGAAAATTTCTTGTCACCCCTCCTCCCACATTGAAATTACTAAAAGATACACAGCGTTGAGTTCTGAGAATGCACTTCTGCGGAGAGAAAAGGTATCAAAAGCGCAACGGTCTCATCTGTTCATGTTACAGTCATCGGGCGAAATCGGAATCAGAAGGAGCAACCGCGGAGCGCCGCGAGTTCCCGACAAACCCCAGTCCTCCTTAAATAGCCAAAGAGATTCAAGTTCACGCCGAGCGCTGGATTTCCCGGGGTGAAATCCAATCTGCACTTTTTAACCCTCTTGTTCTGGGAGACTCCGTCTTGGTGCTGCTGCTGCTGCAGTTGCTGCTGGTGGATTGGGGCTGGGGGGGTGGGAGAGAGAAACCGGATGGTGGGGGGAGGGGGCTGGATGGATGGAATGCAGAAGGAGTTAAGGAGGAGGAATGGGGGTTGGCGAGACTTTTCCCTTCCCTTGCTCGCACTCCCTTTGCCCCACCACCACTACCACGCCCTTCTTTCTCCCGGATCTGCAATCGCTCTTGGAGAAACTATCGCGTGGGGGTTGATACACCACGGTACTGTCAAACCCATAGCTGTCAACCCTCCCTTTTTTTGCGGGAAACTCCCTTATTCCAATGCCGTTTCCCGCTGCTATCCTGGATTGTTGATATCCCTTAAATTTCCCAGATTTCAAAGGAAGCAGCTCCTCTCCCTCCCTGCCGGCCAGGGAGGCTCCTCAGCTGCGTTGCTCGGCTGCCAATAAGGAGTCTGAGACCGACTGGGGGCGGAGCTTACATGCCTTGTGCAGCCAGACCCTCACGCCCAACCAGACAGCCATCCTGCCTGCCATCTATGCGCTCGCTCTTTCGCTCACCCGTTCGCGCGGGGTGGCGAGGCTACTTGGTGCCATTGCACCGCCTTCGTGGCATCCCTTATTTTCAAATCCAAAAGTTTGACAAAATCCCTTATTTTCAAATCCGAAAGTTGACAGCTATGGCGGAGCAGGAAAGAAATCCTGGCGCACGCGGTGATGGCAAGGCGAAAGTTTGCAAAGGAAGAGAGCCCTGTGCGCTCGAGCGCCAGCCCGGGAGTGTGCGCGCGCGCGCGTCCCCACCAAGGCTGCAAAACACTTTGCAGCAGCAGCAGTGCGCAACAACCGGGCTCCTCTCGCAGCAGCAGCACCCTGTGCCTCTATCTCTCTCTCTCCTCCCTACTATCCACCCCCTTTCTCTGTAGATAATGTTCAGACTAGAGCCTGCTTTCCAAACGCCCACAGTAATAAAAATGATTTCTTGAAAATTCAAAATGATCAATCTCTTCCCCCCTTCTTCTTCTTCCAATCGTCCTCCTCCCTCCTCCCTCCTCCCTCCTTCCCCCTCCCTATTTTTTGCCATTTTGTCACCCCTCTCAGTGATGACACCCGGGGCAGCCCACGCCCACCGCACCCCCTTCCTATGCCACTGGCTAGACTACAACTCCCATCACTCTTAATGGGAGTGCTGGCTGGGGCTGATGGGAACCAGGAGAATCCAACAGCATATGAAGAGTCACATCTTCCCTGCCCCTGATCTACACATATTGTAGCTGCCATCTGGAAGCCATTTTGCATTGTTCCATATGGCGGCTCTTGCTGTGTGGTTGGCCATTCATATGCAGTAGCCTGAGGGATTTTGCCAAAGCCTCTGCAGACTTTGTTCTTGTTCATTTTGGGGGTGGGGTGGAGTTTTGGTTGTTTTTGGCAGCACGGAGGGAATCAGCTTCTTGACATGGTGAACCTGTGTGGCTCCATGCAAAGCGCTCTCTGTCCGAACGTGGAGCGATTTCATGTGGCGTGGCGTGCTCTCAATGTACGCTCCAGTTCTGTCCTAAGTCGTCTGTGTCAAATGACTCTGCGCGGTGCTCGGATGCTTTGTTTCACAGCACGACGGGCGTCACATCAAACAGCGCAGATTCAATGAGGCAGGAGGGCTACGACAACACGTTAACAAATGGTGAACTGTGTCCACGATGAGAGATTTTTGTTTTTCATAGCATGAATGAGCAAGCACAGTTCAGAAAAGATATTCCCCTTTGCTTTGTAACACCCACCTGTTAGTTTGACCGTTGGACTCCACTTCCCATCAGTCCCAGCCAACATGGCTAGTGGTCAGTGATGAGAGTCCAGCAACACCTACAGACCCCAAAGCACCCTCCCCTCTTCCAACTATTTCTCTTCTGCAGGATTATGAAAGACCCAAAATCAGACCAGGCGTTATGTGTGGCAAGCTGATACATCATTGGAAATTGCTTTGATTCACCTCTCATGCTTTCCCTGCCATTGCTTGCAAACAGGTAAAGAGAAGTGAATCATAGACTCACAGAACTGTAGAGGTTCATCTAGTATCTCCTGCAATGCAGGAATCTCAGCTACAGCATCCATGACAGATGGCCATCCAACCTCTGCTTAAAAACCTCCAAGGAAGGAGAGTCCACAACCTCCCAAGGTAGACCATTCCACTGTCAAACAACTCTTACCATCATAAAGTTTTTCCTGAAGTTTAGTTTGAATCTCCTTTCTTGTAACTTGAAGCCAGAGCAGGAGAAAACAAGCTTGTTCCCTCTTCCATGGGACAGCCCTTGAGATATTTGAAGATGGCTATCATATCTCCTCCCAGTCTCCTTTTTTCCAGGCTAAGCATAACCAGCTCCTTCAACCGTTCCTCATATGTCTTGGTTTCCAGACCCTTGATCATCTTGGTTGCCCTCCTCTGTATATGCTCCAGGTTGTCATCATCCTGACCAAAGCAGAATAGAGTAGTACTAGTAAAGTGGAACCCCGGGTTACGCACGCGATCCGTTCCGGGGTCGCGCTACGTAACCCGGATGTGCGTATCATGAACGCATTGGGGGAACACGGAAGAAGAGTGATCTGAGCGCTTCTGCACATGCACGAAATGCGCAGAATGCTTTTGCGCACCTGCCCGCACCCGCACATCATGCGCGCTCCGCGGAGGACTTCTGGGTCGCCGCCATGCTTATCCCGAACATACACAACATGGAGCGTAAACAACACGAGGTATGACTGTACTTCCCTTGATCTGGATGGTATACTTCCGTTGACGCAGAATAAAATATGAGAAATGCAAGAGATAATTATTAAGAACATCAGGGGTTTTGATCCAGGCCAGATTTTGCTCTAAACTCCTCACTCCAAATTCGCCTTGCTGAGCTGTTCCCCAGACAGACAGTAGATCTGCAATTTAGTCCACCAATCTCCACACACATACGGCTCTTCTCTTCATCCAGGCAAGCCAAATGAATTATCAGAATTCAAGGACACATTCCAGTCAGGCAAAAACACTCAGGGAGGGTGCGCAGCAGGTTTCACTGAGGGGAGTGATTGTGTATGGAGTGTGGCCTGGAGAAATCCCTGAAAGCCAGATAGAAAGTCTTGGAATACTGCATTTGGCCCACAGGTCTGAATTCCTCACCCCTGACCTCCACCCCAATAAAACCATTAAGTTCCATTTTTCTTTTCTTTTTCTTTTTCTTTTTGGTTTTTCAACTTAAAAATTTACAGAGATATATCAAACATAAATCATAAAGACAAGATTACAAGGAATCTCCTGGACTTACACACACACACCCTTTGTGGGTCCTATTATTAATCATTTCCTCCTACATCTTTTAGGATAATCAGAACCCTTTACCCCTTCCATTATGTCCAGAATTCAACCTTAAACTACAAGTTTCAGGTAGGTAGCTGTGTTGGTCTGACATAGTCGAAATAAATAAAAAAATTGTCCAGTAGCACTTTAGAGACCAACTAAGTTTGTTCTGGGTATAAGCTTTTGTGTGGATGCACACTTCTTCAGATCCTTCTTCTTGGTATCTGAAGAAGTGTGCATGCACACGAAAGCTTATGCCCAGAACAAACTTAGTTGGTCTCTAAGGTGCTACTGGACAATTTTTTTATTTACTTAAACTACAAGTGATATTCCAATCCTACTAATGATTTTAACTGTTTTCAATGGTCTTTAAGATGAGTTATACATTTTCCCCATTCCTTATTAAAATATTGATCTTCCTGATTTCTAACTCTACTGGTCATTTTAGCCATTTCAGCATAGTCCATTAACTTCATCTGCCATTCTTCTCTGGTAGAGACTTTACTGCTACTTTGGGATTTTGGCACCTAGAATTTCTAAAAGGAAGGCTTCGGGTTTTCTAATTAAAACCATTAAGTTCAGGCAGTGGTGGAGTGTTGCCCACTGGTCCCTGGGGAAGGTGGGCCCCTGCACATTGGAGCTGCACTACCTGCCCAGCCGTGAAGTGGGGAGCCCAGCCGGCCAACATGACCGGTGCCGGCCTGCTTTGAGGGTCACACTCACTGCACCTTGCAAGCCCAGTGTGCGTTGTTGCATCCTTCTTGAGTCACCCTCCAGCTGGAGAGCAGTGTGAGAAGGACACAACAGCTCACAAATGGCAGAGCATCATGAGGAATGTGCCCCCCCCCAAAACCTGGCTTGGGGTGACACCCCCAGGGGCCCCCCTCATGCCACTGAGTTCAGGGTCTAAAGCAGGGGTAGGCAACCTAAGGCCCGTGGGCCAGATGTGGCCCAATCGCCTTCTAAATCCGGCCCGCGGACGGTCCAGGAATCAGCATGTTTTTACATGAGTAGAATGTGTCCTTTTATTTAAAATGCATCTCTGGGTTGTTTGTGGGGCATAGGAATTCCTTCAGTTCCCCCCCCAAAAAATATAGTCCGGTCCCCCACAAGGTCTGAGGGATGGTGGACCGGCCCACGGCTGAAAAAGGTTGCTGACCCCTGATCTAAAGTTACTTAATACCACCACCTTAGCAGTCCTGGACATTTACATAGGAGGAAATGAGACATGGCTAATTCTTGGCCATTGTTTCCAACTTCTGGTCAGCCGTTTTCTGCATTAGCATAGTCGCCTCGGCATCTTGGAAAAAATGCATACAGTGCAGGGGAGAGAAATGAAAAAAAACAACTTGGAGAAACTGCTCCTGACAAGAATGCAACTTCCAGCACACTAACCGGCACATAACCTGCCGGGTTATGGTTTGTAAAAGAAACAATGAAATATTCATGGAGACATAAGGGCAGCAAATAGGCAGGGCAAAGAGGGGATACATGGAGGGCACAGATCAAATTATTCTGCGCACCAATAAAGGAGCTGCAGCCTCTGAGAAACTACTAGATGAAGCAGTAGCCTTATGTTACATCTGCTAAGTTAAATTGGCTCTAAAACTTCCTTCCTTTTTTTTTTTTTTTTGTACTACATCAAATTACATCGCTTGCTTCAGCTCATTTCTCAGCTAAGGTGCCACTATCATTACGGGATCTGCTACTGTCAGTAGAGACAGTGGACAATTATCTGTTCAGGTAAGTCTGCACAGGAGCTGGCTGACAGAGAATCAGCTCACTTGAAACACACTTGTGTGTGTTTGTGTCTTGGGGAGATGGACATAGCAACATTTTCTCTCCTAGGATTCAGGGCCCCGTCAACAGAGTGAGGCGGTCATCAGGTGGCAAATGTTGGGGTACATGGTGGGGAGCAGTGGAGACAGCCGCCTGGTCATTGCCCTCTATGGAGGACATTTTGCCTGCTGCCCTTAGCTGTGTTGAAGGATGGTCTTGCATTGTCAGTGCTGGATATCCTCCAATGCCTTGATGGCAAAATCCAGAACACAATCTTGCCAGACGCTATTTTCCTGTGTGTTTCTCTCTCTCGTGAGAGAACGGAGGCCATTTTGAGCACTGTGACCTCGCATGATTTCACACCATGATCCACCCCCCACACACAAAGAATTATGTTTTGGGTTCGGCACCCAAAAACGTGCATATTGGGGTGCTGTGCGCAGCTCCGAAAAACGTTTTTCAGGGAGAAATCACAGTGCAACATCACAGCCAAAAGTCACCCAGTAGCTCCAATATTAAGCCCCATCTAGAAGCGCCCAGCGAGAGAATCATGTAACATTTCTTACAAGTCAAAACCTTAGATAATAGTATATATTCCTTGCGCAGCCAAACCATATAGCAGTTCCCATTAACATGTCCATTCACGCTACGGTGTGAAGGCTAATATATACCTATATATTTTTTAAGCATCTCTCTTTCTACAGAGACATTATTTCTCAAGACTTACAGCTTATCTAATCAGAGTCAACTCTGCCACATCCATCCTTCTTCCTTATTTTGACTGCATTCCGAAGTTTTATCACAGCTTCTCTTTCATTCACTTGAGATCCCTCGAGATATTTTACTATAAGATTGCCACACTTAAGCTTGATGTTCCTAGGAAAGCACATCAACCTAACATTTCTGAAAGGCCAAGCTGTTTCCTAGTGTCCCTCAGGAGCCGGTATCAGCCCGTCCTATCGTTATTTAAATGTATCCAGCTCTTTCTGGCATTGCGCCTGAGCGAAGCTGTCAAGATTGTAAATTCGGGTTACAACCTCCAGAGCACTCCCCCATCTTGGCTTATCCCGAGTTGCCGAACATTGAAAGAAATATTGAGAAGGCAACCAGCTTCATGAATCTCTGAGATGTGAAGTTTGCAGAAAACCCCGAAGTGACAGGCAGAAGAGGAAGGAGGAGGGGAAGAGAACAGCTCTTTGAAAGGTTCAATAAACCACGGCATCTTTTTTCCCCCGCCATCAGTTATTGGGAGCCAAAATGTCTGTGGTTTTGCAGTCTCTCCCTCTCCCCCCCCCCAATCTCACTCAGAGGAAATAAAGTCACTTTGAAGGTCACTTTTACAAGCAATACATTGCAGCTCGCACCTAATGGTTAAGTAGGGCCTCATCCACCATTCTGTTTGCTCCACCGTTTCCCCCTGGGGAATACCCACTAATTGGAATTTCCAGCGGATAGCCATTTATAATAATTTGTACGGCGCCTTTCCACAGTTCAAAATGATGCTCAAGGCAGCTTGCAACATGAAAAAATACATAGCTACAGCATAACTGACAAGCTGGAACGTGTCCAGAGGAGGGCAACCAAAATGGTCA
The DNA here is from genome assembly GCA_034641385.1 of Darevskia mixta. Lineage (NCBI taxonomy): Eukaryota > Metazoa > Chordata > Lepidosauria > Squamata > Lacertidae > Darevskia > Darevskia mixta. The sequence continues at coordinate 15,330,387 of JAWWNH010000017.1, forward strand.
AAGGCTTGGAAACGATGCCTTATGAGGAACGGCTTAGGGAGCTGGGTATGTTTAGCCTGGAGAAGAGAAGGTTAAGGGGTGATATGATAGCCATGTTCAAATATATAAAAGGATGTCATATAGAGGAGGGAGAAAGGTTGTTTTCTGCTGCTCCAGAGAAGCGGACACGGAGCAATAGATTCAAACTACAAGAAAGAAGATTCCACCTAAACATTAGGAAGAACTTCCTGACAGTAAGAGCTGTTCGACAGTGGAATTTGCTGCCAAGGAGTGTGGTGGAGTCTCCTTCTTTGGAGGTCTTTAAGTAGAGGCTTGACAGCCACCTGCCAGGAATGCTTTGATGGTGTTTCCTGCTTGGCAGGGGGCTGGACTGGATGGCCCTTGTGGTCTCTTCCAACTCTATGATTCTATGAATACCCACTAATTGGAATTTCCAGCGGATTGCCATTTATAATACTGTAATTTGTACGGTGCCTTTCCACAGTTCAAAATGATGCTCAAGGCAGCTTGCAACATGAAAAAATACATAGCTACAGCATAACAAAAGTAGTCATGAACAATGAATAAAACAATTTCCACATGAATTGCAATGTATAAAATAAAGATACAAAAAACCAACAACAGCAACAACACACACAACAACAACAACAACACCCCCAAACAACACCTTAGTCCAGGAGTCTGTTCAGGAGCCTCAGCTGGAGTCTGTCAAAACCCCACCCTCCTTCCAGAGGGAGAGAGAGATATGAGCAGAGGCTCCTTGCTCCTGCATAGCTGATTGGTTAGAGCCATGGTTCCCAATTTGATTTTTAAGGGGGACAATTTAAGAATGAGTTATTAACAGTTAATGGCCCTTTAGGCAGGGCCGTCTTAAGCATATCCAGTGTCTTCTTTAAATATATACTCTTTTAAACGCTGCAGGTTAAACACACAGGCCAACCAGAGTATATTGAGAAGCAAAGCGGCTAGTAAGCCTGATCTTTATTAACTGTTGCCACACACAGGAGGGAGTAGAGAACCCAGAACAATGGTGTGCAAGCCTTTATATAGACTTTTGAAGTTGCCCACTCTGTAGCCCAAGACCACCCCCAAAAAACATCATACATACATCATAGAAGGAGGCGGTCTACAGCAGAAATCCTGTCTCCCAGGATATCTGATAATGGTCACTGATTGCTTTCCCTGGGCAGTCTGGCCATTCTTTTGTGATGGTTAATAAATAGTTTAGTTCCTGAATCCAGGTCACAGGCTCACCCTATCCGTACAGAAATACACCCTTAAAACAGGTTTTGCAAGCAAAATACAATGGGGAGGCTTTCCCATTTCCTTCCTCCTTGCAGAGACATATTTGAGGTCAATTTGGGAGAGTCAAAATGGCTTCAGGATTGCTCTCCTGTACTATTTCAGATACGTGGTTTATATACTTATGTATGTGTTCGCCTTGTACATTTATGGACATTTCATTTATATTTGAGACCTTAGAATTCTTATAACATCTGGAACAGAAGTCAGTCCAGTGAATAAGATCTGTATTAGATGTTGTTTTCAGCCTGCAAACATCTTCTCCCAGTGACCATCCAGATTCCCTTGTGGGGAAGCCCATGAGCAGGATCCGAGCAAAAGCCCATTGTCCCTTCCTGTGATTTCCAGAAACTGCTATTCAGAAGCATTATTGCCTCCAGCAATGAAGGCAGAGCAATGTCGTCATCTATAGTAGCTTTCTCCTACATGAAAAGATAAATAATTCGTTGGCTCTCCACCCACCCATTTTCATTCAGTTTCCTTTGCATTGAAATGAATGGTGTGTGGAGTAATGTAATTAATTACCCAATCTAAAATCTTGGCCCAACTTTTCAGCTGCCCCTTATTTATCTAATATTACTTATGAATCTTATAGATGGGCTTTTTCCAGAGCCCGATTTGAGGCACTGCCTACAGCTGTACTACACGGCAAATTCCTGCGGGTACCAATCCACGAGCACCTATGTCCACGCATGTCCAATAAGGTGGAATCTGTTACTCACACTCTTCTATTCTGTGAACTTTACAGTGAAGAACGGTCTCGACTTATATTACCCCTTTTATCAAAATTTAAACCCTTGCAATATTATCTGGAATTTATTCCCGAAAGCCTACACAAATTCCTTTTGGAAGACTCTTTGAGCTCAGTATCCTATGCTGTGGCCAAGTTTTGCACCTTAGCCATCAAAAAACGTAAATCGCTTCTACTGGAAAATATACTATAAATTTCTTTTGCGCCATTGGTTGGTTGGTTTATTTATTTATTTATTTTATTCTAATCTTTAGGATTTTGACGCCTTGTAGCGATATTCTGATCGCTGGTTTGGAATTATACTGCATTATATTGCTGGCTTTTGCTGTAATAAACTTTTTGGAAACTTTTGGATTACCCAATTAATTATGTAAATGTTCCCCACATCAGACAGCAAGCTGAATAATGCAATATTTTTTCGGAAGCCAAACTGCAGTGGTACGGAAACAGCACTGCATGCAACAATGGGGAGGGGGGCAGAAGGAAATTGATGCTTCCTAGGTCCCTAGTGAGGCATTTGACTTCTGTCCCAAAGACTTGTCCTGCTGGACACCAGTGTCCTCTCCTGTAGCTCTCTTGGCTCTGCTCCTGGTTCCTGCTGCTTCACCTCTGACAGCTGCCTGCAGCTCAGCTCTGAGATTTGGATAAGAAACTGTTGGAAGTCATTTCTGTTTTCTCCGCTGAGAAAACAACAGAGCCAGCCACCGTTGTCTCAACCGCCACGCTTTAAGCACATATGTAAGAAGACGAAAAGCTTTCTCACATTTAGCATGCTGGAAGTCAGCCACCGTGTTTTCACCCAAAGCTCTCTGGATCTAAGAACTGCAAAGTCTCACTCATCATATTTCATTCATGAAGACTATGAATGAAAAATAAAAGCAGCCTGTGCCTTCCTGCCTGAAGTGGCACCTCCTAAAATATAGTGTGACTCCTAACGAAGAGACTAGCATCTATACCCAAGATGAATAAAAAGCTCAGACTATAAAAGGGCGTTGGGTTGAAGAAATGCAAACATTATGATAGATCATTCACTCCATCTTGGGGCGTATAGGAGAACTGCAGCCAAACTCTGCTTTTCCCTCACTAAACCTTTACCAGCCCAGGCCTCATGTAAAATGATTAGGCTGAGGGTGATCTGTATAGTGCCATCGCTAAGCATAGAGGACAATCAAAGAAACATTTAATCATTTCAGTGTAGTATTAATATAGTTCTTTTTATTTTCAGAATATGGATAGATACAGTGCTTTTTTCTGGTGGGACGCAGGGGGACACATAAAACATTTTGTGGTACTTTGTACAGTGGTACCTTGAATTACAGGGACGCAGGTGGCACTGTGGGTTAAACCACAGAGCCTAGGGCTTGCCGATCAGAAGGTCGGCGGTTCGAATCCCCACGACGGGGTGAGCTCCCGTTGCTTGGTCCCAGCTTCTGCCAACCTAGCAGTTCAAAAGCACGTCAAAGTGCAAGTAGATAAATAGGTACCGCTCCGGCGGGAAGGTAAACGGCGTTTCCGTGCGCTGCTCTGGTTTGCCAGAAGCAGCTTAATCATGCTGGCCACATGACCCGGAAGTTGTACGCTGGCTCCCTCGGCCAATAAAGCAAGATGAATGCCGCAACCCTAGAGTCGTCTGCGACTGGACCTAATGGTCAGGGGTCCCTTTACCTTTACCTTTAACATTCCTTACCTTTAACAATGCAGTTTTCCTCCTGCTGGTTCCTGATTGCTCTGCAGCACCCCCTGGTGTCACATTTTAGTAATGCATTACAAACGTTACAAGCAAAACTTAATGTGCCCATCTACATTATGGAAATCGTTCCTTAACCCTTCCTTAGCGTTACAAACCATGAGTGTAGATCTGCTTCTGGTCTTCAAAGTTTTACCATCGTTTAGTTTCTGACAATATTTTTTTTAGAAAATGTTTTCTCGGTACAAGCTTTTTTCTTTCTTTTTTAATAAACCATTTTTCATTCTTGGAAGCACATCTCTTCCAACGATTTAATATATATATTAAAAAATCTGGCCAGTGAGGATTCCCTAAAGGTTTGTCAAGGGGAATCTCATTACAAGTTCCACGAGATGAGAATTTGGAAGCAACTTTGAACTTGAAAGAGGCTGTGGCATGAATAAGGCAGGCGGGGGTGGGGGGGCGATGCAGGTTACACTCTGGAGGGGCAAAATATGTCAATTCACAATTGTAATAAATCAGTTTCCTCTTTCATCTGTGGCTTGCTCTCTCTTCCTGCACAGTAACCAAGAAAAAAGGACTGTGGGAGAACAGTCCATTCATCTGTGTTTTAGAAATCCATTCACAGGTTACCATTCACAATGCAGCCAGCATGGAATCATTCACGGAAAAGGAACCAGCATTTCATAAGCATTTATATTGGTGAGCCGCGCTGCACTTCTAAAGCTTAGTGTTTGTAACAAAGCTTTCCAGTTTCATACCTCAGGGACTTCCCCTATCATGAGGCAGAGGGAGAATGGACAAGTCAGGGGACTGATGTGAGATTCCATTCAAGGATGAATGAGCCAGTCGGAGCCCGCCAACCCATGCCCGATCTCATGACATATGTTTTGAATGTTTTGAATGGTGTGGATGTGATCATGCTTTAAGAATGAAAGACTTCTGAGCCCGGAACTATAGTTTGCATACCAGAATTCAGCTGAGCTCACTGTGGCCTATTAACAGACGCCAACCCACCTTCTGCCAACACCTGATACGCATGCAGGTAAGTGTACAACCTGCCCATTTGCATTCTGGTGAGGCTCGTTTCGATAACTGATCGTTTATGTGATTATTTACATAACAAAATTTATATACCACTGGATTAAAAAAAAATCTCTAAAAAGTTGGCGTAAAATAGTCATAAGAAAATAGCAATAAAATCAAGTCTTTAAAAACAAGTAGACATACTGTAGTAACAGTGTGTGTGTGTGTGTGTGTGTGTGTGTGTGTGTAGATATTCAATAGTTAAAAAACAAATATACATAATAATTTTACATGTCTTGGTAAACTGGCCTGAACAAAAATATTACCTACCTAATATTAGGCACTTGATATTAGGCACCTAAAGGTAAAGGTAAAGGGACCCCTGACCATTAGGTCCAGTTGTGGACGACTCTGGGGTTGCGGCGCTCATCTCGCTTTATTGGCTGAGGGAGCCGGCGTACAGCTTCCAGGTCATGTGGCCAGCATGACAAAGCCGCTTCTGGCGAACCAGAGCAGCGCACGGAAACGCCATTTACCTTCCCGCTGCAGCGGTACCTATTTATCTGCTTGCACTTTGACATGCTTTCGAACTGCTAGGTGGGCAGGAGCAGGGACCGTGCAATGGGAGCTCACCCCGTCGTGGGGATTCGAACCGCAGACCTTCTGATCAGCAGGCCCTAGGCTCTGTGGTTTAACCCACAGCGCCACCCACATCCTAATAATAATAATAATAATAATAATAATAATAATAATAATAATAATAATAATTTATTTATACCCCGCCCATCTGGCTGGGTTTCCCCAGCCACTCTGGGCGGCTTTCAACAGAACATTAAAATACAATAATCTATTAAACATTAAAAGCCTCCCTAAACAGGGCTGCCTTCAGATATCTTCTAAAGGTCTGGTAGTTGTTGTTCTCTTTGACATCTGAAGGGAGGGCGTTCCACAGGGCGGGTGCCACTACCGAGAAGGCCCTCTGCCTGGTTCCCTGTAACTTGGCTTCTCATAGTGAGGGAACCTCAGTGTCTGGGCTAAACGATGGGGGTGGAGACGCTCCTTCAGGTATACTGGACCAAAGCCATTTATGGCTTTAAAGGTCAGCACCAACACTTTGAATTGTGCTCGGAAACGTACTGGGAGCCAGTGTAGGTCTTTCAGACCGGTGTTATGTGGTCTCGGCGGCCGCTCCCAGTCATCAGTCTAGCTGCTGCATTCTGGATTAGTTGTAGTTTCCGGGTCACCTTCAAAGGTAGCCCCACGTAGAGCGCATTGCAGTAGTCCAAGCGGGAGATAACTAGAGCATGCACCACTCTGGCGAGACAGTCCGCGGGCAGGTAGGCACCTGCCTAATATTAATAGGCAGGGAGTTTCAGAATATTATTACAGGCAACAGCTAATTTACTTGTGTCCAATTGATGCTCAATCATGCAGCGCCAAACCTGGAAGTGACCAGAAAATGTCACTAATAGATCAATAACAGGGTAGAATGGGGGCATTGGAACACTTTATGCAGACCCCCACCAATGCATGCGGGGTTCCAGAGCATAGCCACCACACAAAACAAGGATTGCCTGTACTGTATTCGAGTCTAAAATTTCCTCAGTGTTGAACGGATATTAAAAGACAGTCCCCTGCCTGCAGGGTCACAATCTAAAGGCAATTATGCAGAGGACAACAGGGAGAGGAGAGGACAGCAAGCATTGGAGCATCTAGACCTTCACTGCCCAATGGATGGTGCCAGGCTGCTCACCCCTTGCCAGAATGTTCAGCCTCCCAGTGGGCTTTGGTCTCCTGGTCGGTGGAAGAGATGCATGTTCTTCCCTTCTGCCCTGGACAGTTCACTTCCTGTCTCCTGGTCCACTGGCTTGGGAAAGATTTGGGTCAGTAGCTTCACCTGTCAAAGCAAAAATCCGCATTCAGACTTTCTTAGCTTTGTTGGGATATATCCAAAGGAAAAAGGGATTTGAGACAGCATAAAAGAAAGCAAAACGACTTAGCAAATCTTATCTAGGGATGCAGCACATTGTCAATTTCTGTATTCCTTCAAGAAATGGTTGTTTCATTACTGTTCGCTTCCTGCATCACACACTACAATCCAACCCTTTGATGATGATGATGATGATAATAATAATAATAATAATAATAATAATAATAATAATAATAATATACAGTTCCCGTTGCCTTAAAAAGGTTAACAATATTTTAAAGGATCCATCTCATCCAGGACATAGCCTCTTTGCACCACTGCCTTCGGGTAGAAGATATAGAACAATTAGATCAAGAACAAATAGATTGAAGAACGGTTTCTACCCAAGAGCTATAACCATCTTAAATGCTGTAACCAGATAATATGACCTTGGAGAGCTGTGATGGGTGTATGTGTGTGTATGTGTGGCTTTCTTTGGTGTGTGTGTGTTTTGTGCTGCTTTTTGTTTTGTTTTTTCTTTCTGTTTTTACAGGGGGCATGCAATTTCGTTGCACTTGTATAGCGTTGTGCTTGTACTTGTGCAATGACAATAAATTATCTTATCTATCTTATCTTAAAAATAATAATAATAATAAAGGGCAGCTCTTTACATAATCAATAACATTACCTCCTAAACACCTCGGCACTTCATTCAGAAAAAGTTGTTGCTCATGTAGATCATGTAGTCTAAAGATGAGTCACTATCTGGAAATGTTTGGGCTTAGGAAAGATTCCCTCCACCCCTGAATCTCCTCTTTATAACGATCATTTCATAATACTGAATGGCTTATCTTGAACTGTGAATCGGCACGGCTTGCAGACAAACAGGCTCTTTGATCCTCATAGGGATCTTGGAGCTGCTGTGCTGCAGCTAAATTATGAATGGCTTCAAAATCAACAGCTTCCTTAATGATAACCAGGTTGCTAGCATGCCAGTTTTCCACGGCTTCTACAGCCACCATGAAATTCCTCAATATATACAACAAGATGTGGACGCCGAAGATCAGCAATTCAGTGAGATGTGTGAATTTCATTTTAAAAACCGCCGGAGGGCCTGAGCCAGGCTTGTCTTGTGTTTGTTCGCTTTGACAAAGCAGTGAAAAATTTAGATCGTATTTTATTGTTTTCCTTCCACCCGTGTCTGTTAACACAGCCATGCAGAAAACAGGTCTAATGCTTGTCTTTGGCACCCCTGAGACAATTTCATTGGTGGTTTTTTTCTTAAAAGGCATAGCAAGTAAGAAGAAATAAAACTGAACATGAAATAACATTAATTGTCTGATGTGAAGCCGTGGAAATTGAGTTAGGATTTCCCCTTTCAATAAAGACATCCCAATCTTGAGACGTTCCTTAATACATATGGCTCTTATGGCTTGTGACTTTAGCATCTGGTGGATGTTGCATCTCTTTATATATACCTATCCGGGTCCTGAAATCATAAACTGAGAACCTTTCCCAAGTGCCACCTGAGTCTGAAATATGGAGGGTGGCTACAAAAGAGAAGGCCTTTTCCATTATCTTCCCACCCCAATGTTATTCCAGCAGGTTTGTTTGGAAGCATGCATCCGCAACAAAGTCATCTTCTCCAACTAAAGTATCAAGAGGTATACTTAGGGTGGATCTACACTCATAGTTTTTAACGTTAAGGAAGATTTAAGGAATGGTTTTGATAACCATATGGACACATGGCATCCAACTTTTAACATTCATAATGTGTTATTAAAATGTGAAACCAGAGGGCGCTGCAGAGCATCCAGCAGTAGGGAAACAGTGTTTTCATGGGAAAAACAAAGGTAAAAACACTATGGTGCTGGAGGAGACTCTTGAGAGTCCCATGGACTGCAAGAAGATCAAACCTATCCATTCTTAAAGAAATCAGCCCTGAGTGCTCACTAGAAGGACAGATCCTGAAGTTGAGGCTCCAGTACTTTGGCCACCTCATGAGAAGAGAAGACTCCCTAGAAAAGACCCTGATGTTGGGAAAGATGGAGGGCACAAGGAGAAGGGGACGACAGAGGATGAGATGGTTGGACAGTGTTCTCGAAGCTACTAACATTTCCTGCTTGGCAGGGGGTTGGACTGGATGGCCCTTGTGGTCTCTTCCAACTCTATGATTCTATGATTCTATGAACATGAGTTTGGCCAAACTGCGAGAGGCAGTGAAGGATAGGCGTGCCTGGCGTGCTCTGGTCCATGGGGTCACGAAGAGTCGGACACGACTGAACGACTGAACAACAAAAAAAACCACTTCATTTTACAAGTATGCCCTGTGACTTTTTGAACAATATATCTAATATCGTTCTAATAATGTTAAACAGGTAACTGTAGATCCAGCCTTGGTCATGACATCCATGTCTGTAGCATTGCAGCTGAGAACATATTTTGTAGATCCTTTTCACTAGTACAGTGGAATGTTGGTTCTCGAATGTCTCCGTTGACTAACGTTTCGGAACCTGAACACCGAAAACCTGGAAATAACTGCTTTGGTTTTCAAATGATTTTCGGAAGCCGAACGTACCACATGGCTTCCGTTTTGAGTTTCCCTATTGTACTGAGGCTTCCTCTTTCAGTTTTCAGTTTTTGAACGTTTCGGAAGCCGAACGGTCTTCCGGAACGGATTATGTTCGAAAACCGAGGTTCCACTGTATATGAATTAAATGGCTACCAGCTGACTTAAAAGCAGCCTTCCTCTCCCCTCTTTCCCTTCTGTACACTTTTACATCATAGGTCTACTCCCACCTCTTATTATTGGTCTTCCCACCCAAAACTCTTGGGAAGTGTAGTTCCTAAAGGGTGCTGAAAGCTGTCAGGAGGCCCTGAACAAATGTCAGTTTCTAGAATTCCCTGGAGGAAGCCATGACAGCCCAGAGGGGCTGGGGAAGCCCAGTCAGATAGGCAGCATATAAATAATAAAATTGTTGTTGCAATGACTCTTCAAGTAGAATAAGAGTGCTTTAAAGGTGTGGATGTAATCCACACGAGAGTTCTTGTGAGCCCTCCTAAACCTAGCTTCAGAGAGGCTCCCCACACTCCCAACTCATCATACTGACATTAAGCGAAATCGCTTAATCTCTATGTCTCTTTAGATCCAAGTTGATGGCTGTATTCTAGAGGCTAAGTACCATACCTGCCATGAGCCTTTTACTCTCATCTAAATTAGAGGTGTCTCTTTGTGTGTGTGTGTGTGTGTGTGTGTGTGTGTGTGTGTGTGTGTGTTTTATACTTCCCGGAGTTATCGGTTGGAGTAATCAATGGAGAGCACTGCATTGTTTCACACAAAGGGAGTTTTTTTTTCTGTGGGACCAGGAGCTACAGAAACAGGAGAGTTAGATTATGCTGCCCTCCAATACAGCAATTCAAAACGAGTTTGCAATCAGGTTGGAAATTATAATGCCTGCATAATTGCCTTGCGAACAGCGTGCTTGTCTCCTGCTGCACAATTCCTCATTTCAAATAGACAGTGTGAAGCTATTTTGGTGCTGAACACAAGCAACTGGTATTATTACGAAGCACAAAAGCAACATGAAGGGTTGAATAGCCCTCATGTGTGGTTTTTTTTTTCATGGAGTGTTTTGCTTTCTGTGGAGAGTAGGGCCCATTGTAGCAATCTTTCCAGAGGCGGGCAAACAGGGACAGAAAGCTTGGCTTCCCTTTAACTGGCAACTGTCACTCAAAGGGAGTGGGTCCAAAGTGATGGTGTCTAATGTGATCTACCCATTCTGGTCAGGTGTGTTTTACAGAAAGGAGGAGATGGGCTATAGTTTTGCAATAAAATCTGAATCCCCACCACCCCAGGGGATTGTTTCCTACCCCTCAAAATGACACCTTTCACTGCAAATACAGCAAAATGTTGGCTCCCGTGTTGTACAATGTGTTGCCTATGGAACCTTTGAAAGCGACGATTCCGTTGAACAAATGCATGCTCAAGGCAGAGAAAAGAGTATTTTTTGTTGCCCAGAAACTCTGCATTCTTACTGCCCAAGTGCAAAGAAAGTTGCAAAAGAGACCCAACAACCAGCTGATTGTGGGACACGGGTGGCGCTGTGGGTTAAACCACAGAGCCTAGGACTTGCTGATCAGAAGGTCGGCGGTTCGAATCCCTGCGACGGGGTGAGCTCCTGTTGCTCGGTCCCTGCTCCTGCCAACCTAGCAGTTCAAAAGCATGTCAAAATGCAAGTAGATCAATAGGTACTGCTGCAGCGGGAATGTAAACGGCATTTCCGTGCGCTGCTCTGGTTTGCCAGAAGTGGCTTAGTCATGCTGGCCACATGACCTGGAAGCTGTACGCCGGCTCCCTCGGCCAATAATGTGAGATGAGCTCCGCAACCCCAGATAAACCAGCTGATTATCACGTGGTACCCATGCAAACTGCTCCCCGTCATAGTGCTTTGAAAGGGACCCGGCAACCAGCTGATTGTCACGTCTTGCCAAGTCCCTTGCAAAGCACTATCCTGTGCAGCAACCTGCATGGGGCTTGCCAAGACCCAACAATCAGCCAACAATCAAATCATGTGGAGTGTTTTGCAAGCAGCTTTGCAGGCACCTGCAAACCCCATTTCAGTTGAGCCAGGTTAGGTGTAGTACTTGGCTGAAAACAGCCAAGGGGGAGGACTTGTGAGTCAAATTTGTCCTGCAGGGTGAGTGCCTGTCTAAGTGACTGTGAAGGAAACCAAGGCTGGATCTACACTGACCTGTTTAACGTTATCAGAACGATATAGGATATATTGTTCTAAAACGTCACAGGGCATACCTGTAAAATAAAGCGTTTCTTACCTCTGTTCTTTTTCATCAAAATGTCTATCTCCTTACTTTTGGTCGCAGGTTGTTCTACACTGCCCTCTGGTGTCACATTTTAATTATGCATCATGAATGTTAAAAGTACAATGCCATGTGTCCCTCTACTTCATGAAAACCATTCATTAATGTTAAAAACCATGAGTGTTGGTCTGCCCCAAGAAGACAGTGTTCAGTTTTCAAGTCAGACCAAGAGAAACTAAGAGAGACAAAGAAACAGAGAACTGAGTGTGGGTTCTGTATGCTAGTAGCATTTTGATGTCGCTACCTACAGATTTGATGATTTGGCTGTTGGAATGAATGTTTCAGATGTGCCTCCACCTACGTTCCACCTGGATACTTGTAAGTAAACTCATGTATTTTCAAATGCCAATAAGCTTCCTGTGATCTCCTACCAAAGGAAGCCAAACGCCTCACTCCTAGAACTTCTCATCACTCAGAGAAGTGAGCAATCACACCTCTTCGGTTAAAGGTAAAGGGACCCCAGACCATTAGGTCCAGTCGTGGATGACTCTGGGGTTGCGGCACTCATCTCGCTTTACTGGCCGAGGGAGCCGGCGTACAGCTTCCGGGTCATGTGGCCAGCATGACTAAGCCGCTTCTGGCAAACCAGAGCAGCGCACGGAAACACTGTTTACCTTCCCGCCGGAGCGGTACCTATTTATCTACTTGCACTTTGACGTGCTTTCGAACTGCTAGCATATAGTACCCACACTCAGTTCTCTTCGGTTATTCACCTCAATATTCTCTCGCTCGCTCACTGCCACCCCTCAGAGAATTCCTATGCACAGCAACCTTCTTGGCTGGAGTGATTTTTCTGAACTACACTTCTGCAAAAAAAAAAGCTCAAAAGCACGGAGCTTTCTTAAAAGGAAGCAACAGGGACTTAATTGCAGAGGGACCTAGAAGCATTGCAGCCTAACAGAATCCCCGGCTAAAGAACACAATAAAGAGCACAAAGCAGAAAGCTATTGTGTTGTCAGCATGCATTTGACTCATGCCTTTTTTGCACCCGTTACTTTTCCAACATATCTTTGCCTGATTTAAAGTTATATTTCCTATTGCATCTTTACACATTCATTGATGCCATGGATTTCTAACTTAGCCTGCTCTTAGAAATGCATCAATCACTAGTCAGACAGCTCCCTTCATTTGCCTCTTCATAAGCAGCAGATATTTTAAAAGAGTTATTATTATTATTATTATTATTATTATTATTATTATTATTATTCCATGCTAGTTAATGAGTCGGAGCAATTGAATTCCTAAGGCAGGCTGGCAAAAGGCCCACTTCCATTTTTAGCTACTTTTTCTCTGTCCACGTCTGTGCAGTCTGAACTTGTTTTAAAATGCAACAACTCTCTTTTCTTATGTTGTCCATGAGAGCAGAGGTGATCAACAGCTGGGAGCCGGAACTCAAACGCACGCAGTTGAAAGGAAGAACAGGAATACCTCCCTGCAGGGTTGTGCAAATCAAGACAGTTCAGTGGAATAATCTGCATTAAATGTGGGGCCCTGTTTGCGTTCCATTAAACACAATGAATAAAACATGACAGAAGCAATGCAAAGGTTGAAAACCCCGGGATTTTTGTTTCAAACAGCTCCATCTCTCTCTCTCTCTCTCTCTCTCTCTCTCTCTCTCTCTCTCTCTCACACACACACACACACACACACACAGAGAGAGAGAGAGAGAGAGAGAGAGAGAGAGAGAGAGAGAGAGAGGCAGGCCACACAAGCTCCCGGCTAGCTAGCCCTCATTGCTAGTCAGCCATTGCTCTGATGAATTACTGCAGATAGCTGTCAGTATCCTTGTCAGTATGATAAATGAGGCCACCAGCTACAACGTTCTCAAGCAATGTATTCAGCTCATCTTGCGTTGAAGCGTGTAGCGCAACTCTCCCGAGGCTTTCCTCCGGCTCAGCAACAGCCTCTTTACTTTCACTCACTGGGAATTTCTTTTTGTGAGTGTGTGTGTGTGTGTGTGTGTGTGTGTGTGTCCCTCCTACGCTAAGTAACAATGTCAGGTTTGTCTCCTAATTTTCAGCGGCATATTTAACAGCTACCCTAAATGTTCCCAAAAGTGGGAGAGAAATGGCACTGCCCTCAAGTGGATGTACCATCTTAGAATCACAGAATTGTAGGGTTGGAAGTAAGAGCTTTGAAACCTCCAGGAATCAGATTAAGTGTGACAAACCAAACAAGTGCTAAGGAACCAGGAACCGTGATGGGGTGATGGGAAGTCGCCACCGAAGATATGTATTATGAAACTAGTATATCTTTTTGTAATGTGTTAAAGTGTTTCGGTCGACGGTTTGTTTTCTTTTTGAAATCAATAGAGCAAATATAAAAAAATAAAATAAATAAGCATCCAAGAATCAGAGTGGAGGAGACAGGGGTGCCGACTTGCCCCCCACATTGAGGGGGTGTCGTCACGTGATGTGTCACATGACGCATCACGTGATGTTGCCTGGCATGTGCTGGGGAGGACACATGGAGTGTGATCTCCATGCTTGCTTCTCCCAGTCCCTGCCCGGCTCCCGGGCTGCTGGGCGGAGACTGGGACGAGTGAAGCAAAGATCTTCCACGCCCGTCCCAGCCGCCACCTGGCTACTTGGCTGCTGGGCAGAGGCTGGGGCACACGGAGGGCACCCAGCAGTGGCGGGGGATGGCGGCCCCCTCAATTTTGAGGGGTGCTGCCCCCTGCCCAAAAATATTGGGAAAGCTGAAGCCCCCTCTGCCCCCTATGTCGGCGCCGGGAGGAGATAATATACTTGAATGCCTCATATTAAAAGCCACCTGGATGTAGAAAGCTAGCATGTCAGGGTAAAGCTAGGCCAAAACTCCACTCTCCCAGCTCACATTCCATAAGCAGGGAATTTTTAACACAGAGAAATGAAACATTTGGTTTCCCTATAACCTGTATTCTGAAGTGGGCGACAGGCCTGTGGGCTGCACCATATCCTTCTTTTCCCAAATAAAGTGGTACCTCTAGTTACGAACTTAATTCGTTCCGGAGGTCCGTCCTTAACCTGAAACTGTTCTTAACTAGAAGCGTGCTTTTACTAATGGGGCCTCTTGCTGCCACTGCGCCACCGGCACATGATTTCCGTTCTCATCCTGGGGCAAAGTTCTCAACTCGAGTTAACTCTTCCAGGTTAGTGGAGTTTGTAACCTGAAGCGTTTGTAACCTGAGGCGTTTGTAACTGGAGGTACCACTGTATATGCTCTTCTGTTCCATTCTAGAAACATTGCACCACCACTTAAATTCAGATCCGATTTCATTCCCCCAATGGCACAGCTAATGGTGTTTGCATGTTTGCTGCCCCCCTCTCTGAAAAGTTTGTGTTTAAGAAGACATCTTTATTTTTAAAAGTATGCAGTACTTAACTTCAGCTTTCTTCTTGTCACCTGTATTTTAAGGCATGGTTCACCCGTGCCTCCTTAGCACTTGATGACTGCAGCACTGAGTAATGCCTGGCATGTGTGAGTAAGTCATCACAGAGAGAGCTTTTCGTATCATCTCAAAGGCACAGCGCGGTTTCAATGGGGCAAGTGAATGAAGTGCCCATCAAATGGCAAAAAATGTGTGAACCACTCTGAAGTGACGCTGAGTTCCACCTCGGCCTGAACTTGAAAAATGTGTTTCCATTTTCTCTTCGTGTGCCTCTGATGTCACTTTTCATCCATGCATATCTGCACATAACTTAAGGCACTTCTCACAGAATCTTTGACAAAGTCCCTTTAGATCAGCCAGATGTATGTCAACTTTATATCAAATCACTCTTGAGACATGAAGAAGCTCATCTGGGGAGACTAAAATCGATACGAAATAGGAAATCGACACGTGTCTAACAGCTCTAATGTGACACTGAAAGAATAAAAAGTAAAATTAAGTGGCCCTTTTTTTAGAGGGGGGGCATGTAAGCACATGGAAAGCCTTGGAATGAACTACTAGGACTGAGATAAAAGTCAAGTTTCAACAATGCTAAAAAAGCATCATTTTAAAAAAACCTCTTTGGAAGGGGGAAGTTACTTGTTCTCAGGACCGGTGCCAGGGTTTTTGGTGCCCTAGGCGAGGGGGCGGGGCACGTGACATCATTGCGCATGACGTATGGTGCCCCGCCCCCTGCCCGCCGGGCGCCCCGCACCGCCGCGATTTTCGCCACTGGTTGGGGCGGCACCGGGCGGCGGCGGGGGCGAAGGGCAGGCTGGCCAGTGCCCCTTCCATTTTTGCGCCCCCGCCCCCGCGGTTTTCGCCCCAACCTGCTCGCTCCGCCACTGGTTGGGGCGGCGGCGGGGGGCAGCGGGCAGGCTGGCCAGCGCCCCCTCCATTTTGGCGCTCTAGGCAACCATCTAGTTCGCCTAAATGGAAGCGCTGGCCCTGCTTGTTCTTCATATTGTCTTCACTTACCTTCACTAACAGCAATCGCTCTTATCGTGATGATTGGAATAGGATTGGCTACAAAGTACTGTGATGTCATCCAATTCACTGAGCCATAACTGAATGAGCTCTGCCTTGCGACTAATCTGAAGAAGGAGCAGGGTTTTCCACCGTGGGAGGGGACACCTAAAAGGCAGACATGAGAAATAATGGCCCCGTACAGATTAGGGGAAAGTGACTATTCTCATGCTCAAAACTGCTTTGCCGGATATATTGCACCAAAATTGCTAGTTTCTAGGAGGGGAGGGTGGGTTGAGGAAAGTGCCCACTTGCCAAGGGGCTGTCAGGGGAACAGGTTCATCAACAGGTCAGAAGGGAGACTCAGAGACTTGAAGTGAAGTCAGCTGTTTTATTCAGGAAATTAGTAGGCAAGAGAGATCACTCAGGCATGGCTGCCTCCGTGAAGACGTTGCCAAGACTGGCTCTGGGTACCTCCTCTTCCTCCTAACCCTCCTCTTCTGGACATCTTCCAAGCAGATGCAAACTCTGGCAGGGAGGAAGGACACCACACCACCCCCCTTTGTTTAATAGATTATTGTATTTTAATGTTCTTTTGGAAGCCGCCCAGAGTGGCTGGGGAGACCCAGCCAGATGGGCGGGGTATAAATAATAAATTATTATTATTATTGGGCTTTTCCAGTTTTTTGTTTAGCTAATTGTCAAGGGGGAGGGCAGCTCAAGGCAGAGAGGCCGGGCAGCTGCTGTGAAACTGTTGCAACATCTGGCTCCTTCCTATCCTCTCCTTCAGATCCTGAGCTCAAAGGTGTGGCGTTCCTACAGAGCCCTAGGTCGTTTCACAGACTATTGATCTGTACACCACGGCGTTATTCTTCCGCTGCCACCAACCAGGTTTCTTCTGGTGAAATACTGAGTCTTAGTCAGGTTGTAAAGTCAACAACGAAGATTAAAGTTTATTGAAGAACAAACAAGTTTTAAATATATTCAGAACGGTTTCTCAAATGCGCGTCCTTAACTAGATCTCACACCGTCACACTCTTCTCTCTCAGTTCTATCCCTGTCTCCCACTCTAGCTGTCACAACCGCTATGTTCATCATACTTGCTCTGTCTGACTCTGACTCCTTTATCTCCCAATGGTAAAACCCCTGGGCTGAGTGGTCAGGGATGATGGGAATTGTAGTCCTAAACATCTGGAGGGCCAAAGTTTGCCTATGCCTGTTTTAAAGTCTACCAGCAACACCCGTGCAGCTGTGGTGGCATACATAAAATGTTACTGGCCCAGAAATGGAAATAAGATAAAGTTCCTACCAGAGAAGAATAGCAGATGACGTGAATGGACTATGCTGAAATGGCTAAAATGACCAGAAGAGTCAGGAATCAGGAAGACCAACATTTTAACAAGGGATGGGGAAAATTTATAACTCGCCTTAAACACCATTGTAAAGAGTTCAAATTGTTAGTAGGATTGTATTGTCACTTGTAGTTTAAGGTTGAATTCTGGACATGATGGGAGAGGTAAAGGTTTTGGATTACCATAAAAGATGCGGGAGGAAAGGATTAATAATAGGACCCACAAAGGGGAGGATGGAAGTCCAGGAGATTCCTTGGAATCTTGCTTTTATGATTTATGTTTGATATATCTCTGTAAAATTTTAATTTGAAGAAACAAATTTCATAAAAAAAATTAAACAGATTTTAAAGTCTACCATGCAGATCTAGCTTTTGGGGGGGGGAAAGGTGTTTAGAGAAAAGGGCGTCGATTCGCGCATCCGAAGCATCCAAAGTGGCCTTCGAGGAAAATGTTTGGTATCCTGAGACACAGAACAAATGCATCCTTTCCACTGAAGCCTGGGAGGATGTGAAAGGTTAAAAACAGTCCTGGCCATTCCACCACTGTCCCTGTTAAAGCTGACACCAGTGCTGATAGTTGCTGAGACATAGATGAATTAGTTCATTAATTCCTACACTGCCCTCAGTAACTGGTAGAAAAGATAGGCCGTCCACTCCCCAGCTAATATAGACAGGCCAAGCTCTGCTAGACTCAGCAGAGCCATACAAATTAATAACTGCCGGGAAGCTGGTGACAAACCAGGAACTTCTTATTTTCCCCCAGGATCCTTTTCATCTCTTTTGTGACATGCCCTCTGCCATTCCATAGATGAATATTGAGCTGTATAATCCCCATTGGTGCACCAAAGGCTTTCTGCCTCTGTCCCAGTCCCTCACATGCAACACTATTTTACACTGAAGGAGACCCCGGGGAAGGGGTCCTTGCTCAGGGGGTGGAGCATCACCTCAGCCTGCAAGAGTCACCAGCATCGCCAGCCAGGTAGGGCTGGAAGGTTCCCCAGTTCGAACCCTGGAGACACACTGAATCAAAACATAGCTATGCCTTAAAATACAGTATGCACGTCTTTGGGTTTCGCAATGTAGCCCCCCAGTGTAAAGCTATGTGTAGATTGTAGCTGGAGTCAGTCCAAGCTCCTCCCAGGCCAGGTGGAAAAGACCAGCAAGACAAGGAGCAGGTAAAATGGAAAACGAGTGAGGTCCCAACCAAAGAAGAATGGCAACTTAAACTGATGGAATATGCGCAGCTTGCAGATTTAACATATAGAACAGGGTCAGCAAACTTTTCCAGCAGGGGGCCAGTCACTGTCCCTCAGACCTTGTGGGGGGCCGACTATTTTTTTTGGGGGGGGGTGAACGAATTCCTATGCTCCACAAATAACCCAGAGATACATTTTAAATAAAAGCACACATTCTACTCATGTCAAAACATGCTGATTCCTGGACTGTCCGTAGGCTGGATTTAGAAGGCGATAGGGCTGGATCCAGCCCCCGGGCCTTAGTTTGCCTACCCATGATATAGAATAAGAGAACAAGAAGAACATATGTTTAAAGACATCTGGAAAATGTTTAGTGAATATATGGGTGAAAATTGTGTACATTTAAAAACGCTCGTAGCATTGAGTTAAATGGAACAGTGTAAATAAGTTTTGATGGTGTAACGATGGATTACTGAATGGTTTAGTGCATGTAAAATATGCAGGGATGTATGGTATGCAAAACGAAACATGGAAAGAGAAGAAGTGAAGTCATGATTTAAGGTTGTCTAAATGAATATTTTGAAATATATTTTGTAACTGCTTCCCAAATTTATTATCCCAGGAAAACTTCTTCAATAAATGTTAATGATTAATCTGTTAAAAAGAAAAAGAAAAACAAGGAGCAGGTCTTCCAGGACTCATGGCCAAGATGAAAAAATACAGATGAATTTCTGTGCTGGCTTCTAAAAAAAAGATGCAGAAATGGGATGAACTGAACTGAAGACTGCAAAAATGAGAAATGGAGAGAAACGGAAATTGGCATGCTCATCTGTATTTCAGTCTGGATGGATTGTCTAGTGTAGACTGGCTGAAGGAAGGCTGGGAGAGATGACTTGGCTGCACTACTCTGGAGACATGTCCCTCTTGAAATGACCATGTTGTAAGATCTGGACCCCCTCTATGCAGTCTGAAGGTGTAAAAAGGTGAATAAATCATATTTTTAAAAGCTATGACATTCTCTGCCAGTCTCAGTTCTCCAAAGGAAAAGAAATCCTAGGTGAGTGCCTGGAACCCCCCCCCCCTAGGATCTTGCTATTGCTCGGCAGAGAATGGGGGTGCCACCCAACTTTTGTAACACTATGTTAAAATAGGATTTAAAAAATAAAATAAAATACCATCAGCATAAATCCAGGGCAGGATGGGTGGTCCCCTGGCTTGCACAAGGCAGATAGGCCTGATCCAGGAGTCACAGCCAGAACCCAAAGGGTGAATCAGAGTAGGCTGTGGACAGCCCTAGTAAACAGACACTGAATTGTGCTGCAAAACTGCAACTCCAGACATATGTTGAAGCCATAAAGAAGCCCAGAGGGGTCATTTTGGGAGGGGAGGGAGAACAGGAAGCGAGGGAGCTGATACATTTTATCCCAGACATTTATTCCCACTCTGTGAATTTTGGCTTACATTTTCTTGCTTTTGTAATGCATCACTAGGGCTGCCTGCTTGTTTTGCAAAATCTTTCACGCTGACATCTCACCAAACATCACACATCATTGCAAATTACTGTTTGTAAATGCAAACGGGAGTAATGTGCGGTGAAAGATAACACTATATCCTTAAGGTATCATTGGGAGTCATATCTGCTTAGATTACTGACAGTGGATGAGATATTTCTCGCTCCTACTGATGCATCCCCACCTTTGGTCTGAAAAATTAAACTGTGCAGGATCTGCTTTGAAAATCATTGTGAATAGTAATGAGCCTGAAATCAGAGCTTAAAGAAGTTTATTGATGGCCCAATGTGCAGAATAGCTCCACCACTCCATTAGTTTTACAGTTCTACAAGTTGTAGGGGGCGTAATTGTTTGGTTGTTGCTTGGCTCCCTGTATGGTGAGGCCACAATCCATAACCCCTTTGCACTGAGCTAGGATGCCTGTGTATTGTATTGGGATGAGCTCTTGTTCTGGTCAGCCCTTCCAGATGCACAAATATGAAATGGGAGACACCTGGCTTACTAGCAGTACATGTGAAAAGGATCTAGGGGTCTTGGTGGACCACAAGCTTAACATGAGTCAACAGCGTGATGCAGTAGCAAAAAAGCTAATGCTATTCTACGCTGCATCAATAGTAGAATAGTCTCCAGGTCAAGGGAAGTAATAGTACCACTCTATTCTGCCTTTGTCAGACCACACCTAGAATATTGTATCCAATTCTGGGCACCACAATTTAAGAAGGCCGTTGACAAGCTGGAACGTGTACAGAGGAAGGCAACCAAGATGGTCAAGGGTCTGGAAATCAAACCTTATGAGGAATGGTTGAGGGAGCTGAGTATGTTGAGCCTGGAAAAGAGGAATCTGAGAGGAGATATGATAGCCATCTTCAAAT
The DNA here is from genome assembly GCA_034641385.1 of Darevskia mixta. Classification (NCBI taxonomy): domain Eukaryota; kingdom Metazoa; phylum Chordata; class Lepidosauria; order Squamata; family Lacertidae; genus Darevskia; species Darevskia mixta. Next base: position 15,351,245 of record JAWWNH010000017.1, read on the forward strand.
ATCTCAAGAGCTATCAAACGGAAGATAAAGCAACCTTGTTTTCTCCTGCTCTGGGGGGGGGGGGACTCAAACCAATGGCTTCAAGTTACAAGCAAGGAGATTCAGATTAAACTTCAGAGAAAACTTTCTCACAGTAAGAGTAGTGGAACGGTGGAATGGTCTCTCTCTGGAGGTTGTAGACTCCTTCCTTGGAAGTTTTAAAGCAGAGGTTGGGTGGTCATCTGTCATGGATGCTTTAGCTCAGGGGACCCCAAACTAAGGTCTGCGGGCCGGATCAGGTCCGAGGGACTTGTTTATCCAGCCCGCAGCGACCCCCGCTGCCTGCTGCCACCACCTGCTCTTACCGACACTGCGCTGCGCGGCTGCCCACTTCCGGGTCGGAGGAGCACAGGAAATAGCTTGTGCGCATGCACAATCGTTGTTTCCGGTGCACATCCGGGTCGGAGGAGGCCCGTGCACATGCGCACAAGCTATTTCTGGTGCTCCTCCGACCCGGAAGTGTGCCGGAAATAGTGTGTGTGCACATGTATGGGCGTGCGCTCCCCCACCCTCCGGCCCACCGCGTGATCGGCGCTGGAGACACCGGCCCGAGGTGCGGTAAGTTTGCTGACCCCTGCTTTAGCTGATATTCCTGCATTGCAGGAGGTTGGACTAGATGACTCTTGATGTCTCTTCCAACTCTATGAGATTCTGCTAGTAAAATTTGAATAATATATAATAATCTTTATGAATTATAATATATTTATGGGCCTGAAAAATGCCTGAACAATGCTCATTTCCAGTCAGTTCTTATGCTTCCAGTCACTTCAAACTGCACAATATTAGTGTCCGCCACAATAAAGCCCTGGCCTGTCAGTCTGAGCAACTCACCATTACAAAGAGCAGCAAATGGTGTATGCCTTGCCTTGCCTTGCCTGTTTGAGAAGACCTTGCCCAAACACTCAGCAATCCAGAACAGACTCCAGCTGAAGCCAAAGAGAGGTATAAAGGAAGCTCTTGACATTGCCTGCTCTTTTGCCATTTACTCTTGAACCGAGCGCGAGCCTTTTAACTTCAGTGAAGTTCTTGTCCCCATCCTTACCAATATCTCTCATGGCCCTCCTGTTTGATTTCTACTCAGGCAGCACCAGGAGGCTTGACAGGTGAGGCAAGGCTGAGCCGCTTGCTCCAAGCTCTGAGTTTTCCTTTCAACCGTAACCTTAGATACTGGCTCATCTTCTGACAGTGCGGGAGGGTGGCTTCTTTGTGTGGGCACGCTGGTGTTACGGACATCACAGAGAGGATAACATTTGAACGAAGTGACTTAAAAGAGCTTTGATGCCTGTTCTCAGCACCCGACTCCAGCTTCAGAGTAAATGATAGCTGCATGACTGCTTCACGCCAGTCTTTCCCTTACTGTGTGGAGACAATTTGCATGAGCTCACGAAGATACATGATTTGGGGTGCGGGGCAAATTCCTGCATAAGGCTGAGGTGTTTGTCACTGAAAGGTAAAGGTAAAGGGACCCCTGACCATTAGGTCCAGTCGCAGACGACTCTGGGGTTGCGGCGCTCATCTCGCTTTATTGGCCGAGGGAGCCGGCGTACAGCTTCCGGGTCATGGGGCCAGCATGACTAAGCCGCTTCTAGCGAACCAGAGCAGCGCACTGAAACGCCATTTACCTTCCCGCTGGAGCGGTGCCTATTTATCTACTTGCACTTTGACATGCTTTCAAACTGCTACGTTGGTAGGAACTGGGACCGAGCAACGGGAGCTCACCCCGTCACGGGGATTCAAACCGCTGACCTTCTGATCGACAAGCCCTAGGCTCAGTGGTTTAACCCACAGCGCCACTCGCATCCCTCTTGTCAATGAAAAAGAAGGGATAAAAGAAGCAAGGGGAATGGCTTTGGGAAAGATGTAATTCAGCTTGAGTTCAAGCACACAGTTGGCATACCCTCCAAGTGCCCCGATTTTCCAGGGACAGTCCAAGTATTACAGAAGCCATTCCAGTCTCTGATTTGATCCCAGGTTGTCCCAGATCATCCAAATGTCAAGGACCAAATGGAGCAAACAGCGCACAGACCTAGTGGTGGGAGGAAAAAATCCTTAAGTAGGAGACTAGGGGGAATGATCAATGGTTTTCAATGTCTGTATACAAATGCACAGAGCATGGGAAATAAACAAGATGAACTTGAGCTCTTGGTACAGCAAACTAAATACGACATAATAGGCATCACTGAAACCTGGTGGGATGAGTCTCATGATTGGAATGTAGTAATAGAGGGATACAATCTATTTAAGAGAAATAGACCAAACAGGAAAGGAGGAGGAGTGGCGTTATATGTCAGGGATGTGTATACCTGTGAAGAGATCCATGATTTAAAACTTCAAAGCCAAATTGAGAGTATCTGGGTCAAAATTAAGGAGAGAAAAATAACAGTGATCTCATGGTGGGAGTTTACTATAGATCCCCAAGCCAAACTGAGGACATAGATGATGCCTTCCTGGAACAGATGACCAAGCATTCAAAAGGAAATGAGATAGTAGTAATGGGGGATTTCAACTATCCTGATATTTGTTGGATGTCAAACTCAGCCAAGAGCATAAGGTCGAACAGATTCCTCACTGGCCTTGCAGACAATTTCATTGTCCAGAAAGTGGGAGAAGCAACAAGAGGATCAGCCATTTTAGATCTGGTCCTAACCAATAGTGATGACCTGGTTAGTGGGGTAGAAGTGGTAGGATCATTAGGTGGGAGTGATCATGCTCTTCTGGAGTTTATTATACATCAGAAAGGAGCAACCAAGCATACTAAGACTCAAATTCTAGACTTTAAGAAAGCCGACTTCAGAAAACTTAGGGAAATGCTGGGTGTGATCCCATGGTCAGTAATACTAAAAGGGAAGGGAGTTCATGATGGATGGGAGTTTGTTAAAGGGGAGATATTAAAAGCACAACTTCAAGCAGTACCAATGAGACGAAAACATGGAAGGTGCCTAAAGAAGCCAGGGTGGCTATCTAATGAACTTTTAACTGAGTTAAGATTTAAAAGGGATATGTACAAGAAATGGAAAAAGGGGGAAACCACCAGAGAGGAATTCAAACAAATAGCCAGCACATGTAGAGACAAAGTCAGAAAAGCTAAAGCACAGAATGAACTCAGGCTTGCTAGAGAGGTTAAAAGCAATAAAAAGAGTTTTTATGGGTATGTCCGTAGCAAAAGGAAGAACAAGGAAACAGTGGGGTCACTTAGAGGAGAAGAAGGTGAAATGCGAACAGGGGACGCAGAAAGGGCAGAACTCCTCAATACCTTCTTTGCCTCAGTCTTCTCCAAAAAGAAAACAATGCCCGACCTGAAGAATATGGAGCAGATGATTCAGCAGGGGAAACACAGCCCAGAATAAGTAAGGAGGTAGTACAAGCACACTTGGCTAGTTTAGATGTATTCAAGTCTCCAGGGCCAGATGAACTACATCCCAGAGTATTAAAAGAACTGGCAGAGGTGATTTCAGAACCACTGGCAGTAATCTTTGAGAATTCTTGGAAAACAGGTGAAGTCCCAGCAGACTGGAGGAGGGCAAATGTTGTCCCTATTTTCAAAAAGGGGAAAAGAGAGGACCCAAACAATTACCGCCCAGTCAGCCTGACATCAATACCCAGGAAAGATTCTAGAGCAGATCATTAAGCAAACGGTCTGTGAGCACCTAGAAAGGAACGCTGTGATCACTAAAAGTCAGCATGGGTTTCTGAAAAATAAGTCATGTCAGACTAATCTGATCTCATTTTTTGACAGAATTACAAGCCTGGTAGACGAAGGGAACACTGTGGATGTAGTCTATCTTGATTTCAGCAAGGCCTTTGACAAGGTGCCCCATGATATTCTTGTAAGAAGCTGGTAAAATGCGGGCTAGACAATGCTACCATTCATTGGATTTGTAACTGGCTGACTGACCGAACCCAAAGGGTGCTCATCAATGGCTCCTCTTCATCCTGGAGAGAAGTGACTAGTGGGGTGCCACAGGGTTCTGTCTTGGGCCCAGTCTTATTCAACATCTTTATCAATGACTTGGATGATGGGCTTGAGGGCATCCTGATCAAGTTTGCAGATGACACCAAATTGGGAGGGGTGGCTAATACCCCAGAGGACAGGATCACACTTCAAAATGACCTTAACAGATTAGAGAACTGGGCCAAGGCAAACAGGATGAATTTTAACAGGGAGAAATGTAAAGTACTACACTTGGGCAAAAAAAATGAAAGGCACAAATACAGGATGGGTGATACCTGGCTTGAGAGCAGTACAAGTGAAAAGGATCTAGGAGTCTTGGTAGACCACAAACTTGACATGAGTCAACAGTGTGATGCAGCAGCTAAAAAAGCCAATGCAATTCTGGGCTGCATCAATAGGTGTATAGCATCTAGATCAAGGGAAGTAATAGTACCACTGTATTCCGCTCTGGTCAGACCTCACCTGGAATACTGTGTCCAGTTCTGGGCACCACAGTTCAAGAAGGATATTGACAAGCTGGAACGTGTCCAGAGGAGGGCAACCAAAATGGTCAAAGGCCTGGAAACGATGCCTTATGAGGAACGGCTTAGGGAGCTGGGTATGTTTAGCCTGGAGAAGAGAAGGTTAAGGGGTGATATGATAGCCATGTTCAAATATATAAAAGGATGCCATATAGAGGAGGGAGAAAGGTTGTTTTCTGCTGCTCCAGAGAAGCGGACACGGAGCAATGGATTCAAACTACAAGAAAGAAGATTCCACCTAAACATTAGGAAGAATTTCTTGACAGTAAGAGCTGTTCGACAGTGGAATTTGCTGCCAAGGAGTGTGGTGGAGTCTCCTTCTTTGGAGGTCTTTAAGCAGAGGCTTGACAGCCACCTGTCAGGAATGCTTTGATGGTGTTTCCTGCTTGGCAGGGGGTTGGACTGGATGGCCCTTGTGGTCTCTTCCAACTCTATGATTCTATGATTCTATGATTCTATGTCCCTTCCCCCACCTTGGAGAACAATCAAAAGTGGTGGGTGGGTGGGTGGGTGGGTGTGGTGCAAAAATGGAGCCCAGTTGATACTGAAAATAAAATTCCTGAACCAGATAAAGGAAAGCGTGTTCTCCTTCATGGAAAGCACATGTTGCGGTGGGGGCCAGCAAATCGCCCCTCTGGTGCTGGGCGGGATCAGATAGATGGCCACAGCTCCGATTGGGTCCTGGGTTGTTGTTGGGGAGATTTAATTGTTGCAATTTGTGATGGACAGCCCAGCGGGTATATAACCCTTGGCACGCCCTGCGATGTTCCTCTTTGCTGCGTGCAACGGATCTCCCGCCCTTCCTCTCCCTTTTATTATGTTGACCTTGCTATGCCTGTCATGGGGTCGTCTGCTGTTGGGACAGGGGCCTGGTAGGAATTTTTCCAGTTGGCTGATTGGCTGGTGCCTTCTGGTTTTTGCCTACTGCGTAGCAATTAGTCACAACTTGTAAGGTTGGCGGTTAGGCATTGGTTATTAATTTGGTTGGTGGGGGGGTCAGGATTGACTGTGGCTGCCCCTCCAATGCTGCTGCTGCACAGGGAATTCCGTTAAAGGAATCCAGGGGCTTGCCATGCTTTTGTCCATATCCCCCGGTCGGGGGCCAGGGCCACGCAAGAGCCCCTGGGAGCATTTGGGGAGAGACGTTGGGTCTGACCCCCGACCTCTCTTTTTCTCTCCCCTAAGTGTTTTCCCTTTACTGACGGTCGTCAGTTCTGTCCCCAGTGGGACAGATAGTCTAAACCAATGCCTATGCAACCACTCACATATCATGTATTTCAATAACATTGTGGCCAAAATTATGCCAAAAACCAAAACCTAAATTACTATCTGAGTTGTGAGTTATTTGAGGGGTGGTTTGGGGACCTCGACATGCAAATGGTGAAGCTGGCATTCGAAGCCCTTCCTATAATTTTGACGGGAAATGTAATCAATCCACTTTAAATTCTTTTATTGAAATGCTTCAGGAGCCAGCCATTTCATTGGAAACACAAAGCTAAATGTTGTAATGAAAATACTGGCTTGTATCCAACTTGATGAGTGTTCACACGCTACATTTGAGTGTACAATCTGTGTCGAACTAAGCACTCATACAGTTATTCATATGTAACATTCAATGGCTGCCATGTCTGACATTGGGGCAGGCTGGAGTTGAGAATATTGTGCACAGTGGTCTGATTCAGCGTTTGGCAGCTTCGTATGATAATGTGCAGTAAACACAAGGCGCCTGGTGTGCTTCAAGGTTGTGCCTGTGTGTGAGGTGGGAAGAATAAGCTTCCTGCCGACAAATCAGGCGACACAGTTGTTCTAAAATTCTGCTAATGGCACAGCATGTTTCCAGCCTATACATTCAATCAACAAGCACAAAGAAGGCCAGATATTGAAATCAGACAGCAAGAAAAGAGATGCTAAAATGTGGATTGGAAGTAGATGTTAAAATAACTTTGTGATCACAATGTCCAATTTCTTCCTCTTCACTCTGTGCTTTAAAAAGGGGGATGGGGGGAGTTGGTCATTACAAGATGGTTTTGTTATTTATATCTTTAAGTTTCCATAAATTCTGTAAATAAACAAACAAGGAAATAAGCAGCTATCTGACTTTTAGAAGACATACACAGGTCGAGTATGATGATACAAGAAGACCCTCTTTTCATAGATTTTGCTGTTAAAAGCATCTAACTACCTTGGTTTCCTTCCCTGTAAAATACACACACACACACACACACACACACACACACACACACACACAATTAGGTAAATTTGTTTTCAGCCTTTCTGCAAACATGCATTTTCTGTTTTATGCTGCCAGTCTTGATCGCAAGTAATGCAACAACAGCCCCACCTATTGATCAAAGCCGAGTTGTGCCTTGGCTGCTCTGTGGCGCCAAAGCGGCTGAAGCACTCTGCAGTTTTCACTGACCGTTGTGAACAGGTTTTTGACAAGATTTTGTTTTGCACAATTAAGCAAGCCAACTGCGCCACAAAGGTGTTTTGCCGAATGCCTGCGGGAGCAAGCGGCAGACGCAGAGGGCCGCCGTTTCTTTGCATGGGAAGTTATTCCCCTGCTGGTCTGCATATGCTCATTTTGTGAAATTGTGTGTATATTTAACATTGCTCACTGCCTGACTTTAACACAGCCCTAAAAATAAGCACAGACATGTGCGCTAAAATGGAAATCAAACTGCTGCAATGGATTTTTTATATATATATTTAAAAAAAAAAAACCAAGCCAAAGCACCATATGATACACACTACAGTGATTTCCAGGCATTTTAAAAACCATTACTTTGAATTTTATGCCCCGCCTTTCTTCCATATAGCTCAAGGTGGCATATGTGGTCTTCCACCCTCTCTTTTTTATGCTCACAACAACCCTGTGAGGTAGGCCACAACTGGATCTAGTTTACCTAGTCTTACGCACTAACCCTGCAAATCGGATTATTGTGAAAAATTGTAAAAGCGGAAGAAACAAAGTCTGATGAGCAGAGAAAAGCTGTGTAGGTGAATCTGGAATATAACAAGCATTTGCCAGATAAGTGGTTTTCGTCAGGCTTATGCATGATGAAGAATGACAGTTGGGTCTTCCATTTTGGGGGGAAATCAAAGCATTTCACAGTATTGTATTTCTCATGCAAATGATCTTCAAAAATATACTCTCTCCACCCCCACCCCCCGCACTGCACCAATTGGGGAAAAAGAAACTTTGCAGCTTTATATGCTGCTTAGTTGAAGAAGCAAGAAATGCTATTTTGATAGTGTTATTTAGGTCTACAGTCATATCTCGGGTTGCGGTCGCTGCGGGTTGCGCGTTTTCAGGATATGAACACGCCGAACCCGGAAGTACCGGAATGGGTTACCTCCAGGTTTCGGCACTCGCGCATGTGCAGAAACGCTAAATTGCACTTTGTGCATGCATGCTGAATTGCATCACGCATGTGGGCAGACGCAGCGGCGCGGGTTGCGAATGCTGCGGGTTGCAAACGCACCTCCCACACGGATCGCGTTCACAACCTGAGCGTCCACTGTACTGACCAGGGCCATAGCTGGGAGGTGGCGAGGTGGGCCCCCACCAGGGGCACAGGCAATGGAGGGGGGCACAAAATCGGCTTTAAAATATGTCCATAAACATAAATATTGATTATTGCCTCATAAGAAATGGTTTTAAATAGAGGGTGAATTGAATGGGAGGTTGGGGTTGAAGGAGAGGCAGAAAGAAGAGCTTATTTGTCCATAGCTAGGGAGCACAATCTGGATGATTCTGCCAGGGGCGCAAGATCACCTAGCTATGGCAAAAGGTAAAGGTAAAGGACCTCTGGATAGTTAAGTCCAGTCAAAGGCGACTATGGGATGTGGTCTCATCTTGCTTTCAGGCCGAGGGAGCCAGTGTCTGCAGACAGCTTTCCAGGTCATGTGGTCAGCATGACTAAACCGCTTCTGGCGCAACGGAACACCATGATGAGTGCCAGAGCGCACGGAAACACCGTTTACCTTCCTGCCACAGCAGTACCTATTTATCTACTTGCACTGGCATGCTTTCGAACTGCTAGGTTGGCAGGTGCTGGAACAGAGCAACGGGAGCTCACTCCGTTGTGGGGATTCGAACCGCCAACCTTCTGATCGGCAAGCCCACCCGCGTCCCCTGCTACTGACTCTACAAATACCGGTAGATCTGAAGGAGAGCCCAAGGAAGGGTCCTTGCTCAGCATCACCTCAGCCTGCAAGAGTCACCAGCATCGCCAGCCAGGTAGGGCTGGAAGGTTCCCTGTTCGAACCCCTGGAGACACACTGAATCAAAACACAGCTATGCATCAAATTACAGTATGCCCATCTTTGGGTTTTGCAGTGTAGCCCCCCCCCCCAGCTGTAAGCTGTGTGTAGATTGTAGCTGGAGTCAGTCCAAGCTCCTCCCAGGCCAGGTGGGAAAAGACCAGCAAGATAGGGAGCAGGTCTTCCAGGACTCACAGCCTGGGGGGGGGGGGGAGACGCAGAAATGGGATGAATTGAAGAGTGCAAAAATGAGAAATTGAGTGAAACTGAAATTGGCCTGCCCATCTGCATTTCAGTCTTAATGGATTGCCTAGTATGGACCAGTATGGCTGAAGGGAGGCTGGGAGAGATGAATTGGACTTCATGGCTGCACTACTCCGGCGACAAGCCCCTCTTCAAATGACCATGCTGTAAGATAGGGATCAGTAGAAACAACAACAGACAGTCACGGTAACTATACGAAGGATAATATACAAAACCGTGAACAGCTATAGATGAAAATGTATTGAATCATGAACTAAACAGACAATGTCATACAAAAAGCATACATTTGAAAAACATCAATACATGATATACAAACTTTCGAAAGCTTTTTAAAGGAATATTTAGCAATCCTAAAAAGGTAATGATGTTGCGTTGGCCTTTTAGAACCATTTTCAAATGGCACTATACCTTTACATTTCTACATCAAGTATATAGGTAGCAGTATTAGTTACCTGTTCCTTTAAACGTTAGCCTGTCTGCAAGTATTTAACCTGGAGAGTTTTTTGAGTCCGTATTAGCTTTATTTGAATGATGAGTGTTTGAGTTTCTTAGAATAGCTTAGCTATGTGGAATATCCTAGTTCTGTGTTGATGGTGAGTACATGAGTCTTTAATAAGCCTTTTTAATGTATATTCTATTTATATTCTTGGTAAAGTTGATGGTATGTACTGTTGTTATCTAAGATAAAGTCCAGTCCTTGACGAAACTGCTGGTGAAACGGGAAGATTCGAAGCTGGCCACCCGTCGGGAAGACAGACCCATACGTTTGATGGACTTTGCTTAACCATCTTTAACACTGGAAATATAGACCCATACGTCTGATGGACTTTGCATAACCATCTCCAACACTATATATTGCACTTTAATGTTTGAAAGTATATACAGGCTTTTGCCTCTGAGGAAATACCTATGTGTGCTTTTTGTATGACATTGTCTGTTTAGTTCATGATTCAATACATTTTCAATACATCTATAGCTGTTCACGGTTTTGTATATTATCCTTCGTATGATAGGGGTCAGCAAACTTTTTCAGCAGAGGGCCAGTCCACTGTCCCTCAGACCTTGTGGGGGGCCGGACTATATTTTGGAGAAGAAGAAGAAAAGAACGAATTCCTATGTCCCACAAATAACCCAGAGATGCATTGTAAATAAAGGGACACATTCTACTCATGTAAAAACACGCTGATTCCCGGACCGTCTGCGGGCCGGATTGAGAAGGCGATTAGGCCGGATGCCCCCCCCCCCCCGGGCCTTAGTTTGCCTACCCATGCTGTAAGATCTGGACTCCCTCTATGGAGTCTGAAGGTGTAAATAGGTGAATAAATCATATTTCTTAAAGCTATGACATTCTCTGCCGTGTCTCAGTAAACACAAGGAGCCTGGTGTGCTTCAAGGTTGTGCCTGTGTGTGAGGGTAGGTGGAAAGAATAATCTTTCTGCCGACAAATCAGGCGACACACTTGTTCTGAAATTCTGCTAATGGCACAGCATGTTTCCTGCCTATACATTCAATCAACAAGCACAAAAAAGGCCAGATATTGAAATCAGACAGCAAGCAAAGAGATGCTAAAATGTGAATTGGAAGTAGATGTTAAAATAACTTTGTAATCACAATGCCCAGTTTCTTCCTCTTCACTCTGTGCTTAAAAAGGGGGGGGAGTTGGTCATTACAAGATAGTTTTGTTATTTATATCTTTATTACATTTCTAGAAATTCTGTAAATAAACAATCCAGGAAATAAAGAACTATCTGACTTTTAGAAGACATCTAAAGGCAACTCTGTATGGGAAAATTTTAATGTCTAATGTTTTACAATTTTTTATGTCCTGTAAGCTGCCCAGAATGCTATTCATTCTTATTGGAGTGAAACAAACTTCCTTTCAGAAATGGCAACTATTTTGCCACCAGGAATTTAAGGGCTGCAACCAGCTGACCCTAAACCTTTGGAAAGTGGGGAACTAAATTGGGAAATGGTCATAATACATGTATTAGTCACGGCTTTCATTCACCTCAACATTATCTTTACAAACAAAGAAGCCAAGACGGTGCAGTACAATTAAACAATTACACATCAGCTAGACATCTGACTGTGAATTTGTGGTGATCAATGTGTTACTTACCACGTTCTCTCAAGAGTGATTTGCAAGCAGAAACATACTTTTAGGATATTTAGATTCTGTTATAGTGTTTTAGTTTGTATTTTATTCTATTATTATAGTGTTGTTGTTGTTTTAAAAAAGTCAGCTGTTTTGGAAATTTTGTCTGAAAACCAAGGCAGAATTAATCTAACTTCTTTGTTTTATTATAAAAAAGTGTTAGCAGGAGCGTCCTACTCTCGTGTAGGACCCTGGCAGAGACACATGCCCGGCTGGCATGTTCTCTCCCTCCTGGTCGGTCGTTCAGGAGCTTCAAAAGCTTTCTTCTGCCCGAACATCACAGCGACTGATACCGAAGCATCAGCACACTTAGGGATCCACAGAGTATTCGCAGCATGCGTAAACAGACCTCAGCAACTCAGCATTTTGGCTAATCTACTTTATTTACATATAAACACACACGGAGCACTGCAACATGGCTCCCTCTCTCTCTAGCATCAGACAGCAAAGAGAAAGAACAAAGGACAATAGTCCCACTTCACGGAACGCAGTAACACAAACATCCTGTCTTCCATCACTTCCCACTCTGTGGAATGAAAACATACACCATCATGTGATAGATAACAATCCCATGACTGCAGACACGGGGAATGGATCTCCAACATAAAGTTGTGGAGGATAAGGCTGTCAGTGGCTGCTAGTCATTAGTACTCTTTTACAGCAGGATAGCTCAGCTGCTTAGAGCATGGTGCTGATAACGCCAAGGCTGCAGGTTCGATCCCCATATGGGACAGCTGCATATTCTTGCATTGCAGGGGCATTGAATAGATGATACTCAGAGTCCCTTCCAACTCTACAATTCTATTATTCTACCTCAGGGAAGGCATGCCTGTGAATACCAGTCTTCTATCAATGCCTCAAGAAGCCAGTTTCACCCATAACTTATTCCTGGGAATGCTATCAAAAGCTGCCTTAAAATCAATGAAGGCAGCACATAGACGGCCCTGCCTGGGAGCAGAATGTTTCCGAGCAAGATGAAAGAGAATTACAGCATGATCAGTGGTAGAATGATTTGATCTAAAGCCCGCCTGCTCATGACCAATTAAATTGGACTCCTCTGTCCATTGGGTCAATTTGGACAGTAGGAAGCGGGTATAAATTTTCCCTAAGATTGATAGTAAACTGATGTTGCGGTAGTTCCCTGGGTTAGAAGTAGGGCCTTTTTTGTGAATAGGAATGATAATAGCCTCTTTCCAATACTTGGGTATAAGACCTGTGGAATTTCGGCCCACCACTGAGGATATGACCTAAGGGCCTCAGCAGGAACCAAATCAGGCCCTGGGGCCTTGCCCACTTTCAGCTGGCAGATCAAGTCTTTTTTGCCACAGGGTCCGTAGGAGGCCAGTTCGGGAGAAGGAGAAACAGGTGCTCCAAGGAGGAAGATGGAGGGTCTACATGTGAGAAACAGTTTCTCAAGAACTGTTCCCAAATGGGGGCAGGGATAATGGCCGGAGGGTATTGCCTCGATCTTCTGTGAATACCAGTCTCTGGGGGGACCATAGTGGAAGTTGGTTTTCATGTTGTTCCAACCAAAAAGTGATCTGGAAAACTCAGAGGGTTGATCAGAACTTTGCAACATATCTGTGGAGCCTAATAAAAGTATTGCTTTATTGCTGTTTTTAAGTATGTCTACTCCCCTCCATATATCAACAACACAGCTACCTACAATTTTTGGTGACCATTTTTGAGTGTCTCCACTTCTAAGACTGTTCTATAGAGGGCAGCAGAAACCTGCTATTGACAAAGGGATCACATTCCTTTTCTGCTTTTCTTTTCAAAACATCTCATCCCGTGTCACAGCATAAGAAAAAGATGGAAAAGATACCTTACAAGTGTTACAATAAACTTACAGAAATAAAACGCCATCTTGTATAATTATTTCTGGTCTCGAATTTGTGGGGTTTTTTTGCATAAAGTTTTGCCATACCTCTAAAAAAATGGCTGTGTCAATAGTGTCATTTTAGGGGGTGAATCTTAATTTTTGAATATTTATTCAGTGTGGGGTCTTAAAAATATGTTTTTTGGGTGTAAGGAATTCAAATCTGCTATTATTTTGTGACTGCACAACATTTACCTTGGTAAGTCTATGTTTGATGACGAAGCAGTAAACTGCTTTTGAAAAACCAAATAATTTTAATTTTACCTTCTGAAAATGTCAGGCAATACTAAATTATGATAATAATCTAATCTAATCTAATAACATAACTGCAAATACTTGGCCATCATTTTTAATCATTTCCGTGCAATTTTACACACATTTTACTTACCAAGTGAAACTAAATTTATATTAATTTAACTAAAATATCTTTTGAATTCCCTGGTCATTTTACGACTTTTTAGCACCCCTCATTTTGGGAATTAGAAAGTTGAAAAATTCCTAACAAATAGGTTAGATAAGAAGAACAGCAATAGAAGTAATAGAATCGAACGCAAAATATAAAGGAATAAGTAAACAAGAGAAACATGAGGATGAACTGTAGGAGGTGAATTTTAAAGGCAGGTGGTATAATAGGAGAGGGAGGAGGGAGGGGATGAAGACATAATGTGGGATGTATGATATGCATGATATAATGTGTACTGTATGATATAATGTGTAATGTATGATATAATGTGGGATGTATGATATGTATGATATAATGTGGGATGTATGATATGTATGACATAATGTGGGATGGATGATATAATGTGTGATGTATGATATGTATGATATAATGTGTGATGTATGTTATTTTCTTTTTTGTTATAACAATAAAGATTTATTTTAAAAAATTAAAAAGAAAAAAAAGAAAGAAAGTTGGAAAATTCCGCTGAAATGGCCATTGTCCTGAGGCTGGAAGGAAGACCTGCTCTCTGCTGCAAGGCTTATTTCCACTTGGCTGGGGGGGGGGGGGAGAGAGAGAGAGAGAGAGAGAGAGAGAGAGAGAGAGAGAGAGAGACTCACCCTCAACAGCTAAAAGAGGCTCCTGGGAGGCCAGAGGGACATTGCTGGAACAACTCTTGGGTTGGGGCAACTGGCTAAAATATTTAAAAAAACAAAAACAAAGGAAAACATATATATGTGCATTTTTGTATCATAAACATTCGCCATAAGTAACAGAAGGCAACAAATTGTGTTGGAAGATGTCAGTTACTTATCACCTTTTAGGTTTTCTTTTTCTGTTTATTTAGTTTTCAAATAGTTACATACTTTACTGTCAACAAATTAATCCATTGACTTCCCATCCCCCATGTTTATTCTTCAATGTTGCATATTTTAACTTTTAGCAGTCTATAATTAGCCCTAATGTCTTTCTACTGTTGCTCATATTTCAAATCCTGCTTGCGTTTTCATGCAATTATAATAGTTCTTTAGATATTCTACAAAATGCACAGATTGCGATGACATGGATTTAGGGAAGTGGCGTGTCCTCAAGGGACGTTCATAAAAACCCTAGAATAGATTCAGGTCTTTGTTGCTTGTGTTTTACTTCTTAAATCACTAGCTCACTGCTGTGCTTTAATTTCCACAGCAGGTGGCATCCTTCACAAAGTCAAACTGCTCTTGTCTGCTTTCTCCAACCTAAACCTCCATAAATTCCCGATGCTTGCTCATTAAGTGCTATTCTGAAAGGGTATCAGTTACCATTTCACCTATGGAAGAATGTGTTGATCTCTCTGACCCCTTCCCCTTTGCTCAGGATGAAGAGTTTTCTATTGGGAAGTGAGAGAAAAGAGAAGCCTTTGTACATTAAGCTGGCTGCTTTTTCTTATTCTTTAAGTAGCACATTTACACTAGTCCAGGCATAGGCAAACTCGGCCCTCCAGATGTTTTGGGACTACAACTCCCATCATCCCTAGCTAACAGGACCATAGCTGTCAACCTTCCCTTTTTTGTGGGAAATTCCCTTATTCCAGCGCCATTTTTCACTGTTTCCCTTTTTTGATGGGAAATTCCCTTATTCTAGTGCCGTTTCCCACTGCTATCCCAGATTGTTAGATATCCCGTAAATTTCCCAGATTTCAAAGGAAACAGTTCCTCTCTCTCCCTGCCGGCCAGGGAGGCTCCTCAGCGGCGTTGCTTGGCTGCGTTGCTCACCAATAGTTACAGAGAATAGGATGTCATTAGACAACAGCACTGTTTGTGCTTTGCTTGCATGTAAAATCAACCACTCTGGCCCAGCCCACAAATACACTCCTTCCAAAAGAGTGTTAAAGGATGCAAAGTCTGCAACACGTTTGTATAATAAGTCATTAATGGATGCCAGAGAGCCAAAAGAGTGAACCTGATCAATCCCCCCATGAAGAATTGACGCTTTTGAATTGTGGTGCTGGAGTCCCGTGGACTGCAAAAAGAGCAAACCGATCCATTCTGAAGGACATCGGCCCTGGCTGCTCACCGGAAGGACAGATCCTGAAGCATCGCAGGAGAAGAGAAGACTCCCTGGAAAACAGACCCTGAGGTGGGGAGAGATGATGGTGTGTAGCCTGGTGTAAATTAATTTGTAGCCTGGGGGGATTACCGCGGCATGGACTGTCCCCGAGAACCGTAGACTGTCCCCGGAACAGGTGAGGTTGCTGATCCCTTATTTTCAAATCCGAAAGTTGACACCTATGAACAGGACCAGTGGTCAGGGATGATGGGATTTGTAGTCTCAAAACATCTGGAGGGCCGAGTTTGCCTATGCCTGCACTAGCCACTTTAAAAAAAACCAATTCATAGGATCCCAACATCGAGTGGCAGATGTGTTTGAACCTATACAGAGGCAATACTTGGATGACCATACAAATTAAATGACATTTAGGTTGTGGCATGAAAATATTGAGTGTCAACGTTCCTTACTGTTCACTGCCCAGGTTTGAGAAGGAATAGTATATTCTTCAAGCTTCCAGAGCCAATGGCTGGATGTTTGGAGAATAGTGCTTACCCTAATTTGGGATGCAGCTCAAAAATGATGCTGACAAAATGGGCAGAACTCCCATGAAAGCTGTAACAACGAAGGGCATGGAGAAGTTTAATCGCACAAAGAAATACTGACTGTGTTTAGCTTGGAGGATGCAGGAGAATAGATCATATAGAGCAGGAAGGAGGGAACGTGTAGTCCTCCTGCCACCGTTGAACAACTCCCAGCAGCCCCAACCAGAATAGCCATTGGTAAGGAATGATGGGAATTGGAGTGCCACAACCTCTGGTGGGGTATAGGTTTCCCAATGTGTGCAGAATTAGGCATACACACAATGGAATACTGGGCTTGGACTACTGCTATAAAATACTGGTTGCGTTGCCATTTCCGCTGTCTACCATCAAGCCTGCTCTCTGACCTGCTTAAAGATTCCTACAAATCTAGATGGTACCAACTCCTAGAAAATAAAATCAGAACTATAGGCATTGAGCTGGAGCCCTTGTACAACTCAAGCGAGCAACATATCTTTTACAATGTCCTGACCAGACTAAAGGATGTTGAGAGACAAAACATTGCAGCAGCTGTAAATAGAGTTTGCTCTCCCATATTCTATGATTTAAATATCTTAGATAGCAGGGTCAACTATGTTACTAAGTTAATAATCCCAGCCCAACGTAGGGCATTTATGCTGGCCCGACTGAATGTCTTTCCCTCGGCATTTGTCAGGGGTAGATATCAGAACATTCCTAGAAACAAGAGATACTGCAGATGTTCCCTGAATGTCCCGGATACTGTAGAGCATATTCTCTTTCACTGTCCACTGCACAGTATGCTGCGTGAACGTGTGCTCTCCCCCCTCCTGGGTGGTTTGAAACCGCTGCACGGTGGAAGTGTTGGATTCTGTTTGTCCGACATTGACCAAAGGGTGACTACGGGGGTAGCCGAGTTTTTGGCAGCAATGCCCCAAGGAGTAGTTTAACAGAAAGAAATTCTAGATTTTATATATATATACACATACAATCAGCCTACGTACTCAACTGTTGTTTCTTTGTATATACTTTAAGGCTCCTGTACGTGATTCTATCTCTCGCGGTTTTATCTGTAAAATGCCTAATAAAGGTTTGATAAGTAAGTATAGGTAAGTATATCTGTGATATAGAGGATGGAGCTATCAACAATGCTAGGCTGACAGCTGAAAGCTCCATCGTAAAGAGGTACCAAAGGTGTGTCTTCAGCATGTGATCAGCCATGCCTGGTGGTGGTGGTGAATGGCTTAGGGGCTGTGGATAATAAAAATAAAAATAACACGCGGTGAGAAAGCTGTTTAGTGTGTTCAACCAGAGAACACATCATCAAAAATGGAAACAGATACCCTCCACCCAAGATATTGAGGATTATTTCTCATAGTGCCTGGGAGGAACTGCAACCATACAAAAAATGGGACAAAGATCCAGTTTCCAATCAATAAATGAGAAACAGGGACAGAGGCTGCCCATACGACTTCGTCATCAAGTTGTCATTGTTCATTTCTGCATCTTTGAGTTTTTCTTGCTTGGGTGCCAGACCAAAGCACACTGAAGGAAACAGCTCAGAGTTCATTATTTTTCCCATTGAGGTTTTGAGTTGTGAAACTCAAGAACAACAAAAGAAACTCAAGAACAACAAAAGAAAAGAAAAAGAGGGTGCCTTTAAATAATGGACACTTAGCAAGAAAACCTCCTGGTTTACAGAAAGCAAGACTCATCTCTCTCTTTCTCACAGAACTAGAATTCCACCCCCACCAAAGAATGTGCTCAAAGCTGTGAATAAGATCTGCCAGAGGGGCCTTTTGTCTTAAGTGAAATAAATTTAAAATTAGGCCCAGCAGCTGCAACAGCTGTTTCGGCAGCCTGGCTTCCTCACGCTCAGCACTCACCATTCTTTTTCTGTTTTCACAGAATCACAAAGCAGGAGGGAATCAAAACAGAGAATCTAGTCCAATTCCTAGCTTAAATAGATTTCCTAAACCTTGTGAGATGGATTATGGAGTGCACCATTTGTTTCTCATGCATTGTTCACAGCCACTCCAGTCTACTTACTACCCTGATAGGTAAGGTAAAGGTTGTTGTAAGAATATCAAGGTCTTATATATATATAAGATTATTATTATTAAAATATATATAATAATTGTTCATAAGTGTGCCAAGCAAAACAAGGCCACATGTCTGAAGCAGCACAGGAAGACAGGCCTGTCTCCATTTTGACTCCCAAACTGACAAACTGTTTCTCTGCAAGGAAGGAGGGGGGTGATTGTCTCAGGAAAATAAAGTGATAATCCTGGCTTCCTGTTACCTGAGTGCCAGACAAAAGGGTGTGATTAACTTGGCTGGGAAACAGGGAAATGTAAATATCTCTTTTGTTTTACTTGATGGGTTTTTGGGTGGAGGGCAAGAGGAGGCATGGGGAGGGTCAAGGATGCTCAGTTTACTGCTACCAGACCTCCCCTTTGTAGCTGTGATGTAGCTGTGATGTATCTGGGGGGTGGTCCTGGGTTACACCCCTTTTTGTGATGTATGTATGATGTATAGGGGGTGGTCTTGAGTGGGAGGGGGGAATTTCAAAAGTCTATATAGGAGCTGGCACACCATTGTTCTGGGTTCCTCCTCCCTCCTCCATTTTGGGAGTGAAGGCCTCTGTTGCAACAGATATAATAAAATTTTGCTTCTCAATTTTTCTCTGGTTGGCCTCTGTAAATTTACTCGACCGATGGAGAACCTGGTAAGGTTCTTGTGTACCCCATAAGGGAATAAGAGCAGTTTTTTGTTTATTTCAAGGTAAAGGACCCCTGGATGGTTAAATCCAGTCAAAGGTGACTCTTGTCAGCTGGATGGTATTTTCTGTATTATTACTGATGACATTACAACTTTGTTTTATGTGTATGAAAAAACGAAACTGCTGAGGAGGACGGCTGATACTTCAAATGTCTGTGCATTTTGCTCTGGGCAACAGTAGGCACCCCTGGACCCAGGGAATGGGGAACAGTAGTGAGTCTGATCTCTTACACTGCTTCCCATAGGCAGCACAGTGGAACCATGGTTCTCAAACTGAATCTGTTCCAGGAGTCCATTCGACTCCTGAAACCGTTCGAAAACCAAGGTGCCACTTACGATTGGCTGCAGGACCTTCCTGCACTCAAGCTGAAACCGCGTCGGATGTTCGGCTTCCGAAAAGCGTTTGCAAACCGGAACACTCACTTCCAGGTTTGCAGCTTTCAGGGGCCGATTTGTTCGGGAGCCAAGCCGTTTGAGTGCCAAGGTACCACTGTCATTAAGTTCTAGACAGGTAGGCAGATGAGTAGTGTGAGCAAATAGTGAGTTTCTATGTGAGCTGTATGACGATCCGAGCACTATCTGACTCAAAACTGCTCCAAGGGATAGTAGACATTTGGCCCAGCACTCAACTGAGGACTTATTTCTAGGCCCAGGCCCTTAGAAACTACAGAGTGAAAGGATCCGACCTGGGGACTACCCCATTTAAGTCCTGGTCTACAATCTTGTACTCATACAGCTTCTAAACATGTCTGTTGGTGCCTCAGCATAGGAGGAATCGGGGAGTGCCGAGTCAGGATGAGCAATAGGTTTGGGGGTTGGTTAAGAGAGCTTGAGCTGCCTTTATGAGTTTAGGATTCAGTAGATCTGACTTCATTGTCCTCTCCCGGAAAGCCAGCACAGCAAGTTTTTGATGCATCTGGAAAAGAGCTTGTAATATAGACCACCAAGCAGGCTTCTTTCTGTCTCCAGTGGTTTTGACAAGGCTACAATCAAGATTCCTTAATGCTCCGGTCTGAAACACTTTGAAATTCCATTGGGACCAAACGAGTTTTATTGCCAGTAAAAAGCCCCCTAAGGCCAGTCAAAATGTCGGTAATTTCTTGTGATGTTTTAGCTTATTAATTCTTCCATATGGCACATAGAATGTGCACACCAGCCACTAAAAAGCTAGTCTTTTGGAGCCCCCAATGGATGTATTCAAATGTGTTTTGGGATAATGTAAAATGATGCATAGAGTAGCATTCTCCCACAAGAGCACAAGAAGAGCCTTGCATGTTCAGATTGCCTAGTCCGCCATCTTGATGTCGGACTAGTCTGGGTCATGTGGCCAGCATGACTAAACCGCTTCTGGTGCAACAGGACAGCGTGACGGAAACCAGAGCGCACAGAAATGCCGGTTACCCTCCTGCCGGAGCGGCACCTATTTGTCTACTTGCACTTTGACGTGCTTTCGAACTGCTAAGTTGGCAGGAGCTGGGACCGAGCAACGGGAGCTCACCCCGTCGTGGGGATTCGAACCGCTGACCTTCTGATCAGCAAGCCCAAGAGGCTCTGTGGTTTAGGTGATGTTTAGCTGGTGATATATTGAGAAGTTGAAAACCAGATATCGCCCAGCCCTACTGCGTACTTTGGGCATTCAATTTCATCTCAAAATCTCAGTGTTCAAGGGAGATAGTAGCCTGAGTCAGATGTAGCATTCCTGCCTGGTTTGTTCAATCACAGTTTTTCTGCGCTGTCAAACCCAGGAAACTGAAATTTAAGTGCTCCTTGCATGATTTAATCTTGGCAGATGAAAACACTAAAGTCCCTTCTGGGTCAGATCCTCTTACTTAGCCTCAGTCGGCTTCAGTCTAGATTTACACTACTGCTAACTGACAAAGAATAGTTTTATTCCAAGCATAGTTTGTGTGTCTGTGTGCAATTTATTGAATGTTGCATGGAACTCAAGTTATGGAACTTACAGAGCCTTGCATATGGTGCATCTTTGAACAACTGGAAGCCCCTGGGGGAGTTGAGCTCAGGGCTGCAGCTGCCTTCTGATTTCTCTTCCATCCATGACTGTCACATTGGTATCCCATCTTGAAGATAATTTTCTGCTCCTTTCTCCCACATTGTTGAAAAATTCACAAGAATGTTTTCCTTTCATTAAAGAGTGTGTTGATACGGTGCTTGACAATTTTGCCTAATGTTGTGTGACATGTATGCTGTGGGGATATTCTCTCTCTCTCCCCAACCCCCAATATATTAAATATATTAACATCCAGGCTATTTTTCCAACGAATGCTCTATATAGCCTGATCTTATTTCAGTAGTGTTTCAGGTGAGAGGCAGGAGCCTTTAGTGCAGCTGAGAACTATGTAAAATGTGGTTGTCTTGATAATAGATCAATGGTGACAATCGCCATTATGTATCTGAAAATGCACAACCACAATCCAGCCAAAAGTTAAGTAGCTAACCTGTAACTCTAAGCATGTCTACTCAGATAAATTCCACTGAATTCAGTGAGATTTGCTCCCGCAGAGGCATGTATTGCAGCCTTAGTCCCATTTATTCCAGTGGGAGAATTAAACACATTCAGAAACATTTCCCATTTAAATATACAGTATGGTTGGAACTTGAGGGTTTATATTTGACTAGATTAGAGACAGGGAACCTGCAGCCCTCCAGATGTGGTTGGAGCACAACTCCTATAATCCCTTATCGTGCTAGCCGGGGCTAGATGGTGCCTTAAAAAGAGAGCCAGTGTGGTGTAGTGGTTAAGAGTGGTAGTCTTGTAATCTGGTGAACCGGGTTCGCGTCTCCGCTCCTCCACATGCAGCTGCTGGGGGACCTTGGGCAAGTCACACTTCTTTGAAGTCTCTCAGCCCCACTCACTTCACAGAGTGTTTGTTGTAGGGGAGGAAGGGAAAGGAAATGTGAGCCGCTTTGAGACTCCTTCGGGTAGTGATAAAGCGGGGTATCAAATCCAAACTCCTCCTCCTCCTCCTCTTCTTCTTCTTCTTAATTTATTCTTCAGAGTTACTCTTATTTGGACATTTGCATAGTAAGGAGGATCACTAGCCATACTAAAGAGACTCTGGGTCCCTTTGATTTCAGCAAATAAATTAGTGTCATGGAAGCCTCAAATGTTGGATTCTGCATGAAATTTAAATTTCAGTTCTAGGTTTATAGTACAGCTGCAGCTGTGAAGCCTGCAGCACAATTCTACCAACTGAAAATCAAAGTTTTTTTGGCGGGGGGGGGGCTCTCTTCAAAATGTTTTTCAGGAGCAGCCCATAGTTTGAGCTTACATTTTGGCATTACACTTTAAAAAGTTAGTAAAGCTTTGTGATGATGGATAGCCAGTTTAATACACTGGATTTAATACACTTTTAATTGTTTTCACATGTTCACAGGATAGACATCCACACACATTTGCCTTTACCTTTTTAGATTGGAGGTATAAGAGGGTTAAAATAGCAAGGTCAGTATTTGTTGTTTTCTCCGCCCTTTGCTTAGAAATTGTCCAAAGGAAACAGAGACCCTCAGAAGTACATGCATGTGTGCGCACACACACACAGAGAGGGGGGGGTGGCTTATGAGCAAGGTGACACACATGGCTTTCCCCCTCCCCATTTTATCCTCACAACAACCCGGTGACAGATCCTGAGAGTGAATGACGGACCCAAGGTCATCCACTGAGCTTCATGGCCAAGTGGGGATTCGAACCCTGATCTCCCAGGTCCCAGTCCAACACTCTATCCACTGCTGTGACCCAGAGATCGGAGAAAACACGAAACACAAGAACTACAGACTGCGGCACGATTATCAGACTGTGACAGAAATATCTGCCTGCCAACCAGGCTACTATTTCATGCATCTGCTAAAGTGCATTCTAGTTAAATTGGTCCATGAAAACTTCGGATTGCAACTCCCACCGTCTCTGACTATTTGTTATGCTGGCTGTGGCTGATGGGAGTTGTAGTCCGCAACATTCGGAACACACCATGTTGGCTGCCCCTTGCTTATGCCGTCATAAATGTCTTTAAGGACCACAAGTTCTTTGCTGTTTTCACTTCCTGGGAGAGATTCAGAAAGTAGTTGTTTTCACAAAATAGCAAGTTTACCCTATGAACACCGCAGGGGGAAAATTACTCCAGATCAGTGCCAACCGACTGTAAGTGCCTGATGCAGATTCATCATCTAACCCCATTGCATTTGCTCTGAGCATTTTATCACTGTTGTTTTGAGTTGCTTCATACATACAACTTTTTTTTGTCATACAGAACTTGCCTGAGGCTTGCGTTTTCTCCTTCCTGCTGCACACCCTCAGAGTTATTTATGCAACTAGAGTTACATGCTTTTCCTCTGGTCTTTAAGGCAGATTACCAAATCAAAAACAATTGCCAGAAGGCCTGGGGGAGAGCTTTGTGGGTTAACTGTGCTTGGCTGCTGCATGTAAATCTGCTTTGCCTTTCATCTTCTGCCCACCTCCTTTCTGAAACTCCTTTGGGGAGCTGGCTTTATCAGTTACAGATGCTTCTATGGAAGGGACACAGTCAAGCTGCCATTTCTTGTTTCGCTTCTCAGGGGATAAATCAAGGCCCCCAAGACTACCTTATCAGTATGATGTTATGAATGTGCTTAGTGACACAGGACAAATTGCCTTCCTGCTTGGTAAGATAAACTGTGGGAAGTGATATAAACCTGATACGCCTCCTATAGTTCATGTTTTGGCTCTCTTGGGACTCCTTGTATAGAACAGAACTTGTAGATAAGTTATTAAAGAGGGTGAAATCCTTCAAAATGCTGATGCATGACTTTGTGTATGAGGTCTGTGCCTGTTTCTGGGGACAAAATATAATGTATAATTACAATATTATTTTGGTAAGTACCGTATTTTTCCGTGTACAGTGGTACCTTGGTTTACGAACTTAATCCGTTCTGTGAGTCCGTTCTTAAACCAAAGCCATTCTTAAACTGAGGCGCTCTTTCCCTAATGAGGCCTCCCGCCGCTGGTGCCCTTCCACCATTCGGATTCCATTCGTAGACCAAGGTAAAGTCCGCAAACCGGACACTACTTCCGGTTTTGCAGAGTTCGTATACTGAATAGTTCGTAAACAGGGCTGTTCTTAAACCGAGGTACCACTGTATAAGACAACCCCTATTTTTTTCAACCCAAAATTAAGAAATAGGACCAGTGCCCAAGCCCGAACCTGAAACCCACCATCCATGTATAAGACGACCCCCAATTTTTGACCAAAAAATTTAAGCAAAACACATCCTCTTATACACCTAAAAATACGGAATTTATATGGGATACAAATCCTCTAAGTTTCCCTATTTTCCAGGGGCAGCCCTGGATTTACAGAAGCCATCTCACTTTCTGCTTTGATCCCAGAATGTCCCACTTTTCCTTGGGAAGTCCCTATTTTCATCAGAGAAATGTTGGAGGGTATGGAGTTATCCGACCCCTGAGCATGGGGGGCAGGCAGAATATAGAGATGACTATTTTGCTGCTCAATGATATGCTTTTATTCAGTGAAATCATAGATGAGATGCTTGGAGGATGTCCCCATCCACACCCTATGGATAGATCTCCTGTGACGATAAGCAGACACTGCCTTCCTACTCAGGAAATCATTGTTCTCCACCCACCTTCGTATTATGAAACTGATGGACCGTGTTGTAATGGAATCGATGTTGTTAGGCTTTTTGAATACAAATAAAGGATTCTTTTTAAAGAAAAGGAGTGTTTGTGCAAGCAAATATCACAGCACACAAGTGACTCTCAGCAGAGAATCACCTATCGAAAATGGATGTGTTGGGAGATGAGGGAAGCTCAGTGAAAGGATCAGAATTTGTCACATTATCTGGCCATGATCCTCAATTAGACTCAGAGAAAGACTTGGAAGGAGGTGAGGCATCTCTCTCTTTGTCAGACACACACACAGTGGAGCCATTCACACCAGAGGATGTGGTCCAGCCCAACTCCTCTAGCGTAGATGACATCTCTCCAATGCCATCCATGCCGCAGAAGCCAGCCATAATAGCATACGCCAATCACCCATTTAATGAACAAGTGGCTCCTAAGTGGGGATGAGGCTAAAATGAGGTATCTAGTTAGTTAACCTTCAGGTGGCCTTAGCATGTAGCTGAGGCAACAACTCTTTGTGACTGAGAGCTCTCCAGGGTACTTGCCAGCTATGTTTGGCCCTACCAAACAAAAACAAGCAAAACAAAAAGCAAAACAGAAAAAATTCAATTAACACCACATGATATGTTGGCATTAATGTGACAACCACACCAGTGAAAACTGTTTACAAATAATGAGGTCTAGGAAAAGGTTTAAAGATAAATTTGAAAATCTAGCCATAAAAAATTGAAAATTATCAAATGTGTATGGAAGCAAATGGGATTCCTGCATTGCAGGGGGTTGGACTAGATGTCCCTTGGGGCCCCTTCCAACTCTACAATTCTATGATTAAGTGATGCGTCTACCATTTAACTGTGGTCAGTTGCACCCATATCTTAGCAGAAGGAACTGAACGAATCAAGAATCCCTTTGAAAACATCTCAAATGCACCGTTTTGTGGATGCAATTTACTAATGGTTCCGTGTGATATTATCCAGAGGATGCTAAGAATGTAAACTTGTGTTTCTGTTTGTGCTTATCAGGGTGAGGCTGATTGTAACCATCTGTCACAAAATGGGATTAGAAAACCAGCTGACTCCAACAACTGCAAAGTCCCCGACCACCTCCATATTTCCAGTGTTAGAAACACTATTGTTTCTTTTCAGAGACTTTCTAGATATTTTTGAAGAAGTGAAGAGAGACTTGTGGAGAAAAAACCTTTACTGGACTTCTTGATTGCAACCAGGAGTACCATTTCTGAATGGCGTGTGCATGTTCGCACATAACAGTGGAACAACCAAAATAGGGTTGAGTCATGCTGAGTCATGTTGTGAACTACCCTGTGGTCTTCAGATGAAGGGTGGTATACAAATTTACTAAATAATAATAATGACCCAGGTGGCGCTGTGGGTTAAACCACAGAGCCTAGGGCTTGCTGATCAGAAGGTCGGCGGTTCGAATCCCTGCGACGGGGTGAGCTCCCGTGGCTCGGTCCCAGCTCCTGCCCACCTAGCAGTTCGAAAGCACGTCAAAGTGCAAGTAGATACCCTGTTTCCCCTATTTTAAGACGTAGTCATAAAATAAGCCATAGCAGGATTTTTACGCATTTGCAAAATATAAGTCGTACCCCGAAAATAAGCCATAGTTATAGGCGCAGTTCTGGAGGGCGCCAAGGAAAACGCGGGGCTGGGCTTACATAATAAAAATAAGACATCCCGTCAAAATAAGCCATAGTGCATTTTCTTGAGGGGGAAAAATATAAGACGGTGTCTTAAAATAGGGGAAACACGGTAAATAGGAACCTCTCTGGCGGGAAGGTAAACGGTGTTTCCGTGCGCTGCTCTGGTTCGCCAGAAGCGGCTTTGTCATGCTGGCCACATGACCCAGAAGCTGTACGCCGGCTCTCGGCCAATAAAGCGAGTTGAGCGCCGCAACCCCAGAGTCGGACACGACTGGACCTAATGTTCAGGGGTCCCTTTACCTTTAATAATGATAAGCCATGTGCAGAATGAGAGAAGTGGTGCTGTGGTCTAAACCACTGAGCCTCTTGGGCTTGCCAATCGGAAGGTCGGCGGTTCGAATCCCCGCAACGGGGTGAGCTCCTGTTGCTCTGTCCCAGCTCCTGCCAACCTAGCAGTTCGAAAGCATGCTAGTGCAAGTAGATATATAGGTACCGCTGTGGCGGGAAGATAAATGGCATTTCTGTGCACTCTAGTTTCCGTCACGGTGTCCCATTGCGCCAGAAGCGGTTTAGTCATGCTGGCCACATGACCGGCAAAGCTGTCTGTGGACAAACGCTGGCTCCCTTGGCCTCAAAGCGAGGTGAGCGCTGCAACCCCATAGTCACCTTTGACTGGACTTGACCATCCAGGGGTCCTTCACCTTTACCTTTTTTTTTACAATGGAAAATTTCTTTACCATTGGCTTCAATTGAAGGTTTAACAACAACAACAACAACAACAACAACTCATCCCTTCCACCCACCCACCCACATTAATGACTGCCCTGCCCACATTATTATGACAGAGCCAAGATATGCTGCAGCTTATCACCCAGCCACAGTAAATTATACCAGTATATAAAGACTATGTGGAATGGAATGAGGAAACCATCTTGTCATTTGCCTCAAGCGGCAGAATGTATTGGGCCAGCCCTGCTCATAGGAGCCATTCCCTACTGCGGATGGAAGTTGTTATTGGAGTTATCGCCCATTAATTCCCCAGTTTCCAGGGTCCAAGCAACGCCTGCAGCACACAGTCAACGTTTGATCGGGCTTTTCAATCTTGTTTACTGTCACTGTATTAAAAGCGTTTCCTCCCTCCTTCTCACAGGCTCGAAAAGTAATTAGTGAAAGAACAAGGACCTAGAAGCAGTGAAACCCAGTATGCTCTAAAAAAGGTTGTGAGCCAAGATCATATCCATAGCCACACGTAAGGAGTCTTTGATACCGTCTGTGTAATTCTCTTCCATGTAATTACATACCTGACTTGAGTCCATGACTTAAAAGGATCAAACTACAGTCTTTGGCTAGACTCTTAATAGGGGTTTTGTTGTTGTCTAGATCAGGCAGAATTAATAAAGTTACTGGCTTGAACAATGAATACTTCAGTGAATTCCATGGGTGGGTTTGCCAAGTCGGGGGAGGGGGGAAGGGTTTATTTATATTGGCACAAGCTTTGAACATGAGCAGTGTGATCCTATGTGTTATTATGACCAGGGGTTTTGTGGGGGTACTCGGGGGTATGCCGTACTGGCACCTACACCTATGTTAAAAGTGTTTTCGCTTACTGTAATGACTTCATGGTGAGTACCAGCACCATTGTTTCCTCAAAAGAAAGCATTGAGTATTATTATTGTTGTTGTTATTTAATAATAATAATAATAATAATAATAATAATAATAATAATAATAATATTTCTATACTGCCCTTCACCCAAAGATCACAGAGCTGTTTACAATATAAAAACCCCAAAATGTGTAGTAACATACAAAAACAATAACCCCTCACCCACAGTTCAAAGTATGTCTGCTCAAAGGTAAATAATGCATATTTCAGTGGGACTCCCTCCCTAGTAAATAGAATCTCCAATTTGGAGGTACACATAATATATACGTGAACAGACACATTTCTAGGTATGAAACTGCATGTAACTTGATTATAGTTAACTTTCATTTAAATGTATAATGGAGGTCCACAAAATTGTATGAACAGGCACCAGAGCTGTACAGGAAGCTGCCCAGAGTGGCTGGGGAAACCCAGTCAGATGGGCAGGGTATAAACAATAAACTTCTTGTTGTTGTTGTTGTTGTTGTTGTTGTTGTTGTTATAAAGCACCTCCACTTGCCTACCGATACTCTACTTCCAGCATTTCGGAAAATTACATGGCGGTAATTACATGGTGGGCAGGTGTTTTTCTCTTTTGGTAGTAGCTTGAAGGGTTACTTGATTGAAATCAAAGTGGTTTGGATCAGCAGGTTAAAAACACTGATTTAAATCATGGAGCCATTTTGCAATAGTGCCTCAGAACTCTGGTTGAGTTGGTCATGGAACAGCTTTGGCTAACTTGACTGCTAGTATTCTATCTAGCTTGCAACTTTTTCTCCCTTGGGGAGCTTGGCGCTTGCTTTCCTTCAATTCTTCCTACACATACAAATCCATAGAAGAGACTTAATGCAGAGACACACTCTTGCATGAGCTGTCACAAATGCACATCATACAAACAGCTGCCAATTTTAAGAGGAGGACTCGAGATGGAAGGGCAAGGGAAACCACGAGAGGATTACATCCATGAAAAATAAATTCAAAAACTAAAGGTTGTAGCCAATGGAATCCTACTCAGAGTAAAGGTAAAGGGACCCCTGAGCCGGCGTACAGCTTCCAGGTCATGTGGTCATGACTAAGCCGCTTCTGGCGAACCAGAGCAGCACACGGAAACACCGTTTACCTTCCTGCTGCAGCGGTACCTATTTATCTACTTGCACTTTGACGTGCTTTCAAACTGCTAGGTTGGCAGGAGCAGGGACCAAACAACGGGAGCTCACCCCGTCGCAGGGATTCGAACCGCCGACCTTCTGATCAGCAAACCATAGAGCCACCCACGTCATTGAATTTACAGGATGACTAATTACAGAGCCAGCCCAATAAATGTTGATTCCTTTTTTATTTACCAGTACTTACTTATTTATTGCTACTTATTAATAACTATACAAAAAGTATCATTTTTGTAATATACTAAGATAAAGCAGCTACTTAGTCTAAAGAAGAACAAAGTCAGAAAGAAGAAGAAAAGACAAGAGAGAGACAGAGAGAGAGAGATGGGATGGGAGAGAAAAGGGAAAGAAATAAAAAACTAAAGAGATTTTAATTCCTGATGCAAAAAAGCAAACTGGTTGTGTTCTTTCAGTGAGGGCTGCACAGAAGAACTTCCTATTGTTGCAAGGATGCTGCTTGCCCAGAGCTGGAAAGAAGATAAGATACCTACGAGGGCAGACTGGGAGATGAAATTATTGGATTATGCAGAGATGGCAAGATTAACCGGGAAAATCAGAAACCAGGAGGATAAAAACTTCAACAGAGAATGGGACAAATATAGATTGTATTTAAAAGACCACTGGAAAACTCTTGAACTCTTTGGCAGGCCTTAAATAACTCTTGCAATGATACATAGACTTTGGATATAATGGAGGACTGCAAACTAGATGGACTTACAATATGCAGTTGAAAAAGTTGCATCTTTTAAACCTAAAGTTAGGATTGCGCTAATTGTGTTAATATTAATATTAGGTTGTGGGCAAAAATAATCACTCCCTTTTTGGTCTGGGGAAGGGATCCCTGGCGTGAGGCAATGAAGGTGACCTAAACTTGTAAAAACTACCTTGATGTGATCTGGATTGGTTCATTTTTTTGTAAATGAACAAGTAGGACTTGAGTTCTGAAAGTACTTCCTGGTTGTCTGGAGGTAGGCTTTTCTGACTTTAAATCTCAGGAGAGTCCTTCAATCTTCTCTAATTAAATTGTCATCTTAATAAACTCTTGGCGAGGCACCAGGGTATGAGAATCCCTGGAAATTAATCTTTTTAGAGGCTTACGGTCGATTTAAGCTGCTTTGTTAGATTGGAAACTTCAGAATACCTCCCAAGCATCAAGGAGCCACTCTGGGTTTGGGAGAGTGTTATAAAGTTGCAGAGGCACTTTACAATTCCAGGATTGTCCTGAAAAGTCCTTAAGAAATGAAAGGTCTTTCCTAACGTTTTGAAGTCCTTTGTAAATACATAAAGGAACACTTATACAGTCACACCTCGTTCTGCTTCTGCCTCTGCTTGCATCCACTTCGGTGAATGTCCGCAGCAAACCTGGAAGTACTGGAACAGGTTACTTCTGGATTTGCTGCTCACACATGCGCAGCAGCGCTAAATCGTGCTTCACACATGCACAGATGCGGCGCTTCGATGTGCGTCATTTTCGGCCTTGCGTTATTGCAAAAACTCTGAATCTCCCTGACTTTTCAGCTCAAACAAGTACATACTCAGTATCCTCATGTTGGACCAAGGTGTTAAAATCAAACATTTAACATTGGCACTAGATTCTACAATATTATATAGATCCTTCGTCTTTCTTCTGTGCTGGAGAATACAATTTCCTTGTTCCCTGAAACAGGTCTGCTATTACATTTTTCCCCCCCTTTTAGTCCTATAAAGCAATAACACTTTCCTAGTTCTCTCCCAGTTGGTAAGGCCTTCGGGCAATGCAACTTTATAGCCACATTGTTTTTGTTAAATATATGTTGTTAAGAAGTCCTGTTAATTATCCATGAGCTGTGAAAAGGCTCAGCCCTTTAGAACACAAAGCTGGCAGCCAATTGCCTGGGGAATCGCCTTCCATCCTGAAAAGGAACTTCTAAGCAAGCTACATTTCTCTCTTTGCAACTCTTTACAACAGAAGGCTGGTAGGGGCTTTTTGCTCTTCTTTCATCTTCCATGGGATTTGGGAAACAGGGACCTAAAGGGGTTTGCCTACGTTGAGTGTCAATGTATTGTCCATCATCTCTCTGGCTGGGATCAGCACAGACTGAGCAGTGACCTCCACTGTCCCGCTTTGCCTTAGGACGTTCCTATGTTCATTGGAGAAATGTTGGAGGGTATGGAGTTATCCGATCCCCCGAGCCAAGGAGATAAGTAACTATACAACCTTTAGAAGACATCTGAAGACAGTCCTGTATGGGGAAGCTTTTAAATGCTTGATGTTTTATTATGCTTTATATATTATGGAACAGGACGACCCTATTTTCATCAGAGAAATGTTGGAGAATATGTCATCCAGGTACATGGGTTGAGATCCAACACAGCATGAGCAGGTGTATTCTGGGGCAAACATCCGGATGAGATTTTTGAAGGGGGTGCTGGAGGGAGGAAGAAATAAAATCAGAAGTCTTGCTGCGCACGTGGGTTGCTGTGCAAGTGAGAGGACATCACTGGATGTTGCCTATTGTTCAGCAAAAGAAATGTGGCAGTTTCAGTGTGCAGAAGTAGATTCTGCAGGCTGATAGTACACACACTCACTCACACACACACTCACTCAAAGACACACAAACTTTTACTCAGCTAGTCTTTGCGGAAGAATCAACCATAAGAGAACAGCTGGCTTCAGCCAAGTTGTAAATATTTTAATAATCAACTTCACTATTTCTCATCAATCTTCCTTTCATTTGGTTTGTGTGCTTGTTTTGGCCACTCTCCCACTCTCCCTATATAAAATATAGCGGGAATAAAATCAGGAGCAATTAATCAGCAAAATCTCATTGCTTGCAAATCATGCAAATAGTTGTATGATTACTTTAGGGCACTGATGCTATTTCCTCAATGGCTGAAAAAACGGCCAGAAACATTTTCATTACCTATTCCATGGATTCTCTTGGAAAATTATGCCTCTTCGCTGTGCATTTTATTAAATTTGTTTAACAAAATGTACCGGTATATACGACATGCCTTTACGCTACTTTGCCATGTGGCTTAACCTCCCTGACTTGAATTAAATGAAACTGTGTTTTCTGCACACACTTCGGATGTGGGGATTGTTCTGTGCATTTGTCACGTAATAAATATTTTCACATGTATATGCCAAAAGGGCAGGCAGAGGGACTGACATATAAAGGATCCTGCTTGTAGTGTAGTAAGTTTTTCGTTGTTTTGACAATGTGCTTCTTTAACAGTGCTGTGCCATTGCTTTTCCTCGATCAGCTGGAAGCAGATTTAAAATGGTGTCTCCATTTGGCACTTGGATTGCAATCCTGTATAAACTTTATTCAGGAGAGGGTCTCATTAAACTCAGTTGAGTTTACCTCTAAGTAGCCATGCATCCAGCCATTGCACATCCAGCAATGTCATTCCCCATATTTACTACTACATATTTACTAAAAATCAGAAGTAAGTTCTATTATGAAAAAGGTCCAAATTCTCTGTGCCACTGGCCTTTTAGTTGTTGGGATTGACGCTCTATCGGAGACGGCGAACTCCAAGACCCCTGAGCATCTCCCAGGAGGCCCTCTCTGGCTGGCATGTTGCTTCAGTCCAGAGTGCCTATATCTGAGACCCTTCTCTTATGAGAAGAGCACACAAGTCTTCTAGCATCACGCAGCAAGAAGAAGGAAACATCTGTAGATCTAAACTATGTTTATTTACAGTCTATATACAGAGAATCCATCATCATGTCTGTGTTCTCCAAGCTCTGGCAGAACAAGCAACAAACTGTGACACAGCAGAAGTGAAACTAACTTACAATAACACACTTAGGCAGAAGAGATAAGACAGTCTTCCTTTCCCACACTCTCTCTCAGACACTCATGTGATTTATACTAATCATAATAGCAAGCTGACGCAGTAGAGGCTACACAAAATCCTAACATTAGTTAGTAGTTTTCTCCTTGCCCCTTTCCTCTAAAACAGTTTCTTCCCCTGTTATTAGCTTCTTCCTGTCCACTGGTGGGCTTCCTTTAAGATAGGGTGGGCCAATGAGCATCTGCAGCCATCATTGAGCCTACTTTCAAGCAGGTGGCATGCAAATGAGGGAAAGGGGTGACAGAGAGAAAAATGGGGTATGCGTGCTTTGCCCATGTTTGCCTTTTGCCCTAGCCCCCCACTCACTGGTAGACCAAAAGGAGATTCCTTTAACAACAAGGAAATCATGTGGTACTGGTACTATATTTTGCAAGCTAGGCTGATAAACTCAAAATATGGAACTCTCCATTATTCCTAAAAGCATACCCTCCAAATGTCCCTATTTTCCAGGGATGTCCCTGATTTAGAGAAACCTGCCTGGTTTATTATTTGATCCCGAAATGTCCCACTTTTCCTTAGGGTGTCCCTATTTTCATTGGAGAAATGGTGGAGGGTATGGAGTTATCCAAACCCCGAGCCGACTGAAGGCAATCCTGTATAGGGATGTTTTTAAAAATGTTGAATGTTTTATTATATTTTTATATATGTTGTAAGCTGCCCAGAGTGGTTGGGGCAAACCAATAAGATGTGTGGGGTATAAATAGAAAAATTATCATTATGGACTGGGACGTGCCTATTTTCATTGGGGAAATGTTGGAGGGTATGTAAAAGTACATCTTGATTTGAAAATGGCATTAATCTTTTTTGAGGCTGAAAAAACAGACCCTGCCCTGATGCGTAAATTGTTGAACCTGTCAAAGGGTTAGGGTCTTTTCTAGGTCCCAGTAATCAACAGGTTTGGCTACATTCAAGGAAGATGCTCAGTGGTGATCTCTTTCTTTCTCTTTTACTCCATTTTGCTTTGTGCCTATTTTGGATTTCAAAAATCACAAAAATCACTAACATGCAGCATCACGTAAAAGAACAGTAAATCACAAATACATGAAACATAAGAAAAAACAAATAGCATATATGTAAAATTACCAAAATTAAGAAGGAAAAATGTACTATTATTTAACAGCAATGGCATAGGGGCTGGGGACACATGAATGGATAATATACTGAATCTTGAAATCTATTGTTCCAAAACGTAGCTACTTTGAATTTTGTGCTTGGGAGTTGGCTGGCATCAGATAATAAGCTATTAGCAGCCTTTCCTAGCAAAAAACCTCCTTCCTTTCTTCCCCAGAGAAGAAAAGCATGCCTTTCCGTCTTCCTAATGGAAGTACATGCTTGTTAAAACTTCACTTTAGGTCACAGCTACATGCTTTTTCTTTTCTCAGAAAACAGGGCAGTCACGGACCATGAATTAAGAGGTCAATTGTTTTGTCACTGAAGCTGAAAATAACTCCCCCAAGGCTAGGTATTTGAAACAGAGCCTTTAAAATGTTTTTGGGTCTCCGTAACATTAAGCCTTTGAAAGGAATGTTTTCGATTCTTATCGAGGAAGAATCATCAGGAGTGTGTTGACGTACTGCTATCATTTGGTGTTCCTTCTTACCAAAGCTTCACTGTTATTTCTGAACAGCAAGAATAGGTCTCCCCAGGATCCTTATCTGCTAACCAAAGAAAGATGAAAACCTTTCAACCAGGCCACATTAAGATAAAAGTTCCAGGAATCCTTTAGCACACACCCCCAGTCCCACCACCAGCTGCAGAGATTCAGATTTACTTGACTATGCTCTGAAATAGATGCAAAATAAAAATTATATAAAACACCAGACTCTTTTTTTACACACAGAAATGCAAAATTTATAATAATAATAATAATAATAATAATAATAATAATAATAATAATATTTTTTATTTGTACCCCGCCCATCTGGCCGCGTCTCCCCAGCCACTCTGGGCGGCCTCCAACAGACATTAAAATACATTAAAATATCACAAGTTAAAAACTTCCCTAAATAGGTATTTTCTGAATGTCAGATAGTTGTTTATATTTTTGACCTCTGCTGGGAGGGCGTTCCACAGGGCGGGCGCCACTACCGAGAAGGCCCTCTGCCTGGTTCCCTGTAGCTTTGCTTCTCGCAGTGAGGGAACCACCAGAAGGCCCTCGGTGCTGGATCTCAGTGTCCGGGCTGAACGGTGGGGGTTGAGACTCTCCTTCAGGTATACAGGACCAAGGCCGTTTAGGATTGAAATCATACCCAAATGGAAGTTTCACGGGAGTTTGCAACCAAACAGCAAAAAGAGAATCGGTGGCTCATGTCCTCCTGGCTTGCACTCTATATAAAGATTTGAGGAGTGAGGTTATCACCCCTCTATTATTGTCCATTCCGGGTCGCCCAACCACTGTTACAGTGGCCTTTCTCTTGGCAGATAAAGTTGAGCAGGTGACAGCAAAGGTCACAAGGTTTTTACCTGGGCAATTAGAATAAGATCCATTATTTGACTGTTGATCCAAACCCCCAAAATGTATTTTACATCATTGACTTTTTACCTTTATCCTCTGCATTTTGCTTGTTTTATTGATATGACTGGTGGCTGATGCAAATAAAGATTTCATTCATTCAAAAGCAAAAAGAGAGGATGTGTTTCCCCTTCAAGGGGGTCTTCATTAAACAGAACCTGGGTTACTTCTTTTTGACTCCTAGAACAACAGTAGGAGTGCTTCTTATGCATTCTATGGACTCTCAATAGAAATCACTCCAAAGCAGTATTTCCCAAACTTGGGTCTCCAACTGTTTTTGGACTACAGTCTCCATAATCTCTGACCGCTGCTCCTGCTAGCTAGGGATGATGGGAGTTGTAGCCTCTTGGGCTTGTTAATTGGAAGGTTGGCGGTTCGAATCCCCACAATGGATTGAGCTCCCCTTGCTCTGTCCCAGCTCCTGCCAACCTAGCAGTTCGAAAGCACGCCCGTGCAAGTAGACAAATAGGTACCACTGCGATGGGAAGGTAAACGGCATTTCCGTGTGCTGTGGTTTCCATCACGGTGTCCCATTGCTCCAGAAGCGCTGTAGTCATGCTGGCCACATGACCCGGAAAACTGTCTGTGGACAAACGCTGGCTCCCTCGGCCTGAAAACGAGATGAGGGCTGCAACCCCATAGTCACCTTTGACTGGGCTTAGCCGTACAGGGGTCCTTTACATTTACCTTTTTACCTGATGAATTAATAAGTTGGCATAACTAGAGGGATGATTCTTGAAGTCTGAGACAGAACTTCATAAGAGTTCAGTTACCTCAATGCATAAATAGGTTTTCTGAATTTTGTAAGAACATGAGAGGAACCTGCTGGATCAGGCCAATGGCCCATATAGCCCAGCATCATGTTTTCTCAATAGACAATCAGATGCCTGTGGAAAACCCACAAGCAGGTTCCAAGCTCAAGAGCCCTCTCTCCTCCTGTGGTTTCCAGCAACTGGTCTTCAGAAGCATTGCGGCCTACAAACATGGAGGCAGAGCAAAGCCATCATGGCTAGGAACCACTTTAGCTATTTCTGTGTGAGTTTATCTAATTCTCTGTGTAAAAGTATAGCAAGCCCCTTACCTTGGTTTTATCCTTCTAGGCAGTATTTCTATTTGTAACAAGGAAAGTGGAATATACACCCAGGTCTGGAAACATTTCACAGAAATACGGTATTATGAAAATGATGCACAAAACCAGATAGTTTAACAGGTGGGGGGGGGGGGTTGAACAAGAACTGAGAGGAATTGAGCTCTCTTACCTTTTTTTTAAATTAAATAATTACTCTTTTGTTTGTGGGGGTGTGGAATGGATACACACCCAATGCCTGAACCAAAAACCCACCTATATCTTAGGTTTGCCATATATCCGGAATTTCCTGGACATAGCCAGAAAATATGGACGTATGGCAGCCCATGTTGGCGGTGTCGTTTTGGGTGATTTTCCTTAAAAGTAGCTTTCCTTAAAAGTTGTGATTTTGCCAACAACTGGGGGGGGGGGGGGAGTTGAACAACTTGCCAAAAAAGTTCAACACCTTTTGTGTCCGGATTTTCATTTTTTTAAAATACAGCAACCCTATTTTATCTATAAAGTTGTAATCAATAAAGTTGTGGCCATTTCTAATCCAGATCATTGTCTGCTTCAGTTTATTAATTACATCTTACATTTAGCCATTGCTCAGTGTGTGCGTGTGCATGCGTATTGCTGCGACTGGGCCCGAAACAAACAAACGGACAAATAAACAAACAAACTTTGTGGTGAGTTCTCCCACTTTTTTCTGGGGGAAAGCACTGATTTAACTGAAGCCTTATTAAGCAATCACAGCTTAATAGTGTCGTCCTATGCAGGTCTGCTCATAAGGAAGTCCTACTAAATTACTTCCAGGTGTCTGGTGGTAGCCTGAATATGATATATGGGATATTGAGGACACGAACACCCATGTCTCAGTTCCATTTAAGTATCCAACAATGAAGGAATTTAGCAAATCGAATCTAATCAAAACGAACACAACTCTGTATACAACGGAACTATAATATGCACTGAATGTCCCAATGCAATTAGTAATATGACCATACCCGGGTGTCTCATCGACCTGAGTCCTTCATGTACACAGTCTTATCTACAAGATTTACTCCATAGTTGAACTCTTGAACTCTTGATGTCAGTTATTCTGAGTAGCAATTTTCAAGACTGCATATATTTAAGTTCCATTTAAGCCATTAGTTAATCACAACTTCAAGTCTCATAGCTTGCAGTGGGACATGATCACAACTAACTTCAGTGCGACTGGGAGCAATAAGTAAACTTCCTGCAGTTATGAATATTGAACCTGGCAAGATGTGTCACTGTTGCTACTCCCT
This sequence comes from Darevskia mixta, assembly GCA_034641385.1. Lineage (NCBI taxonomy): Eukaryota > Metazoa > Chordata > Lepidosauria > Squamata > Lacertidae > Darevskia > Darevskia mixta. The sequence goes on from JAWWNH010000017.1 coordinate 15,388,950, forward strand.
AAAAGCGATCTTCTAACTAGCAAATATGTGGGGCTTTTTGACAGCACACATGCTTATTGTTAAACAGACATAACCCAGAACCCAAGCATGGGGATGAATAATAGAGAGAGAGACCACCCATCAAAAGGATTTAGTTACAGGATATATGTGAATGTTGATTATGTCCTGCAGATTTAACACGTTAAAACATTTTCACAGCTCTGATGAGAAAGCTAGTCCTCAAAACTGCAGCAGTGAAACAGGAAGAGAGAATGTAGCATGCAGAAATAATGTACTGAATTTCATAAATACCGGGTCTATTTCTAAAATCTGAGATGTTATTCCTACCATGATAAACAGGTACATTAACACAGATTTAAACTTTGGAGATTTATTAGCAGTACTCTGGTACATTCAAAGAGGGGGAGAACCTGTCTTCTGCATGCAAAAGGTGCCAGTTTCAATCCATTGCCTCCCAGGCACTGCTGGAGAAAAGTGCCTGATACTTTGGAGAGCTGGGTGGAATCTACAAATATTTTTAAAAAAACGCTGTGAAAATGCTTTAAAAAAAGTTTTTAAAATAACATTGAATTTGCCATTAGCTCACCATTGCCATCTAGTGTCACATTTGTATAATGCACTTAAAATGTTATATTTGCAGCTGTATAGCTGAATCCTTGCTGCCCATGATGTGCAATACTGAGCTAAATGAACCAATGGCGTGACCTCCATATAAGGCAACCTCCTATATTCCTATACCTTTTCTAATGAAAAATAAGAACATCTGCTTTGCTCTAATGAGCCGTTTTCCTTAAAGAGTTTCCTTTTGGTTGTGTGTGTGAGGCAATATGGAAAGGCAGGAGTCCAGTCAGTGCCTCCTTAACAAAGCCCAGAGGTAAGATGTCTGTCTTCAGAATGAGACATATCCTCTGTTCACACTCGCAGTAGGATTATAAGAGACTGTCCTCTCAGCTTTTTCAAGCTGCTCTTGTGCACTGTGGTCTAAACCACAGAGCCTAGGGCTTGCTGATCGGAAGTTTGACAGTTCGAATCCCCGCCACGGGGTGAGCTCCCGTTGTTCGGTCCCAGCTCCTGCCAACCTAGCAGCTCGAAAGCACACCAAAAAGTGCAAGTAGATAAATAGGTACTGCTCCGGCGGGAAGGTAAACAACATTTCCGTGTGCTGCTCTGGTTCGCCAGAAGCGGCTTAGTCATGCTGGCCACATGACCCGGAAGCTGTCTGTGGACAAACGCCGGCTCCCTCGGCCTATAGAGCGAGATGAGCGCGCAACCCCAGAGTCGTCCGTGACTGGACCTGACGGTCAGGGATACCTTTATCTTTACCTTCCATTATAGAGTCTAACTCTGAGGCCTTTCCCGTAAAAAAAAGAGTATCTTGGCCTGATGTCCTTTCGGATTCGCATCTGAAAGTTCAAGCCATCTGCAACCAAGATATTAATGACAAGATTTTGATAAGCAACGGTGTGGGTACTTTGCAGCCAGCCTTTTAAGGATCACTCAGCATGGCTGAGTTGCCAAGTGTCAGCCTGGACGTTCTCCTCAGTACTTTGAAATTTGCTGGCGAATCAAGAAATCTCACGATGGCCTCAGAAAGATGGGTGACAGACGGACGCAAGGGGTACAAAAGTAGCAGGGAGGTGGTGGTTGCGAGTGAACAGCAAAGCCTCTTTGGCTCGTGGGGGGGGGGAGAGGCAGCTTCAGTGCAGTCAACTAGCAAGAAGAAAATGGGAAGTTCTAGGGCTCTCTGCCAAAAAAATAATAGCTCAGTGTAAACACTTGAAGGCATCTTTAGAATGTCCTTATCGTGGAGAGCACTGGAGCTTTTGTATTCTGGAAGGTTTCGAGCCAGCAGCTGTCTTGCAGCCAGCTATCGCTGAAAGTCCTTTTTAATGTGGATGTTTAGTACAGGGTGGGAGGGGGGGAGAGAAGGAGGATACAAGCAAGCTGACCAGAAAGACTGGAATTTCAGCTCCTCCACCCCACCTCCTTGGATTTCTCCCTCTCCCTTTCCCTCTCTCTCATTCTGCAAGTCCTTTAAACCAGAGATTATTGGGTCAGTGCCTCCTTAGGAAGGATCCCAGGCTGTGCTGTCTTCTCGAGCTGGAGTTCTTCAAGGACTACTGCTACCTGTAAGTACTATCCCTTCTTCCCCCCTCTTTCCTATCTGATAGCTGCACATATAAATGAATCAGTACAGATTTCATGTTTGCAAGATAATGCATGGTGTGTGCTTGTGAATATTGCGAGGCTCGCAGCGCTGTGTTTGCCACACAGGCTTTCCTAAGTGACATAGTCGAAGAATATAATACTTGTTTAGGGTGAGGTACCATTCTCACGGGTGAGCGTTTTAAGTTCTAACAAGACCACCGAGAAATCAAATCCATCACTTGCACCGACTCTCTCTTCACGACGAGGCGCGTAGTGAACTCTTCTGCTGCCTACATTCCAAATGGTTTCTATATAGAAACCCCAGAGACCTGGGAGAAGAAATGCTCTTGCTCCTTTCTCCCAGGCATTCCATACATGGGTGGGTGAGACTGAGAAATGCATTGGCACCCATATCCAACACTCTCAAGCAGCACTGTATCAGACAACACTGTGTTTCCCCTTAGCAGAATTTCAAAAGAGGGGCAAAAATGTCCAGCAACATTTATTGAAATATATATTTAAATATATATTTAATATATATTTATTTTTTATATTTAATTTATATTTATTTAAATTTATTTAAATTTATATATATTTAATTTATATTTATTTAATATATATTTAAGGGAACCGCAACATATTTACTGGCAACAGTTTAACTTCCTGAACAGTTTAGCAAGCCCCAAGGGGACGGGGGTATGTGTACGTAATGACAAAATCTAGGGAAAAACATTCCCTTTCCTCCCTCCTCAACGTCAGAAGATTTTTGTGTTGCAAAAGAAGGACTTTTCAAACGGGCTGTGTTAAATTTACACAATGTGACATGAAATGTATTTTAAGATGCCAAATTGCTTTAGCATTGCGGGGGCTGGACTAGATGGCCCATGGGGTCCCTTCCAACTCTGCAGATTTATAATTCTATGAAATATCTAATGAAGGAGCTGGTCCTTCATTATTAAAGCAAGGTATAGGCTACAGTCCGGCATAACAGGCTGCTTAATGTCTCACAGAGTTTTAAACAGGATTTAGACTACAATCCTAAACTCAATAATTAAGCAGTAAGCTCTGTTGATTAACTGTTGAGTAAACTCACTTAGGACAGCAGACCCTCCAATTGTCCCTATTTTCCAGGGACCATTCCGGATTTACAAAAGCCATCCCGGTTTCTGATGTTATCCTGGAATGTCCCACTTTTCCTTAGGACATCCCTATTTTCATCTGAGAAATGTTGCAGGGTATGGAGTTATCTGACCCCCAAGCCAAGGAGATAAGTAACTCTACAACAGGCTTCCTCAACCTCGACCCTCCAGATGTTTTGAGACTACAATTCCCATCATCCCTGACCACTGGTCCTGCTAGCTAGGGATCATGAGAGTTGTAGGCCAAAAACATCTGGAGGGCCAAGGTTGAGGAAGCCTGCTCTACAACCTTTAGAAAACATCTGAAGGCAGCTCTGTATAGGGAATTTTGAAATGTTTAATGCTTTATTATGTTTTTATATATGTTTTAGATATTGTTGTTGTTGTTGAATAGTACATTCCTATTTTCATCGGAGAAATGTTGGAGGGTATAGGATAGCATTGCACTGCATCTTACTTGTTTAACTGGACAGGATTGGCACCATGGTTTGTAAAGTAATTCTTCCATTTGTCCTCCCCGGTGCCTGCAAACCCTGCTATGCCACTACCTCCAGTACTTACTATAGTTAACTCTTCTAAGCCCAACCTGATGGTAGAAGTATACAGTACCTTGTTCACAAATGGCAACATAAGCCTTCGCAAAGGATCTAGCAGCCCATTGTTCAGCTAAGTAAAAAGCCTGAATAGGCAACATTTAAGAGGTTTAAAAAAAACACATCCTAACAAAGAATCTTAGTTAGTCTGCTCTTGTTGTAATGCCTGTGGCCACCTTTCAAAGTGCTCCATAAAAGCTGGCTGTGAAGGTAAACGGATGCTGTGTTTCCTTTGATTTTCAGATAAACTTTAACTGCCTGAGTACATGAAGTCACTGCAGGCAAGATAAGGCTATCAGTGCTCTTTCAGAATAGTTGAGTGTATAGAAAGCAGGCACAACATGCCCTGCTAAAGAGTTTACGAATAATCTTCACAGAGAGAGAGAGGGAGAGGGAGAGGGAGAGAGAGAGAGAGAGTCCATGTACTATAGTTAGGGACATGGTAAAAAATAAATAAATAGAGGAAAGTTTTTTAGCAGCAGGTCAGCAGCATTCACATGCCATCTAATCTCCCATTTCATTATATTACCAGTATTGGTATTTATATAGCGCCATCAATGCACGTGGTATTTTACAGAGGACAAGAGGACAGGTTCCTGCCCCACGGATATTGCAATATACAAGTAGACACAGGGAGGACAATAGAGTAAAGAGACTTCCTGGGACTGTGGCTGAGGGCATGGAGGATATGATAGACCACTTTCTTTGTTGGCAGAGACAGAGAGCCATAGGCAGAGGCTTCACTGGTATGGCTGTGGAAAACTCTACTGCTTTATGAATGGCTATACTCTAAGGCAGGCACCCCCAAACTCAACCCTCCAGCTGTTTGTGGGACTACAACTCCCATCATCCCTAGCTAACAGGACCAGTGGTCAGTGATGATGGGAATTGTAGTCCCAAAACAGCTGGAGAGCTGAGTTTGGGGGTGCCTGCTCTAAGGGTTGTGGACCCAGAAACGGGATGGGTCAGGTGTGTGTGTCTGAGGGGTTGATGGGGGAAGTCTTGGATCTCCTTTATTTCCTTGGCACACACACAACCACAACCCGAAAGAGTGAAAAAGCATGTAGGTCCTGTTGGCGTTAACAGAAGGGGAAATGGGAGGGTTTTTTCTTAAAGATTGAACTGGGAATGGGAAGCGCCATTCCTCGCCAGTTTAGGATGGCTCTGGCCAGAATACTGAGACTCTTCATTGTATCAAATGTTCCACTTGTGCTTGCACAACTTCCCTGCTCATCTCCTCTCCCCTGCAGCCCCCTATCCTCGAAACCTTCCCCAAAGCGTTGAGGGACCTTCTGGAGCAGATTTGGGGAGGGCACGGTGAGAGGAGAGGAGGGGGAAATCTATTGCATGAGTGGAACACCTGTGTGTGATGGCCTGGGATTCAGACTCAGATGCTGAACCTGTGGGATCCCAGCCTGCACAGGATTCCCTGCCTCTAGAACCAGCAGAGCCGGGGCTAGGGCTTGAGTCTGAAGGGTCCTCACCTGTGCTGGATCCTCAGGTGCAGGCATCTGCTGAGTCTGCTCTGGCTCCTGCTGGGATGGAGGACCCATTGCCTGCAGGTGCTCCACTCCCAGCCCTGTCAGGGGAAGCTGAGGTTGCCTCTGGGTCCGGTAACCCTCCAGCCTCTCCTGAGCTGCAGAGGCTCAGGGCAGAGAGGCGAAGGGAACTGAGTTCCTGCAGGAGGAGTGCTCGCCTCCAAGCCAGGAGAGGCGAGTCACCTGAGGATCGGAGCCGCCCTATGCCTCGGGGCAGATAAAAGCCGGCCAGCCCCAGCCCCAAGTTGCAGGAGCAACATTGTTGGATACCAGTTCCTGCTTGAAACCTGTCCTGCTTTTCCTGCCTGAGCTCCTGACCCGCCCTGGTTCCCTGCTTGCCTACCTGTTCCTGACTTTGCCTGACTCCCTGCCCTTCACCCAGCTGCAGTTATCACGGACTGCCTTCACGTTGCACCTCTGACCACGGATCGGACTTAGACCTCGCCTTTTGGGTAACCCACGGGTCCAGCACACTGTGACATGGCTTTGGGTGCAACCTTCTGCCTTGCTCACAGTCCTCCAGAATTGTGAAGACCAGTTATGGGCACAGCATGCATTTCCTCTAAGCCACTCAACCCTGCTGTGAACTTATCGAAAGAAGCAGAGCATGCAGCTTCTTGATTTCTTTTTATTGGGGGGATAAGAAAACACACACACACCCTTAAGTAATAAGTAAAACTGCTCACTTTTAATTACTACAGGCAGGATTGTACTTGGCCAATAAATTATTCCTTATTATTATTCCTTATTATTCCTTATTTGTATATGAAAACTTAAGAAAAGGATGCAGGTGACGCTGTGGTCTAAACCACTGAGCCTCTTGGGCTTGCTGATCAGAAGATTGGCGGTTTGAATCCGTACAATGAGATGAGCTCCTGTTGCTCTGTCCCAGCTCCTGCCTACCTAGCAGTTTGAAAGCACACCAGTGCAAGTAGATAAATAGGTACCGCTGTGGCAGAAAGGTAAATTGTGTTTCTGTGCGCTCTGGTTTCCGTCATGGTGTTCCGTTGCACCAAAAGCGGTTTAGTCATGCTGGCCACATGACCCGGAAGGCTGTCTGTGGACAAACGCCAGCTCCCTCAGCCTGAAAGCGAGATGAGCACTGCAACCCCATAGTCGCCTTTGACTGGACGTAACCATCCAGGGATCCTTTACCTTTACCTAACTTAAGAAATGAAACAAGACTTATGCAGGGCTCAGCTGCCAGCCCATAATTAAATACAGTAAGATGCTCTGCGGACTGTAGTCTTGATGGGGGGAGGTATTTGTTTTAACTACATATAAAACTTAAGAGTGTGGGATCAAAGCACATTTGCTTGATCACTATTATTGTATAATTAAAGACACTCTGTGCCTTTCAAAGAGGATCTGCTTCATCTTTCTGCTGAGTGGGTGGTATGATGGAATTCATGGGAAAGCGTCTGCAGGGCACTGCCATAGACTAAACCAGACTTCACCAATCTTGTGTCCTTTAGTTGTTTGGGGCTATAGCTCCCATCAGCTCCAGTAGAGCTGTTTTTAGGTTCTCTGCTGATCTGCACAGAACTGTGCGTTATAAAGAGGAGCATGGGTCGACCGTTAAGCGACAGTCTCCTGTTGAATTCCTCATTCCCCTCTTAGGATTGCCATAATTTCAAGAGCAAAAAAAGAGGACACATTTGCTGACTTCTACTTTTGATTGCTGTGACAACTCTACCCATGAAAAAGAGGACGTGTCCTGGAAAAAGAGGACATATGGCAACCCTACGTACAACTTAATTTATGATGCGTACCATTGTGAATTTCCCTATGTGCTCATACCCTCCAACACTTCTCCAATGAAAATAGGGGTGTCCTATATAACAACAACAACAACAACTTTATTTTTTATGTCTTGCCCATCTGACTGGGCTGCCCCAGCCACTCTGGGTAGCTTCCAACATATATAAAAACCTAATAAAACATGAAACATGAAAAAACTGCCCTATTCAAGACTGCCTTCAGATGTCTTCTAAAGGTTCTAATCTCCTTGGCTAGGGGGTCGCTTAACTGCCTACCCTCCAACATTTCTCTGATGAAAATAGGGACGTCCTAAGCAAAAGCAGGACATTCTATGATCAAATCAGAAAGTGGGATGGCTTCTGTAAATCCGGGGCTATCCCTGGAAAATAGGGACACTTGGAGGGTCTGTAGCGCTTCATGGGTGAACACTGATATGGGTGGAAAAGCTTTTCCCAGGACTATCTGATAAATGCATGAGATCCAGATTTGGAAAAAGCTTCCATATCTCCCAGTGAAAGCTGGTGACAGAAGTGTGCAATGAGGAAGTGTGAGCTGATGATTATAATTATGACTATTGATCTCCGGTCCATAATCAGGTCTGGTTCTATTCATAGGCAGCATGAGATGACCTGCCTCAAGCAGAAAGTATCAGGGTAACATTAAACGGCACCAAAATGCCTGGGTTTTTTGTTAATTATATTATACCCTGTGATTTGGAGTTTTCTATCTCAAGCACCAACATCAGTGCAATAGAACATTACCACCACCACAAAAAGCCACCCCCTCAATCTGTTCTTGGGTTTCCCCCAACCCTCTGGAGCAGATTTGGGGGCAGGATAGGGTTCAAGTCCCAAACTGCAAGCAGAAATCATTGTACTTTGGGGACACTTTAGTTGAAAATTACCCAAAATATCTCAGGCCTTCCCAGCTTTTTTTTCTGGGGGTACTCAAGTGTATGCAGTACCAGTACCTTTTTTTTCAAATGTTAAAAGTGTGTAACAACTTCATGGTGAGTACGGCACCTCCCCCCCCCTTTGCACAAGATCTCTGAATTGGTGCAGCCTGATTACCTTGGTCCGAGCATGTGGGGTGGAGATGGGGAGTCGTAGCAGCCTCGATAAAGCCCTTCATCTACCTGTCTCCCACCAGCCTAGCTCATTTGTTGTCTGAAATGAAATATGAGAAAGACTGGTTTTGTATTTGCTGAACAAGTTCACTGGAACAACAACCTTCTCGGTGGCCATATTTCTTTTTTTGGCCTTTAAGTGTCATAAGGCTAAAATTGACTGTATTGACACGGGTCTAAATGTATAATATATTTTTCGCTGTTTCTAAGTGTCACGCTTTTCCAGATGTTTAGACGTTTTAACTTTTGGATAATATGTGCTTTCTGACTGACGGTCGAATAAATTTTATTGATTGATTGATTGATTGTGTGGAGTGTCAAGGCATGATGCTCACTTGTAGCAACAGATGCAATGCATAGTACAGGCATAGGCAAACTCGGCCCTCCAGATGTTTTGGGACTACAACTCCCATCATCCCTGACCACTGGTCCTGTTAACTAGGGATGATGGGAGTTGTAGTCCCAAAACATCTGGAGGGCCGAGTTTGCCTATGCCTGGCATTATACCTTCCTTTGCATTACTGTCATTCTCTGTCTGTTTGTCTCTCTCTCTTCCACCCTCCCTCTAGATTTTGGAAGGAAAAAAAACTATGTCCATTGTTCTAAATGTTGGGATTGATCCATGAGTTTATTAACCTGGGGATTCCTTGAAAGGGTTCCTTGTCCAGATTCCATTATGCAGGAAATATTCTTGATAAAGGACATACAGAACACTGTAGCCTGATGCCCACGATCAGGTGGTGAAGCTTTCTGGGAAGGACTAAGAAAACAACCCCCTTTCCCTAAAGAGTCTTCTCCTTTGCTAACCAAACTATGAAGGCTTTGGGGAACAGCTGGCTCCTTCTGCTCTTTGCGCTTAATCTGAGAGGCATCTGCTCCTCCTTTGTCAACGTCAACCGTGGGGTGAAAGTGATGAAGGGCCAGTCCATCTTCCTGTTGCAAGAGGACCTGCAGTTTTCCATTCCCCGAGAGAAGGACGCTTGCAAAGTGGAAGTTGTGTTGAACGAGCCGATGACGCAGAGGGTTGGGAAACTAACCCCACAGGTATGTGAAATTCAGATATCATGGCATGGCAATTTGGGGAGCTGGGAGGAGGAGGAGGTGGGACGACTTATTGGGAGTAACTGGACTTTGGAACGGCTGAGTGGCCATTGTCAAACATAGCATTGGCCTCCGTTGTGAGTGAAGGTTGTTTGTTAGTTAAAAGCTCTTGAGACATCTTTCCCCAAACTGAAGCAACTACATACAGCCCCACCTATATATCGATGGGCATGGCAGACTTATCTCTGATTTTTCTCCACTGTTGCTGAATGAAACAGCACTTTGCCCTCAAAAGCTTCTAATTTGTGCTTGTTTTGGTTTTTTAAAAACTATTATTAAAAGCCACCAGGAGGTAAGTCAGCTATTCGTGTACATTTTAGATAAGACCCCCAGGGCAAACTCCAGCGCTGTACAGCTCTTGACCACAAGCAAGGGTTCCTTTTAATCGCTCCCCATGTAGTAATGGCGTGACTAAAATGTGATTGCACAGCATACCATGGGACTTGCTCAGTTCCCAAGAATTACCATCAACAGATGGTAAACATACAAAGGGGTTTTTTATGCTTCCTTTCCACATCAGACATATTTCCCACATCACCTTTCTTCTACTTTTCTCCCATCTGTGTTTACTTGTGGGAACCTGTGTGGAGAAAGCAACGTTTTCTCGATCTGGTTACTAATGCAAAATAGAATGGGATGCTTTGAGAGCAGTGTGGCTGGCACTGAAAGCAGTGATCATGTGTGTTTTCTTCCTCCACCCTGGTATGGGAAACAAAAACGTGTCAGGTGCACAAAATTATACTCAACACCTCCTGCTGCTGGGTGGGGAAATGTATGATTCGAGGACTATGTGCACACCAAACAGTTAAAGTAAACAGCTCCCCCCCCCAAAGAATCCTAGGAACTGTAGTTCACACACAGAGAGAGCCCAAGGTTCAGCACCTTCAACAAACTACAGTTCCCAGGATTCTTTGGGGAAAGGCATGTAGTTTAAACATATGGTGTGTATGCAACCTATGTGGTCATGCAAATCCCATACGCCTAGTCTGTCTTTGGAATACCAGTGGCTAGGTAAAGGTAAAAGGGACCCAGGTGGCGCTCTGGGTTAAACCACAGAGTCTAGGGCTTGCTGATCAGAAGGTCGGCGGTTCGAATCCCTGCGACGGGGTGAGCTCCCGTTGCTCGGTCCTGCCCACCTAGCAGTTCGAAAGCACGTCAAAGTGCAAGTAGATAAATAGGAACCGCTCTGGCAGGAAGGTAAACGGTGTTTCCGTGTGCTGCTCTGGTTCGCCAGAAGCGGCTTTGTCATGCTGGCCACATGACCTAGAAGCTGTACGCTGGCTCTCGGCCAATAAAGCGAGATGAGTGCCGCAACCCCAGAGTCGGACACGACTGGACCTAATGGTCAGGGGTCCCTTTACCTTTACCTTTAGGTAAAGATAAAGGTACCCCTGACCGTAAGGTCCAGTCGCGGACAACTCTGGGGTTGCACGCTCATCTTGCTTTATAGGCCAAGGGAGCCAGCATTTGTCCGCAGACAGCTTTCGGGTCATGTGGCCAGCATGGCTAAGCTGCTTCTGGCAAACCAGAGCAGCACACGGAAACGTCATTTACCTTCCCGCCGGAGCGGTACCTATTTATTTACTTGCACTTTGAATTTCACAGTAAAACATCCCCACACAATGCTTCATCTTAACAAGTGAAGAATACAAGTCCTACTGGAGCAAAAAAGAAAAAAGAGGCCTACTTAGTCCAGCATCCTCTTCTCCACAATGGGACAAACAAAGTTTCCACTTCGTTTGCTGTTTGGTTGCACTGCTCTGGTTTGCCAGAAGCAGCTTAGTCATGCTGGCCACATGACCCGGAAATTGCCTGCAGACAAACGCCAGCTCCCTTGGCCAGTAAAGCGAGATGAGCGCCGCAACCCCAGAGTCGTCCGCAACTGGACTTAACAGTCAGGGGTCCCTTTACCTTTACCTATGCCCAATAGCAATATGCAATTATCATCAGGTAATAATGCTGATCGCTATGCCTTCGGTTCATTTTGAGCTGATGCTAATAGCATAGAAGCCGAACATGCTCTGGTCAGTTGGCAACTCTTAACTGCCAGTCCCCCGCCCCACCTCAATGGCAGAACTTGCCCTTGTTTTGCTAAAGAGATTGTGCTTTTAACCAGCAAACACTGCATTATGCAAGAACCTGTCCTATTATTTTCTTTGCTGTCGTTAAAGTGAGTAATGTGCTAGGAATGTGTGACAATTTAATTACAAATTGTAATTGAAAAGTAGTTGAAGTGGAAATAAAAGCAAAGCCAGACAGTAATTAGGAAAAGATTTAGCTCTCCTTTGTTTTACTTGTTAAATTTATAGACAATTATGGCTGCCTGTTCATATGAAAGAAAAACATATTAGGAAGCATAAAACAGCTGTTTCCTTTTAACAAAGCAGATTGTGTCTATTTTATAATCATTGTCTGTCTACGGCAAGAGTCATGTTGAGGAAAAAAGCTTTCATTATTTATCTCCCTCGTTATCAATTAAGTGGAGGAACTAATGATGTCTTCTGGAAAAACACAATTTATGACTATTATGGCCATAGTTCTCTGATGGATAGACCAAGTTGCAGCTCTCGTCTTCCATTAGAAGGAAGCCGAATTCTCAGGGCTAAGAGCATTTGGAGATGTGAGCCTTAAATTGCTTCTCTGGCTTCCTAGCGCTCTTTCCATGAGCATCTGATGTCATTTCCACATGTGGGGCTTAAATTGGCTTTGTTTTAAATCAACTCTTCGAAGAAATGTAAACCTGCATTGACTAAGACGTGCATCTGCTTTCTCTCCTGCACATAGCTGTCAACTTTTCCATTTTTTTTGTGGGAAATTCCCTTATTCCGAATAGGATTCCTCGCAAGAAAAGGGAAAGGTTGACAGCTATGCTCCTGCATTAACTGCATTTGTGAGACAAAATTGGCGAGAGGGGCTCAGATGTGTTTCCTTGTGTCCCGTCTGGGGTCGGTGGGAATGCACTGCCCAATGTCAATGAAGGCGAGGCTGCCTTTATCATTAGCCAAGGTGATGCTGACCCCGTCAGGTGACACAGATATGGGGGAATAATTTAATGGTGACAAATTGTTCAGCTTATTATGTTTTTGCCACCTTGCCTTGGACCGTTTTGGATACGGGAAAAATACAGTGAATAATAATAATAATAATAATAATAATAATAATAATAATAATAATAATTTATTATTTGTACCCCGCCCAGCAAATATTAAAATACATTAACATGTTACAGATTAAAAACTTCCCTAAACAGGGAAACAGTGAAAGCAAGGCAAGTGTAATGTGAATGGGCATTCTGGCCAAAGCAGTCTGTCTGTAGTCCAAATCAATTGCAGTGAGTGGGAACATGCATGAAAATGCTCTGAGAGTCAGACAGCAGCAGCAATGTGTGGTTGGACATCCGATATACAATTTGGGGCTTCATAGTCCCAATTGGCTTGATCTTCCAGACTAAGTTGGTTGAATTTTAGTTCTTGCCAACTTCAACTTAAATCCCATTGAGTTAAATGGGAACTAAATGCCAATAACTGGACCCATGTCACTGTTTATTATATTGGTGTTGTTTAGTTGTTTCGTTGTCCAACTCTTCGTGACCCCATGGACCAGAGCACGCCAGGTACTCCTGTCTTCCACTGCCTCCTGCGGTTTGGTCAAACTCATGTTAGTAGCTTCGAGAACAGTCCAACCATCTCGTCCTCTGTCATCCCCTTCTCCTTGTGCCCTCCATCTTTCCCAACATCAGGGTCTTTTCCAGGGAGTCTTCTCTTCTCATGAGGTGGCCAAAGTATTGGAGCCTCAGCTTCAGGATCTGTCCTTCCTTATTATACGTCTGTGTATTAGGAAGACTCGGAAGTCTGTCTTAAGACTGCTGCAGTGTACAGGATCATGATATGATCACAAAGCACTGATGGCCGCTTTGCATAAAATATAAGGGAGACAAGCTTATCTTCTGAAGATATGTTTGTTTGTTTATTGCATTTATATCCCACCTTTTTCTCTCAGGAGCACAAGGTGGTATGATTGGTTCTCTCCCTCCTCATTTAATTCTCACAACAATCCTGTGACCTAGGTTAGTCTGAGAGGCAGTGACCGGCTCCAGTTTACTCAGTAAGCAAGTGGGGATTTGAACCCTGGTCTCCCAGGTCCTGGTCTGACTCTTTAACCACTATACCAAACTCTCAAGTGGTTGTATATATGTGTAAATAAAGCCAGATATGCTAAAGACACCACAGTCTCTATTGTCCGTCATTCCAAGGAAACTGAACCCTGGGTAAATCTCTTGGAACCCCAGGAGTCTCTGATTGCTCAAAGATTGTGGCGGCATATAACTGTGTTAATTCTCCACCGTCCCAGTAACATTGTTAAGCCATCTACCCAATTTTTTATATATACCACAGGGTAATTATGTAAATCACTTCTGCATTGCAAAACGGTTTTTTCAAGACAAACCAAAATGAGCCAAATGGAAAACGTCTGAAATATGCTGCCTCCTCTTTAAACAAAGCCTATTTTTAAACAGGTATTTGATTGCCATTTTCTTCCCAATGAAGTCAAGTACACTCACAACGGATGTCCAATTCTCAATGAAGACTTAGTCATGCTGAGGTTATACAGGTAAGCAGCACTGGGGTGATGTCTCAGGGGGTGTTTCTTAGGAAAGAACAAGCATGTTTCTACCATTCACCTAATATTAAAAGGTAATGCTAAGTGAATTATCTCTTCTGAGTTTTCTTTTATAAGTATCTGAAGAAGTGTGCATGCACATGAAAGCTCATACCAAGAACAAACTTAGTTGGTCTCTAAGGTGCTACGGGAAGGAATTTTTTTATTTTTTATTTTTTTTTCTTTTATAATGCGTCACAAAGAAAATAAAAAATCCAAGGTGCCCATTAGTTGCAAAACCAAATGCATTAAACAAATTAAGTACATTCATCCTATTCCTTGGCGCATAATTAAAATTATGGATAATTTGCTTAACACCGATTGTGCCTACCATCACAGGAAAGAATTATGGTTCCAGTAATGGGATATCTCAAGATAGTAGGTCATGAACCCACCCCAGAGGGTTCCAAAAATGTGCCCAACTCTTTTGCTTCCTAAAATTTGACTGTCTTTTTGCTTGCCCTTTGCAGATTTACGGAAACCGAAACATTTACCGAAATGGTTCCCTTCCTTGTAAAGTTACTTGAACCAGATTGTAATATTATCAAGATGAGCTCGAGTGCCCTGCAGGTCCCTGACTTTCATGGCCTGTCCAATGTCATTAACAAGAACATAATTACTTTAGACTACAACAGGAAAATAAACTTGGATTGTACCATAAGCCTGATTTCCGTAGAAACTTTCCTACCAGCCCATGGGCAACTTGTTAGAGCATCAGCAAATGAAGAACCACCTCGTGGAGATCAGCCTCATAGTTTTCCTCCCACAACCGGTATGTACACTATGTTTCTCTGCACCTGTTCTATCATCACAAATATCTTCAATTAGTGACGAGGTTATACAGGAGCGCCAACTTGCCCCTACATTGGGGGGCGCATGACGTGATGCATCATGGAACATCATGGGAGGAGAAGCCACCGACCATTAAAGCTGAATGGCCACCGTGTTAATAATAATAATAATAATAATAATAATAATAATAATAATAATAATAATAATAATTTATTATTTATACCCCAGCCACTCTGGGCGGCTTCCAACAGAACATTAAAATACAATAATCTATTAAACATTAAAAGCCTCCCTAAACAGGGCTGCCTTCAGATGTCTTCTAAAGGTCTGGTAGTTGTTGTTCTCTTTGACATCTGAAGGGAGGGCGTTCCACAGGGCGGGTGCCACTACCGAGAAGGCCCTCTGCCTGGTTCCCTGTAACTTGGCTTCTCGTAGTGAGGGAACTGCCAGAAGGCCCTTGGCACTGGACCTCAGTGTCCGGGCTGAACGATGGGGGTGGAGACGCTCCTTCAGGTATACTGGACCGAAGCCATTTGACTCTGCCCCAGCTCCTTCCAACGTTCTGACACCATGCATACAACATTGGCTCCCCCAATCACCTTTGTAAGCTGCTGCCTCTGCCCAATAGAATGATGTGCTTTAACATGATGCCTAAAAAATAGTAAGAGTGGACATCAGGTAAGTATCCTTGGTGGGCTTCTCTGGGAGTGCATTCTATGAACAGAGAGATACTCCACCTGATTCACACAGAAGATAGAACTGGAGCTGGCTATTAAAAGTATTCACAGAACATCTCATAGCACCCTCATTCCTTCTCATAGATGTTCCTTTTCTTTCTTTCTTTTCTCACTCATGATCCCATTTATTATATAGATATAGATATATTCTCTCAAGTCAGATCAAAAACATTTGAAGCCAACTCTAGTTCTCCCAAATGCATCAGGATGAGCTTGGAAGCTGAAAACAAGCTACCAAGCTATTTCAAGATAAAAAGAACATCCAATAAATTATATCAGTAGCATCCTATAATAATTAAAACCATTCCCATAGATGTTTCAGTGGTGAACTGTTCCTAGCTTCTGCTGTCTGGTTTACATCTTTTGTCCATGTTTCTGTTGAGAGAGAGAGAAAAACCACTGTGATTTCCTTTGGGCCATTAGGACTTAGGAGAGGCGAAAAGTGTCCATCTGGGAGCTGTGTTTCGGGCCTGAAGACCATACAGAACATTAAAGTGAGCTGTGAAGATTTTCTCCTGATGGGCCTAAGATACCAGCATTTGGACCCTCCTTCGCCCAACATTGATTACATTCCCATCAGGCTGGATCTCACAGACAGAAGAAGCAAGACCATCTACAAGGTAAAGGCCTTATAGGAAGGAACTTTGGCATAAACAGATCCAGGCTTAGGTGAAGCCAGCCTTCGCCAACCTGGTGCCCTCCAGATGTTTTGGACTACAAGTCCCATCATACTGGCTGGGACTGATGGGAACTGCAGTCCAAAACACCTGGATGGCACCACTGCCAGAAGAGCATTCAGCCATAATTAGACGCTTACTTTGTCACCTGCTAATTTGTTGCTTCTTTCTCGTTCTGCAGTCTGAGCATGCTTGGCTTCCCGTTCACATTGGAGGTGCGTTTCTTAACCAGCCGCCCCAAGCTGCCTTCATGGCTATGCAAATCCTAGAAGCAGACCAGTTCATTCTGAGCCTGCTGTCAACAACCATACTAGATGCCGAAGACGGTGAAACAGCCAAATCCCTGCTCATCTTCAACATCACCAAACCACCCTGGGAAGGCTACATCACTCATCTGCAAGACCACACAAGGCCCATCTCATCCTTCACATGGAACAGCCTCAATGATATGCTTATTGCTTATCAGCCACCAAACAGCAGCCACACAGAGAGGAGAAATTATGAGGTAACCAAAGCGATGCCCTTTCTTTGCATCAGTGAAGTCCACAAGTCCCATTAACATATCACATAAAGTAGGGTACTTGGGAATTTCTTTTTTATATCATTTTAATGAAGACTTTTTTAAAAAACATACACAGTTTCTTGATGACTTCCCACCTCTACTGTCCTGGTGTTTGTTTTTTATTCCTTTTTATTAGCTGTTTTATAATACACATATTTTTATTATCTAAACCCCGCTACTATCAAATATTTCAGTAATCCATTGCTTATACCAGGCATAGGCAAACTCGGCCCTCCAGATGTTTTGAGACTACAATTCCCATCATCCCTGACCACTGGTCCTGTTAGCTAGGGATGATGGGAGTTGTAGTCCCAAAACATCTGGAGGGCCGAGTTTACCTTCCCGCCGCAGTGGTACCTATTTATCTACTTGCACTGGCGTGCTTTTCGAACTGTTAGGTTGGCAGGAGCTGGGACAGAGCAACGGGAGCTCACCCCCTTCGTGTGGCACAAATGACTGGAGTGTTGGACTATGACCTGGGAGAACGGGGTTTCAATCCCCTCTCGGCTGCGTAGGTCACTGAGTGACCTTTGGCCAGTTGCCATCTCTTAGCCTAACCTACCTTGCAGCAGGCGGAGGACCATGCTGGGTATCATTGCCCAGAAACAGATAAGGGACTTCCAATCATGGTGGTGGCAGTTAGGTAATTTTGAACTCTGGACTTAATAGCCTTGTTAGACCCCCCCTCTCTATAGACTGCAATGTGTGTTACTTCATTTCAGAACAGGGGACTCCTGTTCAGTGGGACTCTGGACTTTTGAACCAATCTCTGGTTACATCACAGCACTTTCCAGCAGAGTCATTTCACACATTGTATTAAAGGTCATCAAATGTTAAGTTGTCAAATCATGAGGAATCTGGCTACCTGCATGCACATGAGAACCAACATGACACCTCAGTGTGTCATTAAGTTTGTTTAACTGCCTCCGTTAATTTGTCAGAAACATGAGGGCTATTTGCCACTTCATAAACATGAAACCCACATTCCTTATCAATTCCCAAGTTGCTGAAAATTTGGATCACAGAATTCGAAAGTTATATAGTTGCTTTATGATCATTATGATTATTATTACCAATGTTTTTATCCAATGCTGTCCTTTAATCTTTTAAGGGAATCAGTCATGATCTGTTGCGCATGCTGTGTGAGGAACGGTTGATGTTGAGAGGCAATAAGATTGGAGAACTTATACATTTTAATAACATTAGAAACGAATTACAAGTATTTGAGATGCATAAATGCTTATGAGAGCTTAAACAGAAAAGATAAATGACACCTATGACTGAATCTTGTCATCTCTTTAAATTTTAGCAAATAGCAATGGCAGTGAGTATGGTTGGAACCAAGACATAAGTGCCCTTTCCTTAGTGAAAATGTGTCCCATACACTGCTATTTAGCCTATTTTTATCTATTACCTTAATTTTTTCTGGTTTGGTTTTTTTTCTTTCAAAAAATGATAAAAAGGGGGGTGATTTCTATTCTTTTAAAGAATCCTCAGCATTTTCATTTCAGTTGCATAAATACCATGGAAGTATAATTAGTGCTCCCTCTTGTGGAAGTTAAAATGAATGTCTCATGTGTGAAACATTTTTTAAAGAATTGCATTGTACAAACTGACTACAGGGAACAGCTTTTTTAAAAAAAGGGGGGGGATATGGGAAATTATGGAGGAAAACATACGGTCTTTTAAACATTCTGGTTCCATTTAGCACTCTAAGCCTCTCTGTGGCTGTTTTTCTTTGTTATTGTGAGCTCAAAATCTTTCGAGATTTCTCTAGTTCAGGGGTTGGTAAACAATTGGCCCTCCAGATGTTGTTAGACACCAAATCCCATTAACCCCAGACAGCATCCCCAATGGTCAGGGATGGTGGTAGCGACAGCCCAGCAACATTTGTAGGGCCACGGGTTCTCCAGTCTGCGATAGTCTCTTACTTGACAGCTGCTGTTTCATCTTTCCAGGCAATCTTTAGAAAATGCTGTTTCCATTTTTGTGTAACAGGTGGAGTTTGAAGTTCACGATTTGTACTTTGAAAGAAGTTCACCAATTACTATCCATATCTCTGTTAGAACGGCACACACAAATGCTCCTCGGGTCTCATGGAATACTGGTGAGAATTCATATTATGCTTGGTAGTTTTCTTTAAAAGACGGGATGCGGCTGCAGAGGTCAAATGCAACAAACCAATATTCTTTCTGTAGGTTCTTTAGCCTTCTTAAATGAGAAGCTACGGGAGAACATGCTGTTTTGTGAAAAAGGTAGCTGCAGAAATTGTCCCTGAATTTGATTCTGTCGTAGGCTCATTGACTCGTAGAATTGTAGAGTTGGAAGGGACCCTGAGGATCATCTAGTCCAACCCCCTGCAATGCAGGAACATGCAGCTGTCCCATACGGGGATCAAACCTGCAACCTTGGGGTTATTAGCACCACACTCTAATCAACTGAGCTAACCAGGCTCAGTGTGTCACTAGTTTTGTGCTGCCTCCTAGGAAGACCCAGGGGAGGTTCATGATGTCAACTCATATCTGCATCATGTGTCCCTTGTTGAATCAAAATGAGCATGTGATCTGAAAGCCATTGCACACCCTCCGACATTTCTCTGATGAAAATAGGGACATCCTATTCCAGTGATGGCTAACCTTGACACTCCAGATGTTTTGGAACTACAACTCCCATCATCCCAAGCTAACAGGACCAGTGGTCAGGGATGATGGGAGTTGTAGTCCCAAAACATCTGGAGTGTCAAGGTTAGCCATCACTGTCCTATTCCATTATTATTATTATTATTATTATTATTATTATTATTATTATTATTATCCCATCCATCTGACTCGGTTGCTCCAGCCACTCTAGGTGGCTTCCATCATATATAAAAACATAATAGAACATTAAACATCTTCCGTATTACAGGGCTGCCTTCAGATGCCTCGGGGGTCAGATAACTCCATACCGTCCAACATTTCTCTGGTGAAAATAGGGGTGTCCTGAGGAAAAGTGGGACATTTTGGGATCAAATCAGAACAGGATGGCTTCTGTAAATCTGGGACTTTCCCTGGAAAATAGGGACAATGGGAGGATCTGCCATTGTCCCCAGTGAAGTTTCTTGAAGGTGTCATTGCTAAATGAGGCTTCAAAGAGTTACCTCCAGAGCTCTATATGGGTGAAATTAATTCCTTTCTATAACAGACGCCAACTACCGGTACTTGCATGTAAACCATATGGTTGTTTGAATGTGGTTTACTCAAAGGTCCCATGCAATGGTTGGCATCTGTTATAGAAAGGAATTAACCATTAGTGCTGGGTTGGACTTATTGTTCTTACTGTTCTGAATAAATAACAGGTTCAGGGTTTCTGTTCTAGGTCTTGATCTCCTGGAAGGACAGTCTCGCCCTATAACTTGGGAGCAGTTTCAGATTGTAGACAATGACGACATCAACGGTGTTCGCATAGTCACTGTTGATGGTCTACAGCATGGACAGCTCACTCTAAGAGGTATTGTGTCCTCCCTGATATCTGTATACAGATGTTACTATTTGGTCAGAGCAGTTCATGAAACAATTCACCTTTTCAGCTGCCATGACAATGAGGACTTGAGGAGGAAGCCACTACTGGGGTCATGACAAGACTAGGGTTGACATATTTTTCAAACAGTGAAAATTCAGACAGAAAAGTTGTTGAGGTTCTTCTGGACATTTGACCGATTTCTGCCTGGACACCAATTTCTGCCGACTGCAGTATTCCGGATATGTCCAGGAAATTCCAGATGCATCGCAACCCTAGAAAAGACAGCAATTGTGAGAAATATACAGCACCCTGGTGAGGCATGGTTTCTGACAAATGCCTTTGTATGACTTCTGCACAGCTGTAAGTCTAGTACTGGCCCCACATGAACTTACTAAAGACACATCCATGTATTTCTTAAACTTTTGGACCCTAAAGGTTAGGGGAAGAACTATAGCTTGGTGGTCGAGCACATATTTTTGCATGCAAAAGGTTCCAAGCGCAGTCTCTGGTATCTCAATTTTAAAGAATTAGCTAGCCAGAGATGGAAAAGACTCCGGGTTGTATCCAACTAAGCACTACTCAGAATATACCCATTGAAATCAATAGGTAAATGTAAAGGGACCCCTGACCATTAGGTCCAGTCGTGTCCGACTCTGGGGTTGCGGCGCTCATCTCGCTTTATTGGCCGAGAGCCGGCGTACAGCTTCCGGGTCATGTGGCCAGCATGACAAAGCCACTTCTGGTGAACCAGAGCAGCGCACGGAAACGCCGTTTACCTTCCCGCCAGAGCGGTTCCTATTTATCTACTTGCACTTTGATGTGCTTTCGAACTGCTAGGTGGGCAGGAGCTGGGACCGAGCAACGGGAGCTCACCCCGTCGTGGGGATTCGAACCACCGACCTTTTGATCAGCAAGCCCTAGGCTCTGTGGTTTAACCCACAGCGCCACCTGGGTCCCTAAATTAATTGTGCACATTAAGTTCAATGGGTCCACTCTGAGTATGACTAACATTGGACACAACCCTCTGCTTCTTACTAGGAATAGAGGAGAAATGTGTTTGGTTTGCATTTCAAAGCAAACAAACCTAATTTGCAGGTCCCAGATTTATATGCAGATTGGAATGCAGCTGTCATTCTGATTATGTGTGTTTATGAATTTTCCAATGCAGTTTTTTTAAAAAACAACAACAACAACATAAAACAAAACAAAAACTAAAAAAAACCTATGTATTTCAGGGGGAATGCATTGAAAAGTGTAAAAACAAACAAACATGTGTTTTAGGGAACAAATACCTAATTTAAATGCACATTTTCATGTACCGGTACTTTTAAAAAAAGCCCACCAAAAAAGGGACCCCATGTTACGGTATTTGTATAAAAAATTGTGGGAAATTGTTTGGTGCATTTTAATTGCCACCTGTTACAAAATTATTATTCTGCAATTTTAACTGTGGGTAACTCATTAACGCTTCCAAATAATGTGCTCTTGTGACATGCCAGTGTGGAAGCCTATATGTTGTTGCATTCATAGGGAGTTTGGATTCTGTTGCAATATGTTCTCATTTGCTTCACTAACATCCCAGAGAAAAACAATGTTGTGTCTGTCACTCAGTGAACCAGCATTGATCCAATAAGCCAGTTCTGATGTTTGTAGTGAAGGAATCGTATTCATTTAATGGTGGTTGTTCTTTGCCCTGGCTAGTCCGGAAGCATCTGTTCTATGAAACAAGATTGTTTTCTGCCATTCATGAGGAGGGATGATCACCAATGGTGATCAAGTGAGTGAATTTGTGCAGGGCTGAAATCCTTTATGATTTCCTGCCCTTGGCCCTCCAATTTCTACCTCTTATAAACTTAACCATTTCTGTTCATAAGCTTCACACCTTCTAAAGTAGTATTACCTTTTTACAAAGCGTATACCCATTATGAATCATGTTCCTGCTGTTGTCTGACAGGGGGAAAGGGATTCATGTTCACGGTCTCAGACCTTAAGGATGGTCTTGTCCGTTACCATCACGATGACAGTGATTCCACAAAGGACTATATTGTCTTCAGGATCTTTGATAACCGACACAGCAGTCGCCACAAATTTCCAATCAACATTCTACCTAAAGATGACAGCCCCCCATTTCTCATCAGTAATGTTGAAATAGAAGTGCACGAAGGGCAGACAATTCTGATCCAAGGCTCAATGCTTCAAGCCTCCGACATGGACTCTAGCGATGACTACATACTCTTCAATATAACCAAACCATCACAGGCAGGAGAAATCATGAAGATACCTGGACCAGACCTAATTGGTAATAAGCTAGACAAGCTGGAGGGGGGAGAATGTCTTTCTTTCTGCTTATTTGTGTGTGTGTGTGTGTGTGTGTGTGTGTGTGTGTGTGTGTGATGTCTATGTCTATGTCTATGTCTATGTCTATGTCTTGCTTTCAGATATATCCCCATATCCCTCTTGAACACTTGAGATTTCGTCTGTTTTCCAGGCCTTAGTAAACAGGCTGTGAGTTTTGGCTTTGGTTTGATTATGCCAGTGTGGTGTAGTGGTTAAGAACGGTAGACTCGTAATCTGGGGAACCGGGTTCGTGTCTCTGCTCCTCCACATGCAGCTGCTGGGTGACCTTGGGCTAGTCACACTTCTCTGAAGTCTCTCAGCCCCACTCACCTCACAGAGTGTTTGTTGTGGGGGAGGAAGGGAAAGGAGAATGTTAGCCGCTTTGAGACTCCTTCAGGTAGTGATAAAGTGGGATATCAAATCCAAACTCTTCTTCTTATGCAAAGTAAGCCCCACCCTACATAATCAATCACAAGATGTGGTGCACACACACCATTTAATGGCAATGCCCATAAATTTGGGGGCACCCTGCATAATGAACTTGTTTAAGATGAGACTCTAGTCCAGGCAGAGCCGTCTTTACCCAGGGGTGCAAGGGACGCGGAGCACCCGGGCGCCAAATTTTGTGGGGCGCCAACCGGTCCCTCTCGATTGGCGGCAGTGAAAAGCAATGGAACAAAAGTCCCCCCCCTCCTCCACCGCTCTGTTACTCCGTAGCATCAAATATTCCTGACGTGTCAGGAAACAAAAGCAGTTTTGAGTTTGCCCCTCCTAAAAACGGTTGACAACTTTGGCTTTCCACCTCCCAAAAAAAGCTGAATAAAAGTTAATTTGGGGGCGGCTAAACTAAATTTGGGGGTGCTGGCTGGATCTTTGCACCCCGGCGGCGCTTATGCTAAAGACGGTCCTAAATCCAGGGGTTGAGAGCCTTTTCAAGCGTAAGAAACTCATTCCATTCTGGGCAGCATTCATGCCAGTGGGAGGCAGTGCAGCAAATGTAACTGTTACCTTTTTACAATAGGCTAGTTTCTCACAAATCCCCTCTATCTCGTATCCAGGCAAGCTAGGCGCTATAGTCCTTAGTCTAATAATCCCTAGCCAATGAAGAAAACCAAAGTGTGCACCTCAATCATGCCCAAGAAAATTGATAGACTGCTGCTGAGTTGCTTTGAGTTTTGTTGGTAAAACAGCGCAGCAAAAGTTTTCTCATAAATGTTTATTTCTCAGTAGAAATTTCTTTTAGAATCATAGAATCATAGAGTTGGAAGAGACCACAAGGGCCATCCAGTCCAACCCCCTGCCAAGCAGGAACACCATCAAAGCATTCCTGACAGGTGGCTGTCAAGCCTCTGCTTAAAGACTTCCAAAGAAGGAGACTCCACCACCCTCCTTGGCAGCAAATTCCACTGTCGAACAGCTCTTACTGTCAGGAAGTAAGAGTTATTTGCTTTTCATTAAAAAGGACTTGGGCAGCCAAGGATATTTTCATGGTCCAAAGATCCCTGGCAGCTTTAAGGGAGAAGGTAATGTCAGACATGCTAAATGGACAATAACTGAGGCCTAGGGTTAAACACAGAATCTATGGCAGAGAGTTTGACCATTTTTTTTTAATTATAAAGGGTCGTATTCTTCTCCATAGTGGAGGCATCAATAAAATACTTGGGTTTTTTATTTTAGAAAAACCACAAAGCCTTCACAGGAGCACCATTATGGCGTTAAATACAAGGCCCTAATTCTAATAGGTCTAAAATATATTTTCTTCTGTGATTCACCAGGTTATCCTGTCACTAAATTTCTTCAGAAAGATCTCTTCAATGGGATCATTTACTACCATCACTTAGGAGGAGAAATATTTGAAGATTCCATTGAATTTGTTCTGTGTGACTGTAATGATCCTCCCAATCTTTCAGAAACTCAGGTATGTCGTTGGGGGATGTATTGCAAGGCCACGAGGGAGAACACAATGACACCTGTGTTTTATGAATGTCATTTTATTGTTGACTTTTTATGCTCTTCACTTAATGTTGGCAGCATAATTTGTTTTTGCAAATGAAACAAATCAATAAAATATATCTATAATCCTGGACTGCACTCCTAAACATGCTCACAGTGGGATTTACTCCCAAGTAAACATACATAGGAGTGTACTGTAAAGTGTGATAGTCTACTTTTCCTTAAGCCAGAAGGATTCAGCTCATTATATTACTAAAGTGCTTCACAAATTTCAAGGCTATGTGTTCAGGGAAGGGATTGCATAGCAGGCAAACAGAAAATCTGAAATTGCCTTAATATGGTGAATAATTAGACACAATCTGGATAACAGAAAATGCTGGGATTTATTTGTAATATCTGTCTGTCTGTCTATCTGGGTTTCAACAAATTGAACTTCTATGTATACATCTTTAAAAACAACAGTCATGGGCAGTTCTAGAACCCAAGTTTAAGATCTCATGAAAAAATACATTGTAAAGTTTTCAAATAGTGACTTTAACAGAAATTTATTGCATCACAGGGCACTTGAGGAATATTTTAGTATCTTTTCCTGTCTTGTGATTTCTTCCAGCAGATGCTAGATGCTTATTGTCTAACACTGTCTAAACACCATGTCCTTTTTGATGCAATATTTCCAATGACCTGGATGTCCTGACCACCACCACTATATAATGGCTTTCTAAATCCTTACACTAGGAAGTCAGAGTGCACATAATTCCTGTAGATGATCAACTTCCCAAAGAAATTTCAGGGACGAGCCGCCATCTAACTGTCAAGGAAACTGAGATCGCCCATCTAACAAAGAAACATCTCAGTTATATCGACAGAGAAGCGCAGGAAAGGGAGATCATCTATACTATAACTTCTCCCCCATTCTTCTCGTCTGTGCATCAGTAAGGCTTGTGTGAATGGGTGCATTTTCTGGATGTTGCATGGCAGAGCTGGTGATGACCTAGCAAAACTGTGATTAGTAATTAGCGTTTGTATTGGTGTTCCTTGGATAGGGGAGTTAAGAATGTTTTCAAAGGAGTCTGACCAAAGCCCATTTCCCCTTCTTGTTCATTGCCCACATGGTGCCAGTCTCGGTCTTGCTAGCTACCACTGTCATTTTCCATCCTTCATTTATGAACAGATATAAAACAATTAATGCACACAAACTAATATGAAATAAAAAAAATCCTTCCAGTAGCACCTTAGAGACCAACTAAGTTTGTTCTTGGTATGAGCTTTCGTGTGCATGCACACTTAAGAAGTGTGCATGCACACGAAAGCTCATACCAAGAACAAACTTAGTTGGTCTCTAAGGTGCTACTGGAAGGAATTTTTTGTTTTGTTTTGACTATGACAGACCAACACGGCTATCTACCTGTAACAAACTAATATGGTGAAGCACAGCACCGGTCAGAAGATGTGCACCAGCAGAAAGCAAAACACTGCCCCCCAAATTTCAAATCTGCTTTGAGAGAAGATGTGAGGGTTGCCATTTAAAAAAAAAAAAAAATGAAAATTTGGACACAAAAGGTGTTGAGCTGTTTCTGCAAAACCCCCCCCCCCCATATTTTTACGCCAAAAAATCAACGCTTCTGACATGGATTTCCATAAGCCCGGGTTTTCTTGGACATTTGTACCGATTTTCAGAAAACCCACCCGGATGCTATTTCCGACGGACGAATCCAAGGAAATCAGGGAAATCCCAAATGTATGGCAGCCCTAGGTTCTGAGAATTGATGTCTCCTATTCGACTGCTCAGATCTTTTTTGAAGCAGCAAGCACAGTCCAAACAACTAGATATAGACCCCAAAGCATGAACCCTACAATCAGATCACCATTCAAGGTTTTGACCGTGTGGTTTCACATAGCACTGATAGATGGATGAAATGACAGGAAATTAAGGTTAAAAGGCAATAAGCTACATGCATACACATCCTAGTTGCATTTCACATTTTGCTTGCTTTGATTTCCCAAAATTATCTAAAACACTAGAGATGGGGAATAGGGCTATAACTTTTTTGCAACCTCATGTTCCTGTAGCTTAGTTAGATGAACTTTTGCCTAAAAACAAAGGAATGAACTGTAATTTCCTTCCAAATCTTTTGGGAAAAGGTCACGCTGAAATCAATAAATCGATTTTTGTATATGCAACTGTATAATGTATTATGTGCAAGCATACTATGTAAAAATGGAGCTTGCAGATTTTCTAATGCTTGTACAATGTTTCAAACATTGTGTATCACTTCTTATTGCTTAGAATAAATAGAGGTTCTTGTGTGACATTGTATATGGCCACTGAAACAAATATTAAAAATTAAGTTTAGTTGTTTGCCCACATAGCTTTCTATAGAGACCAATATTTGGATTCTTCTAGAAAGTTCAAAACAGTTCTAGGAAGTTCCAGACAGCTGTAAAAGTTCAAAACAGTTCCAGAAAGTTTGTTGTTTTCTAAGTGCTAATACTTATGAGTAGTAATGTTACATATACGGTGATTCCAATTTTGCATTTCGGGGTGATCTTTTTGCACAACTGAGAAGAATTAGTCCCCTTTTCAGTGTTTCTAAGCAAAAGTTCATCCATTTATGATACAGGAAATAGTTGTGGAGGGTTTTTTTTGGGTGGCGGAGTAAAATATATATAACCCTAATGGGGAGATGATGACTGTTTCTGGTGAGGGAAATCAGTTTTGGAATGTACATTTTATCTTCTTTTGCTATTTAAAAAGTTATATGATTCTGCATATGTGTTCTGCTTTATGACAATACCTTTCTGTGCAGCCACATGGACGCTGGGAAATTGTTTATGGTTGACAGCATTCCTAAACTGATTAAGGATCCTGCTACTCCATCACTGATATCATTCACACAGGTTAGTTATCAAGGTTAAATCCTGTCACCCAGTAGCCTCACTTCATACAGTTGTACCTTGGTTGTCGAACGCCCTGGAACTTGGACATTTTGGCTCCCAAATGCCACAAACCCGGAAGTGATTGTTCCGGTTTGCGAACGTTCTTTTGGAACCCGAACACCCGATGTCGCTTCCGCAGCTTCTGATTGGCTGCAGGAGCTTCCTATAGCCAATCAGAAGCCGCAATTTGGTTTTCCGGCGTTTTCGAAGTCAAACGGACTTCCAGAACGGAATCCGTTCGATTTCCAAGGTACAACTGTATATGGGATCTTACTGTGATTATTATTATTATTATTTATTAAATTTGTATACCGCCATATACCCGCAGGTCTCAGGGTGGTTACACTAGATTAGAAAACCAGTGGTGTTTATTACTATACCCTTTATGTTTACCAGGAGTAGCACACTGTGGCCCTGTAGATGTTGTTAAACTACAGTTCCCATCATCCTTTGGTATTGGCCAAGTGGCTGGGGTGATGGAAGTTCGCCACCCCTACTGTATTGCATACAAGGTATACTATGCCGTGGATAGTAATGCAAGTTTAGATTTGGGGATGGGGGGATGAATATATCCCTTACATTTTGTTTGTCTTTTTGCTCCTAGCATGCCATAAACCACATGAAAGTTGCTTACATGCCACCGTTGCAAGATATCGGCCCTGAGCCTCAGTATATCCAGTTCACATTTTCAGTCGGCAATCGACATGGCAACACTTTGCAGGGGATCTGTTTTAACATTACCATTGTCCCAGTAGACAATCAAGCTCCGGAGGTATGATTGTAATGCTAACAGGAACAGGAGAAAATAAGAGATTCAACATTGTTCAGGGTTGAACTTTGCTAAAAAAGAAGAAGCCGTTGTTTCGGCTTGTGAATTTTTTCCCTTTTTGTTGTTTCAGCTCTTGAATGATGAAATCAAAGTATGATATTTTTAGCATTAGATCGTTTCTTCCCTAAACACGTTTAAGAAAGTTAAGTTTTGCTTTCCATCCTACTGTCTCAGAATAGAAACCACACATTATTTGGACAAACATGTTTCCCAAACTTGTGGCTTTTCATTAAGGTGAATACAGGGCAGATGGTATCATTTGCATGGAAGAACTGATGGGCTGTAATGGGAGTGCTTAACCCCTCTTTTTAAAAAATTATATTTGATTGTTTCAACATTTTTAACATATGCAATCAAAACACAATTTTGTCTTTTCTCTTATTTTTCCAACTTCCCACCTCTTTTTCCATGGAGCTGTTATTTCTCTTCTTCTGCCGCACCCGATCTTCTATCTATCAAATCATAACCACAATAATATAATCGAATTACTTCTGTTGCTCATAGCTGAAATTCTGCTCACAAGTTCATCATGCTACTGTATAATATTTCTTTAAATTTATTGGATCTCACTAACTTTAAATGTAGCCAAACATGGGCAAATTTCACAAAGCGCAACCAATGTATGTGTGTTTGCATGTGTAGTTGGTTATCCTAGTTTCTTTTTCTAAAATCGTATTCCTGACTTAATGACAATTGTATAAAGCTTGCACTGTGGCCGTCCTGCAAATACTATAGGTAGATCCTTTCCTCTTTTTCAACTGTGCAAAATGATGTGGTAAAAAAAGATTACCTCAAGGTAAAAGGGTCAACAAAAGCATCTTCTGAAAGGAACACTAAAACTTTTGTCTCTTGTCTTCTGTTCAGGTGTTCACAAACAACTTGAAAGTAGAAGAAGGCGGGTCATGTACCATTACCGAGGGCCACATTTTGATTTCAGATGTGGACACCAAACAGGAGAACATCCGCATCCATCTGCTAAGGCCACCTCTTCATGGAACTGTTGAGCTGGCTGGGATTCCTATGAATCAGGGGGACTGGCTCACCTGTGAAGACCTGCGCATGTCCAAAGTCAGGTTAGAAGGCGCTGAATATGCCTGCTCTGTTCTTGATGTAGATTCTGCTAATTCAGCCCATGAATCAAAGCAGTACTGAGAGCAGAAACAAATGACTGTGATGTATGTTTTGATGGACTCCAGCAATTCGCCTGCAGATTGAGGATCAAAGGTTGGAATCTCTCTCTCTCTCTCTCTCTCTCTCTCTCTCTCTCTCTCTCTCTCTCTCACACACACACACACACACACACACACACACAAAACACACTTCCCTTCAGATACAAAGCTAGAATGCCACTGAAGGCTGGTACAGAACATCATCTCTGGTAACTTGTTTTGCTTTGTTTCTTCTTCTTCTTCTTCTTCTTCTTCTTCTTCTTCTTCTTCTTCTTCTTCTTTTGAGACAGGGCCTTTTCCGCTCCACTGCAAAGCAGGGTTGGGCAGACTTCAGGCTTGTGGGACCTATTTTGTTTTGTTCTTTTACATAAAAAAGAGCCCGTTGGATCTAGCCCAACATCTTAGTATGCTGTACACCGCTTTGAGATTTTTATTAAAAAATATAAAGCGGTATAGAAATTGAAACAAACAAATAAATAAATACCGGTACCCTGATTTATTTTGCAGAATGATAAAGTACAGTGGTACCTTGGGTTACAGACGCTTCAGGTTACAGACTCCGCTAACCCAGAAATAGTACCTCGGGTTAAGAACTTTACCTCAGGATGAGAACAGAAATTGATGGGCAGCAGGAGGCCCCATTAGCTAAAGTGGTACCTCAGGTTAAGAACGGTTTCAGGTTAAGAACGGACCTCCGGAACGAATTAAGTTCTTAACCCGAGGTACCGCTGTAGTAAGAAATTGGATTCTCAAGCATACGAATGCTAATCCCATCTATTCCCGTCAATCGGCACTAGGAATCAAAAGACTCCTTACCAAAAGGAGCAGTGATGTTTTTTGGCAACTGGGCAAAAGGTGAGCTTGCCTCTGGTTCTGGCCTGGCAAGGGTTGGCAGACAAAACAACTGATTGGTATCCCAGCTTCTCCTATAGGCAGTGGCTTCACGCGCTTGGAAGTCCATCTGAACTCGACGGAAGCCATAGTTCAGGGGTTTGCACGCAGAAGGTCTCAGGTTCCATCTTTGGCTTCTCCAGTTGGGACTAGGTGTGTCTGGAACCCTGAGAACCTGCTGCCACTCAATCTAAGCAGTGCTGAACTAGGTGAACCAATGTTCTGTCTCAGTATAAGGCATTTTCCTATGTTCCTTCCTAAGATTTGACGCTCCATCCCCTTTCTTTGCCTTTCACCTCTATCTTTAACTACTAACGTAGATTGTTAGATCTCTGGGCAAGGACTGTGAATTCTTATATATTGCACATTGTAGTAGGTATGTGCTGCTGATGGCAGCAGTGGTAACAATGCAAACATTTGAAATGAGTTCAGAATGTTATCCCCGCAGGTATCTTCACAACGGTTCTGAGGTTCTGCTGGATCGTATCCCACTTGCAGCTACAGATGGTATCAATTCCTTTGAGTTCATTCTGCAAGTTCAGGTCAGTGTGAGACTCATCAGAATATTAGTTCTCTGGAAGATGACAATTCTCAGGGGGCTTTATGGTTATTTTAGAAACTGGGAGGTCTTGGGCGAGATAGGGATCCTTCTTCACTTTTGAGACTTATGTTATACATCTTTGATGGGTATTGTAATAGATACCTGCACCTTTCAGTTTTTTTCTGCACTGTCAGGGATGAATCCACTCAGAATTAAATGTTGAAAAATGCAATGCATCAGCGAAAGAGAGATGCTTTATTTCTACATATGAATACTTAAAGGACTTGAAACCACTTGCAAATAAACACTGTGCTGTGTTTTGTATATATTCAGCCCTACCATTGTTTGCTAAAACTTCCTAGTTTATTAAAAGTCAAAAATCAAGTTGGATACATTGGGATATTGTAGTCAATGTTGCTCATACTCTGAGTAGCCACATGGAGATGAATGGGCATGATTAACTTAGGTCCATTCAGTGCTTTTTTCAGGGCTACTCAAGGGTACACAGTACCAGCATCTCTTTTATTTGCGTGGACAGGTGGGGTCCCCCAAACCCCAGGTGACCCCCGAGCGGAATAATGACTCAAGACAATGTGCTATGGGATTAAAATTGGCCACAACTTTATTACGTTTCAGATGTAGAGACAACAACAACGGAATAGGATGTCCCTATTTTCAGCAGTAGCATCAGCAGCTGGTGTTCTGATTTTAACCGAACCCAAATCTACCAGAATTTATTCTTTGCTGGAAATAAAACAATCCCTTCATCCTGTCATAGCTTCCCGTCTTTGCAACCATGCTTACACACAGAAATGAATGGCCAGCACAGTTTTGCTCTCAAGCATATTTTTTCCAGGTGAAGCCAGTAAATGATGAACCTCCTGTCATGAATGCTGACCTCATTCCCTCCATCCAATGCCCAGAGGGTCAGGCAGTTCCCATCACCTCGGAGAACCTTTATGCTACTGATGAAGACAGTGAAGACATGCAGCTGATGTTCATGCTCGCTCGAAATCCTAAATATGGGGTTGTGAAGAAAGACGGGATTGTGGTGGATCACTTTCCACAAGTAGATGTTGTTTCTGGAGCAGTGGAATACGAACATACAAGTAAGTGTGAGCAAAGCTCTGATCATATATCTTAGGGTTGCCATATTTCAAAAAGTTTGGCCAACGTTGTTGAGCTTTCTTTGCAAAATCTCAAAAAGAGTTTTTGAGCTATTTTTTTAATAAAATTCACCAAAATCTACACTTCTGACATGGGATGCCAAACGTCCAGATTTTCCCAGACATTTTTTACCAATTTCCGCCCATATGCTGTTTACGAGGGCCGAATACCGGCTGTATCTGGAAAATTCTGGGCGTATCGCAACCTTTATCTATCCAGGCCAAGTCTTTATTTCTGTTACATGAAATTCCATTATAAGTGGTTGCAACCCTATCTTGACAACCATTGTGTGTTGACAACCACAACAATTGTGTGTTGGGGTGTGGTATTGTTTTTGTTTGTTGTTATGGTATGTAATTTTGCAGAGACCTTTCAGGGAGCTGCTGGGGGCAGTTTGCAGGGAGATAGAGAAATCAGCTTCCACCTGCCCACTTCTGCATGTTGATCTCTGGATCCAACCCTTATTGAATAATAATGGATGTTCCTTGGAAATTAAACTCTTTTGGTTCATATCTTGAAAATAAAAACATATTGGCCATAGCCAAGTCAATTTTAAGCACTTATCAGTTTCATTTATTTCTGTAAAAGAGATTGGAATATACCTACTGTTTTAAGCAATGGGACTTCATAATCCTTGCCAATTGTTTTCAAAATGGTTATTGGGGAAAATACAGAAATATGAACATAGAATTGCTTTAACATTAATAATTCCTATATATGGCTTATCTCTTAAGTGATAGACATATGTATTGATTTCTAGATCATTGGATTAACATTTTTTTCTGGGGGTAGTCTTTTTATATTATTTGTATGATACAGAAAAGATGTCTATACAACCATGTAGATATCTTTGTTATTGTTCCTTACAAGACAAGGATGGGGAACCTGTGGCTTTCCAGTTGTTTCTGGACTACAACTTCAATCTTCCTGACTGTTGGCCATGTTGATCATGGTGGATGGGAGTTGTAGTCCAACAAAATCTGGAGCACCACAGTTTAGCCATCTTTTTTGGAAGGAATAAGTTACCATAATTGAGTAATTTTAGAAATTCCTCCCAATCTTCTCATTTCTTCTTCATGACTATTGCTGAAAATATTTTGCACCTTGGCATTTTAAACAAATGTTTCCTATAGATATTTTTGTATTGCATTGCAAAAATATCCTGTTTTATCTCTTGTTGTTTCTTTCTTTGTTTTCCCCAGGTGGAGAGATTGGCTTGACCCCTTTATTTGATATCCTTACCTTTGTTGTCTCGGATGATGAAATTGGCCCAACAAATGAGTGTTGTTATGACGAATCTCCCTTTCCTCCTGTTCCACTTCATAAATCTTTTCCTGTATATGATATCAACATCACAATATTTCCTATAGACAATCAACCACCATCCATTGTTACTGGTAAAACATATTTAATTTTTTTCTTTTTTCTTTTGGCCTGTTGAGAATTTAATATTATCTTTGCCAAATCATTTTTATTAAATTTTCCAATCATAAAAAACACATCATATATTTATAAATATCAATTATTCCATATAGTCCAATTTGTCCAAATATATCCAAATGGGTTGCCGAATTTTTTCTTCTTTTTTTGACTTCCCTTGCTTCAGACAATTAGGATTTTGGTCATTCCGTTAAGTCCCTCGCCTTCCATAGTCCTGATGTTAACAATCTCATTTCTGTTGTTGTCGTTCGTTCTTCTTATTTTCCTTCACGCCACTGAGTGCATTCGCAAGCGAGATAAAACATCCAAAATCTATTATTGCTGCGTGGGTTCTAAAGTCCATCTTTAATTTTCACTCCCCTGGCACGGTGCCTCTCAACTTCGAATCCAAAAGATCCATCAAAACAAACGCCATTTTAACTTAACTTCGATACATTCCACATAGTGCGTTGTACTTAAGATTTTATTTTCCCGGCTGCTTCAAAGTCTTTCCAAGGGTGGGAGCCTATCATTATATGATTCCGTATATTTTGCAGTAATTTATAGCATTCCCACCTTCTTTGACCTTGGTTTGCAGCCAGATCTATCTTCGCCGACTCCCAATTAAAATGCGTCATAAATCATTCCGGCCATCTTAGAAGTCTGCTAGTTCTCCCACACACTAAGACAATAAAAGAGACATCCGTGCCCCAGAGTGTATTATTACCATAAAATTCTTTTCCCGCACAGCGTATTTTCGATCTCGCTTCTTAAAATTGATAGAAACGTCTCTTCAGAGGGGTTGCACCCATAAAGTAGTACAAAGCAAAACTCCCCCCCCTTTCGTTCCGTTCCTACATACCAAAGTGTTGCAGTCCTATTTTTTCCCCCCTTATTTCTTATCTTTCAGTGGCTGGGTTGCTAAGCAAAATGCTCTTCTCCTTCTTGTCTGAAGCAAGTCCAAAACATTGCCAAATTTTGGCTTCCGGTCGGCGTGCCGGAGGGGAAGGTCGGGGGACATGTCGCTGCTGACATTCCCCGACCCGACCGGCTCAAAGGGGTGCTTGCGACAGCGACGCAGCCCCCAAAACTCCCGGGAGTCTTGATCCCGGGACCCTAGGTCCGGCTGCAGCTCGTAACGTCGCCCCAACTCCCGCGGCGGCCACAGTAGAGGCTGCCGTGTGAGACGCGGGGCGACGGAGCTCCACGGACCGCCATTGCCCGTCGGGTTGAAGCTGCGAGCCCTTCCCCCCTGAGCGCGCTGATTCCTCCGAAAATGACAAGATTGGATGCTTAAAACGTGAGTACTACAAGAGTGCTGAAGAATTTGGACTAATTTGGTGAAGTACGGGGATGCAATTTACGGAGGTCCGTCCCTTGCTACTGTGGCACTAAATCAGGAACTTTATTACCGAAGCGGCTGCAATGTAACGGAGTTTGTCTGTGCAACAGAGATTCGATCCTTCTGACACCCCTGATCGGGGGGGCAACTAACTAACACTTTTGACAGCTAAAGGATCTGAATCGGACCTGTTGGACTCTATTGCGGAAATTTGGATTTTGACTTTGAACTTGGTCCGGTCTGGAACACTGTATAGCTATGTCTTTGAAAATGGAGGATGATTTTGAGCGTGGAGGCTGGAGGAAAGTCCTTGAAAAAATCTGGGAACTAAGATCGGAGTTCCAAGCGGAGACTGCAAGACTGAGAGGAGACATAAACAACACTGATGTCATGCCAGCTGCACAATGGAAGGAAGGGGGAGAAATCCCCACCAAGGCCAAGGGCAAGCCTCGCCACAGGAAGATTTTTTCTCGGCGCAAGAAACCTGGACTGAAGAAGAGGATTAAGAAACCGAAATCTACAAAGGACTATTCTTTCCGACGCCAGAGGATTGTAAAGAAGAAGAAGTTTTTGGTAGAAAATTGGGAATTGGAGCAGCCGAGAAGCCAAGGAGAAGATGAAGTCCAAGTGCAAGGAAGCACTTGGCAATGGACTGGGGAAAGGCGAGGGCAGGGTTGAAGGGTGCAGGTGGGTTACCTGGGATTGATTATATATCTGGATTTTGACCATTCTTGTCGGACACGGCTTAGAGTTTGGATTATATTAGGGCCTCTCGAAGTTAGGAGCCTGAAGATTAAGGGGAGTCACAAGGAAACTTATAGATGATATGGGAGGAAGACGCGGAGGTGAGAACTAAAAGATGTTTTGTAATAAGACATGATATTTTAAGATATGTTTATTGTACCCATGTACCTGAAGGAAGAAATATATTGTTCAATGCAGCCACTAGGGAGGTGCGGAGGAAGTCACTATGACTATGTTATGTTACCAAGAATGGCCTACCCGGGAATAGGGTTAGGCCGAAGCTAGATAATGATTTGTTTGAGGTCAGGGGAAATAATGAATGGGTTTACCTCTGTGAGAGGGAGGGTAAGATTAAATAACTCCCCATGGTGAGAGGTGGGGAGTGATGAATCCTGACTGAAATGTTTTACTGTATGCTTATAAAATTGTAAAATTAATAAAAATTATTTAAAAAAAAAAAAAAACATTGCCAAATTTTTCACTTAAGTTCTGGAAATCGTGCACGAAGAGGGTAGCCTCCAGGAGTTCCGACCCCCACGATTGCTTCGACCCAGGCCCCCCCGCTCCCCCCGAAGGGTCGGAACAGGTTAAGGGGCATCTGCGGGCCAGCGGCCCCTCCCGTCATCCCGGGAGGGTTAGGGAGGCTGCATACTCCCATAGCAGCCACCAAATTACTTGTGGGGGTCGGGAGGGTGTTATAAATCAGCCATTCCCTCGACGAGCCGACCAGAAGTTGAGAATTTAATATTATAGTTCAGGCCATGTTAGGACAATGCTGGACTTTCTATGCTAATTTATGTACAAATCCCTTTAGGTTTTTTATATATAAAAATTTTGTTTTTCAGTTTTTTAAACTTTTTTTTTTACAAACATACAAATCCAATATTTCCCCAATAGACATATGTATATTTACTTCCCCCCCTTTTGCAGTTTCTTACATTTTTTAATTCTTAGCACTGCATTTCCCTCATTATACTAATTATTAATTATTCCCTAGTTTTCCTTTAACATTAATTTTAACTGCTTGGTTTTAAATTAATCCTGCCAATGAACTTAAATGTATGCAATAACTTTTCAAATATTCCACAAATTTTCCCCATTCTTCAATAAAGTTTTTTTCATCTTGGTTTCTTATTGCTCCAGTAAGTTTTGCCATTTCGGCATAGTCCATTCATTTAATCTGCCACTCCTCCTTGGTTGGTACAAAATCGTCTTTCCATCTCTGGAAAGATTTCTTTCTTTTAAGACACTTGTTCCATGCATGCTTAGCTGAAAAAAATGTTGAAATAAGGGATTTCCATGGGGGGGAAATCACATAACCTACATGCCTAGACCAGACACTGCATCGATTCTCTGTGACAATTTCAATAGTTTTTTTTTTTTTGTTTTTTATAACTGAGTGGCGTTATACAAAAGGCAGCGATTTTGCCAGTAATGTGTGCATGTCCACTACTTTTCAATGAGGAATGTATGAGTAACTTTGTGATTTGCGGTCTATCACCTAAGCAATGTTCTGGAAATGAAGGATTGTCCCAGCAGGGAAATTAAGCACTGATGCATGAAAAATGGTACATTATGAGCAATTCATAACAGCTCTCAGGCAATTAATGCTGTGACAAACAGAGGTAACAACCGATCTTGAGCACTGCATAAACCATACTGAATAGTTTATCAGCAGAATTGTTTTGCAAGTGGGTTTGGTTTTTTTTCGCTTTCTCCCTCCTCATTCAATTGGTGAGGATGAAGAGTCATTGGTACGGCACGACTGGAAAACATTGCTATCAAGCGGATGAACGATGGCTTTCGCCACCAGTTATTTGAGGCATTTCTTTAGCTTTGCCATTCCGGCTCCTTAAGTCACAC
This sequence comes from Darevskia mixta, assembly GCA_034641385.1. Lineage (NCBI taxonomy): Eukaryota > Metazoa > Chordata > Lepidosauria > Squamata > Lacertidae > Darevskia > Darevskia mixta. Next base: position 15,426,476 of record JAWWNH010000017.1, read on the forward strand.
AGTACTTATCACTGTGTCATTTGTTTGCAGGTGCCATGTTTGTTGTGGACGAGGGCACCTCGGCTGCCATTACAATTAACCACTTGTCTGCCACGGATCCTGACACGAAAGCGGATGACTTGTGGCTTGTTTTAGCTTCTCCTCCCCAATTTGGATACATAGAGAATATATTGCCTTCCCCTGGCTTTGAGAAAAGCAACGTGGGAATAAGCATAGGTATGTGTGCTACAGGGAAGGGCAACTTGTTTTTAAATCTAGGCACATTACCAACACCTCTGCAGTTCGCTTTGCCTTCCTGTGGTCAAATGTATGCAGGGGCCAACACCAGTGAAGGATCAAAAGAATTGTGGAGTTGGAAGGGACCACTAGGATCATCTAGTCCAGGCATCCCCAAACTTCGGCCCTCCAGATGTTTTGGACTACAATTCCCATCATCCCTGACCACTGGTCCTGTTAGCTAGGGATCACGGGAGTTGTAGGCCAAAACATCTGGAGGGCCGCAGTTTGGGGATGCCTGATCTAGTCCAGTGTTTCCCAAACTTGGGTCTCCAGCTGTATTTGGACTACAGTTCTCATCATCCCTGACCACTGGTCCTGCTACTTAGGGATGATGGGAATTGTAGTCCCCAAAAACAGAGACTCGAGTTTGGGAAACACTGATCTAGTCCACCCCCCCCCTGTAATGCAGGAATCTTTTGCTTGAATCCACAACTCTAAGATTACAAAAGTCTCATGCTCTACCAGCTGAGCCACTCCACCACTGCAATGCTGCTGCCTTAAGCCCCCACCTCTTCTGGTTTTCCAATGAATGCCAGGTGGATGCCATTGTGATGAAGAGAGTAATGCTAAGTCTCTTCAGGACAATGTGGGTAATTACAGAGTATTACAAGTTAACCCTCCTTTGCCATTGTCTGCCTTCGTCGGTACGTCTGTCCCTCATTTCTGTACTTGCCAAAAATATATGGAGGAGGGGGCTGGGCTGCATGGTGCCAGTGCTGGATTTACGTATAATAATAATAATAATTTTTTATTTGTACCCCACCCATCTGGCCGGGTCTCCCCAGTATAAGCTAAACAAGCTACAGTTTAGGGCCCCACTCTCTTGGGGGGCCCAAAAAAAATTAAAGGAAAAAACACCTGGATGTACATTTCCAAAATATAAGATAAAAAGCAAATAAAATAAAACCTACATACAGCAACAGTGTTGTGTTGTGTTGTGTTGTGTTGTGTTGTGGTGTTGTGTTCTGTTGTGTTGGTTCCTATGATGTAAGTAATGCCCTCCCCCGCTAGCCTGCTTCCTAAAATATCACTGGTTTGCTCCTTTCTATATATAGGGTGCCTACATTCTGCATGGACTGGTTGCATGGCAACAAGTACAAATGGCTTTAGATACCTATTAGGTCCATAAATTACCATATAGCATATATTCAACACAAAAACCAGCAACAATTTGTTCTTGACAAAGGACAGCTGGACATATAAAGAGCCCCTTCAGTAGCTTAGGGCCTCATCAAACCTAAATCCGGCCCTACATGGTGCAATGGGGGAGCATCGGAAGGCTTTATATTCAGCATCGTCTATTAAACTTGGAACCAACCTTGCCTGGAACAGTGAAAAAACTCTTGCTGGGGAGTTTTTGAATTTGAATGAGTCTCAGTAAGGCAGCCACCAACATTTCTCTCTGTGCCGCACAGCATCTCCTGGGCCTCTTAATCCATCCGCTGCCTTAAAGTATGTTGGTGGATTCCACCCCATCCTCAATGTTGAAGCAAGTGTCAACTTGCCTTTTCAAAATGCTTTTTTCCTTATAAGTTGCCTTTGCTTTCCTATTATGCAGTTTTAATTTATGGTTATTGTTTTGATGTAAACTGCTTTGTGAGGCTTTGTTGGTGAGTTTGAGACTACTGCTGAAAGAAAAACAAAATCTGGAAACCCCTGAATTGGGGGCCCCTTCTAGTTGGCTTCCCACAGCCACTGGATGTTAAAACTGTCCCAAAGTTTTGAGGGGTTTGCTCCACCCCAATAAATACCTAGGTCTCAGAACACATTTTGTGTAAATATCATCCACAGAAGCATTTTAGAGTGCATCCCTCCTCTTTTCCACAATCACCTGTAGCCCAAACGAGTGTACATGTTAGGGAATGGCAAGGTTATTTCAAAGAGGACCGGAGAAGATGCATATCCAGTATTAACTTGCATTTCTTTCATCTAGCCTCATTTCAGCTGAAAAACATAAAGGGTCTGCATATAAACTATGTCCAGAGCAGGCACAGGAGAATAGAACCAACCACAGACCAGTTTATGGTTTACGCCACTGATGGGAAGCATCGTTCGATGGAGACACCGTTTTATGTATTGATCAACCCGACGAATGATGAAGTGCCAGAATTTGAAGCAAGGAATATTACAGTAAGGATTGAAATATAGTGTGTCCCTCTGGTTGTTCCTTTGTCAAAGAGAACATAGCTGGTCTTTGCTTTTGCTTCCTCCCATCACAACTCTTCCAAGCATATTCCATCTCTGGGCCAATAACATCCACACAGCCGTGGTCGCATACATAAATAGTCTTTTCTGCTCCTTTGGGATTTCAGCAGCTAGAATTCCAAAAAGTAAGGCTTCAAGCTTTTTAACAAAGGTTATTTTAAGCATTCTTTTCAACTCATTATACCTGTATATCATTTCCCAAAATCCTTTTACTACCTTACAGTTCCACCATTTATTTGCATTTGTTTGCATAGCATTTTTAGAGGAATAGTGGCTGGAGCTGGGCAGTTAGGAACATATGCCCAGGCAGACTAGCTCACTGTTGTCTGAAATGAATGATAGCCACTCTCCATGGTTTCAGACAGAGGTCTCTCCCAGCCTTACATGGAGAAGATAGGAATTGAGCCTGGGACTTTTTGCATGCTTTGAGATAGCCCTTTTCCTAAGATCAGGTGGACTTTTGAGCACCAGCAAAATTTAGTGATGGCTTATTGGAACGGACTAGGTTAGCATTAGCAGGCTTACAAATTACATGTCTTATTATTCCCCCATTCTGCAAAAGAATTCTGACTTGCCTTCCTTTGACCATTCAGGTGCAGGAGGGCCAGATGAAGCAACTGGATCTATCTGTAATCAGTGCTGTTGATCTGGACATACCTCAAGATCCCCTGATGTTTACTGTCCTCTGGCAACCCCAGCACGGCCTCCTTGTTAATGGGAATCATGGCAATGACATCATCCGCTATAAACATGCGACTGACAGCCGCCAGCACCATGACCTTCCTGTGCATGGGTTCTCCATGGAGCTTTTGAAAAACGGTAAATGCTCTCCCAGCCTGTTTGTCCTTCAGAACAATTACAGCCAGATGGTGGGACAATAAGAAATATTAATGTTTTATTTCTCCACCTGGTTCAAATGTTATCTTTTATATATCTATGGTTGTGTACACTTTAACCCTACACCCAGTGTGCTCCCACTGTTTGGGAAGTGGTGTACACATGTTAGCCCTGTACTTTTCCTATAGGTAAAGGTAAAGGGACCCCTGACCATTAGGTCCAGTCGCGGATGACTCTGGGGTTGTGGCGCTCATCTTGCTTTATTGGCCGAGGGAGCGGGCATACAGCTTCCAGGTCATGTGGCCAGCATGACAAAGCCACTTCTGGCGAAGCAGAGCAGCGCACGGAAACGGTTTCTTCCCATACTGCATTGGCTAACTGGGAAGAGCCACAGTGGGGCACCTCCCAACCTTTTTATCAAATCGCACTAGAGTGGTTGAAATATGGCTCCTATATGCACTCAAAGGGGAAGGCGAATTTTTTTTTAAATTTCACAGGGATGGATGGATGATAAAACAGACACATTCTTCTCTCTCTCTCCCTATCTTTGAAAAATCAGATTTTTTTCAAAGGAGCATTATTAGTCGAGCAGGCCGTGATATGTGTTTTTGAGTCAATGGTGTGCTGATGGATTAATGAACAGCTGCTGTATTCAAGGCTAGTCCCATGCTAGTTGAAGCAAGCTGGCTGTGACCAGCAGGCTTGTGGGGGGTGGGGAGCAGGATGGAAACAGTGGGAAATGATGTGAAAGAGATTTTGAGGGAAACTGATTAATGTTTCTCCCTCCCCCCCCTCCTGCTCCCCTCTCCCTCTCTCTTGTTACCATCCCCTTCATCCCACCTTCCAGGAATGAGGCTGATGTATATGCATGATGACTCCGACAGCCTAGCGGATGGCTTTTCAATCCAGCTATCAGATGGGAAACATAAAGTGTCAAAAACCATTTCGGTAGAGGTCATTCCAGTTAATGACGAGAAACCAGTGCTGAGCAAGTAAGCCACATGTTCATGTTCCAATTTGGTGCATGTGTTCTGACAAAGTGATTCAGCAGTGATCACAACAGCAAATTAGTGATTAATAGAGCTCATCTCTTGTAAATAACCACAGACCAATGCCAACAGTACTCCACAAAAACAATCCTTGGTGAAGGACATTCTGTTGTGATCAGAGAGAGAGCAACGTAGCCAAATCTGAATCAGAGGTACCTACGAACAGAGATACACAGCTTGTATGTACAAAATAACGCACGCATATACATATATTGTATACAAATCAAAGGCAACGAGTTTACAATGTTTGCACCCTCTGGTGGTCATTCCAAACTTTGGCACAGACCTTTTCTCTGCTGTAGTTTTCTGTCTGGGTTACTCTGACAATTTCAGTTTCTATCGGTTTCTCATTTTTCCTTTCTTAAGTTGAGTTCTCCACATTTCCAGACAAATTTGTGCTTTTTTCCATTTTCCATTTTAGTGCAAACATCTCCCAGTATAGGAATTTTTGCCTAATATATAACTTTTTGCAAAGCAACCTCATTATATGCATTTCAAGCATACTTTACCGCTGTATATGCATATATATTTTTACACATCACCTGACTTGGGAAGTGCAAATTTAGAAAGGTGGCTGTGTTTCAGTTTGAACTGGGCCATAATTTAGGGTCTCAGTACTATACTTGAAGACCTCATTCTTCATCTGTATTAACAGAATGACGCCTTGCTTGCTTGAAATCTGTGTGGGGTGGGTGTGTTCTCTGAGTGATTCTTCCTCTCATTATTTCTGTAATTATCCTCCTTTTCAACAAATAACATGATGGATCCTTTGTTTGTTTGTTGCAGGAAGGGTAAGATAGAGGTGACTATGGGCGAAGCCCAAATTATTTCTAGCGCTGTTCTGTCTGCTGAAGATAAAGACACCCCAAGGGAACAAATTTATTATTTATTTGAGAGTGTCCCAGAAAATGGACATCTTCAGCTCAAGGTCAGTTTTTGTATTTCTACAAAAACCAAACAAAGTATTGCTTGGGGGAGAGGGAAGAAGAAGAGCCCAGACTTCTTGGGTTAGAACAGGAATCAGTGTAATCCTCCTGTTTCTTAATAGTCTCTCATGGCTTGAAACACACTGCAGTGCCTATGATAATTTCCACTCTGATCCTTGGAACAATCCAATAGTGGATGTTCTGTTCACATCAGAGGAACCTCTGCCAACAGAGTTGTTTCAGAGGAAGTTGATCATAGGAAGTGTGAAGAACTCGCACTGGGGCTCTTGTTCTTTTTAATTCTGTGTGTGCCAAATATGTACCCCTGCTTATATTTTCAGAACTATATAATTGTCATAGGCTACAGTGGCTATGTGGCGGGTGGTGCTATGGTCTAAACCACTGAGCCTCTTGGGCTTGCTGATCAGAAGATTGGCAGTTCGAATCCCCACGACGGAGTGAGCTCCCGTTGCTCGGTTTCCGTCACAGTGTTCCGTTGCACCAAAAGCACTTTAGTCATGCTGGCCACATGACCGGAAAGCTGTCTGTGGACAAACGCCGGCTCCCTCGGCCTGAAAGCGAGATGAGCGCTGCAACCCCATAGCTGCCTTTGACAGGACTTAACTGTTCAGGTGGCGCTGTGGTCTAAACCACAGAGCCTTGGGCTTGCCGATCAGAAGGTCGGCGGTTCGAATCCCCACGACGGGGTGAGCTCCCGTTGCTCAGTCCCTGCTCCTGCCAACCTAGCAGTTTGAAAGCACGTCAAAGTGCAAGTAGATAAATAGGTACCGCTCCGGTGGGAAGGCAAACGGCATTTCCATGCGCTGCTCTGGTTCGCCAGAAGCGGCTTAGTCATGCTGTCCACATGACCCGGAAGCTGTACACCAGCTCCCTCACTGCAACCCCAGAGTCGGTCATGACTGGACCTAATGGTCAGGGGTCCCTTTACCTTTACCTTTAACTGTAGAGGGGTCCTTTACCTTTTTTACCTTTTTACAGTGGCTAAGGACAACAGTAGGGATAGCCAGTAAGGGGCGCTCCAGATATTGTGGACTGCAGCTTCCATCATCCTTGAACACTGGCCGTGCTGGCTGATGGGAGTTGTAGTCTAGCCAACCAAGTTGGCTACTCCTGGGCTATGCTTTATAAACAGGGGCAGAAAGTATTTTATCCTGCTTCCCCTCAAGGGAAATTTATGTGGCACTGGGTAGGGCTGGAATCAATGCTAGGCAGGGTTAGAGCCAAAAGTGATCAGGGCCACAGTCAAATGTGGACAGGACACCTACCCCTTCCCCTTTGTTTTTCTTTCTTGTCATTCACATGAAATTAGGCCGAGGTGCTGTTGGACCCTGACCCCTGGCTTATAAGGTCTCATCACTAGCATTACACACAGTTGATCACTAAAATGGTATTTCTTTTGTTTAGTGACAGGTTGGGTTTTGTTTGTTTGTTTAGGTAGGCCATGACTGGGTGACACTCCAAAATGGGATGAAGTGTACCCAAAATGACATAGACATGAACTCTGTGAGATATATACACACCGGAACAATTGGCTCAAAGGAACAGGACAGTTTTGTGTTTCATCTGTGGGATGGAGACAATAGATCCCCAGAGGTGGTTTTCCCTATTACCATCAAGGACTTGGAAAAAGGTAAATCTATAACTAATCTTTTCTTGTAAGGCAAGATTCCTCCTAGTATCCCCCCCCCCCCAAGGAGCAGTTCATACTTGATCTTGTATATGGGTATGTACAGGGCTTTTTTCAGCCAGAACTCAATTCCGGATAAGTGCCATTGCCATTATAAGAGAACAAGAGAGGTGTTCATGCTGAATTCCAGCACCTCTTTTTCCAGAAAAATGGCACTAGGTATGTATGAATTTAGCTCCAAGCAGGCCCTTGGTAGCTTCACACATTCACAGTGATCTAATCCCGTAGAGCTCATCACAAGGAGTTTGTACAAACTTTACGCTTATTACAAACAAGGTTGTAAGAAGGCATCAGTTTCCATTCCAACCCATGTTCTTCACGAACAGTGCTGTTTCTGTTCTGCTGCAGTTCAGCTTCTAACAAAAACTACATTATTCATCTCATCGTCTACAGTAGCAGAATTTTACAAAATTATTAGTTTACACCATTCATTTCAATGCACAGGAAACACACTGCATTTTGGGGGTGGGGAGTTATCAATTATATATTGATAGCAGCAAATACCTTTCATGTTCAGTAGATTGATTTCCATTCTGGTCATGGGACCAATAAATGAACACCCGCAATTTATGCTCCTGTTTCTATTTCCATTGGAATTCTAGAGGGGCGGCCCATCCCTTCAGAATACATTTCCACGGGGAGGATTAATCAATAAAAGTCACAGTCTTCCTTTTCTGCTGGTGGAAACATCTTGTGAATGGAATTCCATTCAAGGAGCACTCCCACCAGCAGAAGCCTAGTAAGAATCCAAACCAAAAGATATCGTTAATATTTATGTTCCATGTGTCCTATAGGAAACATTGCAGTTTTCACAAGGCCCCTCTCTGTGATGAAGGGCGACAGAGGCTACCTGATGACTGATGTCCTCCTTGCAGTCGATGGCACTGAGAAGCCAGAGGAGATCCTCTATGTGATAACCTCCCCACCTCAGTACGGACAGCTTGAGTATGTCACCTATCCTGGAGTTGCCATTACAAGTTTCAGCCAAATGGATGTGGCAGGCCAGGCCGTCTGCTATGTCCACAATAGCAAGGCAGCTTCTCCAAGGGATACGTTCAGGTAAGCAGTGAAAAATCTATTGCTTCTCTTAATAAAATTAGCATCAAGATTGGAAGTAGGAACAGTCAATGCATGGCAGGAGGTGGTACAGCATTCTCCTTTGGGGCATGACATCTTCATGCAAAGAGATCCATGTCTGATCTAAGGTGGAGTGAAGAACTTCTGGCCCTCCATATGTGTCAGGTTAGCACTTCTCTCACACAAGACACAAAACACAGGCAGTTTTACTAGTTGAGGTTTATCCTATATAATAATTCCCTAATGTCCCCACGTCCGCGGGTGTGTGTCAGTGGAAATTTTCCACTGCGCATGTCCCAGGCGGACGGACGCAGGGATTGGAGGACGGGAGAGGGGGGCGTGTCCGAGAGGCAGCGGCGGCGCACGCGCGTCTCAGTTGGGGCACCGCCGCTGCCTCGAACGGAGCTCACGCCGCTCTCCTCTGAGCGATCCGCCGAGGGAGCGCCGGCTCCTGAGGCTGCCCGCCCGTGCTGCTTACAAGCAGCACGGACAGGCAGCTCCAGGAGCCGCCACTCTCTCGGCGGCAACGGCGCTCCCTCGGCGGATCGCTCAGCGCTGACTGAGCGATCCGCCGAGGGAGCGCCGGCTCCCGAGGCTGCCCGCCCGTGCTGCTTACAAGCAGCACGGACAGGCAGCTCCAGGAGCCGCCCCTCTCTCGGCCGCAACGGCGCTCCCTCGGCGGATCGCTCAGCGCTGACTGAGCGATCCGCCGACGGAGCGCCGGCTCCCAAGGCTGCCCGCCCGTGCTGCTTACAAGCAGCACGGACAGGCAGCTCCAGGAGCCGCCCCTCTCTCGGCCGCAACGGCGCTCCCTCGGCGGATCGCTCAGCGCTGACTGAGCGATCCGCCGACGGAGCGCCGGCTCCCGAGGCTGCCCGCCCGTGCTGCTTACAAGCAGCACGGACAGGCAGCTCCAGGAGCCGCCACTCTCTCGGCGGCAAGGCGATCCCTTGGCGGATCGCTCAGCCCTGACAGAGCGATCCGCCGAGGGAGCGCCGGCTCCTGAGGCTTCCCGTCCGTGCTGCTTTAAAGCAGCACAGACAGGCAGCTCCAGGGGCGACATCGGGCCGGAGAGCTTTCTAGCGCCCGTTTTTTGTAACGGGCTTAATTTACTAGTTAGCAATAACAGGCTTTCAGCAATCCGAGCTTCCCACAGCTCATTCCTCACTGTCGGCATCAGTTGACTCCACTGGCTTCCAGCCCTTCCCAAGGCCAGATATACGCCAGGCCCGCCCCCGCTTCCTGCTGGTCTTCCTTTGTTCTAATCGCTTGTTCCGCCTCCTACTTCTTGGAGATTCAGGTGCAGCCGATTCCTCCTCCTCTGGAGGGGGGCTTATCTCACTTTTGTTGTGTGAAAGAATTAAGTTCCTGTTTTCCTCTGCCTCTTCCTCCCCCTCTGCAGATTCCTCTCTGCTGACCATGTCTCTGACAATATGTTGTTTGTGTTAGCTGGAGCATCCTACTCTCGTGTAGGACCCTGGCAGAGACACATGCCCAACTGGCATGTTCTCTCCCTCCTGATCGGTCGGTCGGGAGCTTCAAAAGCTTTCTTCTGCCCGAACATCACAGCGATTAATGCCAAAAAGCATCAGCACACTTAGGGATTCGCAGAGTCTTTGCAGCATGCGTAACAGACCTCAGCAACTCAGCATTTTGGCTGATCTACTTTATTTACATATAAACACACACTGAGCACTGCAACATGGCTCCCTCTCTCTCTAGCATCAGACAGCAAAGAGAAAGGACAAAGGACAATAGTCCCACTTCACGGAACACAGTAATGCAAACATCCTGTCTCCATCACTTCCCACTCTGTGGAATGAAAACATACACCATCATGTGATAGACAACAATCCCATGACTGCAGACACGGGGAATGAATCTCCAACAGTTTGACACCAATTCCCATCAGCCTCAACCAATGTGGCCAGGGGTCAGGGATGAAGGGAGCTGTAGTCTGAAGGCCACCAGTTCCCCACTCCTCATCTATAATAAGGATAGCACTTGAACAGTTCCCTGCACCGCATGGGAAATAGTTACCATTGTCTTTGTGGTCTAAGGCAGGGGTCAGCAACCTTTTTCAGCCATGGGCTGGTCCACCGTCCCTCATACCATGTGGTGGGCTGGATTATATATATATATATATTGGGGGGGGAATGAACAAATTCCTATTCCCCACAAATAACCCAGAGATGCGTTTTAAATAAAAGCACACATTCTACTCATGTAAAAACACGCTGATTCCTGGACTGTCCATGGGCCAGATTGAGAAGGCGATTGGGCCGCATCCGGCCCACAGGCCTTAGGTTGCCTACCCCTGGTCTAAGGAGTTGTCCATAATGGGAACGTGGTATATACGTAAACGGATTGTATGTTAACATTTTAGTTGTCTCCTAAAAGCACACATTAAAAATATGGTATAACTGAGCTCATTTGGAACCTGCTTTCTAGGTTGTTTATTATTCTCATAGGTCGCCCATGAACCCTTTCTAGGGCATCAGCATTATTGCCTGTATGTAAATGAAGTTTTACCTAGCTGCACCACTAATTTGGCTGCTCAGTTTCTGCACTCAATTTTAAAGCTGGAAGAAAAACTCAGAATGTAAAATAATGCTGGATCTCCTTGAACACCAAGACTTTGCAAATAAAGTTGGTGTGCATGCCCAGGGCAGCATTCTGGGTGATTCTGGGTGGTATTCAACTAGGTTTTACTGACAGTAGACCCAATAAATTAATGGACATGAGTAAGTTAGACCCATTCGTTTCTATGTAACTGCTCTTGAGTAAAACTTAGTTGAATATCCCCCACTGCCTTGCAAACTACTTATGCCCGTATCTTGATTCAGGCACCACATTTAAGATTATTTTTCTGTGGTTTGAAGATATATTTTAATTTAATATAGTGTAAAGAGGTATTTTAACAATTTGAAATTCTTTACTTAAACTCATTGATTAGCCGGTTAAAAAGCAGACACTGATTAATGAAACAAATTTGTATCTATTGACAGTTCTGTGTCGATTTGCTGTCCTCATCTGGGATTTTGCTTTTTTTAATTAATTAGTAAACTGGGGGAAAGCCAGATTCTGGGTTCACACCATTGTTTTTGTTCCAGTTTAACTAAGATGGTACATATTCATGTTCATATGCATAGATGCATATACGTAGCTACCAGTCTGACTGTGTGTGTGTTTATACATACCTATAGTTAAATTGGTGTGACATTGCTTATAGACATGGCCAGAGTGTTATGCCCAGACCAGACACACTCTGACGAGGTATTTTAATGAAATGAAGATATACGTGTCTGTTTCAATCACTGTAAAATGATGTTCCTGGCTGTTCGAATTTGGCCAAGCAGTTGGTTATATATTGAGATATAAATACTGTGGCGGATTATTAAAAAATAAAACACCAAGGGCTGGTGACATTTAATTAAATGAGGGTTTAAATGATCAGATTTTTACCGTCCGTTAAGGCACTTTATTTCGTCGTAAACCTCACAGCATTGTTTGATGCTGCTGGCCTGGAAGAGAGATTTGGCAGTGCTTGTTTTGGACAGATGACTTCAAGTGATTAGCAATCTGACATCAGACGCTGGCAGCAGGATGCTAAAAGAACATGCTAATGTCCTCCATTTTGACACGGTGGATCAGTTTTGTAATAAGCTGGCACTATCTCCTGATTCCATTTTTATATTTTAAATGCCATGACAGATGGTAAGTCCTGCAGCCAGCTCTATTGCCATGAACTAGAGGAAGCCTGGAAACCTTGGTAATGGTGAAATCAAGCCACGTGACTTAGCCTCCCCCCCAAAAAAAAAAAAAATCATCCCAGTGATGAGAATGTTGGCTGCTTCCCATTCCTGAGGGAAACGTGGAACAGAACTAAACATGGAATAAACAACACTCTGGGAGAAAGGGGCATGGTGTTTCCTTGAAACAAACAACCTCATTGTCTGGGGGGAACCTAGCGGTGCACGCCATTTGCATGGCAATTACTAGCCTGCCTTTGAAAGTTGGACCACAGATAATCTATCCTCATGTGCTGAACTGTTTGCTAAGTCCTTTACCTTACTCGGGTTTGGGATTAACATATCTGTGGGTCTTTCTAAAACAAGAATCTAATAAATCTTTGGTGTTAATATTTTTGCATCGTGGACAAGCACTATATAGGCCAGGGGTAGGCAACCTAAGGCCGGATGCAGCCCAATCGCCTTCTCAATCCGGCCCACGGACGGTCCAGGAATCAGCGTGTTTTTACATGAGTAGAATGTGTCCTTTTATTTAAAATGCATCTCTGGGCTATTTGTGGGGCATAGGAATTCGTTTGTTTCCCCCCCCCCCCAATAGATAGATAGATAGATAGATAGATAGATAGATAGATAGATAGTCTGGCCCACCACATGATCTGAGGGACGGTGGACCAGCCCAGAACTGAAAAAGGTTGCTGACCCCTGATATAGGCAATTCTTTGGGGCAGCAGAACTCCGAGGTCTCCAGACTGATTAGGGGTGTATTCTGTGGCAAATTGCCACCGCAGTCCTTTAGGGCAACGTGGTCTGAAGTATTTTATCCTAACGTCAGCTCCTTTTTTATTCATTCCATTCAACTGAGTGGGCAAACTTCCATTTGTTTGTAGGGAATAGGAAAGTGCATCTTCAATCAGGAAAACCTTTCAGGAGAAAGCACAGTTCATCCCTCTTCTTACAAGAACAGTGGGTGGAAGTAGTTTTTGTTTATGGTAGGAAAGTTGCTTAACAATTTGGTCCTACCCTTGTGTATCATCTTCCCTCTTCGCCCTCAGAATTCACAAAATGCCCTTATACGTTCACGGCACTGCTTTCATTCCAGCCAAAGCTGTGATATAACTAAACTGATGACAGGACATCCGTTTTACCACTGGAACAAACATTAGGTCAGTTCAGACAGCTGCTGCAGTTTTTCTCAGGTGGGAATATATTTACCTTCAGTAAATATATTTTCTTACTCTTTTAAAGCATCTAGCCTGCCTACTCTATTTCCCATCCGTTTGGTGGCATAATGCCAACACACGTTGGGCGCCCCCGAATCATCAGTGGAAGATTTTAGGGTAGTAGCCTGAATATCAGCAGTTTCTTGGGCCAAGAGGTCACAAACACTACAGGCACACAACCCCAATGGTATCAAGGCTTTTCTGACCTCAAGAGTTCCAGCTCTGGCCTTCGACCTAGGGCTAAGGTGAAATGAGTGATTCAAATATTCGTTGGTTTGTATATATGAACAAAATGCCTGTGGCTCAATGCACACCCCAATTAAGATTTGTTCCTGTCTCAAAGGCACTCAGATAGGGGAGCTCAGGAAGACCCTTGCCTGCTGTGACCTTGAAGGCCTGCTGCCAGACAGCTTTCATTTTTATACAAAATAATAGTTCATTGGAGAGAGGAAACTTGGCTGACAACGGTAGCAGACTTTAAATCGACATTATATTTCTAAATATATAAAAAATAAAAAATAAATGTCCAGTAGTACCTTAGAGACCAACTAAGTTAGAGACCAACTAAGTACTTCTTCGAAGGGACCCAGGTGGTGCTGTGGGTTAAACCACAGAGCCTAGGGCTTGCTGATCAGAAGGTCGGCGGTTCGAATCCCTGCGATGGGGTGAGCTCCCATTGCTCAGCCCCTGCTCCTGCCCACCTAGCAGTTCGAAAGCACGTCAAAGTGCAAGTAGATAAATAGGAACCGCTCTAGCGGGAAGGTAAACGGCGTTTCCGTGCGCTGCTCTGGTTCGCCAGAAGCGGCTTTGTCATGCTGGCCACATGACCTGGAAGCTGTACACCGGCTCTCGGCCAATAAAGCGAGATGAGCGCCGCAACCCCAGAGTCGGACATGACTGGACCTAATGGTCAGGGGTCCCTTTACCTTTACTAAGTACTTCTTCAGATACACCAAGAAGTGTGCATGCACACGAAGGCTTATACCAAGAACAAACTAAGTTGGTCTCCAAGGTGCTATTGGACAATTTTTATATATTTTTATATATTTTGACTGCATCAGACCAGCATGGCTACCTACCCGAATTATATTTCTAGTAGATCATGTGCAATTGCATACCCTCCAAGTGTCCCCGTTTTCCAGGGACAGTCCCAGAATTACAAAAGCCATACTGGCTTCCAATTTGATCCTGGAATGTCCCTATTTCCCCCACCAGTGCCATCTCTGCTGAGCTTGAGGTGGAGGGTGAGCCAGAGCTTTTCCCGAGTGGCGGTGGTGGTGGCAGCCACCCCTCCATATTCTTTCCATGGCCGTTGCCACTGGCCTCCTCCCTTGAGCAGCTCATAGCTGTGTTCGTTTATCAGTTACGCTTCAACATTTTGAAACAAAAGTTGAACGCCATAAAAGTGGCATGTCAATCCTTAAAATAATCAAACACTTCCACGGCAATTTGGGCTCACTGAAAAGAAACATAACAGAATACTGAAACATGGGTGCAATCTGCATCCTCGTAACCATTCCCACAACTTGCAGTCAATTTATGCAGTTGGTTTGATCATAAGTCCTTTGAATGCTGTCTCTTAAGTTCACAGACTTTGTGTCTGCCTCTCATGAGTGTCGTTCTTTTAGAGACTGGGGGTCTTGATATGTTCTCAGAGTTACCAAGAGTCAAACCCTTTAGTAAAGGTGTCTGTTATATTTCATTTCAGTAGATGGTGAAACAGGAACACTTGCCTCTTTTTGCCAGATTCATCGTCAGCAATGGACTAAGGACAAAACACGGAGAGTTTGAGATCATCCTGGAGACAGTGGACCAAGCCTTACCCACAGTGGCCAAGAACGAAGGCTTGACCTTACCCGAAGGTGGCATTGCGTTCCTTTCTCCAGACATTCTCCAGCTCTCGGACCCAGACACAGATCCGCAAAACCTTTCCTTTCTCCTAGCGCAGCTCCCACAGTACGGCCAGCTCTTCAACAGAAAGTCTGGCCTATGGCAGCAAAGCTTCAGCCAACAAGACGTGGACAATCTGAACATTGCTTATAGACATGGAGGAGGGGATTCTCGGATTGACAGATTTACATTTGTGGCAACAGATGGAGTGAATGAAGGCTTCATAGTAAATAACAAGGTGCAACTAGAGCCCTTGGCGTTCACCATCCAGGCAAGTTCCTGCACACACACACACACACACACACACACACACACACACACGTAGACACACTATTGTATTTAGCTTCATTTTGATGCAGGTTTTAGGATTCTATCGTGCTGTATTTTATTCTGTTGTTTTTTTTATAAAAAACAACCATCCCAGAAGCACTACAGCATGGTGATAGATACATT
Organism: Darevskia mixta; assembly: GCA_034641385.1. Classification (NCBI taxonomy): domain Eukaryota; kingdom Metazoa; phylum Chordata; class Lepidosauria; order Squamata; family Lacertidae; genus Darevskia; species Darevskia mixta. The sequence goes on from JAWWNH010000017.1 coordinate 15,441,872, forward strand.
CTGTAGAATAAAGAAGTCAACTTAGTGTCCCAAGTTTTGATTGTTAGCTATTCCATTTCCATACTTCTTTATTAATTTGTTAAAATGTTGGTATTGACAATTTCCGAGATAAAATGCAATAAGAATCAAACTAGTCTACAGAACGAGAATATTTTTTTAAAAAAACCAAAAGACAAAAAAAAAGCAAGAGAAAACAGAAAAAAGAGGAAGAGGAAAGAAAATACCTGTAAGGCCCTTTACCATATTTATATCATATATATCCTGTCATTTATAGAGAGGCAGACTCTCCCATCTCACACCGGGAGCCTATGTCATCGCCCAGTCTTTCACCCTGGGAGACCCTTTCTACCCTGCCTTTCGTGCAGGGATCCCCCCCTCCTCCAACTGCCCCCTTCCTGTTTGTGTCCTCAGTCCAAGGCAAATGACTTCTTTCCCCCACCCAAATACATACAATTGGCAGGCAGAGATGTGGAAGTACATCTCTGTTTTTCCCTTCTTTGTTTTCCCTCCTTCATTTATCCTTTTAACTTCGTCCTGTTTGTTCTCTTTCTCTCTTTTCTATTTCTCTTGTTTTCCCTTTGTATTTTTACTATTTCGTATTGGGAACATTCCTACTTCTTTATAAATGAGGATGTCTTGAACTGCTTGTATGCCAAATGAAGTGTTTTATGTTAAAGGTGCCTTGATTTTTGCTGTCTTCTTTAGCCCCCTTCACGTGTGAATTGCATAAAACGGTAGATGGTGGTTATGGGACTGTGCTTCTGTCTCTGCTCAGTTCCCAATGTCCACACATTAGGCATGGACGTTTAACATGAAAAGCCTGTGTGTGTAAACTTGAGGCATCCAAGCTCACAGTCATACAGGCTTCGAGAATGTGTGAAGAAATGACACATCCACTTTTCCCCATGGTAACATATGGATGTTGGGGGAGGAACTGAGAAGCCACATGTATGGGGCCAGAGACATAGACTCTATCTATGCCCCTTCACATGATTCTTGCATGAAGGGGGCTTTTCATCATAAACATACATACACACAAACACAAAGTTGTAGTAATTTGCATGCCTTAGATTACATGTATCTCAAGTTTCAGTGTTCTAGGACTTATATAAGCTAATTCATCAAACTGGTTTGGGTTTAAGGTCCCTGTTTTGATGTATACATGTATGGCTTCAAAAAGTAGAGCCTTGGCTATAATAGGGCAAGAAGAAGAAGAGTTTGGATTTGATATCCCGTTTTATCACTACCCGAAGGAGTCTCAAAGTGGCTCACATTCTCCTTTCCCTTCCTCCCCCACAACAAACACTCTGTGAGGTGAGTGGGGCTGAGAGACTTCAGAGAAGTGTGACTAGCCCAAGGTCACCCAGCAGCTGCATGTGGAGGAGCGGAGACGCGAACCCGGTTCACCAGATTACGAGTCTACCACTCTTAACCACTACACCACAGTTGCTTCTTCCTTCCTCCCTCCCTCCCTCCCTCCCTCCCTTCCTTCCATCAAAATCTAACCTTTGATCAGTAATAGTGAGTATTAATTTTTGTTTTAGGTGGACAGCCCAGCCAAAGCAGCACCAGAAATTGTCCACCTTCATGCTGCTTCAGATGTAGAACTTCTGAAAAATGGCAACTTTGGTATTTACATTACTTCCCGGGCCCTGAAGGCATCAGATTGTGATGGAGATGATGAACAAATAATTTTCAAGATTTTGCGAGGACCTCGGTACGGCTACTTGCAAAATATAACAACAGGTATAGTGTCATTTCCCCTTTCCACGTAGTTCACAAGATACATTGTGTTGGGTAGTATTGCAATTGATCCTTCTAAGTAGACCTGTTACAGAAGAAGTTTCCTGGAAACTTTATTTCAGAAGAAGGTGTCAGAAAAGCAGACCGAAATAGACCTCTGCAGAAAAGTGTGTAGGACCCAAGTTTGTGGGAGTCATTGATTATTTTCATAACCTAATTATTTCATTTTGCTGTATAACCCGGTTATATTCTATGAACTCAGAAATTCATACGATTCCTTCCTAAAAAGCAGAAACCACACTTGCAGTATGTGTTGGCTTTTTAATCAAAGTAGTGTGGAACTTAAAAAACAAACATAAAAGACCTCTTCAGATGTTACAAAAAAGTTACTACATGACGAAAAGGCAGCAGTGACAAGTGTGTTAGCTTCACACACAGCCTCTCGCCGTTTTTGTTGCCTTCCGCAAGTTGTAGTGAAACTACCAGCAGCAAGGAGTCTCTTGTATTTGTGGAGGCTCCCTGTATGTTGTGGAACCCTGTAAAAATCAGGGCTCTCAATTGCGCATGGAGCCCTGAGGCTCTCTGTGGCAAGACGGTTGTCTTCCAACTCATGGAAGGCGACAGAAACATGAGCAGAGCTAGCAAATTCATACACACACACACACACACACACACACATCATGTGGTAACTCCCCAATTTTCATAACACCTGAAGAGAACTGGCTTGCCATGCAACATGGCGCTGTGTTGCATGCAAGCCACATGGCTTGCACGTGTGATGTGAGCATGCCATGCAGCATGCACAAGTGACATCAGCACATCGCATGTTATGTACGCCCAGTGGGTGCACATCACTGCAAAATATTGAAGGGCCCAGCCCATTCCTTGAAAATTTTGAGGGGCCCTCGCCCCTCCCCCAGTGTCACCCCTGACCATAAGGTACAAGTGGTAGGGAACAAATGCTGTGAAGGCTTTTGGAATTGTATGTGTTAGATGCATCTGAAGACTTTATTTAGGTGCTGTGGCTGGGCCAGGCCTACCGTTAGACAGAGTGAGGTGGTTGCCTAAGACTGGGATATCATGAAGGAGCAGGAAATGGTCAATTATTAAATGTATTGTTGTTGTAGGGTGGGGTTTTTTCTTGCTGCCAGGGAGCAGATGGTGCAGTTCTGCCTCAGGTGCCAAAATAATTTGAACATCTTTAAGTACCATGCCCCTTGACTTGGGAGTGGCAGGAGCACTGTGTGCTGGTCCGAGGGTATCCAGGAAGCAAGGTCCAGGTCTGGTCCAGGGTTTGAAGAGTCAGTGAGTGGTCAGTCCAGAAGAGTCAAGGCAGGGAACGGAGCAGGGAACCAGGCAAGGTCAGGTACAGGAACACAGGCAGGATCAGGCAAACAGCAATGTCGCTCCCGCAACCTGGGACGGGGTCCAGCAGCCTTTTATCTCTGACGAGGTAATGGCCAGTCCCGATCCCCCGATGACTCACCACCCTGTCTCGCCCGAAGGCGAGCACTCCTCCTGCGAGTACTCAGGTCTCTCCTTCTTTCAGACCTGAGTCTCCACAGCTCAGGAGATGCCGGTGAGATACTAGACCCAGGGGCTGCCTCAGCCTCTCCTGACCCAGCCAGTAGTGGAGCATCTGACAGTGATAGCCCAGCTGATGGCAATGAGGTATTCTCCGCACCTGGAGCCAGGACAGGCTCAGGCCCCTGACTCGGCTCAGCTGGTGCTTGTTGCAGGGGAACCTGTGCAAACTGACGCTCCTCAGGATCAGGCCCCAGACTTGGTTCAGGCGATGTCTGGGGCAGAGGATCCTGTACAGACTGAGACTCCTCTGGTTCCGAGCCCGAGCCCGAATCCCAGGCCATCACACACTGTTTGCTCAGGGTATCTCAGGCACCAAGATGGCTGGGGCCATCCTTGGGCGAAGGGAATAATAGGAAAACACCCAGACTCAGCTCAATTGAAGATTAGCTGAAGATTTGCCTCGGTGCTTGATGCAGTGAGAGTCACCTCCAATTCCTCAAGGCCCCTTAATGAGTTACCGTTATATTTGTTTGTTGGGTATAGTGGATCAACGTCACATTTCTTCATTCGTTTCCTCAGGTGGATTTATTCAGCATGAATTCAGTCAGAAGGATTTAAAGAGCAAAACCATACTTTATGTCATTGACCGTTCCTGGGAGGGGAATTCAGAAGACCTGGAGATTCAAGTTACCGATCCTGAAGGAAACTCTGCAACGCCTCAGATGTAAGTGAGAGCTTCCTTTCTACGAACACTTGCATTGCTCGTAGCATTTGTTGTTTGTCTTCTCCCTTGAGTCAGGTCACTTGCTGAAGGTTTTGAAGCAGAGACCTTTTACTGGGTCACAGGTTTGTGCGGCAGGATTCTTTACAAGAACCAGAAGGAAGCAGTTAGAAAAAATAATTGTAGGCCTATAATAATAATAATAATAATAATTTATTATTTATACCCCACCCATCCGGCTGGGTTTCCCCAGCCACTCTGGGCAGCTTCCAACAGAACATTAAAATGCAATACTCTGTTAAACATTAAAAGCCTCCCTAAACAGGGCTGCCTTCAGATGTCTTCTAAAGGTCTGGTAGCTGTTTCTCTCTTTGACATCTGGTGGGAGGGCGTTCCACAGGGCGGGTGCCACTACCAAGAAGGCCCTCTGCCTGGTTCCCTGTAACTTGGCTTCTCGCAGTGAGGGAACCGCAATAAGGCCCTCAGCACTGGACCTCAGTGTCCGGGCAGAATGATGGGGGTGGAGACGCTCCTTCAGGTATACTGGACCGAAGCCATTTAGGGCTTTAAAGGTCAGCACCAACACTTTGAATTGTGCTCAGAAACATACTGGGAGCCAATGTAGGTCTTTCAAGACCGGTGTTATGTGGTCTCGGCGGCCGCTCCCAGTCACCAGTCTAGCTGCCGCATTCTGGATTAGTTGTAGTTTCCAGGTCACCTTCAAAGGTAGCCCCACGTAGAGCGCATTGCAGTAATCCAAGCGAGAGATAACCAGAGCATGCACCACTCTGGCAAGACAGTCCACGGGCAGGTAGGGTCTCAGCCTGTGTACCAGATGAAGCTGGTAGACTGCTGCCCTGGATACAGAATTAACTTGCGCCTCCATGGACAGCTGTGAGTCCAGAATGACTCCCAGGCTGCGCACCTGGTCCTTCAGGGGCACAATTACCCCATTCAGGACCATTCAGGACCAAAAATCTAGAAAGAGAATTGTCTGGGGAGTTGGTGCTATGTTGGCTCTTAGTGATTATGTACATTATACTTAGGACCTTTACAACATTCAAAGTGTTCCACATACATTAACCTGTAATCCTTACAAACAATTCTGTGTGGATGCCAGGCTAGGGGAAAGTGGCGTGTTGCGGTAAAAGTTGTCAGAGAAAACATTTATGTGACTATAAATGGCAGAAAATAGGTAAATGTCACATTTTACTGTCAAAGTAAGATGAAGACTTTTGAAATACACAGAACTCTTGTTATCAGAGTTTACATACTTGTTCAAGAAAATCGATCAGCTTTGTGTATTTTCTCAAAATTAGAAAAGTATTTGGCATTATCTATCATGGATTGATCCTGAAACTTTGGAAGGGATGATGAGAAGAATATCCTTGGGCAGTCACAAACCATTATTCCTGAAACATCCAAACTTCTGAGATTTAAGAGGAGGATTTCAGAATCAGACGGTTTCACTTTTGGAAAGCAGTTTTTGGCCTTAACATTTCACATTTGTGAAAAGAGCCTGTACTTAAGTATCCAGTGATATTTTCAAGTTTGCATAAATATGCAATGGATTGTGGCATAACACCAATCTAACATGTTTTCTTTTTTTCATTTTCACAGTGTATATGCAAGCATTCAGATTTAGGAAGTTTTATCCTCTTTTCTTACTAAGGCAGTACTTGTTGACAAGACACAAAGTCTTCACAGTAGCAGAGAAGGTCTGGCAAGCTATTTGCCCGCTGTGAAATATGACAGAAATAATACTAATGATGGCAATTATTAGTTATACATGTGCTTGTAAGATGGGAAGTTTGACTGTAAATTAAGCACATTCAGTTGCTAAGTTTTGCATGCGAAAATTGGATCTAGATGCAGCTTTCTGCAGCTAGAGGTCACTCTAGATCTGGGTTGGTAACATGTCCCAAATATATGGAATAATTTTCAGTGAATTTTTTTAAAACTTCACATAACGAAAGGGTGTAAGCTATGCGTTGAAACATCCCTCCAAACTCTTTCTTCCATCTAATAATATTTAACTAACTGCTGCCTGCAAATGCTCTGTTTATGATAGCGGTGGCAAATAAAGAAGGTAGCAGTGCAAATCCAATTGCAGCACAAGTAATTTGAGTGGATGTATAAAACAGCATGAATCTAAGAAAGAATCCTGCGGGTCCTGGGACATTTGGAGTTGCATTAGCACCACATCTGGGGGACGCTTGCTTGTTTAAATGTCCCCAATTTTCATTCTTCCAAGAAGGGCAATGCAACATCCAGACCTGCTCAGAGCTTTGCAAGCTGTACATCTGTTTGGTCTTGTGCTTTATTTTAAGTAGAGACAACTTTACAACCTCTTGGGCTGCTTTGGGTGCATTTCTATAAATACCGTTTACTCTAATTGGTTTATGCTGCACCTATACAATGGTAAGTATTAGACTCAGATGGTGGGGAGTCTCCTTCTTCCTATGTTTAAAATATGATATAAAAGGTAAAGGGACCCCTGACCATTATGTCCAGTCTCGGACGACTCTGGGGTTGCGGCGTTCATCTACCTTTATTGGCCGAGGGAGCCGGTGTACAGCTTCCAGGTCATGTGGCCAGCATGACAAAGCCGCTTCTGTTGAACCAGAGCAGTGCACGGAAACGCCGTTTACCTTTCCACCGTTTACCTATTTTATCTACTTGCACTTTGACATGCTTTCGAACTGCTAGGTTGGCAGGAGCTGGGACCAAGCAATGGAAGCTCACCCCATCGTGGGGATTCGAACCACCGACCTTCTGATTGGCAAGCCCTAGGCTCTGTGGTTTAGACCACAGCGCCACCCACGTCCCTAAAATCTGATATACTTCCACTCAAACAAACAAAAATTGGGCATGCAGTTCTGTTTTGTGTGCACAACTATTTGTCTTTTTTTCTTTTTGCTGTTCTTTTTTTTGTTTTTACTTGGAAGGGTTTTAAATCATATCAGATCTTTTAGATACTAAATTTAGTGTAACTGAACCAAGCTTTCTGGAGGAGAAACCTTGGTGGATATAACCAGGGCATTTTTTCCAGCTGGAACCCAGTTCCGGCACCTCTCAGGTGAACACCATTGCCATTTTAAGAGAACAAGGAAGGAGGTGTTCACAATGAGTTCCGGCACCTCTTTTTCTAGAAAGATAACACTCAAGCATTAGTTTTGGGGGCACATGGAAATGGTGATATGTAAAGAAATCACTTCCATTCCATAACTGACCACTAGATGACTCTGCATTCAGCCTTTAAAAAACTATTGCTAACCTATAAACGAGGAATAGTGACTTTGCTCCAAACTGTTGAGATCTTACAGGCAGTTCCATATGTGGGGTGCAGAAGATATTTATTTATGCCTCAGGTTTCATCCAACGGAAGTTGCTGCCCAGAAGCTTTTTAATCAATGGGAAGCCATAGATTCTGAGCAGCCTACTGGTGCCACAGGGAGTAGAAAGATTGGAAACTGGATTCAGACCACTCGTCCGTCAGTATTGTCAGGATTGTCTACACTGGATGGCAGAATCCCTTCAGGATTTCAGATAAAGGTTGCATGTGGCATTCTCATATGAGAGTAGGAAGGCCTTTGAGTCTGACTACAGTATGGCACATTGCTGCCTACTTTTACAATGCTGCTCTCTTGCCTGTCTCAGCAGAGTGGAAGTAATAATAATAATAATAATAATAATAATAATAATAATAATAATAATATAATATTTATACCCCGCCCATCTGGCTGGGTTTCCCCAGCCACTCTGGGCGGCTCCCAACAGATTATTAAAAAGGTAAAGGGACCCTTGACCATTAGGTCCAGTCGCGGACGACTCTGGGGTTGCGGCGCTCATCTCACTTTACTGACCGAGGGAGCCGGCGTACAGCTTCTGGGTCATGTGGCCAGCATGACTAAGCCGCTTCTGGCGAACCAGAGCAGCGCACGGAAATGCCGTTTACAGAATATTAAAAGCACAATAAAACACCAAACATTAAGAACTTCCCTAAACAGGCTTGCTCTCAGATGTCTTCTAAAGTCAGGAGGTACCAGGGCCTCTTTCTCCAGCCACTGCAACAGGAGGAGAAGCCAGCTATGGAAGCTGTGGGTCTACACTCAGCCGCTTCTGCCCCCTGAATGTTGGGGGAGGGGCTCTTCCCCAGCCAAATTATTACCCAGGGGGCCCAAAAGAGCTCAGTGAGTTTGCGTGTTTTGCCCTAAATGCCTTCTAAAAACATGGGAACCAGCTGTCACTACTCTACGGTGAGGGGAATGCGTGCTCTGCGCATGCTCAGAGGCACTTCTGTTCCCGTGAATACACATTGCAATTTGATGACTGAGCCTTAACGTGAAAGCACAACTAAGGTTTAGCTCCGGTAAGCCTTTTATCAAATTAAGTCCTGTTTGCTTCTCTCTTAGGGCCAGTTTCCTCCTGAACACAGTGATACATTGGTAGAAAAAGTATGTTTGCACAGGCAGCAAGGAAGAAATGTCAGCTGCCTTGGATCCTGAACTTCTTTTGGATTTTCTGTGCAAATTCCTCCTGTCCTGCCTGCCACATACAGTTTTCTTTTTCTCCCCCCCCCCTCCCAATAGACTGGAACTGAAATGGTCAAAAATTGAAATGGAACAGGATGTTTATGAAGTTTGCGAAAATGTGGAGACGCTGCCTTTGAGGATAACCCGATCAGGGCACATCACAGATTCTGCCTTTGTTGCAGTGAAGGTAATGTTGTCATAAAAGGAACTGAAAATAAAGCACAGTTTAAGGATGTTGAAGGATTTGCAAAGTGCTAGTTTGTGCAGTCCTACACCTGTCTGCTCAGAATAAGTCCAATTGACCTACCTTGTGTCGAAAGAACTACCCTGTTCAGGCTTTTGGGGTGCAGTTTTATCCCCTAAGCCAAATGGTGGGTTGTTTTTTTGGCTGCTACCTACTTTAATGTTGGTCCCTTCCATTAAAACAAAATGAATTATTACCCTCCTCTCAAAAGCTTAGTAGCATTTATAAACACACACAAGAAAAATCACCCTTTGTGTAGCATGGGAGAGTTACACCACTGGTTTTTAAGGGAATAGTCAATCAATCACTTTATTTCAGCTTTAAGCTCATAAGAACAACAGAACTAGAACAAATACACAGTACAATTTGATTTAAAAAATTAGAACCAGTAAAACTTAAAAGAGTACAAATTAGAAATAGATACTATAAGGAATTTTCAGCTTCCAAACAGCGGTTCATTACAACGTTTATATGTCAAAACAGAAGTTAAAAATTATTAAGGGAATAGTAATACACACACACACACACACACACACACACACACACACACACACACCATACCCTCCAATATTTCTCTGATGAAAATGGGGCCGTCCCATTCCATAATGATAATTTTACTATTTCACCCCCACACATTTCATTGGGTTGCTCCAGCCACTCTGGGCAGTTTCCAACACATATAGTAAAACATAGTAAAACATTAAACATTTTTTTAAAAAACAAAAAAACTTCCCTATACAGGATTGCCTGCAGACACTCGAGGGTTGGATAACTCCATACCCTCCAACATTTCTCTGATGAAAATAGGGACATCCTAAGCTAAGGAAAAGCAGGAACAAATCAGAAACTGGGACAGCTTCTCTAATCAGGGACGTCCCTGGAAAATAGGGACACTTAGAGGGTCTGACGCATTGGTATCAACCAGGGGTCACCAACCTTTTTCATCCGTGGGCCGGTCCACCGTCCCTAGACCATGTGGTGGGCCGGACTATTGGGGGGGATGAACTAATTCCTATGCCCCACAAATAACCCAGAAATGCATTTTAAATAAAAGCACACATTCTACTCATGTAAAAACACACTGATTCCTGGACCATCCGCAGGCCGAATTGAGAAGGTGATTGGGCCGCATCCGGCCCATGGGCCTTAGGTTGCCTACCCCTGGTATCAACAGTCATTGATTGAATACTACTGTATGCAAGAGGTTGTCACAACATTTTGGATTGCTTCATCTGGCAGCACATGAAATGTACATACAAACATGCATGAAAAATGAGGGGGCAAATTGCAACTGTTTACCACTTCTAGCCCCCGCCCCATTCCCCACCCCAATGTGGCATTTTATGTGTTACTTCCGGCCTCTTGATGACTCAACGGAAAAATGCCCACCGTTTTGAAACCTCTTTTAGAATCGCTAGACTCCATCTACTCTTCGGGTCAAAAGCTGCCTCTCCGTGATCCAATTCCTAGAGGGAGGATTTTTTTGTGGGTTTGAACTGACCTTTAACATGCTGTAATGAAACACTGTAGACAAATTGCATTGACTTAAGAACTCGTCTGGAGGCTTTGTTGATAAAGACTTCTCCGCTAGACCATGGCATTAAGCATAATGGCATACTTACCTTCCTAGGAAAAGTATTTCCCCCTTTCTGAGATAAGGTCTGGGTCTTAGTTGGAAACTGGACAAATCTGTGGGATATTGCAGCGTCATACAACTACAGTATGTGTGATGCTAGTCAATGCATGAAGGAATTAATACCATAGATCTGTATTGCGAGACTCAGCTAGGTCACACCCCTCACCTCCTGGACGGAACTCACTGAGATCGGACGTGCCTGAGGTTGCTTGCTAGAAGCTCCAACCGCATGCTTAGAGCTATTTCACTATATTTTGTAGCCCAAGATTTCCTGCCTGTGCTTACTTGCTGCTGCATGAATAAATGCATGAACCTGAATTTTGGAACTTTGTAAGTAAAGCATTTTAAAACTTACTAAGGTGTGTAGTCTGTTCAGTGCTAAGAAGGGTAGAAACAGGGAAGCTCTTTTTGTGACTTTTTAAACTCTGCCAGAGAGTGTGCGCTTTAGATCTAGGGATCCAGCCAAGTCTTTGATTAATTACCCCACATAGGTGATCTATATATATTTTCCCTCACAAAATCTAGGTATTTATGCCACCTGTAGTTGCAAATATAGAAGTAGGATCATGCTGATTAATTCTGGTGTGGAGTTTTCACAGTTATGTATGCATGTCTGATGCTGTTTCAGCCCCTCATACTGTGCATTTTCTGTCCATTTTCTACCTTAGATCAATGAAGTAACTGCTTCATCAGGAAAGGATTTTACTGTGGCTCCTTCTAAACTTATTCAGTTTGATCCAGGTAAGCTCTGCCTCACAGGGCAGTAACTTGAAAATTAATTTATTTATTGAAAGTGGTAAACAGGTAGTGTGATATAAACTGGCGTTCAGTGCAGACAAAACAGAGGTACTATGGTGGGAGGTGGGTTTCACACTGTCTTAATGAGGATGCAATGCCCCTTAAGAAGCCATTGGATCCAGTCTCCTGGCTTTTTATTGTATTTTATGTTGACATTTTTTCAATAAAAATTGCTTACAAAAGAATAAAATGTTCCTTGCCATTGAGTTTCTTAACTTTTCAGTATCTTCTCATTTGTCCAGATGTTTAAGTCGTTATTGATAAGTGTCTGTGTGTTCTTTAATGGCTGATTTTACGTGGTTTTAACATGTAACTCTCTCGTTAAGAGTTCTGCCATTTTAATGTTTTACCATTGGTAACTGGTTGTTTTAATGGACTTCTTTTTAACAGTTTGCCACTCTGAGAAGCATTCAGGGTTGGAGAGCAAGAGATATAATTAAAATTACAGCTTATATATATAAGCTGCTCCATCCAAGGCTGTGAGCACCCACACATTTAAACTACAGTTCCCAGGATTCTTTGGGGGAAGTAATGTGCTTTAAATATATGGTTTGGATGCAGCCCTACACACAGGCTGAAATCATTGCATGTACAAATTGTCTTAAGGGGAAACAGGATCCCTGTATGTTCCTTTCATTTCTGTGACTGCCCACAAAGGGGGCCAACAGTCTTGTGGGAAGACTGAAAGGCTGCTGTAACACATATAAATGATACACCACACGAACCTGCTCCATGACATAGAAAGTCTGTGCCAGCTTAGCACCTTTCTGGAGTGCTGGCACTGGAATTTGGTCTTTCCCCGCGGTGGGGTCAGTCCATGCTCCGAGACACTCACAATAAGCTATGACACCTTTGCCGAGCCCAGCCAGGGTTTAATGGTCTAGGAGGGTGGGGAAAATCTGTCTCTGAAACAAGCATGTATGAATTAAAGAAAACAATAATTAGAAGCATTTGGTGAAGTGTGTGTGGCATCAAACATTATACAGCTCTCTGGGTGCATTTGGTAGAAAAAACAATGGAGGGCACAGAAATTGAAGGCAAACTCCACCCCCATCGTTCAGCCCAGACACTGAGGTCCAGGTCCGAGGGTCTTCTGGCAGTTCCCTCACTGCGAGAAGTGAGGTTGCAGGGAACCAGGCAGAGGGCCTTCTCAGTAGTGGCACCTGCCCTGTGGAATGCCCTCCCATCAGAGGTTAAAGGGATCAACAACTATATGACATTTAGAAAATACCTGAAGGCAGCCCTGTTTAGGGAGGCTTTTAATGTTTAATAGATTATTGTATTTTAATGTTCTGTTGGAAGCCGCCCAGAGTGGCTGGGGAAACCCAGCCAGATGGGCGGGGTATAAATAATAAATTATTATTATTATTATTATTATTATTATTATTATTATTATTACTCCAGAGCTGTAGCTTGCCAGCTTTTCCTTCAAGGTTGTATGAGAAGTTTTGCCACTCTCGCCAAGGCTCCCCCCTTTTTTATTTTATTTCATTTTATTTCATTTTATTATTTTATTTTATTTTATTATTTTTTGCTTCCTTTGAAATTTCTCTGATCTTTTGCCCAGGCGAGAACCTCAGAATTGACTTTGCAATTTTGCACGAAGCGAAATTCAGTGGCGATCATGATGTTATAAAAGGCATAGGCAAACTCGGCCCTCCAGATGTTTTGGGACTACAACTCCCATCATCCCTAGCTAACAGGACCATGGATGATGGGAGTTGTGGTCCCAAAACATCTGGAGGGCCGAGTTTGCCTATGCCTGTGTTATACATTCCAATAGATGTTTGCTTCCATCAAAACTCCTTGGACCTTTCCCACCAACAGAAGCCTCCAATTTCCCTCAGTATTAGTGGCAACTCAGATTCCCATCTCAATCTTCCTCCTGTGTGATTTTCAGATGTGGCTATATGCAGTACTAGTTACCATTGTTCGTAGACAGTGAGATGCCAACAAATTATGTGGCGTTTGCAACGAAGACTCCGACTTTGCCACAAAGTACTTGACACTGAAAACAGAACTAGCCGTGGATGATTGATCAATGACAATATTTCAAAACAATAGTGGATTCTCTGTAATTAAGATTTCAAGATGAGGAGCACTTTTTATTTCTTTTTTGAAATTTGCATGAAGATCCGGCCCTTCCCCCTGAAGTGCCTGCTATTATTTCCCACTCTATAGAAAACAGATCTTTGTTACTGTGTGAATGGAATCATCATTGCTCAGGAACAAATTTGGTCTCTAGTTAGTGTTATTTTGAAAAACCACAGGAGTCCAATCAGTGGGCAGGAGCACAATGGTACATACAAGCTAGTCTGTTGTAGCTGTAGACATGTTAATTAATATATTTCTTCGACACCTAGGTTGATTGAAAAAGCAATTAAAGTGTAATTAAAATGTTTACTTCTGGTAGGGATGTCAACCAAGATGTGGAATATAGCAATTACCTATGACGGATTAGAGGAAGACGATGAGGTCTTTGAAGTGGTTCTCATCTCTCCTGTGAATGCTGTTCTTGGCAGTAGGACAAAAGCTGCAGTGAAAATTTTGGACTCAAAAGGAGGTATTCTCTTTTGATCTTCTTAATAAAATCTGGACCAATCTTGGCTGATAAGCAACTTATTTTTCAACACATAAATGTTGTTGCTAACACTTACCTTCAGATCAAAATGCTTCGTGTTTTTATTTTTTATTTTTAAAAAGAAAACAGCCTTGACACTTTCAAACCTTTCAAACCTTTCCTCCTCTGGCAATGTCTATTCTTCTTCTGCTTAGGAAGCACAGCTTGAAGGAATCAACGAGAGCAAGAGGGAAAAACAGCACTCCCCCTCTCCCCCAAAAAAGAGCTTTTTTCTAATGGATGAGTTTGATTTTTGGCTTGCAGCATTGCTTTCATGAGAAGCCCCTCTTGAGGATCTAGTAATGCTTCCCACACACACACACACACACACACACACACACACACAAACACTTTTCTATTAACTATAGAACTTTTTCACTTCTTGGACAGGCAATGTACTCAGGGAAAGTCCCTAATTACAATCCTATCTTTCTAAAAGGTCATATCATTAATAAATAAAAAAACACATTTGCTTAATGTACCTTAAAACAAATGGCTGATTTTTAAAAGAAGAATTGCTGGGACTCATCGTGGGTTTTTTGTTTTTTTTTAAGATCCTTAAATATTTGCACTCCAGTTGAGCAAGGGCAATCCAATGTGTAGAAACAAGTCTCTGTAAACAGTTTCTTTTGCGTGGCTTGATCTTGATCTTAGGTAACGGTAAAGGGACCTCTGACCATTAGGTCCATTCACGGACGACTCTGGGGTTGCGGCGCTCATCTCGCTCTATAGGCCGAGGGAGCCGGCGTTTGTCCGCAGACAGTTGTTCTGAGTCATGTGGCCAGCATGACTAAGCCGCTTCTGGCGAAACCAGAACAGCGCATGGAAACGGTGTTTACCTTCCCGATATCTACTTGCACTTTGACGTGCTTTCAAACTGCTAGGTGGGCAGGAACTGGGACTGAACAACGGGAGCTCACCCCGTCGCGGGGATTTGAACCGCCGACCTTCCGATCGGCAAGCCCTAGGCTCTGTGGTTTAGACCAGAGCACCACCCGCATCCCTAATCTTGATCTTGATCTTATATTGCATCCAATTGTGATGTATTTGAATGCAAGATGTGCACTGTAGTTCCCATTTGAACTTCAGAGTGGGGACAGGGTTGTGTTGTGCCATCTGTCTTTTAAGCGGGGTGGGAATGTGAATTCTTATCCACTGACTCAGACCTGTAGTTATGTACCCATGACTCTAGCAGGATCAGGGGCGCATTAGCTGATGCTCAACAACTCCGAAGCATGGGCATCATTTTGTGCACGAGACTATATTACGGGCCCATTCCATCTCCTCGCCTGACTGAAGACCATTGTCTATGGCAGAGAGAATCTGCCATACTCTTCCCTGAGATGTAGAAACCCCTGTTTGTGAATGGCACCCGGAATGTAGGCTAGGGGTGAGGAACATTTTCACATTGGCTTTGGAGAGTCACATGCCAATGGTGAGCAGGGCTGGGGCAAAAATAGTTGAAACAACAAATGTAAATTTTAACTTTGTACAGCGAGCTAGTTCACCCACACACACCTGCTCCCACCTGCTACCCTGACAAGGAAGAGGCATTGTTAGAATTCAAGGTCACATTCCAGCTAGGCAAAACTATGGGGCAGGGCTGGTTTGGGGGTATGGCCTGGAGAAAGTGCCAAGCTTGGAAACCTAGTTATTCAGGTAGAGAGGCCATAAAAACCTAGTTATTCCAGGTCATCTTTCCTAACAGAGGCCCTGAACAGTCTCAGTGGATACCTTTATTGACATGCTATTTTAAATATGTCTTAATGCATTTTTATCTTGCTGTGTATACCACCTTGTGAATGTTATGCCCTAAAAAGCAGCCTTGACTATATGTAAACCCAGGTATTGCAGGTTCAGTTTGAAGAGAGAGTGTGGTGTCATGTTCCCTGTAGCCTCACTTCTCACAATGAGGGAACTTCTCACAATGAGGGAACCGCTAGAAGGCCCTCAGAGCTGGACCTCAGTGTCCGGGCAGAACGATGGGGGTGGAGATGCTCCTTCAGGTATACAGGGCCAAGACCGTTTCAAAGGGCTTTAAAGGCCAGCACCAACACGTTGAATTGTGCTAGAAAACAGACTGGGAGCCAGTGTACTGGGAGATCTGGGTTCAACTTCCTGCTCAGGCCATGGAGTTCACTGGATGACCTTGGATCTGTCAGACACCCTGAGCCTGACTTATAGGGTTTTATAAGGATAAAATGGGGAGGGCAACCCCTGAGCGATTGATGTGCACAGTGGCCTTGCAGATGCCTGGCAAGTACACTCAGAGGGAGAAGAATAAGTGGCCATTGCTGCACCGTGGAAACCTGATTCTGGTCTGTGTGTGTATGAAATTTAAGAAACAAATGTTGCTGTTGCTGCTGCTTAAAAAGAACTTCCTTAGAACTTCTAAGATTGCTTTTCAGTTGGCAGATAAAGTTCAGAAACAAGGACTAGTTAAGAAAAGAAAAATAACAAATCAACATCAGATGAAAAATCATCTTACTCCTAATGACAAGCTGTTTCATCGCCCACATCAATGTGACCAGCTATCTGTTTTATATAAAAAGAACTGACCATCTGCCATCTTGTTTGCTTTCAGGTCAGTGCAGCTCATTCCACTCCTCAAGCCAAAACACTCACAACTTATGGATGAAAGGAACATTGCTTCCAGGCTCCTCTTCATCTTCCAGGCATGGCACTGTTCCTTTGGAAGGCATCCCATTGCCCGTTTCCAAAGAGATGGTAGTGCAGAGAAGGGAGAAATCACCAGAATTCAACGCGGTGAATCTTGCAAGGAGCCAGCTAAGAGCCCTTGGAAATGGCAAAATAGTAAGGATTGCTTCTCAAACAGTGGGAGGATACAATTATTCCAAAGTTGGTGGGTGGGTCTATGTACTTCTGTATGGAAATCTCACGTGATTTAATGATTCGTTTTTAACTGAGCACTGATTAGGTTGGCAACAGAAAGAGACAACCGTCAAGAGCGGTAAAGGTTTTGTGATTGGGGCACTCTTGGCCTTGGTGTACCCATTTATTTTGTCTTACTATGGGTCAAACAGATGTTGCTGGACTTGGGGGGTTTTTTAAAAAAAAAAAAAAGAATGGCAAAGTCTGAAAAACCGAAGATGTCAGTGCAACTGACATGCACATCATATGGCATGATGCTCCTGCCCTGTCACCTTCATGTCTTTAGGAAATTTAAAGTCTTGTTGTGGGAAGAAAGAAGCTAGTGAGCAAAGTCCATTCTAGATAAGGCTCTCTTCAAATTTTCTATGCAGCTGTTTCCTGGCGTTTGGGGATCTACCGGTACTTATTGGCCACCTGGGGTCCAAATTTTTCCCCAACCTAGCTGCCTCGCATTGCTTGGGAATTCTAAGAAATGTTGAAATCAGAGGTGAAAATCCGTGCACGATTTTGAAAGGTTCGGTCTGTCACCTTGATTCAAAGTGGCAACCTCGAGTTGAGTTTGGCAACAATATATTGAGGGGCATCCAAACCTGTGGGGGCCAGACAGACCACTTTCCAAACTATATAGTAGATTTGGGGATTATTAAAAGCCTGCCTTTGCAATGAGAAATTGCTCCAAGTGATAATAGAAGATAAAACTAACCAAATTAGAGACAGGATGTTTAAGTGTTATGGAATTGTAAGAATCACCATCATCACCACCCCTGCTTTTGGAGTTTGGAATATTCCCTACTTGACCTTTTACTTAACCTGGATGTGTTTGTTCTACAGTTATTTCTCTAGAGGGCTGCAAATAGTTGTGGCACAATTTGTCCTTCTTAGCTCTATAGGGAGCTATATGGGTAGAAGTTCTATTGTAGAACCTCTTGTGATCTATGGACTGGTTGGGTGCCCCGCCCCACCCCTCTTCCTGTTTGCATTATGTGGGTAGATGAATTATTAGTCAGCCTGAGAGAGAGAGAGAGAGAGAGAGAGAGAGAGAGAGAGAGAGAGACGCAGGTTGTCACCTCCACTCCCGCCATCTCACTAAAGTACAAAAATTGTATTTTGCTTTCGTTATTAAGAAATGCTGTGAACCTTTGATCTTCTTTTCCTTTCAGGTTCGTCCTTCTTTCACTTTTAGAAATGGCACTGGCGTCTTTTTTAAAGTAAGAACATGATTTTGCAGCAACATACACCTTTAATCCTTCTACCCTTTTTCCTTTTGGGCTAAAATTGCACGCGATAGTAGTGTTTTTAAAGAGGCTCTGCCACCAATCATGTCTGAGACAAGATGGAGGTGGGAAGTGCAGGCCCAGTTTTAGCTCTTTTAAGAGCAAACATGGTATATTAGAAAGGCAGGTATTTTCTCCCTCCCCAGCCTCCTATACCCAAACAACACTTCCTTCAGATGATTTTTCTTCCAGTGAGAAGTGAATATAGTTGACAGAAAAATGACATCATGGTAGACCACCAGGGTGGTAGTTTAGCAACTCCATTTGCATGCTCTTCTTAAAATTGAGCCCTCACTCCATTTTGTACATGATTTGGGGCAAACCCAGTTTAAAGATGTGATCAAACTGTTGTCATGTGTAATTTGAGTCTTATCAGCTTGTATTTAAAAACTCTTTTTAGTTCTGTGACCAAAACAACTTTGGAGCTGACTAGTGAGGAATTATCCTTTCTCTCCATCTGTTTTTGTTGTTTGTTTGTTTGTTTGGTCATTCTCTCTCATCAAGTACCATGGGATGGCAGTGCTCAGAGTGGAGGATGACAACCCATTGCCTAACAAAAACAAGATGGCAGCCACGTCAGTCGTTAACCAAAGAGAGCCGAGGAAAAATATGGCTCCACTCAAGAAAATGAAAGTTCCGCAAGCGGACTCTAGCATTCCGGTATCTTCTATTCCCTGTTTGTTTATGCACTGTATTCTGAAAAAGTTAAAAACCCAAAAGATGAATATTTAAAGCGACATTAAACTCATATATGTATATATATACACACACACACACACACACACACATATATATAATATATACATTATATATATTTATATATTATCTAATAATACTGTGTGTGTGTGTGTGTGTGTGTGTGTGTGTGTCTTCTGAAAACAAATTGTTCAGCTTAAGAAAACAGTAAAAGCAGTAAAGTTGTGGAGAATATTCCAAGGACGTTCCTGAAAGACCTGAATCACAAATCTTCATTGATTTATTCAGGGATGTCATATTTGAGATTGTACAAACATCTTTCAGCAAAAATCTGTCCGGCACAATGTTTTTTAAAAGTTATGCAGAACATTAGCATTAGAAATGCAAGAGACTGCTTTGCAGTATCTGATGTTGATTAGACCCTCCAGGATTTGAAGCATGGGAAGTGCAATAAATTTAATATTCGGCTGAACATTTGGACTATTTGATATGTTTTTGTATAATTTGGTATATTTAATGTGGTTTGATTTGTTTGTTAAAGTGGAAAATTTAATTTAAATGATTTAAAAAAAAAGACTGCCTTGCAGTGCTGGAGACGGAGACTAAAAAAAAATTTGATTGTTTTGTCTTCTTCTTTTTTTTTTTTTTTTTTTTGCCAAAAATCTATTTCTCTTTCAGGTCCAGAGACTTTCGTTTCCAAACAGATGCACGCCAGATTTGAAGGGTCTCTTGCATTTTGAAGGAATCACTCAGAAGATGTTTCAGTGTGATGGTCATTCCTGGACTCTGTGGAGTAATGCAGACCAGGTAGAAATTTCAACTCTACGATTCTTTGATTCTGTTGTTGTTACTTGGGAAAGCAAGCAGTGGTGCAGGACAGAGGGGCTCATGGCAAAAACTGGAGGAGGTTCAACCCTCCAGCTGATATCCAAATGCCATTGGGGGAGCAGTGGGGCCCAGATTTTCTGAATTCTTTGAGCTAGCTCAGCTTCTGAAGGCCACTTCTTTCAGAAGGTGGGAACCAGGGGCGGAGGAAGCCTCCTCGCACCGGGGCGGTGAACGGAGGCTTCCTCCTAGGGGCGCGGCGTCGCGACGTTGCGCCGTGACGTCATGGCACCACGTCACGGCGGAGTGTGCATGCGCGAAATGCCACGCTTGCGCACTCCGCCGCCGGCCGCCAGCGAGTCACGTGCGGCGGCTCGTGGGGGTGCCCCACCGCCGCTGCTTTTGGTGCGGTGCCTCGCAAGGGTACCACGGGAGCAGCGGCGCCAGCAGGCGGGCCCCGCGCAGGGTGGGGACAGCACAAGTGTCACCCCCTCCTCCCGTGGAACCCGGGGCGTACCGCCCCCCCCTGCTTCCCCTTGCGACGCCAGTGGTGGGAACACAGAGGAAAATAATTCTGAAATGAGACCATCTAATTCTAGGATGTTAATATGAAAACCTGCCCTCCCGGTTGGACCCATCATGATGGAAGCTGCTACATCCTGATCACCAATCCAAAAGTCACGTGGATCGTAGCTGCCCGGGATTGCAGGGAACAGTAAGGAGCTCTTATACATGTGTTCCCTTCTGTTTAGTGTCCGATCCAGCGTGTTACTGTAGAAATGATACTCTTGCCAGTAAAAGATAACACAGTGGTACCTCGGGTTAAGTACTTAATTCGTTCTGGAGGTCCATTCTTAACCTGAAGCGTACTTAACCTGAAGCACCACTTTAGCTAATGGGACCTCCTGCTGCCGCTGCGCCGCCAGAGCACGATTTCTGTTCTTAGCGGAGTTCTTAACCTAAAGCGTACTTAACCTGAAGCGTACTTAACCCGAGGTACCACTGTACCAAAGTTAGATCTGTTTTCCCAAAGGTTTAGGGAGGATGCGAGGGATTTTGGTGTAGAGGGTAGGTGGTTAAACTCCTATTCCAAAGTTCTCCTTGCAGTTTGTTTGATCAAAGTCAAAGTCCCCTACCTTTGTTTAACAAAATGTAGACACCACTGGATTGTAAAGAGAACCTTATAATGTGTACATCACAGCTTGTCTCACGATATGTGTCTTTTCTCAGCATGCCTTCCCAATATTTTTTTCCAAAAAAGGGGTTTTTCGTGACTCTCAGTTTTAACGTTTGTTATTCATACACTTGTTGCGATATAGTAACCGTACATCACCCCTTTATCGGCAAAACGGATGCTTCTTCTGGATAGCTCAGTTGGTTAGAGTATGGTGCTGATAATGTCAAGGTTGCAGGTTTGATTCCCGTATGGGACAGCTGCATATTCTTGCATTGCAGTGGGCTGGACTAGATGATGCTCAGGGTCCCTTCCAACTCTACAATTCTTTTATTCTGTGATTCTGAGTCTAAAAATCCCTCTCTCCTTTGCCGAGCTTAGGTACCATGGCAGTTTAGTAAGTGTGGCTTCTAACACACACATGCAGTGGCTGTGGGAATTCAGTGGAAGAAGACCCTTCTGGACAGGTAGGTATGGAACAGACGGTCTACTGGCCCACATTTCCCTCAAAATATATAATAATAATAATAATAATAATAATAATAATAATAATAATAATAATTTATTATTTGTACCCCGCCCATCTGGCTAGGTCTCCCCAGCCACTCTGGGCGGCTTCCAGCAAACATTAAAATACATTAACACATCACAGATTAAAAACTTCCCCAAACTGGGCTGCCTTCAGGTATTTTCTAAATGTCGTGTAGTTGTTGATGCCTTTAACCTCTGATGGGAGGGCGTTCCACAGGGCGGGCGCCACTACCAAGAAGGCCCTCTGCCTGGTTCCCTGTAGCTTTGCTTCTCGCAGTGAGGGAACCGCCAGAAGGCCCTCGGCGCTGGATCTCAGTGTCCGGGCAGAATGATGGGGGTGGAGACGCTCCTTCAGGTATACAGGACCGAGGCCGTTTAGGGCTTTAAAGGTCAGCACCAACACTTTGAATTGTGCTCGGAAACGTACTGGGAGCCAATGTAGATCTCTCAGGACCGGTATTATGTGGTCCCGGCGGCCACTCCCAGTCACCAGTCTAGCTGCCACATTCTGGATTAATTGCAGTTTCCAGGTCACCTTCAAAGGTAGCCCCACATAGAGCGCATTGCAGTAGTCCAAGCGGGAGATAACTAGAGCATGCACCACTCTGGCGAGACAGTCTGCGGGCAGGTAGGGTCTCAGCCTGCATACCAGATTGACATTTTCCCCTCTCCTAGTCTTTAGGATGGTAATTTTCAAATACCATTCTTTCAAAACATTTCCATGCTTAAATCATCTTTGCTGCTGTTCTGTAGAAGGTGAATTTCTGGTCTTCCAGGTTTCTGGCATTGAACTTCCAAGCTCGCCAGCTCTGTCCTTGGAGCTCTTCAATGGTTTGGCCGTTCTCCCAGCCAGCTTCATTCTTCTGGAGCTTTTCCCTCCTGCCCTAAGAGCTCATGGCTCAGCTTCATATGGCTCAGGATCTAACAGGGAGCAGGCCTTAACCAGATGGCATGACAGCCCTGGCCAAAGGGTCAGTAGCTGTAGCCAGTTGTTGTAGTTCCCTATTACAGGTACTAAACCTACACTTAAAGCAACTTTTCCTATCCTATTTCCCCTGCTAGTTTTATGTTTTAAATTAGAGTTTGTTTTCACAAGAAAGCTCCCCCATACGTTTGAAACACATTCAAATTACCCATCCACCAAGAATCCTGGGAACTGTTGTTTATCCCTCACAAAACTACAATTCCCACCACTTTTAACAAATGACCATTCCCAGGATTCTGTGAATGTGCTTTAAATGTATGGTATGCATACCCTTCTACATTTCTCCGATGAAAATAGGGACATCCCATTTAATAATAATGATTAATAATAATAATAATAATACCCCACCCATCTGCTGGATTGCCCCAGCCACTCTGGGTGACTTCCAACATAAATAAAAACGTAATAAAGCGTTAAATATTTTTTAAAACTTGTTTTTATAAAGGGCTGCCTTCAGATGTCTTCTAAAGGTTGCATAGGTCCTTATCTGCTTAGCTTGGGGGTCTCATAACTGCCTACCCTCCAACATTTCTCCAATGAAAATAGGAGCATCTTAAGGAAAAGCAGAGCCTAGGGCTTGCCAATCAGAAGGTCGGCGGTTCGAATCCCCATGACGGGGTGAGCTCCCGTTTCTCGGTCCCTGCTCCTGCCCACCTAGCAGTTCGAAAGCACGTCAAAGTGCAAGTAGATCAATAGGTACCGCTCCGGTGGGAAGGTAAACGGCGTTCCCGTGCGCTGCTCTGGTTCGCCAGAAGCGGCTTAGTCATGCTGGCCACATGACCCGGAAGCTGTTCGCCGGCTCCCTTGGCCAATAATGTGAGATGAGCACCGCAACCCCAGAGTCGTCACGACTGGACCTAATGGTCAGGGGTCCCTTTACCTTTACCTTTAAGGAAAAGCAAGACATTCCAGGTTCAATTCAGAAAGGAGGACAGTTTTTGTAAATCTGGGGAAATAGAGACACTTGGAGGGTCTGGGTATGTATGTAGCCTAAGAATATTTGTGAGAGACAGGTCAAGTCATTCTGAAAACTTTGTCAATTATATGATGGTCAA
This sequence comes from Darevskia mixta, assembly GCA_034641385.1. NCBI lineage: Eukaryota > Metazoa > Chordata > Lepidosauria > Squamata > Lacertidae > Darevskia > Darevskia mixta. Next base: position 15,465,128 of record JAWWNH010000017.1, read on the forward strand.
GTTGCACATCTGAATTTGTTACAGGCTTCAACGACAGAAGAAATCCAGGCCAGTTCAGATGGAACAATGGAGACCGTGTTGCTTTCACGAACTGGGGGAAAGAGCCATCACACCTTTCAAAGAAAGGAAAGAACTGTGTTTTAGTACAGCAGCAGGGGAAATGGCAAAAAAAGAACTGCAAGAAGGGGAAAGGACACAACTATATATGCTCTAGGAAACTGTAAAGACAGCTGATGCAAACCTGGCCTCATCATGTATAAAAATATATATATTTATTTATAGCCAGGGGTGCTGAAAGGGCTCGAAGGTGGGGAGTCAGGTGACCTATTTGTAATAGGTTTTTATACAAAGGGGTTGAAAAATGATAGGGGGAAATGTTACACTGTGACTGATCTCTTTCCAGGGTTTGTGGTATATGGAGTATGAGTGAAGAACAAGCCTTGTTCGCCCCAGAGTTATTTTCTATCAAGTCTCTTCCAAGACATATAAAATATGAAACAGCTAGAGAAGTTGGCGGAGGCTGAGTTTTTCTATATTAAGCCATATGTTGCTTGCCTTGTCTTTCCTGAACAGGGTACTCTACCCCTCACAGCACTGCAATTGTTTGGTTTTGAAAGGGAAACAGCCATGGGCGTAGCCAGGATTTGGGGGAGGGGAACAGAACCTCAGATTTGTATTGATTTTGGTTGGTTTTAATTGCCCCCCTTGGCTATGCCCATGGAAACAGCCAGCATCCTGTTGGTCAAAGTATATAAAAGATGCAGGATAGTGGCTACAGAAATTTTGGAGCTTTAAGTAAAAAAAAGAAAGAAATCAAAATTACTTCCCTTTCCCTTCACACATTTTTATCGACACACAGAGAGGGAATATGGAAGCGGGAACATGGTGAACGCTTTCAAACGATGGCTTCGTGTTGCTATGTTAGGGTAATACGCCCAAAGCTGTAATACTTCTGTGAGATTTAAGTTTACATTATGATGGTAACTGGAACTAAAGTACGCTCATCTGTTTCAAGTGGCACATGTAGAAAACTCCAATGGTAAGCCAGCAATATCATTATAAGTAGGGGTGCAGGTGGCGCTGTGGTCTAAACCACTGAGCCTCTTGGGCTTGCCGATCAGAAGGTCGGCAGTTCGAATCCCCGCGATGGGGTGAGCGCCCGTTGCTCGGTCCCAGCTCCTGCCCAATCTAGCAGTTCAAAAGCACACCAGTGCAAGTAGATAAATAGGTACTGCTGTGGCAGGAAGGTAAACGATGTTTCCGTGCACTCTGGTTTCCGTCACAGTGTCCCGTTGTGCCAGAAGTGGTTTAGTCATGCTGGCCACATGACCCGGAAAGCTGTCTGTGGACAAACGCCAGCTCCCTCAGCCTGAAAGCAAGATGAGCACCACAACCCCATAGTCGCCTTTGACTGGACTTAACCATCCAGGGGTCCTTTACCTTTTTTACCTATCATTATAAGTGTGACCTGTCTGCCAAGATGATTGCAGCATTAAAGAATTCCTAGAGAAATTGTATTTAAAAAAAAAAAAAATAATCAGTGATATGCTGCCCTAAGTAAAAACATAAGAAAAGCTGTGGTTGTTGTTGTTGTTTAGTCGTTTAGTAGTGTCCTACTCTTCGTGACCCCATGGACCAGAGCACGCCAGGCACTCCTGTCTTCCACTGCCTCCCGCAGTTTGGTCAGACTCATGTTGGTAGCTTCGAGATATGCTGCCCTAAGTAAGAACATAAGAAAAGCTGTGGTAGATCAGGGCAATAGCTCACCTAGTCCAACATCCTGTTGGCACAGCATTCTCCCCATCTGTAATTCCCAAATGCGCTCTGCCTCCCTCTGTGGTAGTAAAGGCAGCTATCAATAGCTTTACCCTCCATGAATCTGCATAATCCTCTTTTAAAGCTATCCTGAGTTCCTGACCATCATCACTACCACTCGCGTGAGTAACTTCCACAGTTTCACTGTGCATTGGGTGAAATGCCAAACCCAAAACTTTGTTTGCTTTCTGTTCTTCACTTCTGGTTTCTCTTCTTGCCTCTGCCTGTCCCCAGCATGGACATACATTGGTACCTTGGTTCTCAAACGGCTTAGTTGACGAACAAATCGGCTCCCCAATGCCGCAAATCGGGAAGTAAGTGTTCCGGTTTGCGGATGTTTTTTGGAAGCCGGACGTCCGACATGGCTTCCACAGCTTCCGCTTGAGTGCAGGAAGCTCCTGAAGAAGAAGAAGAGTTTGGATTTGATATCCCGCTTTATCACTACCTGAAGGAGTCTCAAAGCGGCTCACATTCTCCTTTCCCTTCCTCCCCCACAACAAACACTCTGTGAAGTGAGTGGGGCTGAGAGACTTCAAAGAAGTGTGACTAGCCCAAGGTCACCCAGCAGCTGCATGTGGAGGAGTGGAGACGCGAACCCGGTTCCCCAGATTACAAGTCTACCACTCTTAACCACTACACCACACTGGCTCTCCTGCAGCCAATCAGAAGCCGCACCTTGGTTTTCGGTTTTGGGAGCCGAACGGACTCCTGGAACGGATTAAGTTCGAGAACCAAGGTACCACAGTAGTCTTACTTTTCCAGTGTGGGCCAGGGAAACTTGTTTCTTCGAACTCTTTATTTTTCCTCTCTCTGAGCCATGTCAATAATGTGGACTGCAGCAGGGAAGGGAATCACCCCTGTAAGAAACACCAATAGAATTTGGAGGACAAAACCAGGGAAAACACCACGTCCCTAAGAGAGGTATGACATGCATCAAACCCCTAAAGATGACATCATCCTATTTAGTAGTAAGGACATTTTACCACGCATCAGCCGACCATGCGTTGTGTTGTTGTTCAGTCGTTCAGTCGTGTCCGACTCTTCGTGACCCCATGGACCAGAGCACGCCAGGCACGCCTATCCTTCACTGCCTCTCGCAGTTTGGCCAAACTCATGTTAGTAGCTTCGAGAACACTGTCCAACCATCTCATCTTCTGTCATCCCCTTCTCCTTGTGCCCTCAATCCTTCCCAACATCAGGGTCTTTTCTAGGGAGTCTTCTCATGAGGTGGCCAAAGTACTGGAGCCTTAACCTGAGGATCTGTCCTTCTAGTGAGCACTCAGGGCTGATTTCTTTAAGAATGGATAGGTTTGATCTTCTTGCAGTCCATGGGACTCTCAAGAGTCTCCTCCAGCACCATAATTCAAAAGCATCAATTCTTCGACGATCAGCCTTCTTTATGGTCCAGCTCTCACTTCCGTACATTACTACTGGGAAAACCATAGCTTTTTTGCGTTGTACTATATGAAATAAAATGGTAATGTGAAATAATATGAAATAAAATGGTAATAAAATGGTGATGTGTTAGGGAACCATTTTGGAACCCTGGCAATGCAGAAATGCCCTGATGAACTGGAACAGGGGAAAAGAGAAGGGCAGGGCTCCTCTTTAAGTTACAAACCCACAGTTCATCAACATACAAGCAAGCCTTTAATATACAGCATCTCAAAAGGGCTGCAAGAAGTTACCCACTTTCAAAAAGAATAATTTCCCAGACGGAAGCGAAAAATCCCATGTTAAACTTTGACATAAATAAACATGTAATAAGAGTCATAAAATTACACATAATCATAAATTCTGTACACAATTGTTTCTCCTCTTAAGACCATTGAAAAGAAAATTTGTTATTTTTAGATGTGCACATTCTTTCCTGAAAGCTCAAGAAAATGTTGTTTATCAACAGTGTGGTTTGGTTTTATTTAATAAAAGGTGCTAATCAACTTTTGTACCCCTACACACAGCATGCGATACGTACCATAATTTACTGTAATAAGTATAGTGTTAATAAAAAATGCTGTTATAAATGGATCTCGGCTATAGAGTTATAGTCTTTCAACATTCCAGAGTAAATGCTGTTTTGATACAGAGTCCACTAAACCTATGAGGGGACACAATCACTGGCAAATGTGCTGCTAGAAATTGCAGCATCTCTGTAAAGCGAGAGGGATGGACAATTTGCAACGGAAAGTGCTTAATCCTTCCTCTACCAGTCATAACCCCCCAGCTGGGTTTTCCAGATCCATTATCACCTTGTCAAATGGACAAAGCAGCTGCATGGAAGTGGGGGGGAGAGGTTGTAGGGGGGAAAGGTGGGGGCAGAAAGAGTGCTAAGAACCTTAACACCCTCTTTTCCATCCACAAAGCCCCTGCTACATTGCAGTGTAGAAGAAGCAAGTGGTGTGTTCTCAGCCCTCTGTTTCCTACTCTCCAGAGCATGCTCTCATATTCATAGAATCGTAGAATTCTAGAGTTGGAGGGGACCACAAGGGTCATCCAGTCCAACCCCCTGCAGGGTTTATTCAGAAATAACTCCCACTGTGTGAAGAACATAGGCAGAGTTCTGCATGGATCAGGCCAAAGGCCCATCTAGTCCAGCATTCTGTTCTCAACAGTGGCCAAGTACAGTCATACCTCTGGTTACGTTCGCTGCTGGTTGCGTCCGTCACAGGATATGAACGCGCCAAACCCAGAAGTACCGGAACAGGTTACTTCTTGATTCGGCACTTCGCGCATGCGCAGAAACACAAAATAATGTGGCGCACATGCGCAGATTCGGCGCTTCAGGTTGCACTCTTTTCATGTTGTGAACGGGCCTCCGGAACATATCCCGTTCACAACCAGAGATACCACTGTAGATCCCTTAATGGTAAGCTCACATGCAAAACCTGAGCACACCAGCACTCATCCTATTATTATTATTATTAATATTAATTATTATAAATAATACCCTGCCCATCTGGCTGGGTTTCCCCAGCTACTCTGGGCGGCTTCCAACAGAATATTAATAATAATAAAGCGATTCATGAATTTGTCTAAACTTGCTCTTCAACTCATCCAGGTTGATGGGCATCAATACCACTTGTGAGAGCAAATTTCACAGTTTATGCTCTGAGTGAAGTACTTCCTTTTGAGTGTGATGAGGCTCCGAGAAGTGCACAGGATTGCACCTAAAAAGCTACGCATGCATTTCTGTAGATGAAAGGCATTGCTTCTCGAGCAGCTGGAATCTTGTAATCTGGTGCTCTCGTAACCCAAGCGACGTCCGTTAAGAAAGAGAAGAATCTGAAAAGGGGAGCCTTTTATTTTTCCTTCAAATTGGAGGACTCAAACGGTTACACCAAGTCAGGGTTTTCCAATGCTTCCTAGACTAGAGGATTGAGATTTGAAACACACACGCAGACAGTCCCAACATGCACTACTGTTTAGAAGAGTCAGCGAGAGACATTTGTAAGTTCTTCAAAATGAGAGTGTAAGGTGTGCCCTCAAATGGTTAAGGTATCTCCAGACCACCCAGAAAGCTTGGATGTAGTGTACACATTCCTCAAGATAGGCTCACCTTCTTCAGATGATCGCTTGCCACCTCTGCTTCCACAAGCTGCCTTCTGCTTACACAAACATTAGACGCAATGTGTTTAAGATTGATAATGGGTGTCTCTTCTGAAAATACAAGCTATCGTCGCATCCCCCCCCCCATTTATGTTACATATATGAAGCTGCCTATGGGCAACAGTTTTTATATTTGTTTATTTCACACCCAGCAGTGTTTTGAGCAATAAATCGAAGAGAGAGCACATTATTATTATTATTATTATTATTATTATTATTATTATTATTATTATTATTATTCCCTGCCCATCTGGCTGGATTTGCCTAGCCACTCTGGCCGGCTAACAGTACATATAAAACATATTAAAGCATTAAGAACAGGGCTGCCTTCAGATGTCTTCTAAAAGTCAGATAGTTGTTCATTTCCTTGACATTTTTAAGAAAATGGGAGGAGACTTCAAGGCACTCTGCTAGGCTAAAATATACTTTAAATCCAAACTAAAATGTATTATCCTTACTAATAACACTACAAACCAAACACTGAGCATGCTTCTGAATCCAGCTGATTCCCCCCCCCGTCAACCTCCAAACTCCTTCCAGTCGCTGAAGTTGTAATCCCTGTGTAAACAGCTGTCTGTGTATTCATGATGCCATTTGTTTTTCCCAAGCACCCGGCTTGTTTTCATTTTGCTTTCCTCCTAAGGCGATCCACAATCCTGCTCACGCTTGACAATCCACAATCCGATTCTACGGAGAGAATGCTTTCAGACAGTCAAGCAAACCCAAAATAAGGCAGGATATGAAGACCAGGCTACAGTCTGTCAGAGGCGGCTGGGAGAAACTCTGCAAACCATCACATACTTTCTCTCTTTGCCAGGCATTTTGTGTGTGCGCGCGCGCGCGCCACATGTCTGTCTGCAAAGCAGGATACACTTTGAGCTCCTCAAAGTGTTGGAAAAGTCGAGATATAGATGTAACAACAACACCACCACTTCAGTTATCTGTCAAAGTGAGTTTTAGTCAATAAAAACTTAAATAATAGAATGGTGACACAGGACTCTTTTGTTTCTGTTAGAATGATAGGGAATAACTTTCTTGGAATCAGTTACTTTAATTGCTTTTTGCATTTTTGTTGTCTCAGTTCCCAAAGTCAGGAAGCAAAAGAGTTGCTCACTCTGCCATTCACACCCTGTAGTAGTGTATATATTTATATCAGTTATGATCCCATCCCAGTTCTTACGTGTATAGCAGCCAGGAGGTCCTTGCTAAATGCAACTCCCAATGGCATTGTAAATCAAGATGAAAATATATGGACTTAAATAAGTGCCATGGGTGTAGCCAAGGGGGGACAGAAGGGCACCTGCCCCCCATCCTCAAAAAAAATATTGAAAAGCATTAAAAATACTACATTAACTGAGGTTCTGCCCAGCAGAAGACTGTCCCCCTCCCAACAAAAATCTGCCCCTCATAATGCCCACTTTGTGATCTCACACAAAAAAAGCTCAACAACGTTTTGGGCGATCTCCCCAAAAAGCCCACCCCACCCCCCAAAAAGGGGGGTTGCTCCTCCATTTTGGGGAGTGGGCCCTGTTGCAACAGATATAATAAAGATTTTGCTTCTCAATTTTTCTCTGGTTGGCCTCTGTAATTTACTCCTTCCGATGGAGAACCTCAAAAGGCTCTTATTTTTTCTTATTTCAAAATCTTATTTCAATAAGATTTTTCTTATTTCAATTGGCATATTGGCAATAACCACAATATGGTATGCTTATCTTATGGTGTTCTGTTTGCATGATGTGTTGGTCTATGGAATTACACATTGTGAGATATTATATGTTGAATTGTGTTTGAAATAGAAGTTACATACTGTAGTCAAAAACAGCCTGTTACGTTGTGTGTGTTGTTACTAGGATTGTATTTACGTAACCTAGGGTTTAGTAGTGTTTTTTTTTAATTTGTTAGCAGTAGTGCCTGGACAACTCCACATATGTTTTTACAATATTACTAGTTCTCTTTAACATCATAACCACTTCATAAAGTCACAGAAATCACTCTCTGAGAAGCCGCATTAAATGCCACATTTTATGTCTCGGATTCCCCTCAGTATTTGCCACAGTGTGTGCACCTGAAGTAAAAATAGAAGAAGAAAGCTGTCTGTTTGGCCATAAATGCTATTGGAATTTTACAAATATAGGCATGTCATGCTCAGAGAGACGATTTAACCTTGCTTTAACCCACACCTACAAATGTGGCAGTCTTCCTTCTGTTGTGTTGAGGGGCTACATTCCTTTGTTATGCCCTCCTGAGATATTCAGCAGGGCAGAATGAAGCTAATACACATGTGGGAACTTTTCCACAGTTTCTAGACAGCAGCTAAACAATCCAAACATTTAAGATCACTCCCTGGCAGGGAAAACACATTTTATTGTAGATCCAAACTTTGAATACACATCCTCCAAGAGTAAAAGGAAGGATAAGATACCCTAGACCTGGAGTCTGGGGTTAATGAGTGTTAATGGGTGTCACCTTCTTGGTCCTCTTTTCTTTATCTCTTCCTCATGCCCCCCCCCCAATATGGAGCAGCTGGAATCTAAAACTTCGAGCCCTGTGTATAAATATAGCAGTCTGCCTTCAACCTTTTTTGAAACTGCAAGAAAGTGAGGAAGGAAAAGCAGGCTAGAATTAAAAAAAAAAAAGTCATGTTTTTGTTGTTGCTTCAGATGCTGCTGCTTTCATGGCTTGGAACAACAGAGCAAATGGCTGTACTGCAGAAGAAAAGGAGATTTCTACACCTCCTGCCTCAAGACAGAGATACACTAGTGAAATATCTAAGGGGCCAAGAAGGAACTAGGGCAGATACTGGTTTGTTTGGGACACACCTGTTGGCAGAAATGGAAGGCGAGAGGCAAAATGCCCCAGAGGTGACTAGGTTTCTTTTGGCATATAAAGATAGCCATGCCCCTCAAGATTTGGGAAACAGAACTTCTTCCACAAGTGCATCTCCAGAGAGAACGGAAAACGCTCCTTGCCACCCTCACAGGAAAAGGGAAGCAGAACTGCCCTTCAGGAAAGATGCCAAGAAGTTTTGGGACCTTTTCACGTTGAAAACCAAGTCACGGTCTGATGAGATTGTCCTTCCAATCAAGACAAATGAAATGTATCAGGAGACCTGCAGCACCATACCTTTCTCTCAGGTAAAGTTAAATCTTAAAATCAGCACTTAACCTAACGCTCCTTCTATATACTTAGGAACATCCAGTGAAGCTACTATTTGCATTGCAATTTTAATTTGCAAAATGGTTAACCCCCCCACCCCCATAGTAACCCTGTGAGGCAGGCCATTGTTTTCCAGATTTACAGAAGTGCGAGGGGCGATTTGCCCATGGTCTTATCAGTGCAAAATTTGCTTATAGAAGAAAAAAAAACATTGCAAGTGTCTGTGCCAGAGACAGCCTGTAGCTTTGGGCTGCTAAAAAGTTTCATTGCAATAGCCTGTTTGTTTGTTCTAGTTACAGGTGTTGGTCTGCCGTAGTCAAAACAAAATTAAAATATTCCTTCCAGTAGCACCTTAGAGACCAACTAAGTTTGTTATTGGTATGAGCTTTCTTGTGCATGCACAGTTCTTCAGATTTGTTTGTTTGTTCTTATAAAAGTTTAAAAACACTTGGAACTGTGTCAATATTTCAGGTGCATGATTCCCATTTTATACTGATGGAAGTTTCAGAAAACAATATACCGTGCTAGATTTTAGAGCACAGGAATGTATGTTTCTGCCTTGAATTTATTTTCATTTTATTTATCTGAGCTATTTCTATGCAACTTAATCCTTGACATTTCTAAGCGGTGTACACAAAGATGATAAAAAGAATGTACAGTGGATAAAATTTTATATATATATATATAAACAGAAACTCTCCTAAAATGCCTGTTGAAACAGAAAAAGTCCCCATTCCCACCGCCTGCCCCCAGTAATTGTAGCAGCAAATATAAAAAGTGACTTAATTTTTAAAAAAAATGTAATTCTGTATACAAGATAATGGTTTTATATGGAGCTGATGTAGCACACTAGTTGAGGGCATGAGACTGGTGGTTAGAAGCCCTGGCTCAAATCTCTGTTTAGCTGTGAACTTACTGGTAAGGTAAAGGTAAAGGGACCCCTGACCATTAGGTCCAGTCGTGTCCGACTCTGGGGTTGCGGCGCTCATCTCGCTTTATTGGCCGAGAGCCGGCGTACAGCTTCCAGGTCATGTGGCCAGCATGACAAAGCCGCTTCTGGCGAACCAGAGCAGCACACGGAAATGCCGTTTACATTCCCGCTAGAGCGGTTCCTATTTATCTACTTGCACTTTGACGTGTTTTCGAACTGCTAGGTGGGCAGAAGCAGGGGCTGAGCAATGGGAGCTCACCCCGTCGCAGGGATTCGAACCACCGACCTTCAGATCAGCAAGCCCTAGGCTCTGTGGTTTAACCCACAGCACCACCTGGGTCCCTGAACTTACTGGTAGTCAGACACAAAGCCACCATTTCTCACTCCTCTATTTGTAATATGGAAATAATATTACTGGCCCACTGCACAGTGTTGATCTAAAGATTACTGAGATACGTTTTGAATAATGGCTTCATATTTCAAAAGTATTCCATATGATTCAATTTCTTGTATTTATATGCTATCTAATGAAGTGCCGTAGAACGTGCTCTAACAGCCGTGCGCTTTCTTTCAGAGCATTGCACATGAGAACTGCAAGGATCTGGTGGTGCAAAACAACTTGTGCTTCGGGAGATGCAGCTCTTTCCACGTTCCTGGTCTTGAGGATCGCCTTTACACCTTCTGCTCGCACTGCTTGCCCACCAAGTTTTCCATGGAACGTTTGGAGATGAATTGCACAATCGCTGCTCCTGTAATCAAGGTTGTCGTGATCGTCGAAGAATGCAAGTGCGAGGTTCAGGAAACAACAGGTCCCAAAATGGGATTTCTGCACTCAGATCTGCATGCCAATGTGTATGAACACAACTGAGCCTTTCAAAACGAACTTTTATTGGTAAATTTTGTAACTGGCAGGAATAGCCAGTTTAATGGCAACACAATATCTTGAAAAAGGCTGTGATACAGTTTGTCCAAGCGTGTGTGGTGTGTGTGTGTGTGTGTGAGAGAGAGAGAGAGAGAGAGAGAGAGAGAGAGAGAGAGAGAGAGAGAGAGCTGAGTTGATCTATTATCAGCTACCACTATAGGTCCCTTTACCTGTTTTTAGGTGCACACCACAGTTTTTCATGTGTGTAATTGTGATTTCTGACTGAAATTATGTCCCTGTTTATTAGATGCACATATACCCAGTTAGTTCAGCTGCACTCTGGGCACAACAACCCAGGAATGTGTTTAGGATTGCCTCTTAACTGATGGAGTCACCTAAAACTGTTTTAATTATCAAACTGGAAAAAAGGGGGGATTCTTTCTATGCAAATCTTTCTGAGCACTCACGACCTTGTCAAGCCATTTATCCCAATGTCCTTAGTTCTCTGAATAAAGCAACCAGAACTCAGTTTTTCTAACCTTTTATTACCAAAAAATCCCATCCGGATCAAAGCGAATTTTCAATACGGAGAACCTGACGGATTGGGCCCTAACTGTGAATATGCACCATTTAGAAAGGAGGTATAAAGAGAAAACAGCAGCTGTAGTAATTGTTAATTAGATTAGTGCCTTAGCTTTTGGGGGTGAGTGTTTAATTAACCCAGCAATGATCAGCTGCATGTAATTAACACTGTATTCTGTTATATCAAGGATGTGTTAATTGGATCTGATTTTCAGAGTCAACTTCCATATTCAGAGCAAGTTGAGCCCAGGTGCTAACGGAATATTGCTCCAAAAAAAAAGGAAGGAAGGAAAAACAAATTCAAGCCAGAGGATAGTGGTCTTGTATACACCCCAGGGACTGTTAACTGTAGTCACATTTGAAATGTAGACAGGGTAACTGCTTTTGCAAAGTTCCCTTTGCTTTTCATTTGTCATAGTGTTCTATTTTATTTTACAGGATTTTCAGAGCTATTCCTAATTGCAGGGGAATTATTCCAATTATTGCAATGGTGCATCTTATACAGAGACTGTTAACTTTAAGACTTTTTAAATGAAGTTAATTGTCAGCCCCTAGAGTACACTTTTTCTCTGCTTTAGAATATCAGATTAATCACCGCAAATACCTGCACAGTTTCACAATGCCAGTAAAGTTTAATCGACACTGTGCTGCATGGTTTTTTTTTAATATTTGGTTGCTATAGCAGAGGTTCTAGAGGCAGCTGGAGACGACTGTAACACCTTGAAGCTCTGCAGCCCTTCCTAGCACAAAACCCTTACAATGCCAATTAACTTTTATTTTAGCTACTGACCCCGAAAGATCCACTGCTTGCAAGTTAATAAAAGTAGAATACTAATAATATAATTATTCAAGCCTTTTTTTGTTATCAGCAACATATTAAAATTGACCATTTTGCCCATTAATAAATTAACCTATTAATAGCTTCAAAGCATATGCTTAATAGCATATGCGATCTTGCTTTGTGAAAAAGTCGGTAACTATATGGTATTGCTTCTTTTAATGCATATATATATAAGTAATTTAGGCTGCAGTACTAGGATCTATTCATGTAAATTCATGTGTATGTGACTCTAGTAACATGAGTGGCTAGTTGGCACCATGGATAGTGTTCTAATAAACCTCTAATAAACCTTGGGATATATTCACATGTACAGATGTAACACTGTGTGTCTCATCACTTGGTAGTTCTAGTTCTCTGTAAAATGGCAAACTTGTGTCTCGTCCGAACCATTTCAGGTTACAGGCGAGTCTCACATATGACTGAATACCCTGCCATGCACAAGAAAAGTAGTATGTCAGGGGAAAAGACAAACTTCAACCCTTATCCTTAACATCTAATTTTCTGCCTACAAGGGTTCTTCAATATGTGGAACACCTTAACTGAAAAATACTGGTTAAGATAGCATGAGGTGGTTCTGGTTGTTGTTACAGATATTCAAGGAAGAACACAGTTGTTTGAGCTTGCTTTCTGTGATATTCTTTGAAAAGCCAGTATCCCTTGCCATCATTTCCGTCTTACAGGATTGCTGTGAAGATAAAAATTTTAAAGCATATATTGTATGCACTATGTTGGTAGTAATAATATTACTGCGTCTTCTGAACAAAACCCAGAATTTTGTCACAAATATATAGGTAACAAAACAAACCTGCTTGAAACTGTTACAGGTAGGTAGCCGTGTTGGTCTGCCATAGTCAAAACAAAATAAAAAATAAAAAAATTCCTTCCAGTAGCACCTTAGAGACCAACTAAGTTTTTTCTTGGTATGAGTCTTTCGTGTGCTCTCGTATCTGGAGAAGTGTGCATGCACACGAAAGCTCATACCAAGAAAAAACTTACTGTATATTCCTGCGTATAAGACTACTTTTTAACCTAGGAAAATCTTCTCAAAAGTCAGGGGTCGTCTTATACGCCGGGTCGTATTTCTTATACGGCGAGTATATCCCAAACTCTATATTTTAACTGGAAAAGTTGGGGGTCGTCTTATACGCACAGTCGTCTTATACGCTGGAATATACGGTAGTTGGTCTCTAAGGTGCTACTGGAAGGAATTTTTTTATTTTTTATTTTGTTCTGCTTGAAACTAAAATTTAACCATCCTCTCAATGTATAAATTTATCCCAACATAAGAATAGTTACCCACAGAATGTTCTTATTCAATTGCCTAAATAAATTTTACTTATTTCAAGGCTGCTGTATTCCAAATACCTGTACGCATGGTTAGGATTGTAACCCAAAGCATGCGTCCAGTGTAATTTTGGGGAGAATAGATGGGTGTGCACACCTCTGCCTTGATGTGGCAAACCAACGTCATGTTAGTTCAGTTTCATGCATATCATTTGAAAGTTGGGGGGGGGGGGAAACGTCTCTGGCCCATCAGCATCAGAAAAGTTTGCTAAATGCATATGTTTGGAGTGAAAAGCTCATGTGGTGGTGCGCCTATTAACACATGGCAAGAAAAAGTGGAGATTCTGGTTTACAGATCATGCCTTAAATGCATCGGAATGGCCAAAACCTGCATTAGTATTGCAAAATATCCCTCTGGTGTAGGAGGCTTATAGAACAAAGTGCCATCCCTTCTCTTGCAGGCTGCCTCCATAAGAGAGCATCAGCTGCCGCTACACATGGCATGATTTTAGCATGCTGATTTAATATTTACAGAGTGCCAATAAAATTTTTATGACGACAGCTGGTGGTTCCTGTGGTAATTTATAAACAACAACATAACACAGACATCAGGGAACTCCAGAGGAAGGTTCTGCATGGCTGTACAATATTTAGGAATATCAGACACAAGGTTGTTTTTCCAAACACGGAAAGGGTTTTTGTTCAGGTTTCCCTCCCCCCCCCCCCTTTGCTTTGCAGGTTTTTAAGGATCAATGCAGAATGCATTGCTGAAAGACTTGCTGCAGCTGAACTGCACAGTTCAAACTTCAGTTTGCAGCACTCAAAGCCATAATACCTGGATGCTCTCTCTCTCTCTCTCTCTCTCTCTCTCTCTCTCTCTCAAACAGCAGGTGTGTTTTAAGAAACAACCTGTCGGTTGACTTTACAAGAATTACAGAAAGGAGTCAATATTCTTCCTATACCAGATTTCCCCATCCTGTTTCTGTGGACCTGATAAGCCTGCAATTTCATTGTGGTTGGACAGTGCTGGATTTACGTGTCAGCTAAACAAGCTATAGCTTAGGGCCCCACTCTCTTGGGGGCCCTAAAAAAAATTAAAAGGGAAAAAAACCTGGATGTAAATTTCCAAAATACAAGATAAAAAACAAATAAAATAAAACTTACAAACAGCAACAGTGTTTTGTGTTGTGTAGGCTCCTATGATGTAAATAATGGGCTCCGCCTGCTAACCTGCTCCCTAAAATATCCCATATAAAGGGCCCCATTACCTTCAGTAGCTTAGGGCCTCATCAAACCTAAATCCAGCCCTGTGGTTGGAAGATCTATTAAACCTTCCAGACAACTTTATTCCTTTCCAGGAGAAGCACAATTTCTCAGCGCTCCAACTGGTAAACCCAGTTGGGACTGAGTCTTGCTCCAGCAAGGGTCAATGTCACAAGTCCTTTCCGTCCCCAAGCCATTTTTAAAATCAACAGAATTAACGTTTTATTCTGTTGTATTTTAGCTTTTTCTCTCTCTCTTTGGAGGCCCCATTTATGACGCTGGGGTGCACTGCTCCTACAATTAACACCACATCACCCCCCACTGCCATCCCCCAAGCAGCATGGTTATTAGAGGGGACAAAGTTATCACTTCATGTAACTAGTGCCAGGGAAGTGTGTGGAAAACAAGATTAAATCCTCTCATTCACAAAGAGAGGCTCATAGTCTGTCTAACCTTTCTGGTTTCTAATAATAATAATAATAATAATTCTTTTATTTGTACCCCCGCCCATCTGGCCGGGTCTCCCCAGCCACTCTGGGCGGCCTCCAACAAATATAAAAATACATTAAAATCACAGGTTAAAAACTTCCCTAAATAGGGCTGCCTTAAGGTATCTTCTACTTTGTACTGAAGACCACCAGGCTCAACAAGATTGAGAACAGCCTGGGCATGAGGTATGCCATCATCATCATTATTTTGCTTTGAACAGCTAAGACTTTCATATCATTTAAAAGCGCCATTCCACTATTTTTAAAAGCCAGCTTCATATTTCCCATTTTGCCAGACAAACTTTTATCTTCACAGCCATCGCAATACAGAGCTCCTTCCAAAGCTGTAGCTTTTCCAGAGAGAGAAAAGCGAAATTATCTGCTGCCCTAAATCAATAGAGATCTGATTAAGCGTGCTTCTTTCACTTAAATTTAGTAAAGAAGAAATTTAAAGGTGCTAATTTTATATGAAGTGTACAAATATCTGAAGTCAGTTAGCCTAGCTGGCGAATAGGGCTAGTTTACTTCTACTCGCGCTCGACATCCGTCCCAAGCCGCAAGAGGGCGCTGTGCAACCCATCGTCGCCATGGAGACCGGGTCGCCGCAATCCTCTTGCTAGAGAGCCGGATGTCCTGCAAGTCAGGAGCGCATGCGTAGTTTGCCGCTGTGGGTTTCGATAGAACTGGGTTGCCCATTAAGAGGAGACGGTCTAGGGGCTGGGAGTGGACCCTGGCTACTCCCATGGGCGTAGCCGGGGGGGCAGCTGCCCCTCCTAAATCCTCAAAAATTATTGAAAAGCATTAAAAAGACTCAATTAACTGAGGTTCTGCCCCCCTTCCCGTAATGTCCTCTTTGGGGGGGATTTTTACCGGTGATCTCCCCCCCCCCCAAAGCTAACCAAACTCCCCCCCCCCAAAAAAAAAAAAATCATGGCGACGCCCATGCCCCCATAGAATTGCTGAGCTGGAAGGGAGCCCGATGGTCATCTAGTCCAACCCCCCTTTCACCCCCTCTCAACTTTCACCCAACATAGGGCTCAAACCCATGACCCTGAGATTAAGAGTCTCATGCTCTACCAACTGGGCTATCCCAGGGTTGTTACTAAGATAATACAAGACTCTTCATCGTTGTTGTTTTACTGCACAATGCTATCCCTCTGTAAGTTTATAAAGAGCAACGAGATAGTTTTTTTAGGCAGAGGTCGGATGGTCATCTGTCGTGGATGCTTTAGCTGAAATTCCTGCATTGCAGGGGGTTGGACTAGAAAAACCAGTGTGCCTCCAGATGTTTTGGGACTACAATTCCCATCATCCCTGACCACTGGTATTGCTAGCGAGGGATGATGGGAGTTGTAGTCCCAAAACATCTGGAGGCACACTGGTTGAGAAACACTGGACTAGATGACCCTTGAGGTACCTTCCAACTCTATGATTCTATGATTTCCAAATTATTGGCCACTCATATCTTACAAGCCTCCTTGCACAAACAGTTAAAGCAGCAGTCTGAACTACGCTTGCCTGAATTCAAGTCCCATTGAATTCACTAGGACTTACTTTTGAGTAGACACAGTTTAGATTGCATTGCTTAGTTGCCTTCCAATTACAGCCTCCCGGGTTCCACCTTTTCAGAGCTGTATTGTCGTTCAGAATACACAGAATGCGCGACTCCAGTAAATGGTGAAGCAGATATTACCAGGATCTACCACTATATGTTAACAAGCCCCAACCATTGCTTATTGTGTGGTTCGTCATGCGTTGCATGTGTAGTGAATGTGAGATTTGAAATTGTTCTAGTTTATTCCCAAACTTGAGTCTAATCCTACTTAAAGCATGTATATTACAGCACTCACAACTTACTCAATAAGTACCGGTACATTTTTTGAAACCAAATACATCTTACAGTGCATGGTGATAATCTTTAAACTACCCATTTCATCTATTACAATTTAGGATCTGCTTAGGACTTTTGCTGGAGGGCAGAAGTCAGACTAATTTAGAGTGGGCATCCTGCCACTCAGACAGATGGGGGGTGACTTTCCATAGCCAAGAGATTGTGTATGTGCATCAGTTATGGGTGCTCAAGGCATTATTCCCAGCTGGGAGCAGTGAAACTGCTGTCCATTCTGAGCTGTATATGGCGACCAGCCATCGCTGATTTGTCTCAGGCCAGAATTCTCTTAAAACATTTCTGTTTCATAGCCCCATAAGGGGAATTTGCTGGACTTGAATAATGTGTTGGCAAATTGTGGTTGACCTTATCTTTGGCATTTTTTTTTTGTCAGAAAATAACTTTGCAGATGTGAAACTGGGATACCCAACTTATTTGCTTATTTCTGTTAGGGACTCCCCCAAATATTTTGTGATCTGCAAAATGGATGGCAAGGATGCCCGCTGGAAATAACAAGAGCCAGCTGAATGCTCATAGGAAATAATGGGAGCTGCAAATTCTAATTGGCACAACTGGGTTCCAATAAAATAAAATAAAGCTACAAATAAAGCAAGGAATAGATTCTCAGAAAGAACACATCAATACACCCTCTAGAACTGGAATGATGGTCTCTGGAAGCAAGGTCTGTCCTTGCTATTACCAATTATTGCTCACTATCAATGGGACCCAGGTGGCGCTGTGGGTTAAACCACAAAGCCTAGGGCTTGCTGATCAGAAGGTTGGCGGTTTGAATCCCTGCGAAGGGGTGAGCTCCCGTTGCTTGGTCCCAGCTCCTGCCAACCTAGCAGTTTGAAAGCACGTCAAGTGCAAGTAAATAGGTACCGCTCCAGCGGGAAGGTAAACAGCGTTTCTGTGTGCTGCTCTGGTTCGCCAGAAGCGGCTTAGTCATGCTGGCCACATGACCCGGAAGCTGTACGCTGGCTCCCTCGGCCAGTAACGCGAGATGAGCGCCTCAACCCCAGAGTCGGACACGACTGGACCTAATGGTCAGGGGTCCCTTTATCTTTATCAATGTGATTAATGATATGTTCCATTCCTGTGGCCCAATCTATCCCTTCTAAATATTATTCATTGGTTATTCTTTTATTTCATTCATATGCAATTAGCATTCACAGCTCTCAGGAACTTCCCATTGATTCCAATGGGGTATTCTTATCATTTCTGAGTCTCTAGTTGGAGGCATATTCCAGATTACTTATCACAAGCGAATTGCCCCTTAAAATAACATTCTGTACTCCGCACCCCCGTCATTCTTCCAGTGTCCATTTATATGAAAGAAGTGGGACTGTAATTTTCACTGGGGAGGACATTTACTCCAGAGTAATATGACCTACAACAAGCATGATCTTCGAGTATCTTCTCACACCCTGTTGCACTCCTGATCAGTGTGATCCAAATATTTCCCTCCTCCTCAAAATGCATATTTATTTCTCCTAAACATATTTACTCAAGAGGTTCCACTGCAGGAGTCCCAGCTTGGCCCCATGACCGTGGGTGCCCGAGTCGTGGGTGCCATGCAGCGTGCATGAAACTGGCGCCGAAATTTGTGGATGCCCGGCCCCTTCATGAGGAATTTTGTGGGTGCTCAGGCACCCAGGGAGTCAGCACCTATGTCCCGCAGAGTTCAGGGGTACTTATTTCCAGTGCTTTTCTTTCTTTTAAAAAAGTGTTTAGGGGTACTCTCATTTTCACTCAAGACAATTGCCATTTTATAGTTCAAATTGGGAAAAATAAATACAGTAAATAGAGAAAATCAGGACTGGATTTAGGTTTGATGAGGCCCTAAACTACTGAAGGTAATGGGGCCCTTTATATGTCCAGCTCATGAGAAGAGAAGACTCCCTAGAAAAGACCCTGATGTTGGGAAAGATTGAGGGCACAAGGAGAAGGGGAAGACAGAGGACGAGATGGTTGGACAGTGTTCTCGAAGCTACTAAAATGAGTTTGGCCAAACTGCGAGAGGCAGTGAAGGATAGGCGTGCCTGGTGTGCTCTGGTCCATGGGATCACGAAGAGTTGGACACGACTGAACAACAACAAAATATGTCCAGCGGTCCTTTGTCAACAACAAATTGTTGCTGTTTTTTGTGTTGAATATATGCTATATGGTAATTTATGGACCTAATAGGGATCTAAAGCCATTTGCACGTAACAAAATATGTATTTTATCAAAGTAGTTGTTGAACTGAAGTACAATTGGGGGGGGGGGGCAAGAGAGTGGGGCCTTAAGCCTAAGCTTGTTTAGCTTATACGTAAATCCAGCACTGGACAAAAGTACAAAGATTCACAAAATGTTTAGGGGTATGCCTAACCCCTGCGTCACCCCAGAAAAAAGCACTGCTTATTTCCTAAAAAGCGTGTTTAGGATTGCACCCAGAAACCCACACTGCAAGCACGGACCCACCTGACACTGTAACTCAGGATTCACGGTAACAGTAACATTCAGCGTGCAAATGTAACACCACGAAGCAGGAAAAGGCATGTAACTACGATTAAGGCGCTTTAATCAAATGTTCCCAGGCATGTCACTAACGCGAGAAGTTAGCATTGGCTCGCTTAAAAAGCACCCAACTATTTTGGAGCAGTTTGGATCCGCAACCGAAGCGCAGCGCGCCGCCGCCGCCGCCTTCCAAGAGGCGCGCGCGCCGAGTCTGTTTGCAGGCGGCGTCTCTCAGGTTTGCTCACAAGCAAGTCCCACCGGGGGCTTAAGGCTCCCAAGAAAGTTCGCGGCGGGTTATTATAATGATGGCTTCTTCTGCTCTGCCCGCCTGGGACACGGCAATTCCTCCGCACTTCCGTAGCTGCAGGCTTGCTCAAAGACTTCCAGCTCCGGGCCAGGGAGAAGCGACCCCTCCGCCCGCGCTCCCGTTGCTAGGATGCCTGCAAAAGCGCCAGGAAGTCGCTTTGACAGCAAAGGAGGCGAAGGGCGGGAAGCGCGCAGTGTCCTTCCTCCGACTGAGAGAGCCTTTTTTTTTTTTTTTTTTTTGCTTCCCCCTCAGTGCGCGTGCGCAGAACAGCAGCCGGAAGCCGGAGTACGGCCGAGTGCATGGGGTCCATGAGGGTCGGCGGAGCCTCCCACCGGTGAGTGGATGGAAGGGGAGTGAAGCCAGGGGCCGCCAGGGGGCGCTGTGGGCCGGGATGCTCCTGGCCCTCCTGCACTTGTGGGCAAGGGGAGGCAGAACTGGGAGGTGGTGGGAGGGAGGGAAGGGGGGAAGGGGAGGGGAGGGTGGTGTGGGGACGGGGTCTCCCTCTCCTCCCTCTTCTTCCTCCTCCTCTCCCTCTTCTTCTTCTTCTTTTTCCTCTTCTTCTTCCTCTTCTTCTCCTTCTCCTTCCTCTCCCTCTCCTTGTTCCTCTCCCTCTCCCTCTCCTTCACATCTGGGCAAGGAGAAGCCTCAATTTCCTCCACCACCAGGGCCATCTGCAAGCCCAGTGTCCCTCACCACCACCTCATGGTCCAAAGAACCATCAAACATGAACCCTTCTGCCCAAGCTTGGAGCTGGGAAGGGGTTGAGGAACACGCACCCTTTGGACACTTCTATGGAGCCTGTTGGCTTGCAGTTGAGGAGATCCAGGTGTCTCGGCCAGGCAAGGACCAATAAAGCCCGCCTGAAGGGGTTACGCTCCCTCTGAAGGAGCAGGCGCGTAGCTTGAGGGTGCTTCTGGGTCATCGCTGTCCCTTGACGCTCAGGTGGCCTCGGTGGTGGCGCGGAGTGCCTTCCATCAGCTTCGGCTGGTGGTTCAGCTGTGCTCCCATTTAGTCAGCCTAACCACCAGGTTAGATTACTGCAACACATTATTTGTGGGGCTGTTTGTGAAGACGGCTTGGAAACTTAAGCTGGTGCAGAATTTGTGGTTGCTCACTGGGGCAAGATGGTTTGAGCATATAACGCCAATCCTGGCTCGACTGCACTGGCTACCAGCTAGTTTCCAGGGCCAATTCAAAGGGTTGGTTTTGACCTATAAAGCCTTAGACGGCTCAGGACCACAATATATCAGGGACCGCCGCTCCCCATATGATCCAACCCGGACCTTGCGATCATGACCTGAGGCCCTTCTTTGTGTGCCTCCTCTGCGAGAGGTTCAGAGGGTGCCAACACGAAAACGGGCCTTTTTTTGGTAGCTCCCTGCTTGTGGAATGGTCTCCCCACGTAGGTTCGGTTGGTGCCAAGCAAAAACGTTCCTCTTCTCCCAGGCCTTTGGCTAATTAAACAATCTGTGTCCATTTAAACTGGGGGGAGGTTTTTATTGTTTTTGTTTGTTGCTATGTTCTATATTTTTGTGTTTCTATATTGTAAACCGCCCTGTGCTGCTTGGCTGAAGGGGAGGTATACAAATGAAATTAATAATAGTAATAGTAATAATACTGTTGTGTTCCTGGCTTCTCGATATCACATGTTTAAGAAAGCCCACTGTTTGCTCTCCTGGGAGGCAGGCCTGAGACTTCCTGGCTCTCTCTCTTGCTTTGGAACAGACAAAGGTGGTGGTTGGCCAACCAGTTTGGCTAATACCTTTCTATTGCTTCTGCAATGTGTAGGGCTGGTGCTCAGAAGCTGCCATCTCATCCTTGGCGTAGCCAAGGGGGTGGGGCCTAGATCCACAAATATTATTGAAAAGCATTGCAAGTGCTCAATTATCTGAGGTTCTGCCTCCCCCTTTGGCTGCTGCCCCCTAACAAAAATCCTGGCTACGCCCATGCATCTCATACCTCCCAAAATGCATTGCCTGTGTTGGGCATTATAGTTTGGGAGACAAATGGTGGTGGCTGCCCAACTTGCATACAAAGGCATTGCCAATACCTAGTAAGCATGTTCACGGAAAGGGAATAACTGGCAGCACCAATGCCAGGGCGGACATCCCAGTGACTTGGCAGCACCAGTGCCTGGTAGAGTCACAGACTGCAGTGCTGAGTGAATGAAGCAATCACCTGGGGCAGTTAAAAGGCAGAAATTATTTAATGGTTAGCGGGTTTTTTAAGTAACCAAATTTATATACCGATTACTCAAACGAAAGGCTTCTGGCCCTCCTGTGGCACAGTGGGTCAGTGCATCTGGAAGATTGGTGGTTCGAGCCCACCCAGGGACAGCTGTAGGCAGGATTCCTGCATTGGACTCGAGGACCCATGTATGTAATTGTTGTGGTAGCCAGTTTTATCCATAGCTTTTTCCTAGAAATCCGGTCGAAGGCATATTTGAAATCGATAAAGGCCACATGCAGAGTTTTAGGAGTTTTGTCTGCGTACTTTTCAGCCAGGTGGTTCAATATTAATATTTGATCAGTTGTAGATCTTCCGGGGCAGAAGCCTGCCTGTTCATCAGCAATGATATTATTACTCTCCAACCAGTTTGATAGCTTGTTTAGCAAGTATCTGGAATAGATCTTCCCAATGACGTTTAACAGGCTAATCGGTCTAAAGTTGCTCGGCTCTGTGCATGGGCCTTTCTTGTGGATTAATACGATCAAAGCAGAGCTCCAGCTGGAGGGGAATTTTGCTGTAGTGTTTATATGTGTAAAGAGGGCCGCTAAGGGTGGAATCCACCACTCTTTATTGGCTTTAATGGCATCGATAGATATAAGATCATCTCCTGGGGCCTTGCCCACTTTGAATTGGTCTATAAGAGTTTCAACTTTGGGTCAGGTTACTGGCTCCCAGTCAGGCAATGGTTCCAAGTCCATCTTGTATGTAACTCATTCCTTGAAGAGCTCACATTTATCACAGTTGATTCATAATCCACATTCCTTCAGCCTCTTGAGAACATGTTCCAGATTCTTCATATGATCCTCATCACTAGATGATGTCATCCAGATTGTATCTGTAACTGGTCATAGTATCTGTAATATACCAAATTGCCAATTGATTACACTGGAAGAAACTCTCTTCAGTGTTGATGGTAGTCAGAAACTTGACGCCTCTTCTTCTTCTTCTTCCTCCATTTGGAGATAAACCTGTGCCACATCTGGTTTACTAAACTCCTTTCCTTCAGATAACAGTAAGAAAATATCCTCAGTTTGAGTCAAGGAGCCATTTCCTGCTCTTAGCAGTGGGTTAATGATCTCCATGAAGTCACCGCAGACCTGTTCCAGCTCATATTTTTTTGCCCATAATTAGATCATAAAGTTCAAACTACCTACTGAACTAATGGCTATGAATTACTGGTTTGTGACTGTGAAGTGCCTGGATGCCAATATAAATGTTAAGTGATTGTTATATTACCTGGCAGAAAATACAGAAAATTATTAGAAAATATAGTTTTAATAGTTATTTCTACCTTAACCACAGTTGTGCTCCATGTGTAAGCATGTACCAACTTATGTAGTAGGTCTGATGGGAATAATAGTTATTGGCTGTGTGAAAGCATGCTCTTTAGTTTTGCAGTTGGCTGAGATTAGCAATATTTGATATAGGTAGTATAATCGAAGGTGTGAAATGCCTGCTAAACGTTTGTGTGGCACGCTGAGATTAGCTTTTTGAAATAGATTGTTTGTTTAATTAAATTATTTACAGATGGGTGCTTGTTCTAAGAGGGCTGGTTTACAGCAGTGTCACTTTGGAAGCATGCATACACCAAAGAAAAATTTACCAGCACCCTGGAAGTCCCTTAGTTTGATTGCACATAAACTTGTTGAAATCATTTAATTTTAAATTAATGTGTTAATTGCCTTTTACGTGTGTCTCAAAGGCATTTTACAGATGTACCACAAAAATGGCTAAGAATAATTTCAAAAACAGTTTTTAAAAAAAATGCTAAAAGCAAATAACTAAAGACAGGTTTAAAAACACTACAAAAGTAACACTTAAGGCAACTGGAGAAGCTTCTTGAAACAAAAATGTATCCAACGGTTGCCAGAAACTACAGATAACCAAGTATTCCTCCTGTATAAGCACTTTGACAGCTATGCAAAGTTTGATAGCAGTAGCAGTCTTTCCTCTGTAATGCTTGCATTTTTCTTGATTCTGTGGCGCTTGGTTTCACAACTCATGCTCTTTTTATTACGATAATTATTTGTCGGTTTAATCACTCTTGCTGTCACTAGGAGGCTAATTGGCAGAGTTCTGCTGATAGACAACTTGCAGCGGGTTCCCAACCATGCTTACTTTGAATTCAGTGGTATTTACTCTCCTGTTTAGGATCATCACAGCCCTACAGGAGCCTACCTGAGTGTACCTTGGGGTGGAAAACCCGTGGGTGTCCAGATTCTGTTGTACTACAGCTCCCATCATCCTTGGCCATTGGCCATGCTGGTTGGGGTCAATGGGAGTTAGAGTTCAGCAGTATTTGGACAGCCGCAGATTTTCCATCCCTGGTATGCCTAGCTGTTATGCTGTGCCTTCCAATGATTAATGGCAAAACTGCAATAATGCACCCAAGGACAGCTGTGGGCAGGATTCCTGCAACACTGGGGATTGGACTAGATGACCCTTAGGGTCCCTTCCAACTCTACAGTTCTATATGATTCTGTGGTAGTAAAAATGAGAAGCGATGAAGCAGTGATGCTGGCCTTTCCCACAGACCCCCTAGCAACATCATTGCCATTTTACCCAAATGTAAGCAACTGCATTTAACATTGGTATGAGCTTTCGTGTGCATGCACACTTCTTCAGATAGTGTGCATGCACACGAAAGCTCATACCAATAACTTAGTTGGTCTCTAAGGTGCTACTGGAAGGAATTTTTTTATTTTGTTTCGACTACGGCAGACCAACACTGTGGCAAGGCCACCTGGGTAAAACCCCAATATGTTATACCTATATAGTTATACCTAGATACTCAATGCAAAAGGTTCCTTATTTCCAATATTGATTATTTGCTCTCTAAGTATTTAGCTTAATAAATCATATTGCTGTTTACTGGACTTCTCACTATGCTTAGAAAAAGCTGATTTTAGGATGAAGCTGTAAGTTCATTTAGCTGCGTCTGCAATTTGCAAAGAGGAACATTCTTCATAGACACCCAGGTCAGGATGACATGATGTCTTATGAAGCAGGATATGAAACTTGGGTACTCTCCATTTCTTCAGATAGTGTGCATGCACACGAAAGCTCATACCAATAACTTAGTTGGTCTCTAAGGTGCTACTGGAAGGAATGTTTTTATTTTGTTTCGACTACGGCAGACCAACACGGCTACCTACCTATAACTGCATTTAACATGTGTAGCACCTTTGTAAAGAAAACTTTTTTAACTACAGCAAAAAGAAAACGCCCATGCCAATTTCCTGATATGGCAGATATTATAAGAGATGCAAAGTCTGTTAATCTGAGCAACAACACAATATGCTACAACAGCACCTAAAGTTGCACATGTTGATGGAATTCTCAGCACTTATGGCACAATACAGGAAAATGTGTCGGGCAACCTGCTCTGTGTTTGGTTTCCTGTGCTTGATGGAGCTCACAGAAGTAAAAGGAGTTGCAACTGCTATTTAAAGCTAGTTGCGATGCGGTGTAGAAGATTAGAAAGGCTGTTCATGCAGTCTGTGATATTCAAGGAAGAGAGGAATTGAGGTGGAGTTCAGTGGCAGTGTGTAGGTGTAGCAGAAGAAATGCAGTTTGACTTGTAGTAGTAATAATAATAGTAATAATAATTTATTACCCTGCCCAGCTGGTGTAGGACTTTAAATATGACTACTTGGATTCTTAATTGGATGCAGGTGCAGAATTTATATAGGAGAAGGTTGGGGTTGCTTGAGAGAGATTTGAAACTCATTTGGTTGATCTATACTTACGGTTTGGAGGCAAAGTATGAAATTAGGAGTGGAGTAAAGCCGCCGCTTAGATACATGTCTGATTTGTTTAAAGTTTATGATCATGTACAGCCTGTTCCTAAACAAGTTGATCTGAACCTGTGGGAGTTTGATTCTATGTCACAATCAGATCAATTCCCAATGAAGTTTACACTGGCGGTAGTCTCCACAGGGATGATGGATCTATGAGTATTGTTTGGCTGATGGAATCTGAGGGATTTTTTTTAGTTTCCTTGCCAAGTTCTCTGTTTGGCACAGTGAGTACTTCTGTTGAAAACCTAGTCCAGGAACGTTCATGTTTGCCTTGACTTAAATGCCTCTGTTTCTATAGCTCAGTCAAGGGTGATGTTGAGAACACCGGTTAGTCTGGTTTAGTAGAGCATAAGACTCTTAATCTTAGTGTCATGGGTTTGAGCCCCATGTTGAGCAAAAAAAGATTACTGCATTGTACTAGTTGACCCTTGTGGTTCTTTCCAACTCTACAGTTCTATGACCAGAGGATGTGGATGAGTTGCTTAGAGAGGTACAGCAATAACATATCTCCCAGACCCTTTCCTGGCATGGCTGAAATCATCTGAGTTCAGGATGTGGTTAATGCCTCTTTGCAAGAGGGGGTAATTCTGGCCAGCTTGGAAAAGCTGTTTGTGATATGGTTCCTAAGGAAACCTATACCAGACCCCCACCCCCACCCCCAAAGGCTATAACAAGCCCTGTCCAGTTGCAAATATCTTGTTCTTAGGCAAAGTGATCAAGTAGATGGTGGCTGTGCAACTTTCACCTTTAAAAATAATATGATCTGTTCTATAGGAATGTTTCTCCGTTATTTTTATTAGGGAAATATTTGTAGAGAATACTTTATGTCACAAAGCCCCCATCGCTAGTTGGCAGTGGAAACAGGATAATAAATCACCTGTATTTCTTTTCTACGTCTGATTTCAGGTGAAGTTGCAGACGTGCTGAGTCAATGACTGGAATCAGTAATGGGCTTCATGAGAGCCAACAAACTGAAGCTTAATCCTGATAAGGCACAGGTTTTGTAGGTACGTAATGTAGCTACTCTTCCCAGGTAGAATTGCCTGGCACCTATGTTCCTCTCTTATCAGCACCAAGCAAAAACTTTATTATTATTATTATTTCCCCCCAAATTTTGAAGCTTTCAGTTGTTGCCCACACTGTTTTATCATTTATTTTAATGACAGTGCTTTTCTTTGTGTGTTTTATTGTCATCTGTTTTGTAAACCACTCTAGGAACTATGTGTTGAATGTAAAGCCCCTAAAAATAAATAAGTAAAAATAATGATAAGCATTGTTTGCCCAAAGGTAATTATTTTTGTGTTTCATGTGGCTTGGTCCCAAGAAAGTGTGTATAGGGTTTCAAAATAAAAAATAAAAAAATTCCTTCCCATAGCACCTTAGAGACCAACTAAGTTTGTTATTGGTATGAGCTTTTGTGTGCATGCACACTTCTTCAGATACACAGTGTGCATGCACACGAAAGCTCATACCAATAACAAACTTAGTTGGTCTGTAAGGTGCCACTGGAAGGAATTTTTTTATTTTGTTTCGGCTACAGCAGACCAACACAGCTACCTACCTGTAACTAGGATTTCAAACATAGTGGACAACAAGAAATGGAGGGCTGGCAGCCTGTCTGGCTAAAGGTCATTCAGTGATGTGTGGAATCCTATTTGATTTCCTAGTGTAAACCCTGTAGTGGCATCTCTTTCATGAAAGGGCGGCTTCCTTGGCTTAACTTCTTTTTCACCTACAGCTGAAGGTTGCTTCCTTCATGCGTGGTGCCATTCATTTGTGCTTTACTGACACAGCTTGGGAACTTTCATAAAATTGCTGAACTAATTAATGTTTTTCTTCCTCCTTAGGC
This sequence comes from Darevskia mixta, assembly GCA_034641385.1. Taxonomy (NCBI): domain Eukaryota; kingdom Metazoa; phylum Chordata; class Lepidosauria; order Squamata; family Lacertidae; genus Darevskia; species Darevskia mixta. Next base: position 15,492,528 of record JAWWNH010000017.1, read on the forward strand.
TTAGTTCCCTCCCCCCTTTCTGCTTGGAGCAAGCTGCCTTCAGATTATGAACAATGGGACTACGGATTCACTTTGTTGTCGATCCTCAGGGCTGGTTCTGTATGGGCCTGATTATCTTTGTTTGGCTTTTCAACACACTCTTCATTCCAAAAATAATCCTCTTTCCACACTATGAAGAGGAGCATATATCACTCGTTACAATACTGTGTAAGTCAGGTTTCTCGCTAGTTCTTTTATTCCACTCGGACTGAGTGTGCCACTGCAGTCAGTTAAAAACTTTTAATCATTATCTGTTTGGCTAATTGGGTAATTAGTTAAAAGCCAATCAAATGGACATAATACAGCAATTAAATATATCATATGCAGCTTTTTGCTTTTTTTGAGGCTTCTGAAGGAAAGAGTCAATTTCTTTTAATATCACGTATAAAGGAATAAAAAAAAGTTCCCAATAACTGCAGAGGGGGAGAGATGGTGATCATAGCAATATTTTCATTGACTTTCATAAGCAAATCCACAGTTATTGTAACTGTGTTCAGGTAAGCTAATTTGATATTTCCATAGCTTTTTCCCAATATGTTCTGCATCAACTTTGTGCCCTGACTATATTCTCAAGACAGGAAGCATAGAAACCGGTTTAACAGATTGTATGGAGATACAAATGGGAGTGAGAAGGGAGCTGGCAGCAGGTGAGCTTGTGCAGAACAGATGGAGCAAAGAGACAAGAGAGAAAGAATAATCTGGATGGAGAGATGAATAGCTTTAAAAGTAAAGATCAGAAGCTAAAGTTGCAATAAATCCGGACAGAAAAGTTGTTGAGCTTTTTTTATACATCTAGATTTTGCCAGACATTTCTTTGCCTATTTCTGCCCGACTGCAGTATTCCGGACATGTCCGGGAATTTCCGGACATATGGCAAACCTAACTAAAGGAAGGGGGTGATTGAAAGTGCTGTCCTGATAATTCTGCCTGCAAACAAGTTCAGGAGTGCTTTCAAGAATATCAAAGGGTCGTCCAAAACTTCTACAATGTACTCTTTTGCACATTTTCCCTTGCCTCTTCACAGCAACATAGTGTTTTTTGAGTGTGTGTCTCCCTCTTGTTCCATCCACACATGGGCAGTGTTTATCCCTTCTGCTCTCCTCCCAAAAAAAGTAACTTTTAAAAATATGTGTTGGTCTTAACCCTCTAAAGATGTACCCAGAGGTACTAGGGATGTATGATTTCACAAACAAGATTAGGCTTGAGTGGGGTGTTTTGAGATTACTGATCCTAGCATGATACCTACAGGAAATATTGACCGACTCTCTGAGTAATCGATTTGCCATTTCCCATCAATGCCATTTGTACCTGTAAGATTATATTTTAACAAATATTTCACAAGTAAAAGTCCAGCGGTTGAGGTAGTACCACTCTTATTATGGGCTGCAGTACATCTGCAGCCCTTTAATATCTTGGAGTGGTTATACCCTTAGTCCATTGAGCTGGGGAACAATATGGGGGTATAGGAGAGGAAGTTGGTAGCATAGACTAGACTCTCTGCCATCTGCCATGCCCATCAGTCTACTTATTCATAACAAGAAGTGCCACAAATCCTCATTGCTTCTGCCATTTGTGCGGCAGGTCAGTCCACCTGTAGGTTGTATCATTGCTGTGTGTTGCAGCAAGACATATTCTATATTCTCCCCATATTTTCTTTTGCTTCCAAAAAGTGGAGCAGTCTGCCTTTGAACCTTCAGAGACGTGCATATAATTCATTTTCTTCAGTAATTTGAGAAAAGCCCGTTAAAATTTCCATTAAAAAGACTGCCATTATATTTTACAGCTTACTACCTAGTTGCATTTTTCTGCATTGTTTCATTACTGAGAGCCTCAGTAGCTGATCCAGGAAGACTACCTGAAAGCCCAAAGATACCAGTTACAGGTACAGTTTTGGATCACCTTCCTTTATGTTGCTGGTTTTTGTTTTGTTTTTTAAAGTGCAGTTTCGAATGTATTCCGACTAAAGGAGATTCTGCCTAAACATCAGAAAAAAACTTTCTGACAGTAAGAGCTGTCAGAATGGTCTCCCTCGGAAGGTTGTGGGCTCTCCTTCCTCGGAGGTTTCTAAGCAGAGGATGGATGGCCATATGTCATGGATGCTTTAGCTGAGATTCCTGCATTGCAGGGGGCTGGACTAGATGACCCTTGGGATCCCTTCCAATTCTGATTTCAACCTGAGTTTTTGCCAGGGTTTGGGGTAGATATTGCTTTGGTTACCCTTCACAAGACATGTGCTTTTGCTGACTCACCTGGATTTCTCGGCAGCTTTCAATGTGTTCACCACAATACCCATCCAGTTTTCAAGCTGCCTTCATGGACTGAGATCAGACTGGTATGCCACCTTTCCACATTTCGAACCATGCTCAAGGCCGCTTACAATTTTGGGGGGAAAGCATAACTACAACCTAACAAAAGTGGCCGTAAACAGTATATAAGACATTAAAAATACACAACCAAACTGAACAATTGCTACATAAATCACGGGATCTGTAATAAAGATACCAAAAAACAAAACAGCAAGAGCAACAACCCCCTCCAACAAAACCCGACCGACTCCACAAACTTTGTTGCAAAATAAAACTAAAGGAGCTTAGAATTATGGATGTTATTTTGTATCTGTTAATTTAGACTGTTTTGTACCATTTCAGAGATAATTTTATCTTTGTTTCTGTATCATTGCACAAACTGGTATGGTCAGATTCATTTGTTGCCTGTTTTAAATCACATTGGAAAACTTGCCTTCTGTTAATGGTAACTCTCTTATTAAAGAGTAACACCTTTGTGACATTGGCTTTATGGGAACAGATTGAAAATCAGTTCCCCATCTGGCATTATTACTAGTTTAATGATCTTGAATATTGGGTTTCCATACTGCCAATGTGCAAATGATGTCATTTTTCAGCAAGATGAGAAACATGGCAGCTCTCCGACTTAAAATTGAGCCTACATAAATAAATATATAAATGAGTCTGTATAAGCAAATTCAATAAGAAATGGTTGAAAGACCATTCTATATATGATTCGTGTATTAGTGAGAAGGATAGGACCATGCAAATAATGTCACCTTGCCTGATTCCATTTCCGTTTCAGGGCAGGTCACCTTTCCTTTTGTCATCCTCAAATATGAAAATCTAATTATGTCTCCACTTCACTTAAAGCAAATAATCAAGCTTGTGGGTTGTATCCTGCCTGAGGGGGAAGCCTTTGGAAGCAAATCCCTTTCACCACAAATGCACCTTTCCAAAACTAAATGCATTATCAGAAGCCAAATTAATTTTAAAATAGCTGTACGTATAGGTGCTATTCAGAGAGTGTTAGGTGCACCTAAGTTAATTTGAAATAAATGGGACTTACAGTTTGCAGTTCTGTTATGTCCTATTGACCTAACGTACACTAAGACTACTGTCTAGAGCAGTGTTTCTCAACCAGTGTGCCTCCAGATGTTTTGGGACTACAACTCCCATCATCCCTCGCTAGCAATACCAGTGGTCAGGGATGATGGGAATTGTAGTCCCAAAACATCTGGAGGCACACTGGTTGGGAAACACTGGTCTAGAGGTTATTTTCATTATAGTCACTGCATGCATTTGTTTGATGAAGGCAGGTGGTTTGATAATGGCAGGTGTCACTAACCTTTTCGCCAACCAGAGAAACTGACATAGGCACCTATCAAACAAGCGCCCACCACAACATATCGTATTGGACACAATAGATTGCTTGATGGACCATTAGTCTGACTCAGTATAAGACATCTTCTGATGTTTGTAAAATCTATAGACCGCATTACCTGAAATTCTGTGAGCATTCCATTTTGCATGATGAAGAGTTCTGTGAAACTGAAAGCTTGTATACGCTTTGATTAAATTAGGGGGGTGTACTTTTTCTCTTTGGTAGCCATCACAGTGGTCTTCTAAACACCTGGCGTGTTTTGGCTTATCGGGATGCAAACGAGGGACATTTTTGTACGTTCCTTTCTTTTCCTGTATAATCATCAACTATAGTAAGCCTTTATGAGTCTTTAACAGAAGCAATAACATAATGTTAATTGGGGGGGGGGGAGAGTTTGTAATAACCTACTCTGCATTTTCTTTCCTTAGAAAGAGACTTTTGGGAATTATGTAATAAATGTAATATGATGAGACCAAAGCGTTCCCACCACTGCAGTCGATGTGGACACTGTGTTAGGAAAATGGACCATCATTGCCCGTGGTAAGTTTATTGCCTCACCACATCCTAATTAGGCACACTGACTGCTAATTTAATCATTGTTTGACATTGTTTTCCAATAGTTGTGCATTTCATAGTAATGATATCACCATAAACATCAGGTTCCCCCCCAAAAAGTGACTTTAGGATTCAAGGTGTAAATGTTGGTTTTCACAATTCAGCTTTGGAAATGGATTATTAAAACTAGAATATAATTTTGTTTCAAAATACCATGCCAAGATCCATATAAGCATTTGCTCATGCACTCAACCTTTTCTCTTCTCCCTTTATGTTTAACCAGCAACGAAACCCAGATGTTTCCAGTTAACCATGGCTTCCCATTTCATAGAGTCATAGAATTGTAGAGCTGGAATTGACATCGCTTGTAGGGTTACAATAAGTTTTGTGAGGAGAATTATATAAATTACTGCAAAAGGGATTAAGTATGAGCTTATTTAGGATTTGGATCTATAGCAATAATTATAGTAATAAAATGCAGAATTAGAAATGATTTTAGAAAACCATTATACGGGGTTGAAGGAAGTCTTAGGCTGTGATAGCCAAATAGTTGATTTGATGTTCATGAGATGTTATGATGGAAAATATGTGTAAAAACTGATAAAAATTATTATATATAAAAAAAAGAATTGTAGAGTTGGAAAGGACCACAAGGGTCATCTAGTCCAACCCCCTGCAATGCAGGAATCTTTTCACCCAACATGGGGTTTGAACCCATGACCCTGAGATGCTCTACTGACTGAGCTATAATCTAAACAGGAAAACTATGTTTATGAGCCAGGCTTTTGAAACATGGTTTGAGGTTGAGTTAAGATGCCAGGTTGTTCTGAGCCTGTTCATCATCATTCACCAGTAGGGTAACTGTGGTTAATTGGAGACTTCCAGGTTTAATCACTGCATGCTATGAAAGGAGAAGAGGCTGCATGAGACTTGTTCATATCTTACTGAGTAGATATATGATCATCTAAACCAGTGATGGCTAACCTTGACCCCCCAGATGTTTTGGAACTACAACTCCCATCATCCCTAGCTAACAGGATCAGTGGTCAGGGATGATGGGAGTTGTAGTCCCAAAACATCTGGAGTGTCAAGGTTAGCCATCACTGATCTAAACCCATCTAAGCCCATTGTATGACTATTTTCCACCTTCCCATTTTGACTCTCTGGCACCCTATCTGCATAACCTAGCAATTCTAAAATATGGACGCGCTTTTACTCTCGCAAGATTGAATGTATTGCCCTCGGCTGTACTTGAGGGACAATTCCAACAGATTCCACACACAAAACGCCTATGTCCCTGTGGAGATGGCAGTACCGAATCGGTGGCGCATGCCCTTCTGGCTTGCACTCTTTATAAATACTTGAGGAATGATATTATCACCCCTCTTTTATTGCCCATTCCGGGTCGCCCAACCACTGCCACAGTGCCCTTTCTCTTGGCAGGTGACAGCAAAGGTTGCAAGGTTTTTAGCTGGGGCAATCAGAATACAATCCACTATTTGACTATTGGTTCAAAACCCTAAAATGTATTTTATGTAATTGACTTTTTATTTCTATTCTTTGTATATCGTATTGTTGTTTTATTGCTATGGCCAATGGCTGACGCAAATAAAGATTCATTCATTCATTCATTCATTCATTCAGCCTGTCCTATGTGGTGATTCTAGTTACAAAAGCGAAGCAAAATTTAGTACAGAATCTTCACCCCCTACTTTTATACTAAGAATGCTAGATAAAGAGTGGAAGAATGTGTCTCCCTCAAATTCCCCTGTGTACCAAAAGCCACATTGCCTTGGTGTGTAAAAAGCCAAAACGACTAGTAAAAGTGTACAGCCGAAGACTGTGGACAGAGGCAGATGAGGAATGAAAGTACAAAGTGATAAGTGGTGGACATTTCCCCTTCTGTCCTGTCCCCACTTGTAGGTCATTGGTTTGGCTTGAAAGGCTTGTTTCATTGTTAAAATTGAGAAAGCAACTAATGCTCCATTGTGTGTGTTTACACTTGTTTTCTGCAGGATTAATAACTGTGTTGGTGAAGATAATCACTGGCTGTTTTTGCAGCTGTGCTTCTACACAGAACTTCTCAGTTCTTATACGCTGCTACTTGATTTCTGCCACTGTTATTACTTTGAACCACTTAAAAAAGTTAATTGGGTAAGAAAAAAATTATGCCTGCAAGACATGGATAAATGTTAACATCATCACAGTTTATTATTCATAGTTAACTGCATGAGTAATTATTTTAAGGTATGTGTGTGTATGTGTGTTTGTGTGTATTTTACCTGTTCTTGCATTCTAGGGTAGAGATGTGAATTTGGTTTGACATATGTGAATGTATGAATTTGTTTCCATCGATCTAGCAAATAGGAAAATAAGGAGGGGGCCAAACACCCAACAATAGCTCTTACAAAATCAGAAAGTTGCTACAAAATGCAAAGGCTTTTAAAGGAATCTATAGGGAGAAAAAAGAGCAGATGTGGACCCTTGACATTGATTCTGACACCTGACAATTCTAAAATGCATCTAAACACAACAGTTTTATTTATTTATATATGGTTATTTATATTATGCATTTCTGGTTCCACTTGGGGCCCCTTACAACAGTTCAAAACCACGATACAATGTTAAAATACAAAATGCATAAAACGCACAACAAATAAAACACACAACATTAGTGTTGGACCGACTAACACATGTTATGCAGGAAATACGATGGTTACATGTACACCAATGTTACATATTATTCTTTTCCATACCAGCTTGGAGACATACTTGAGCACCTTTAAATGCCTAAGTAACATAACATCAGGGCATACCAATGGTCAAGCTTTCCAGATGTGGCAACCTGAGTGTTTGCAAAAAGTGTTTGCAAAAACCTGAGTGTTTGCAAAAAGTCTGTTTGCTGGTGGGGGTTGGCAGAATCTGAGTGTTAACAGCTTCCTTCACATGTGCAATGTTCATAGTGTCCTACTGAATTAGGACCTCTTCTGGAGACATGTACTTGCTCTGAGGCATATCAAGTATTAAGAGCCAAATGTTGAACCACCCTGATGTAGGATGTCATATACGTGAAGAACCATGAACGTATATTCTCGCAGGAATGTACAATCTTTGGGGTTTTTATATTCCCCAGATAAAAAGTGCTCGAGAAGTCAGACATGCAGTGCCGGATTTACGTATGAGCTAAACAAGCTATAGCTTAGGGCCCCACTCTCTTGTGGGCCCCAAAAAAATGTAAGGGAAAAAAAACCTGGATGTACATTTCCAAAATATAAGATAAATAACAAAAAAATGAAAACAAATGAAAAACAAATAAAATAAAACCTTCATACAGCAACAGTGTTTTAATATACTTCTTCTTAATTGTATTTCAGTTCAACAATTACTTTGATAAAATACATATTTTGTTATGTGCAAATGGCTTTAGATACCTATTAGGTCCATAAATCGCCATATAGCATATATTCAACACAAAAAACAGCGACAATTTGTTGTTGACAAAGGACAGCTGGACATATAAAGGGCCCCATTACCTTCCATGGGATGCAGGTGGTGCTGTGGGTTAAACCACAGAGCCTAGGGCTTGTCGATCAGAAGGTCGGCGGTTTGAATCCCCGCGACGGGGTGAGCTCCCATTGTTCAGTCCCAGCTCCTGCCAACCTAGCAGTTTGAAAGCACGTCAAAGTGCAAGTAGATAAATAGGAACCGCTGCAGCGGGAAGGTAAACGACGTTTCCGTGCGCTGCTCTGGTTCGCCAGAAGTGGCTTTGTCATGCTGGCTACATGACCCGGAAGCTGTACGCCGGCTCCCTCGGCCAATAATGCGGAATGAGCGCCGCAACCCCAGAGTCGGTCATGACTGGACCTAATGGTCAGGGGTCCCTTTACCTTTACCTTTACCCTACGTTCCATAGCTTAGGGCCTCATCAAACCTAAATCCGGCCCGGCAGACATGTATTTTTACAGGACCTCAGGCTCTGTCATAAAGGACCTCACAGATATGGAGCACAGCGTAAGCATTGCGTACAAAATTGAAAGAGAGATGCAACATTAAAGAATGGAATATATCAGCTTTTGAAAACAATTTTTTATGTATAAGGAAAATGGTCAAGGGAGAAATGTCATCTTTTAGAAATGGGAACACAGAGAAGGCCCTCAGGTGATTAATGTGGTATATTATCATAACTATCAGCTTTGGGGCAAACCAGGATTTTAAACCAACTTAAAACCATGGTTTAAGATCCTGACTGTTTCCAAAGCTGGTGGCCACACTCTTGAAGTTCAGAGTGTTGGGAAACTATGGTTTATTAGATATTTATTGGTTTAATCATTGATCGCACAAAGAAAGAACCAGGACTGCATGTGTGGGCAAAACTCTTGTTGATATCTCAACTTATTAAACTGATTATAGGGCCCAAATTATAGATTTTGATGTTTTGAGAGCCTCTTGCTTCAGAAAAATATAATAAAAAATCACGCCTTTGGCATTCAGTGTTGTTTGCATATTGCAAATGATTTGGTTCAGATGATTTGATAGCCGCAATAAAAAAAAAAATCTTCTGCAGAAATGGTAGCTGATTGAAAAATATATGGGAAATCAGCCAGATCTGCAGCTTCAGAAATGACATCAGTGTACTATTTGGCTCATTTCTGACTCTGTAGCTGAGGATTTGATATCCCCCATAAATGTGTGCAAGCAGCAAGCAAAATCCATTTCATTGTCCTATAAAAGTTACGTACAGTCTAAGACAATAGCTTAGTACAGTCAACGTTTTTCAGTAGATTATGTCCACTGCATTGAATAGATGTTTTTTGTGTCTTGTACATTTTCTAAGAATTTGATCCAAAGCAACTGCACTGGCACAACTGCTTCTTGTGAATGTTTAGCTTCTCCGTAATGCTCATGATGACAGGAAGATGCACAGGTACAAAGGTTGTCACAGATCCACATACTTACTGCAGGTTTTAGGACCACACTGTTAATGACTTATCTGCCTTCTGCTCATTTTTAAAAAATGGAATGAAACTAGAATTTACCTCTAATGCAATTTGTAAAACCATACTTAAATGAAATCTAAGATTAAGCATTTATTTTTATCCACCCCATCTTCTCTGACTGATACCCATAGGGCATTTCAGTTCCTTAGACTTTTGTTATCTTTGTAAGCTACTGAATAAGCTTTAATTTAATGAAAGAGATAGTTATTTCCATGATCCACAGGAACCTCTTTTTTTTTTGCAGGATAAAAACTTAAGTATTTAAAAATCGAAGTCCTTAAAAGTATAATATGTATTCTCTCATTCGTTTGGTAGGCTGCAGATAATGTAATTTTTCTCCAGTAGGAGGAGCAGTATTACTACAAGAGCTAAAAAGAAACTGCATAAAGGGACTGTTGGTTTTTGTATCCTGGCCACTGCCAGAAAGGATTGCTTATTTCGTATCTGACAGGTATAACTTTTCCCAGGGAGTGCTGTACTTTCCAGAAAGTATGAAAACAACATCTTGTACTTGACCAGCTTACAGCAAGAGTGGCTAGCATGGGTCTCCATCTCTGTACATTTTGTGTCTTGTTAAATCTGGGGCAAGGGGACTGGGGCAAGGGCATGTTTCTTCTTGTTAAAGAACTAATAAATTAATGGTTCGCATTCAAATCCTTTTGGGTTAGGATGTACTGAGGAATCTAGATAATATTTATTTACAATCCACTTGTCTGATTAAAAGCACTCAGACTGGGATGCGTGGCATCATCATGGAGCTATATAGTACTAATAGAAACGCAAGTGCAACGATTTATATAAGCAATAAGAAAATGTGATATAGCCAATGCTTAATCTAAACGGTATGAAGAGTGTGCCTCCTGTTTTGACAATGCATGGGAGCTAAGGTGTGGCTTGGGGGTTTATGAATCTTGTATTGCAAGAGAGCAGGAGCAGAGGTGAATTTAGGGCAGGGGCACCAGTTCTATGATGTCACAACTATGATGTAGTAGATTGAGCAGAAGGCAAGAGGCAGGGGAGTACAGGATTTTGGCCTTGGAAAGGGCGCTGCTGAAATTTGCAAAGTCTTTCTCTGGCAGGAGTAATTGGTTGAGTAGGAGTGCATTATTCTTACTCTTAGTAGTAGTAGTATTTATTATTTATTGAATTCATACACTGCCCTATACCCAGGGGTCTCAGGGCGGTTCACAGCATAGTAGTAGTAGTAGTAGTAGTAGTAGCAGCAGCAGCAGCAGCAGCAGCAGCAGCAGTAGCAGTAGTAGTAGTCATAGTAGTAGTAGTATTACCAGCCTACCTTCACCAGTAGGTCCCAGGTTTAGTTGCAACAATTTAAAATTCAGAAACAGTAAAGTCACAGGAATAGGCTGAGTCCTGAAAACACACACCTCAGATGTCAAAGGCCAAGAGGTGTGCCTTCATTAGTAGGTACTTCTGACAGTGTGTCAATGTGACAGGGTGTTAAGACTCTGGTCTTCGCTTTGCAGTATAGACAGCAACCAGTTTGGGCAGGGGTTCCATTCCTGACCCCCGTGGTGCATCGGTGGAACGTGCATAACTGCCCCATTCCATCCAGCCTCATTTTGGGGCCTCTTCCGAGTCAGCAGTGCCAAGCATGCATGTGATCACTCGTCAGTCGGACCAGCGTAAATCGGTCACTCCCTGTATTCAGCCTGAGCAAATGTATTCTCATTGACTTGTACTTTGCTGTGGCAGATGAAGAGCAGTCAAGGTGGCCTGGTACATATGATTGATCTCGCCCTTAAGCTCTCAGTGATGTGCCACTTTTGGCTTACTCCAATTTCTCTTTGTGGAATACTTTTATCCAAAACTTTTCTTCTGCTATTTGCTGCCTAGTTTCCCTTGAAACACACAGCTGTATGGTGTGCATAAATTTCCGCTCATTCTCTGTAGGTGTCGGGGGGTGAGTCTTTCAGTGAGGATGAATTGGGAATATAGAATCTAGAAGTGTAGAGCAGGTTGTACTTAACTGACATTCTGTAGCTTGAGAAGAGCTGTTCGACAGTGGAACGGTCTCCCTCGGGAGGTGGTGGACTCCCCTTCCTCGGAGGTTTGTAAGCAGAAGTTGGATGGCCATCTGCCATGGATGCTTTAGCTGAGATTCTTGCATTGCAGGGGGTTGGACCTTGGGGTGGCTCTGTGGTCTAAACCACTGAGCCTCTTGGGCTTGCCAATCAGAAGGTTGGCGGTTCAAATCCCCGCGACGGGGTAAGCTCCTGTTGCTCTGTCCCAGCTCCTGCCAACCTAGCAGTTTGAAAGCATGCCAGTGAAAGTAGATAAATAGGTACCACTGTGGTGGGAAGGTAAATGGCATTTCTGTGCATTCTGGCTTCCGTCACGGTGTTCCATTGAAGCGGCTTAGTCCTGCTGGCCACATGACTCGGAAAGCTGTCTGTGGACAAACACCGGCTCCCTCGGCCTCAAAGCGAGATGAGTGCTGCAACCCCATAATCGCCTTTACCTTTACCTTCCAACTCTACAACTCTATGATTCTATAAGTGCCTATTCCGGTGCCTGATTTTAACTGTAGCTTTTAGCCGCAGTAGTTTTCTTAGGGAATTTGTTTTCCATCACTGGTCCACAAACTAGTGGAGATTCATGCTGCTGATGTGAAGGACAGTTTGTTCTCTGCATTCTTATAAACACAGCCCTCCATTATTCCATAAGTAAAAAAAAAACCATGAGTCTGTCTGCATGGACCCTTTCAAAAGTGCATGTTCAGTACATATAGTTTTGTACACCTAGCTCATGCATAGAGTGAGAAATACTCCCAAGTGATCGTGCCCTACATATTGACATGACCTTTGCTTGCACAGCTGTGTATATTGGGCTTTGCAGAGCTACCATTTCCTTTCCACACCAGTAGTACTTGACTGGCAAATCTGGCTCTAGAAGGAAGTAAGAGAAAATTGAAATAGAAGAACAATTTGAACCTGAAGAGGACAGAACCTTTTTTAAAAAACCCATCCATTTCTAACTTGCTAATTGTTTGATATGCTGTAAATGTTGTGGAACGAATATGAGACCTGTTGTTTCAGATTTGAGGTTGGGTGCCAATTCAAAGACTTACTCTTGAATGACAATTAAGAAGCCAAACATTGTTATCCTTCATTGGTCTGTATATATTTAGAAAGTTTGATGCTGAGCGAAACAGTACCCAACAAAAAAAGTAAATGTCACTTTATTTGTATTTCCTAGATCTAATTGTCTTTTTTCTTTCCTTTTCATGTTTTGGAGAGCCTTTCTTATATGCAAAAGACAGCTAAAATTTGTTTCTATTTTTCTTTGTTTGCAGGATATATTTGTATTTAGACATGAACTTGCCCTGATACGAATATCTACCTTCATGGGCTTAATAATGCTGATTGGAATTACTGGACTCTTTTATACTCAGTTGACTGGTATATTCAATGTAAGTATTTTACTCTTTCCTTCAGAATAACATCCCCCCCTGTATATTGAATAAAAACACGCAATTCTTTACCGGGCACAATCTATAACGCAAAATATCAGCAAATATGAGAACTTGAGGTACACTCAAAACACAACCAGACAAGATCATCGGAGATTTGCAACTGGGTTTTTTCTTTTTTACATATGGCAAATGGAGCCACAGAATGGGGTAAGGTAAAAGGACCCCTGACCATTAGGTCCAGTCGTGACTGACTCTGGGATTGCGGCGCTCATCTCGCATTATTGGCCGACGGAGCCAGCGTACAGCTTCCAGATCATGTGGCCAGCATGACTAAGCCGCTTCTGGCGAACCAGAGCAGCACACGGAAACATCGTTTACCTTCCTGCTGCAGCGGTACCTATTTATCTACTTGCATTTTGATGTGTTTTCGAACTGCTAGGTTGGCAGGAGCTGGGACCAAGCAACGGGAGCTCACCCTGTCGCGGGGATTCGAACCGCCGACCTTCTGATCGGCAAGCCCTAGGCTCTGTGGTTTAACCCACAGTGCCACCCGCGTCCCACAGAGTGGGGTAGTGGTGATGATTTGAATCAGAATTGTAGCAATGGGGAGTTGGGGGAAAATATAGTGTGGGGAGGGTGGGCAGTTTCAGCCAGGAAAGTGTTATGAAGAGAAATGGCTTATGCCCTTCTGCAGTGACAAAAGCCTGGTATATAAAATTGAGGAAATTGGAGTTCTTGGTAGAATAATGCAGGAAAAGTGTACCTCAAAATAAAGTGTATCTCGAAATAATTGGTACACTTTGACCTGAAAACTCTAAGACGCTAGTAGCTGAGGAAGAATACCGTAACAAGGCCTTGTGCTGGCGTTTTCATCTCATTTATATTACAAACCTCAAGGAATAAAACCTACAAGAGACTTATATAATTTACATCTATCAATCGTTATCTTGGCCTGAGTCCCTGGTATATAAAACTGGCATTATTTTTATTTTATTATTTTATTATTTTATTTATACGCTCGCAATCTGACCGGGTTGCCCCAGCCACTCTGGGCAGCTTCCAACAAACACACAAATAATAATTAAACATCAAACCTTCATAGTAACAATCGGATCCTATATAAAAAGTCACAATAACTTGAAAATAAACAACTTATACCAAATAAAGCAATATGCAATAATGCATTAAAATCCAATAGTAAACAGATGCCTGTGCATCTGCCGCTAAAATGGAACTCAATAAATTTAAGCCGGGATCTCCCTTCATCTCATTTAATTGTTCTATCAGTTCTCACTCAAACAGTCGTGAAAGTAAAATTAAAATGGTAATTGTGTGATTTTTAATATTTGTGTAATAAATGGGAAAGCTGCTCTTTAAAAAAATGTAGAAGAAAAAATAACTGGGGCCTAATTTTAAAAATATTATTATTTATCGGATTTATATACTGCCTTATACCCAGGGGTTTCAGGGCAGTTCACAGGATAAAATCAAGATATAAAACCACAAAATACGTAATAATAATAAAAAAAAAAACAACCCAATAGCCGCCACCACCACCACCCCAAAAAACCACATTTTAAAAGGCCATAGGATGTAAATCAGATCAACCAAAGGCCTGGTTTAAAAGGAATGTTTTTGCCTGGCGCCTAAAGGTGTGTAATGAAGGCGCCAGGCGAACTTCCCTGGGGAGAGCATTCCACAGACGGAATGGAACTAGAAAGGAGCATGACTGCAAGGAGAAGGAGAAGAAGAAGAGGAGGAGGAGGAGGAGGAGGAGTTTGGATTTGATATCCCGCTTTATCACTACCCGAAGGAGTCTCAAAGCAGCTCACATTCTCCTTTCCCTTCCTCCCCCACAACAAACACTCTGTGAGGTGAGTGGGGCTGAGAGACTTCAGAGAAGTGTGACTAGCCCAAGGTCACCCAGCAGCTGCATGTGGAGGAGCGGAGACGTGAACCCGGTTCACCAGTTTACGAGTCTGCCGCTCTTAACCACTACACCACAGTTTAAGGTGTGAACAGGGAGATAAAGAGTAGCAAAGTCTAGAATCAGTGGAAGAAAACCTTATTGTGAGGAGGTGTCATAACTGTTGTGACACAGGAGTTAAACCAACGTTACGTTTCGAACAAAAATTAAAGATGGGAAAAGTAGTAATATATATTACAATTATCCAAGTGGGGAAATGGCCTGATCCACATGTCACACTAAGCCAACATGTGTTCCAGGAGAGGAGATCTTAACCACTTTCCTCCATCCTGATCTTTCTGCTGCTAAGCTCTGCCAGTGACTTGGCTTAGTGCAGGCATAGGCAAACTCGGCCCTCCAGATGTTTTGGGACTACAATTCCCATCATCCCTGACCACTGGTCCTGTTAGCTAAGGATGATGGGAGTTGTAGTCCCAAAACATCTGGAGGGCCGAGTTTGCCTATGCCTGGCTTAGTGTGTCTTCTGAACAACAGGCTCATGGTTTTAGCTGACTTTGGCAGGAGCTGTGTAAACCAGAGGACAAACTTGTATACAGCTTGTGGTAAGCCTGGATAGAGAGATAAACCACAAGCTTGCGTTTGGACAACGTGCTAAGCAAAGCCACAGCTTAGCACAGTGCAGCAGCAGAAAGATTTGGGAGGAGCAAAAGTGACTGCAATCTCCTCCCAAGTAGCCTTTGCAGTAAGCCATGGTTTGCCTTAGAACAACTGGCCAACTTGTTTGCTTTGCACTAAACCATGGTTTGGCTTAGCATGACAAGCCTCCTATTTTGAGGAGCTGGACCAGAGCCCTGGTAGGACAACAGGAAATAGACTTATTTGTCTTAGATTTCTCACACAGAGATTTTGGAATAGAATGGTGCTGAAAGAATTACACATAGGTGTCGAAGGTGACACTAAGACTTAGTATTTCATTGAAAAAAAATGAAATACTTGATTTAACATATAAAAAATGATGTTTAATCATAATAGGAAGAAGTCTTAGGAAAACTCCAAATCCATACTCCTGTTATCCATGTCCTGAAAAGTTTTTGGAAACTAGTATCAACCAAAGTGCATGGGTTGCTATCTGGCCATTTTGGTGCATTCCCAAGACCCAATGACTGCCTTATCTTTCCCTTCCTTTTATTTTCATGCTTGTTTTGTCGGTTTGGCTAGATCCCTTGGTCTGCATGTGGCAAACCTCATGCAGCTGGGTCAGTGAGAAACTTTCAAATGGAGTACATTTGCTTCTGATTTTAGGCATTTACGGCTGGTGAAATAATTTCCTAGTATGCTAACTTTCAGTTCTTGTTCTAAGCTCATCAGTATATGTCCCCACCATTCATCTGTGTTGAATTATTGTTTTGTATGACTATGTACATGCGTCCAACATGCCATTAATTACTGACACACCTTCTAGCAACTTGAAATAACTGAGTGATGATTTAGAATGATAAACATGTACTATATTATATAATCACAGAATATGAGTTGTGCAAGATAACCTTTTTCTTTCAGGTGGCTGGAATTTAGGGTAATGCCTTTACTGTCTGATTTGCCAGTGGTTTCCAAACTGAAATTCTTTGAACAGAATGTTTTCTTACCAAACTCTGGGTCTTGATTTGGACACGCCACTTGTCTGGAGCATTTTGCCATTTCTCCGTGTGTACAAATGGAAAATCCAGCTTCCCAGTGGCTGCTGGAAGGTAACAGGATAATCACTTAAGCAGTGATCCTCTGATGTCATTGTGGGAGGCCAGTAAAAGCGGATTATCTGTGACCCAGATAAAATAATTAGAAATTACTTGGACACTTACAAATAACTGATCTACTAATCTCATTTCCAAAGTTAAAAAAGGTCTGTCTCTCAACATAACACTACCAGATGTTTCAGTTGAACTGCATCCTTTGAAGAGACTAATCTGAAGCCTAATTTTAAGGATTACCTTTGATTGTTTTTTGTTTAAAATTCTAAACAGGATGCATTTTCATTTTTCCATATGCTCTTGCAAATGATTAATACAGTTAAAGGATTTTTATAAATAAATTTAGCTCATACCCCGACATATTATTCAGTGAAAGACACAAACATAAATATGTCATTATGCAGGTGACATATTTTGCTTTTTGCACTATTTACAATGTAATTTGCATTTCTCCATCTGCTAAAAAAAAATCCGAATACATTCTCATAGTTTTGTTTAATAGGTATTTTGCTATACCCTCAAGTGATTGTGCACTGACACTAGTAATTTGATTAATGCTACCGGGGCTCCTTGTTAATTTATTGTTTTAACTGTATATGATAATATGATGGCACTGTTGGAACATAAATACCGAACAGTTGGGTGGGAAGAGAGGAAAGTTCACTTTGTTTATAATGGCTTGAGAAGGACAATAATAACAGTTAGTGGATGTAGAGGGCTCATGTTTATATTGTGCATTGGTTATTTTTGTACATTCTTGCTTGCATTTGACACAGTGCTATATATCATCTCCTTTTTAAATTGTGCATTGTTAATTTACATTTGCCTTAAAGCAAAATTGGTTAACAATTGTAGGGTTCTTTATCAAATGCTCAGGCTCAAAATAAAACATGATACATTATCTGAAGTGAACGTAACTCTTCTGCATGTTGCATATTCCAATTTGTTGCTCCAGTGTCTGTTACCTACAGATACAGATTGCCATACATTTAAATTATATACTGTATATAACTTATTTAATTTTTTGGAAAACCATAGGTAGGGATGTGGCTGTGTGGAAGAAGCAAAGTCACTATATATTAGATAGGTTAAAAAGGTAAAGGACCCCTGACAGTTAGGTCCAGTCGTGAACGACTCTGGGGTTGCAGTGCTCATCTCGCTTTACTGACCAAGGGAGCCGGCGTACAGCTTCCGGGTCAAGTGGCCAGCATGACTAAGCCGCTTCTGGCGAAACCAGAACAGCGCACAGAAACGCCGTTTACCTTCCCGTCAGAGCAGTACCTATTTATCTACTTGCACTTTGATGTGCTTTTGAACTGCTAAGTTGGCAGGAGCTGGGACAAAGCAATGGGAGCTCACCCCGTCGTGGGGATTCGAACGGCCGACCTTCCGATTGGCAAGCCCTAGGCTCAGTGGTTTAGACCACAGTCCATGCTAAATCTGGAGAGTTTACTTCTGTGCTCCAAATATATTTATAGGCTTCACTTGATGCGCACAAAGGTCTTTATAGACTTTGGGATTTCTGCGAGTATAGTAGATTGCTGACTGCTGGTGCATTGAAAATTAGATAGGTTAGTAACCATCAAAACCATGTGACGCAATTTGGGTGCCCAAACAGCAACTTCAACATTAGCAAAAGAAAATAAATAGTTACATATTGTAGCAACCCCTCCAGAATTCAACATTCTTTGTTATATACAGTATTTTCCTGCGTATAAGACTACTTTTTAACCCAGGAAAATATTCTCAAAAGTCGGGGGTCGTCTTATACGCCGGGTCGTATTTCTTATACGGCGAGTATATCCCAAACTCTATATTTAACTGGAAAAGTTGGGGGTCGTCTTATACGCCCAGTCGTCTTATATGCCGGAAAATACGGTATGCCTTCCTCTGGAGGGGTATGTGGAGAACACCATTTGGAAAGCTACCATCTGGCTAATGAAATCAAACACATTGTCGCTTTCATGGAGAAGGGTGACTCTAGGTTTTGGGTTCAACTGGAGTCTGTCTTTCTAAGGAGGCTCCACATATAGAATCATAGAATTGCAGAGTAGCAAGGGACAACGAGGGTCTTCTAGTCCAACCCCTGCAATGGGGCTCGAACCCATAACCGACTTAGCTACCAATGCAGGTCAAATGTGTGTCCCTTTTGGAAACACAGATTCAGGTCCTTGGATTGGATAGCAAAACATTTAATACTGACCACTTTCAAAGGTTGGAAAATATGGACTGGAACTCTGTCACCTTTAATTTCTATAGCATGTCGCCCTGCTAAATCTGGAGAGTTTACTACTGTGCTCCAAATATATTTTTAGGCTTCACTTGATGCTCCAAAGGTCTTTATAGACTATGAGATTTCTGCGAGTGTAGTAGATTGCTCACTGTTGATGCATTGAAAAGAATATAGGATGTAGTTTCTTCTACTTGGTGGTTCTGGGCTCAAGTACAGTACATTAATTTACATCAAAACCAGCAATAAAGTAGGCTGCTACCAGAATTAACACAGTTTGAAAAAGAAATCCTGGATTACACTGAGATAACTAGGGGTCTGGCTTTCAGTATTTATAGCTGGGTCTAGGAATCAGTGACAGGCCCTAAAGATTTCACAAGATGTATATGGGAAAAGGAATAGGATATTACACTTGAAATAGAAAACCGGAACTGGATGTGGTACAAACAACATCATAAAAATATAAAGTGAAAGAGCAGTCCATAAATTTGATACACAAGTGGTATCTTACCCCAAGGAAATTGTCCCTAATGTGCCCTGGTTTCCTGCATGTTGGCAGGGCTGGTAATAGACTGACTGGGATGTATATATGCATGTGTTGGGCATTTCCTGAGTTCACACTTGTTGGGTACTGATGTTTCAGGAAGCCAGCTCTGTTATAGGTCAGTAGACCCACCCTTCTCCACACAAACACATGCCTTGATTCAGACTTGAAAAATACTGTAAAGAGACACCCAAGTCCACTAGCCGCAACCGCAAGGTCTGTGATAATATGCAATGGGGGGGGGGAATCAAGCAGTGAATGTAGATCAGTGATACCAAAGGGTATGGCAGAGAGTGAAAAGCTAAAAGTTGCCTTTGGGCAGAAAAGAACACTTTTGAATCAGTTTGCTATATGTTTATTAACGTTGTTAGCATAGCAGAGCATTGACAATTTCCACCACCTCCATACACCCAACTCTGGACACAATGAGTTGGCTTTTGGTATCTGCTCTGGAAAGAAAAAAAGCAAATTGTGACTGGAACTTTGCATCCTGTTCTCAAAAAGCACTTAGCCCTCGGTATGTACAAATTTACCTTGACCTTCCAATTTGACATGGAACATGTGTGTGTGTGTGTGTGTGTGTGTGTGTAAAGTGAATGTACAATATCCTAATACACATGGAACATTTACTAAGCTGCTCTTGCAGAATTTGCATCCCCTTCAAATTTGCAAAGGATTCTGTCCTGTGTACCAAATGGCGAACCATTTGCATTTTTGTTCTTCGCAGTATTTCTCTCATTGCCCACTCCCATTTCAGTGAATGACTGCGGTGAACGATGACTTTGTGCTTTCATTGTAATCAGTGGGACTAACTCCGCACAGGAGCTTGGTGTGGATTGTAGTGTTTACTTTTAGGGCAACTAGGAAATTCTACTCCAGCTACAATCATAAAACAAGTTACACATATAGTATTACTGGAAGGTGTGGTTTCAAAACTTCTGCTTAAGTAGCCTTATCCTAAAAAAAACCTCTCTTGCCTGATGTCTAATTGATTATTATTATCATCATTGTTGCTATTTATTAAATCACAGGGCCGTCTGCAATATAAAAACTCAAAAATACGTACCACAGTTACAAAGCAATACCTCTCCCACTGTTTGTTTAATTAGTCAAAGACCTGGGAAAAGAGGAATGTTTTTGCCCGGCACCTGAAGATATGAAACGAAGGCACCAGGCAATATATAAATTATGAATAAAAAAATTACCCTTAGAATATTAAAAAATTGTATTATGTTTGGCTCAGCAAAATTTCTTTAAAGGAAAGATTGTGAAGAACAACTGTTTAACATAAAACAAGTGACTTATCTGTAATTGGAAATAATATTCTGATCCCTGTTACATATAGTGTTGATTTCTTGGTGTGTAATAGAAACCAAACATTTTCATATAACAACATCAGACCAGAGCCTGGAACACCCATATTGTAAAATACTTATTTATGGAGATGAAAAGCATCTTATTATAATTAAGCAAAATATTTTAATCATATGCTCAATCTGATAATCTATTAAATACTGTTTTGATTAGTTTAATAATTAGGGCTTTACTTGTTTTTTCAAACATGCTAGAAATGTAATCAAAGGCAGTATTAATCCTTATAATTAAGTAGAGCAACAATCAGGATCAGGGTAGGATGTTAGCATTCTTCTAAGACAATAATGGTCTATGCCTGCCTATACTGAAATATAAAATAATTAAGTCATGTATGGCTTGTGTCAGATTTGCCCTATATTTTTCTTCATCATGGAATTATAAGGCCTTTTTTTTTTTACCCTATTAGCTTTCTCAGCCTACGAGGGTTTTGGCTGTTTTGAATTAGTTGATTATTTATTTACAGGCATATATACTACCCAATAAGCAATAATTTATCATTTAATCATTTATGTATTAACATTCTTTTACACCACTTTTCCAGCAAAGTGGGTAAGTTAAAAAAAACAAATTTTAACCATTTATTTATTTGACTTGGGTGTTGTACCATCTCAGAGGCACTGTGTGACTTACAGCTGTTTCAATTTCCCATTGAACTGAATGGGCATTGTGAGGGCTAAATGATTTTATAAATTGTCAACTGGAATTACACGGTAGCCTTGAAATGGAACTGAGACATATCAGTGGGAAACTGATGTAAACCTACTAATTTTTTGCTTTGCATGAAAATAATGATTGGCTTCAAATAGCTGAATATCTAAGAAATCTTACACTGATTTCAGACACCATGAAAGGCAGTTCTGAAAATGTACGTACTGTACATTTATTACTAAAATCTCGATGCCCGATGTTGTCTGTTCAGTTTGTGCTACAGTGCATTTGTGGAACTCCTTTATGAATGAGGGATTCCCTGTTGCTTTTAATGTTAGATGCAGCTTTACTCATGAGAAGGGCCCTAGCTTCAACTGGGAACATGCATTTGCATCTCTCAGTGTGCAAAGCAAGCAATTTTCAGACGCAATACTGCCATTCTTGATATCCGATTAACCATGCATGTCTACTCAGAAGTAAGCCTCACTGAAGTTCAGTGGGAACTACACCTAGGTAAATGGCTATAGCTCTAAAGAAACTGTAGCTCTAAAAAAACCCCAAAAGAATAACTTCGGCTCCTGTTGTTGTTATTTATTAAATTTGTATACCATCCAAACCTGCAGATCTCAGGGCGGTTCGCAACATAAAATCACAATATAAAGAAAACACAAAATATATAGTAAAAACAAAGACAACTCAACAATCCCCCCTTCCACAACACATTTTAAAAGGGCATAGGATGTAAATCAGATCAACCAAAGGCCTCGTTAAAGAGGAATGTTTTCGCCTAGCACCTAAAGGTGTATAATGAAGGTGCCAGGCAAGCCACCCTGGGGAGATCATTCCACAAACGGAGCCACTGCAGAAAAGGCCTGTTCTCGTGTTGCCACCTCCGGACCTCACACAGAGGAGGCGCATGAAGAAAGGCTGATGTCTGGGTCTGCGTAGATTCGTATGGAGAGAGGTGGTCCTCTTCACAGCTCTTTGTTAGAAAGTATCTTATGGGGTGGCAGGTTTTTGTTTTGTTTTAGCTTTTCAATCCAATAGAAGCTACAGATTCAGATACATATAGGCGTTTGGGCTCGCTCCTCCCCTCCAAACTGCCATGGCGATGGAGGGAGGAGACAAAGGACTCACCCTTATTCTCCTTGCCATGCAGTGGTAATTGGGACTTGTAAATTTATTCTAGGAATGCATTTTGTTCAATGTGCATATTATTTTTCAAAAGACCAGAAAATAAAAAAAACAGAATGCGAAACACCTCTATTGGCTTGGACATCTTTTGAACTTTAAACAAAGGTACAATATTGTTGCTATTTGCTTCTAAATTATTGTAGCAGTGTATGAAGCAAAGCTAACATTGTACTTCTACCAGTGTGGAGAGCCTTTGGCCCTCCAGATATTGCACAACTGCAGCTACTATCTTCCCTAGTCATTGGCCATGCTTGCTCTGGTTGATGGGAGTTGTAATATAGCTAAAATCCAATGCAGTTATTTGCGTGAGCTATATCAAAGTTTATTCCTCCTAGAATGTGCCTGCAAAGCTATTTTAAGTTCTAACTCTTCTCTGTTTTTTTCTACCTTGTGAATATTTTTCTGTTGCCCAGAAATATGCTGGATGGGGCTTAACCCAGAAGTGAGTGTTCTAGTTCGTGAACATTCTTTGGAACCTGAATGTCCATTGCAGCTTCTGCGGCTTCTGATTGGCTGCAAGAGCTTCCTGCAGCCAATCAGAAGCCACTCATTGGTTCCTGAACGTTTTGGAAGTCAAACGGACTTCCGGAACGAATTCTGTTCGACTTCCGAGGTACGACTGTACTCAGTCTAGAGTACTGAAAGCAGAGTTGATCTATTGGGTATTTATCTATATAGCTCTATAAAGTACATGGAACTTTAGAGCTCCTCTCTCTTCTCATTATCCAGCATAATCTTTACTTCCTTCTTGCTGGCATCCAGTTATTCCTCATTTTTCACTTGTGCATTTATGAGTTCTTAAAAAAAAAAAAAAAGAGTATTTTGTTTGCCAAGTACTTCTGTTCTAGTACCCTGTTATCTGGGCTCTCCATTTTCATCAGTGGCAGATCTGAGTTTTCTCTTGACCCATTTGTAGAATACATTAAACAGCACTGGGCCCAGCACTGGTCCTTGGGGAAACCTGGTGGATGGCTCCTTCCGCTCTGGCAGTTCAATCATTGCCATCTGGAGCCATTGAACCAACTTGGATCCATCCCATGAAATCTCTTCTGGTTCGGAATTCTCAAGCAAGCTGATGAGTCAATCACTTTTTTCCCCAAAGCAGTTTTTGATAGTTGCATGCTACCCTATCAGATGCTTCATCTGGGAAAACCGGGTGGTAATGTTTTAGTCTTAACGATTCCTACTTTCAAATATTCCAGATTCATTGGTATAAGAGGTTCATTTAACAAGCCTTGAAGATCTAGGATTAATCAAGAATGTTTAAGTATTTAACTACACTGACATTAAGATGAAAAGCAACTCGTCTACCAGGAAGTGCCCTTATTAAGTGAAACAACAAGGTTTTCCATGTGCCCTCTTCAAGCTGTGATCTCCTGAGATGTACTGAGCTAAGCAGGGTCATTCTGGGTCACTATTTAGATACAAGACTGCAGGAGAAAGCTGAAACGCCACGGGAAATATTGGCAATTCAGAAAGTGAAACATACCTTCTGAGCTGGTGTTGAACCAATCAATATTGTTAGGGGCTGCTGTATAGCTGGGATGGAAGATATAAATGTAACATAGGCTCTGTCCATCTGTACCTTCTTACAAGTAGAGCTAAGACATCGAACTTTCCTCTTGTTCTTCTTCTTTTAAATATTTTTTATTAAATATTTTCTTGATTTACAAAGGTATGTGCAATGTCTCTTTCGTATTTTTCCATGTAACATTTTTACAAATCAGTATCGTTTGTTGAGACATTGGGAGGAAAAAGGGGGGAAAGAGGTGGGCAGGATGGGGAGATGGATGGGATCGACCAGGCACAGCCAGACTACAAAAATTAAAACTAAACTAAAGCTTGCTGATGAAATGTTCTCAAATACTTACACATGGTCATAAACAAAAATGTGAATGGCAAAATCTTGCTATGATTTAGATCATGGGTAGGCAAACTAAGGCCCGGGGGCTGGTTCCAGCCCAATCGCTTTCTAAATCTGGCTCATGGACGGTCCGGGAATCAGCGAGTTTTTACATGAGTAGAATGTGTCCTTTTATTTAAAATGCATCTCTGGGTTATTTGTGGGGCATAGGAATTCATTCATTCCCCCCCCCCAAAAAAAATATAGTCTGGCCCCTCACAAGGTCTGAGGGACAGTAGACTGGCCCCCTGCTGAAAACTTTTACTGACCCCTTATTTAGACTGTTTTACAAATCTAACTTTAAACAGCCCCTGTATTGTCATTGCAGCCCCTTCCCCCCCCCCCCGTGACCCTGGACTTCAGATCCTTTCAGTAGCTGAAGGTCCCAAATGATCACAGCTTTCATATGGGTAAAAACAACTTAAAAAGGGGACAGCCTTTTAAGTTACCCATCCCTTGTGATGAGGCACAAATGGGGAGGGGGGACATTCCACATGGAGGGGGCTGTTTTAGGAATGATATTTCAATCCTTTTACTTCCAAATTACTGGCTTGACTTTCAGTTGCAGTCCAAAAAAAAATCACATAAGGTAAATTAGTTCGCTCCGCATTGAAAGTAGATTTCGCCCATCTGCTTAGTAGGAGAACTTTGCAGGTGGACGAGAGACAAACTTGCTTTCATGTGTTCAGCTGTCTCCATATTTAACTTTCAAAGGGCAGTAGTTTCTTTTCTCCATTCCTTCTATTCATGGTGTTCGGCTGAGGTTGCTGAGCAGCCTTTTTGAATATCAAATAGGCTATTGATAGTGCCATTCAGATTCCGCAAAAAAAAAGAGGGAGGGAGGTATTACCAGAATATGGAGGTATTTTAAAATAGAAGAAGTTCTGAATTAGCAAAATAGAGCAGCATATCAGTTTGGCTTTGAAAATATGAGCATGTTTTATTGTAATTTATTGCTATTTTGTTTCATTCTCCCCACCCTAGCAATGTGTTCAAGCTTTTTTGGGGTGGTTTTTTTGTACACATACCTCTTTATTTACAGCAGGAACACAAGACAATTATTGCAGTTATATTATTGAAATTATTCTATCATGTATTGTTTTATTTATCCATTTGGATATCTACCCTGTTCTCTCCTTGGGGCTCATGGAAGGCCAAAATCTTCACAGTACAATATCTGATAGAAAGAGCATGTGAACAATTGCACACTAGTTAGCCCTCTAATGCAGACTTTTGGCCTGTCAGGGATAATCTTTTTTTTTTTTTACTAGAACCCCAGGATCTACCAGTGAGAGTCAGGTGCAAAAGATACTTAGTTAGGATGGGAGAACAAGGTGTCTTTGAAGACTTCTTGAGCTTGGAAATTTGTTTTCAGTACCAGAGCTGAACTGACCTTGCAATATTTGCACACAAACATACGCTCCTGCTGTGCTTTCTATTCATTTGAGCAGCCTCATTTTGGTGGGGAAGTAATTTTGTTACTTTTGTTGCTTAAAAAAATAATAATCAATTGGGAGTCAAAAATCCTTGCTGCTTTACTGCAAATCATCCAGAGATCTACAGGTAGGTTCTAATTTAACTTGTGCAACACCCCTGCTCTCATGTATTTCTAAACTTCTTCACACCACTTTACCAAATAAGTGATAAAATTCACTTGGGCCGTAATCCTAGACAGCCTTTTACATAGGCGGAAGTTTTTGCTTACGGTGTTTAATCTTCACCCACCTGAGCAGGCAAGCAATAAATGCTGATTTCTACTGGGTGATTGACATTCAAAACCACTTTAAGATTGTGACCTTTGCTATGGGAAACTTGTCTTACCACTGTTTTTCAGTGGTGTTATTCATATATCTGTTCTGTAGGGGATGATAAGTTACATTCTTCAAGGGAGCAATCTCTTATCTGACGGAATGCCTGGTTTTTATAATTTATTTCAACTGTGCAATGTATTTTATTCCATTTTATGTTTCTCGCACCGGCTTTGGCTACAGAAATAAATAATATTCCTATTCATTCTATAAGACGTGTTAAATATCTAATGCAATTAGAACATTGTACGTATGTTCTTTCATATATGCATTTGCAGGAATAATTACTTTGCAATCTTCATTGTGCGAGGGAATACTTAAGAATGTCTTCTCTATAACAGGATACTACAAGCATAGAAAAACTGGCAAACTGTTGTGAAGACATGTAAGTATCTCTGTTTTGATGTCCTAAAGGCTTATAACTATACAGTTAAAGGTTGTCTATTTAGGAAACTCTGAAGGCACCAATGAAAGCCTTGCATGCCCTGTTTTGCCGTGATTCATATGACCCTTTAGCGAAAGACAACATCAGACTATTCTTTCCTATCTAAAGCCGTCAAAACTCCCTTTTCAAAGCACAGGCTCTAGAGAAAGTTTCTGTTTCGTTGGCAAACACTGTGCGGATCACGAGGGCTGCCGTAGCTGTAAGGCTGCAGTGCGTGCTTCTCATAGTTAAATCTCATCTGCATGCTGCCGTGAAAGGAAAGCTGCTCTTGTGGTGGCTGGGATGCAATTCATCAGAGTCAAGTCATGGCTCCCCAGCCAACCTGCATTGTTCTCGTTGACTGAAGTGCACCATGGGAATGCTGTCTTTCACTAATAATGCTGTCGTCTGTAGATCGAGACCCCGAAAGCCATGGCAGCAGACCTTCTCAGAAGTTTTTGGCACGCGCTGGAAGATCCTGTGGTTTATTCCTTTCAGGCAAAGGCGACCACTGAGAGTTCCCCACCACTTTGCCAATCACGTCTAAACAGATGGATGGTGGGCACAGATGGGTCCTCCATGCTGGAAGCGTGTTGAAGGTTTTGTGATAATAGAACCATGACAGTCCTCTAGCCAATTAAAATCTACCCACCAATCTTAGACGTCACAATGTGCCCCAGGCTTTATTTTAATAATAATGATCTTGATTCCGTATTGGGATTAAATGCACATTTCTCTGTTTACTTTTAAAGTGTACTTACTTTCAAATTAGCTTTCTAGAGGAATTACTTTAATATTTGAGGTTAATAACAAACACAGCTGATGTACAAAGTTATGACCAAAATTGTTTTGATATTGGACAGTATGATATGTTTTACATAGATGAATAGGTTTCAAAAGTGTTTTGTCTGCCTTGAATTTTTTCATTCTTATTTTTTTTTCAATCAATAATACTTACTAGATTATGTGGCGAGACCCTTTTCCTGCTTACCTGGCTTAAAATCCACAAAGTTGTCTTATATTTATGATGCATGATATCAGTTGAACAGTTCCTCTCTAGAAAAGGGTGGCGTTTTAACACTGGGTTTTTTTAAAAGCAGGGGCAATTTTGTGTCTTATGTCCTCAGTTTTATATATTTTTAAAGTGTTTATTGTTCCTGTGTAAAAGCAAAACAGAAGAATTCAGCCCACTGTTAAGTCTAAAAGGAAGAAAAGGATTCTTTTCCTGTTTTTTGTAAATGCAATAATTAGCCCTTTGTGGTAGATGTGTATTTTTTAAAATTAGGCATGATCGAGTCAAAGTTACGCATCTCTTAAATCCTAATTGGGGGAGGGCATGTGAGCCACCTGCCCATTACTTTCCAGAACGGTAGCTATGCTAGTCTGTTGCAGCAAAAATATCCAAAGGTCTTATAGCACCTTAATGACTAATGAATATATTGTGACATGTGTTTCTGTGGGTTTTGGCTGCAATCCTCAACACATTTACCTGGGGGGTAAGTCCCATTGAACTCAATAGGACTTACTTCCAAGCAGACATGCAGAAGACCGCACTGCTTAATTTTGGCTGGATCATACCTATAGATCGGTATAAAATATAGCTAATATAAACATATAAAATACTGTGTTGTCACTGAAATAATACTTGTTTTGTATAGTCACTGCTAGAAATATATAGAATTTAAATCACAAGCGTGCATAGGTTGGGTAAAATATATGTGGGAGATATTTTTAAAAATAGTATTTATATATAGCAAATATGGATGTTAAAAGATAAACAATAGTTAAGTGTATATGGGATCGTAGTAATTTATTAAATTACAGTTGGTTATTAAAAGCAAGATGAAGCGGGCATACCTATAAGGCAATATTAGACCTGATCAAACGGTAATCCGAATCAAAGATCTATGTTGGTGTTGATTTCAGATTTATGTCAAGTACTAATCAGCAGGCTGGGTGAATTCTTTAAAATTAAAATAGCAAGATAGCTCCCTATTAAAAGGATGCTTCCTATTCAGAAGGCTGATCTGGAGAAACAGTTCTGAGAAATGTTGTGTAGATAGCAGAAGTGCACTAAATCAAGGACAGCATCATAGTTTGCTGCAAGAACTCTGGCTTAACCCCAGTTGTACTGCTGGTAAAGAAGCATTGCTGTCCTGGTGCTTTTCCTCCAACCCGGCCTTATCATACCTATTTCCTTTCCAGTGCTGTTGCCAACTAGTTCAAACGTTGTGTCATAACCGTCCCGAAGTACAGGGGTATGTGCAGCTCTCCCTTCCACGGCCCGCTTTTGAGCCTTTGTGCTGATGATTGCTGCATGACCAGCCCTATCAAACACGAGTCAGGCAGGTGGCATTGGCAAAGGAAGCAAACCCCTTCTGGTTCTTCAAAAGTTGCCGCATGCCCAGATTTCAGCACAAGCGCTTTGCCCGTGGAAGCTCGAGGTGTGCTCCACTCCGTCACTTTTGCATATAAAAGGTGCTCACCTGTGCAAGCAGATTTTGCACTCTAGCATTCTGCAGCCTACTTGGTACTGGGCAGGCAAATACTGCATGTGGTTAAAGTGACCCACAGAGACAGCGAGGAGATCTGTCCTAACAAAACAGAACTAGACATCCTAAACTGTACCTCACAGAGATGTAACTTTATTATAACCTTGATTACATTGTGGCTGCTAGCAAATACTTCCAAGTAAGTAAGAAAGTGCAGTTTTAGTGCAAACGAAGAAATGGCCAGTCCTTTCCTCAACCCCCTTCCCCAGCTTCCAGCCTCTTCTAAAAATGGGATATTCTGGTAATTCTGCATGCATCGCCATAAAAATGACAGCAATTATTTCATCTTTTGAAATGTCCCTCTGGTCTTTTTGTTTTGAGAAAGCCTGCTGATAGGCTTTTAGGAAAGTTTAAATAAGTGACTTAATATAAATGTTCCATGCAAATTGATTAAGAAGAGAGATAAGCTACCAAAAGTCTTCCAAAAGTCACAAAAGCCATCAGATTTTTGACAGAATCAGGGTATACATTTCCCTTTTAAGGAACACAGTTCTTAATTTCCTTTTTTCCTAAGATTGTTTGTGCACTGGCTTCCGTAACTCCATTTCAGCACCTCACCTTTTAAAATCAATTGGAACAGTTGCTCTATGCAGTTATGTTATTGCTATTATTTATTTTGAAAATCAAATTCGGGACAGAAGCAGTAATGACGTCTGTTAAATGCCTGTTGCGTTCCACTGCCTGAGGTGGGGCGAACAACTGTTATGAATGCATGTCTTTTTGTGCAAAGTCTAAATCTAAGATAATTTTGAAAGCATCAGAAAAACAGTCCCAGTCATTCTAAAAGTTTCTATACATACTATTCGAGGTTGAGATATCCTTATTTCTCTTGTTCTCAAAGTGCCCTCTCTTGGTTGAATTATGTAATGACAATGGTATTCCACCCTCGAATAAAAATAATGTTCTAACTTCAGAAAACTAGATTCAGGGTATTTTTATGTGTCACTTTTTCATACTTGAGTATTGAGATTTGTGCCAGAAAGTATGCTTAGATTCTGATGCATGATGGTGCAATAAATGTCTTATATTACTTGACTTGGAAAAACAGTCCCTGTGTATCCAGAAAAGGAAAGAAAAAACAAAGAGTTCATTCTGGCACTCAGATATTTGCAGTTTTTTTGCTGACATATCTAGTAATAAACCTGCCTGGAGTAGTCAATATCTGTCCCTGCAACATCATCTGACGTGTTAGGGATTGAGCCTTTGTCAATTCTCAGGTGGTTAACTCCTGCCAGTTGTGCATATACTGCTACGAAATCCAAACAGACCATTGAAATGGTAAAAGTTCAATGAAATGTTGTAAGCTCTCTCTCTCTCTCTCTCTCTCTCTCTATATATATATATATATATATATATATAATATTTAGTGTCCATCCCCTAGTAAAATGCTATGAAATTATCAGTTTAAAGGAACCGGACTGGATATCTGCTCTGTAATATTACCTCCCATTTCATAATAATAAATAGTTCTGTGGAGTCTCCTCATAACCACTAAACCCCAGATTTAAATCCTAGGAAATGCTTTTCCTGGTGGATCTGAAACATAACATTAGGATAATAAATTGAGAGATTAGTTGGAAATAAATGTGTTTTAATATGACAAGGGCAGCTGCTTAGCTTTCCACTCTTATTTTGCATCTGTGCCGTTTGTTCATAATCTCTTAATTTTTGGATGTCTGAATTGAAGTAGTTGAAAAGTGCATAATGTTCATGCAATGCTAAGCATTAGTAATTGTAAACGAGGCAGTTGGGGGTGGGGAACGCCTGCGATCTGTCACCTAAAATAATTAATGGCTGTGTAAATGTATGTAATATAAGAATCAGGCTTTAGGCAGAATTTATTTATTTGATTAGAAAAAATATATATTTTAACACCTTTAATTTATCATTCCATTCCAATATCATTAGGGTAGTTACCAACTAGATTTTGTGATGATGTGTCCTGTAATTTTAACTCTTTGTTTCCCCAACTGAAGCACACTTTTGCTTGAAAGGGGTGATCGTAGGATGCCATAGAATCACAGAATTGATTGAATCTAGGGTCATCTAGATCAACCCCCTGCAATGCAGGAATCTTTTGGCCAATATGGGGCTTGAACCTACAACCCTGAAAGCAGCCTTTCTCAACCTTGGGTCCCCAGATGTTTTTGGCCTACAACTCCCATCATCCCTAGGTAGCAGGACCAGCGGTCAGGGATGATGGGAGTTGTAGGCAGGGGCGTAGCAAGGGGGACGGGGGGGCGGTCCACCCCGGGTGCCACCCTGGGGAGGATGACAATTTGGGCGGTTTTTTTTTAAAAAAAATATTTTATTCTTATTTTTTTTAATTTTATTTTTTTAAGGCTATTTTCGGCAATGCCGGGGTGGAGCCGCAGGGGCGGCCAGCGAGGAGCGGTGTCACCCCCCCTTGCTGGCCGCCCCTGCGGCTCCGCCCCAGCAGCGCCAAAAATAGCCCCCCCCTTCCAGCGGCTTTTCCCATCGCTGGCTTGCAGAGCCGGGGAATGGAAAGGGGCGGGCCAGCGAGGAGGGGTGACACCCCTCCTCGCTGGCCCGCCCCTCTCCCTGCCCTGACTTGCGCTCCAGGCTCCGTCGGCGGCTTCGAGGGTCTCTGAGGGCTGCAGAGCCTCCCGAAGCCGCCGCCCTTCCAGCACCCCTTGGTGCGGCGGCTTCGAGAGTCTCCCGAAGCTGGCGCCCGGCATCCCCGGGGGCGGGGCATCGCGCTGTGCGCGTGCGTCATGACGTCATGACGCACGCACACGCCGTGACGTCCCGCCCCCGGGGGTGCCTCTTGGCTTCCCGCCCCGGGTAGCCAAGGGGCTAGGAACGCCCCTGGTTGTAGGCCAAAAACATCTGGGGACCCAAGGTTGGGAAACCCTGCCTGAGAGTAAGATTCTCAGGCTTTACTGAGTGAGCTATCCCTAGGTTAATCAATGAGCGAGGAGACTCAGGGGGGGCCTGGTTCACAGTTACTGGCAGCTGCATAAAGGTGGATAGGAAGACTCGCAGGGTGCGTGTAATGACAATGCTCGGCTGCAATGATTGCTGAGATTCCTGACCAGCATGTTCATTAGGACCAAGTAAGAGAACAAAGTCTACAAACCTCACCTGTCGATGGAGACTGGGCACTGCAGTCTTCCCATCTGGGCCACAGCTCACAGTCAAGCCTAGAGATCTGCAGGCGCCTCTGTCCCCCCCCCCCCCCGGGCAGCCTGCAAGTTAGGCAACGCTTTGGAGTAGGGTTCCAGATGTGTACTGCACATGCCCAGGGCTGGCGTGTCCATTTAGGCGAACTAGGCAACTGCCTAGGGCGCCAAAATGGAGGGGGCGCTGGCCAGCCTGCCCCCCGCCGCCTCCCGGTGCCGCCCCAACCAGCGGCAGAGCAAGCAAACCACGGCGGCGAGGGGCGCCCGGCAGGGCAGGGGGCGGGGCACCGGTCCGCAACGTGCGTCATATGTAATGATGTCACGTGGCCCACCCCCTCGCCTAGGGCGCCAAAGTTGCCAGCACCGGTCCTGCACATGCCTGTTGAATCAGGGATGCATGTAGCGGCTCCTACACGTGTGATTTGGTACACATGCACCCTTGCGCAACATGCTTCCTGCACACATTTCACGGGGCAGGACAATCCTATTGTACTCCGTGTTTACCTCACCGTATCAGTGTGATAAATCACGAGAGGAGCCTCCCTGAATTTTTAAGAGATCTGATCTGGAAATGCCCTATCATGTGCATTGATTGAATGATAATATTCTCCCCCCCGTCTCCTAATCTAAGCTATAAAATTAAAAGAAAATTGTTATTACCATAATCGCAAAACGGAGGACAGTTTAAAATTTATACAAAAATGGCTCTGTCTTAACTTTCTGCATCAGTAGAATGAAAACCACCCTTCTGTTAATTCTTTGATGTATAATCGGTGCCATGGGGCATATTTGCAACTAGAAAGAGCACCCCAGTCTTTAAAAAGATTTAATGCTGTACACTTAGTGCTGAGAGATGTATGCTATAAGAGCTGACGGTGCTCTGGTGTAAGTCTAGCTTTATGGCCATGTTCCCATATACATCCATTTCATTAAAGGGATGTGAATGGTATGTAAAGTGAAGAATTCACAACTAGACTTCCTCCATTTGTTTTCATCAGCTTGGGAGCTTTATACTGCAGCAAGCACAGCCTTAGAACTAGACTTGTCATGTCAGTGTATGAGGATAAATATATTTACAGTTCTATAACGTGCAAGTTAGGTTTCAGAGCATATTTTCAAAAACCTTCAGATAATCCAAGGCAGTAGCCCATTGGCCCCACTGCAGATTCGTAATGCAGCAACTAGGAAAGGCAGGCAGAGCCCAGAACTCCCTGTAAATTCTCTTGCTCTGGAGATAGGCCTGGTGCAGCTTTGCGTAGACTCCATAGACTAGGGGGATGTTCTGTTTCTTGGACATAAGGAGTCTTCTCCCTACAGCCCCCTTTTTAAATACTGTGCAGCTTGGGTTGGGTTGTTAGACAGCAAGATCTTGATGTTATTGGGAGCTACTGTAGACTACTGGATTTGAAAGGTAAGGTAAAGGGACCCTTGACCATTAGGTCCAGTCGTGTCCGACTCTGGGGTTGCGGCGCTCATCTCGCTTTATTGGCCAAGAGCCGGCGTACAGCTTCCGGGTCATGTGGCCAGCATGACAAAGCCGCTTCTGGCGAACCAGAGTAGCACACGGAAATGCCGTTTACCTTCCCGCCGGAGCAGTACCTATTTATCTACTTGCACTTTGACGTGCTTTCGAACTGCTAGGTGGGCAGGAGCTGGGACCGAGCAACAGGAGCTCACCCCGTCACAGGGATTCGAACCGCCAACCTTCTGATCGGCAAGCCTTAGGCTCTGTGGTTTAACCCACCTGGGTCCCTGATTTGAAAGGTTGTTGTTGTTGTTCAGTCGTTCAGTCGTGTCCGACTCTTCGTGACCCCATGGACCAGAGCACGCCAGGCACGCCTATCCTTCACTGCCTCTCGCAGTTTGGCCAATTTGAAAGGTAATTTCATTCTAAACATGGGTCATGGACTTATGGGACACTTAGCCTAATGCAGGGAAACCAAAATGCTTGTTTACAAAGCTATTGTACTTCCAACCTTACTGTATGCTTATGAAACATGGACCACTTGCAAACGCCATCTCCACGTTTCTAAAGGGAATGTGTATAGTATTAGTCATTGTGGAACTTAAAGCACCTGCTGGTCAAGGCTTTGAATGGATCTGAAAGTCAAAAGTTTTGGTCTGGTTTATGGAAATGCGGTTATAGGTTCAAACCAAAAATCTCTCTAAGAGGAAGTAGCAGATGTTTTGGATCTGCAGAAGAAGCATTTCTTTACTTCCCTGTGTCAGTGTCAGAAGCACGTGTGACGTCTTCTCATGAGCTGCTATGTTGCAGCTTAGAAAGCTTAGAAAGGTAATGTGTAAGAATTCCTTAGGATAATGTTTTTCCTCTAGGATTGCTACAGATCTGTGATCCAACATTAATGGCCATTTGATTGCTCTGTTGTATTTACACACTGAAGCTTGATAAATCATTTTGCAGTGGTATCTTGGTTCTCAAATTTAATCTGTTCCGGAAGTTCATTCCAAAACCAAAGCGTTCCAAAACCAAGGCGCGCTTTCCTATAGAAAGTAATGCAAAATGGATTAATCCATTCCAGACTTTTAAAAACAACCCCTAAAACAGCAATTTAACGTGAATTTTACTATCTAACGAGACCATTGATCCATAAAATGAAAGCAATAAACAATGTACTGCAGTCACACAATCAATCAGTAGCTGAACTGGGTTCAACACAGTCACAAAAAACAAAACAAAAAGGCCACAAAAACAAAAACACAAAGTAAATAGCAAAAACAGACAGACCTCAGCGTAACACTCAAACCAGAAGCGTAACACTCAAAATAGAGAATGTTTGGTTTCCGGGGAAAAGTTCACAAACCAGAACACTTACTTCCGGGTTTGCAGTGTTTAGGTTCTAAGTTGTCTTAGTACCAAGGCGTTTGAGAACCAAGGTACCACTGTACATTGTCTGGCTTCCTGTACATCCTGTACAGATGACAGAAGTATCTGTGAAGTGGTTCTTCAGCAATAACTGCTCTTAACAGAAATGTAGAATGGAGCTGAAAACTGCTTCAAGATACCCTAGGTATGGGGTTTCCTTCCACCTAGCCCTATTAAGACTCAGATCATTTCCTTGTTGTGTCTAGCGCAATCCCATTGCCTGCCATAGAGTCAAACACGTATAATTGTATACACATTATCAAGACATAATTTGAAAATGTCACTCCTGGGGTTTTCAGAGGGTTTGTATTGTGATAGCTGCTTTCTTGTTTTGGGGGGGGGGAGGTAAAAGGGGAACACAAACTTAGTACTTTCTGAATATACTTGAAGCAGCTTTTCATTCTCCATTATACTAAAAGTCATGGTATATCTCTTCTGACCAACTTTCAACCAAAGTGCAATAATAAAGTATATTCTTTCGTGGCGCATATAATGTTTTGTAACAAGGAATTCAGCATTTTAGAGCATATCTGAGTGTCATCTTGGTTGTTGTTGTTTTATCTGTTGTACCAAGACTGCTACAAAACAACACTCAAAAATTCTTTACCTTTGGCCTTGTCTAGTACTTGAATTTGACTAATAAAAGATTACTGGAGAATCATATTGTGCTATTACTGTATAGTGATATCTCAAAGTAATATATGTGTCTTCTTTATAAACAATTTTTTTGTATTTGTTTTCCTTCATGTAACGTCCCCATTTTTTCTTTACAAATTATGTTAGCAATTATTATTATTTACTTTTATTACGATGTCTTATGTACTGTATTTTGGGAAATCTAATTTTTTAAATAAACATAAACAATTGTATGTTAAAATTTCTGTTTTAAAATTGGTATGCTGCATGTGGGGGGAAATGACACTATTTAGCCAATTTTGCAGTACTTTGGTATGTTGAGATTTATGAATATTTTGAAGAAATAATTAAGCAAGCATCCCAGATTCCTTGAAGAGTCACATCTACAATGCACACATTGCTAATTATTTGCTATATTTTTGTTTAATTCTTATATATACAAAATAACATATTTGTGGTTTCATTTGCAAAATATAATGGTGAAATAAACACGATGCAGTAGGGTTTTTTTTTCACCCAGATTTTTCTTTGTCAGAACCAGAATGTATAATAAATAAAAGAGAGATGTCGTACATAAATATTGTTTCCAAAGCACTTAGGGCTGACTACTGCTGGGGACTAAAGACTAGAGTAGATTGCTTTAGCAAGGCATTTTTTATGAGTCTGTATTCCTATGTACTCTGCCATCCCAATGACAATCAATGTACACAGCAGTTCCCATGGCATATGTTAAATGTGTGATGATGTACAGAAGTTATAGGGATTCTGTTTAGGAAACCTGTTTCATGTGAACAAGCTATAGAGCTGGCCTATAGAGTGCACATATTTGCTTTTGGTATTTTGGAATCCAAAGTATATTTTGCTAGGAATATGTTCTGTATTCCCACTTGTCTGTCTACTGCATGGCTTCCATGGAAATCATTTGCAAGCTTGCTCTTCTTTTCATGTATTCCAACAGTAACTGGAGGTTGAAAATTCATGTTGAGAAGCTGCCAGGTAGTACAGATGAACAAATGCACGCTAGCGCTGCTGTAGGCTGACCAATTACCCATATGAGCAGCAATTATATTAGCGTGCAAGGGCAACTGGAAGGAAAATTGGACCCTCTGGACATCCAGCTGAGTAAACAGGCTTGAGGAAGGATGGAGGATGTGTTCGTTTGGAATAAAACACAGCTAAGCAAATTTTTAAACGGAAAGACTTCAGCATATAAAAGACAGGGAGTTCTCTGAAAACTCATTTTTGAACATTCTCTGCTTAGCCGTTTGTTTTTTCTCAAAACATCCCCTTTGCTAAAGCTTTGGTTTGTGATCAGTCATGGTCTCAACCCCAAAGTCACAAATGCAGATCTCCTTGTACACATTTGGACCCCAGTGGGTCCAATTGTGACCCTGGTACTAGTTCCCATTGTGAACCTGGCATGTACCCTCCTACTTCACCTTCACAATCCTCCCCCCCCCCACTTAAAGTTAAAGAAACACTGTCTTTACCGAACTGTATGTGCAGTTCCCTGAGCATGGACAACAATGGTGGTTTGTGTAGCTTCAGTGATTTGACCAGAACATATACTGTGTTTTGGCATGAGGAGTATGCAAGTTGAAATATAAATGTGCAGGTGCTACAGGAAAATGAGCTCTCCAAGAAAAAGAAATAACAACTTGCCCCTTGATGTGGGATAGTTGTTTTGATAATAACAATGATGTGCTAGGGTGAACAGAATGTCATCCCTGTAGAATAGCCATCCATTTATTGCTGTCCAGGACTTGTCTCATAAGATATGGAAGAGCAGGCTTTTTTAAAGGAGGAGGAGGAGGAAGAAGAAGAAGAAGAAGAAGAAGAAGAAGAAGAAGAAGA
The DNA here is from genome assembly GCA_034641385.1 of Darevskia mixta. Lineage (NCBI taxonomy): Eukaryota > Metazoa > Chordata > Lepidosauria > Squamata > Lacertidae > Darevskia > Darevskia mixta. The sequence continues at coordinate 15,530,090 of JAWWNH010000017.1, forward strand.
AGAAGAAGAAGAAGACAAGATGTTATAATATTACAGAGAAGCTACATAGCAGGAGAATCACATGTTGCAGCTCTTGCTAGATATTATCACTTCAGCTTTGCTCCCCCAAAGTTTAAATGCAAAGAAAATAGTTGCATGCTAGTTTTCTATGTTCACATTTTTCTTTTAAAAGAAAGGAAGAGGAGGGATTCATATATTTGCCCTTCCCTGTGTATAGTCTGAGGTGGCATAACAAGGATTGTGTGATGCATGACACTGTTATAGATCCAAGGCAAAACTCCTGTGCACCCCGTCAAACATGGTGAAAGTTAACTTCTAGGTTAATATGCATAATAGGATTACACTGCAAAAATATTCTGTAATTTCCAAGACCCCCAAACAACCTCCAGCAAATTTTATCAGGCCAAGTCCCTTTTCAGGGAGCCACTGCATAGCTTACCACTACTGATAGTTCTGGCATTCTTCACTCTACTTGCATTATCGATCTGTGAGTTTGCAGGGTGGGTAACTTTTCTTGCTCCGAGGACGTGTGTGGTGGGGTAATAAATTGAGGACCACACAATCATGTGCCCACAGACCTTCCATCTCTCTTTCACACATATGCACATCCTCCGTTTTTTAACACCGTTCAATACCCTCACACACATTCTATTGGCTTTTGGGATATCATGGAATCAGAATTGTAGAGTTGGAAAGGATCCCTAGGGTCATCTAGTCCAACCCCCTGCAATTCAGGAATCTCAGCTGAAGCATCCATGGCAGATGGCCATCCAACCTCTGCTTAAAAATGTCCAAGGAAGGAGAGTCCACCACCTCCCGAGGGAGACCGTTCCACTGTCGAACAGCTCTTACTGTCAGGAAGTTCTTCCTGATGTTTGCTCAGAATCTCATTTCTTGTAATTTGAAGCCACTGGTTCAAGTCCTACCCTCCAGAGCAGGAGAAAACAAGCTTGCTGCATCTTCCATGTGACAGCCCTTGAGATATTGGAAGATGGCTATCATATCTCTTCACAATCTCCTCTTCTCCAGGCTAAGCATACCCAGCTCCTTCAACTGCTCCTCATATGACTTGGTTTCCAGACCCTTGATCATCTGGCTTGCCCTCCTCTGCACACGTTCCAGCTTGTCAACATCCTTCCTAAATTGTGGTGCCCAGAATTGGATACAGCATGTGCCCCTTTGTAATAAGCTTTTGGCAAAGCTCCCCTTATCCTCAAACTTATGCCTAGCATGAAACATGATAACCTTGTCAGTCATACTAAACTTTATAGACACATTAATATAGTTCACCCTCATTTATACTAACTTAACCCATTAGTAGAAGAGAAGAAGAGTTTGGATTTGATATCCCGCTATATCACTACCCGAAGGAGTCTCAAAGCGGCTAACATTCTCCTTCCCCTTCCTCCCCCACAACAAACACTGAGGTGAGGTGAGTGGGGCTGAGAGACTTCAAAGAAGTGTGACTAGCCCAAGGTCACCCAGCAGCTGCATGTGGAGGAGCGGAGACACGAATCCGGTTCACCAGATTATGAGTCTACCACTCTTAACCACTACACCACACTGGCTCTCATAGTCACTGATGTGCTTATGAAGTGCAGGCTCCAATTAAGCCCCAGACCCAACTATATCGGGATAATCTCTGTGGCATTCTATTGCAGCAGCAGAACCAAAAACATAGATAAGAGCAGCCTTCATTTTGGCTGGAATCAGTAGCTGGTAAAGGTAAAGGCACCCCTGACCGTTCAGTCCAGTCACGGACAACTCAGGTTGCAGAGCTCATCTCACTTTACTGGCCAAGGGAGCCAGCGTTTGTCCGCAGACAGCTTCCGGATCATGTGACCAGCATGACTAAGCTGCTTCTGGCGAACCAGAGCAGCGCACGCAAACACCGTTTACCTTCCCGCCGGAGCAGTACCTATTTATCTACTTGCACTTTGACTTGCTTTCGAATTGCTATGTGGGCAGGAGCTGAGACCGAGCAACGGGAGCTCACCCCGTTGCAGGGATTCGAACCGCCAACCTTCTGATCAGCAAACCCAAGGCTCAGTGGTTTAGACCACAGCGCCACCCGCGTCCCATCAGTAGCTGGTAGGGAGCAAATTTTTCTCAGTACTCAGTACTGACCCTGGGCATGTCATGTTGTAGGTAAGCAGTTGCCATTCATTTGTATGATGAAAAGTAAAGTACTGCTTTGGGGCCAAACCCAATCTCTTATCATTGCTACTAGAGTGCATGACACATGCTGACATACTCTGTTTCCTTCCTGCCTACCTATTATAATGAAATCCATTCCCAATAAGATTTTTCAGTCAATGTTCAATGTTTGGACATTACCCTTAGATGCCATGTAAATGTTTGAAGAGAACCTCTAGCTTAAATGTTTTAGGGCTGATTTCCTTTACTGAGGAATGCATGAGCGCTGCAAAATCCATGGCTATTTACTCTCTCAAAAGGCGTCTTAACTTAATTCAAACCATAGCCTTTCCCCCATTGTCCTGCTCTGTTATTCTGTCCTAATATATCCATGCACATAAGCAATGCAAAGTATTTTTAGAACCCTTAGAAGCCATGAATATAAGGTGGTTTTTAAAGAAAAGACAAATATGCTTCACGCAGTAGCTCTGTCACTAGATCCTAAGCTTTTTTAAAAAAATAAAAAAGACATGATATTCAGAAGTAAACATGTGTGCATAGTATATTCTGACTGATGGCCATATTGATTGCAAAGGAAAGGAGGGGGAAAGTGACCGGGTTGGGGGGGGGAGATAAATGTTGCTTTGATGAGGAGAAAGGCAAGATTTTTTATCTAAAGAAGGGGCATTGTGCTCCTGCAAACATGAAAACAATGGAACCCTTATGCAATTCACCCCATCAGCAGCTCTAATACTAAAGCTTCAGTAAAAGGAGTAGAGGGGAAAGCCTTTGTACAAGAGAAAATAAAGAACAATTCATAAGTACAGGGAGTGGGAAGGTTTGCTGGCTGACAGGTATTTGCATTTCATTAAAGGAAAGGCAACCTGTTGGAAAGGAGGACCGCAGGGAGATGAAGGTTTACATTTGATGTGGAGTACCCAGGGATATCGTAGAGAACTGTGCATATAACTTGAAAGCACTAGACAGGTGTGTGCCCAATATGCATCGCGCCAGGAAATGTTGCCTGTGTGCGCACGACATACTGTATTCCATAGCTTAACAAGCAAGCTTTTTGAGAAATGAATGAATAATGCAAAAGTCGCTGGAAAAGAAATAGTTGAAATACTTCAATTTTTTTGAGACAGAAAGTGCACTTCCTGGAGCACACTGATAACCTTGGCTTCCCATGCTAATCTTTGCTTAGTGATGGGAACATGCATCAAGTCAGAACATTGCTTCATGTCTTGACACAGCTGCACTGGCTCCCAGTGCCTGTGGATCTCTGAGCTCCTTTCCATCGGCTGGTTTTGATCTAAAAAAAAAAACCCCTCTTATCTTTTGGAATGCAGCTGCAATTGGGAATCCACCTGGTCCTAGACCCTTAGATCTTCATCTGCAGCCCTCGGCTAGGTCCTACCCATCCACCCCAAAGGAGTTTTGGAGGGTGGTGACAAAGAAGAGGGCCTTTTCAGTTGTGGCTCCCCATTTGTGGAATGCTCTCCCCGGCAGAGGCATACCTAGGCCTCCTTGCACCCTTAGCAATGAGATAAATTGGTGCCTCCAAAGCTGGGAGAGACCATGGAGCAGAAACTCAAAAAGTTTGCTTTTCAGTGCCCTTTGCACTCTGCCAGTGACTTCCTTTGCAGCCATCAGCGTTCGGTCTGTACTGCATTCATGGTAGTGCTGAGATTTGAACCAGGGACTTTCTTTAATGTAGCTCAAGTCACTCAGCCATTACAGCTCATTGCCCACATTGCCATGTGCTTGGTGCCCCTACCCACCTACAGTTTGAAGCAGGGATTGTGGGCATGTGCCATGTTCCCTACCTTCCCTGGGAGCGCAAGTGGTGCTGTGGTCTAAACCACTGAGCCTCTTGAGCTTGCCAATCGGAAGGTCGGCAGTTCGAATCCATGCAACAGGGTGAGCTCCCATTGCTTTGTCCCAGCTCCTGCCAACCTAGCAGTTTGAAAGCATACCAGTGCAAGTAGATAAATAGGTACTGCTGAAGCAGGAAGATGAACACCGTTTCCATGCACTCTGGCACTCGTCAGTGTCCTGTTGCACCAGAAGCAGTTTAGTCATGCTGGCTGCATGACCCAGAAAAGCTGTCTCTGGACAAATGCTGGCTCCCTCGACCTGAAAGCAGAGATGAGTAACGTACCCCATAGTCGAATTTGCCTGGACTTGCCTGGACCAGGGGTCCTTTACTTTACCCCCCCCCCATTCAATTTCCCCCAATCAATTCCAGTTTACTTAAGTTTCAATGCACTCATTTCCCCCCATTTCTCTTCTGCAGAAGCATCACACATACATCACCCTTCCTCTCCTAGAAGCAACACCCAAAAATGTGTCTGTTCACATACACATATACACCAACCCTCGCAGGATCAGCAGCCTCCAAACGCTACCAGGGTCAGTCTCTCCCCCTCCCCACACAGGATTGGCAAGACGTTCCCTTCTGAAGTTGTGAGTGCTGTTCCGTTCAGGAGAATGGCACACTGCTCCACCAACCTGAGTCTGTCTTCGTACTTAACAACCAGTCAGGGGGTGGTTTTGCCTCTCATTGACTCCGGCAGCACCTCCTGCCAGACCCCATCAGTCTTAATGAGCACCAGTCAAAAGTCGCGCTGCCTTATTATGCCAGTAGCTGCTGCCACAGGGCAGGAAAACCTCAGTAAGTTTTGAAACCACTGCTCAGAACTTCAGCAGAGTACTGGAAAGTAAATAGCCTTCCTTGACAAGCCCAAGTAAAGGAAATCAGTAGTTTTCACCAAACTTGGAAAGAAATCTATGCTATGCCTGTTTAAAAAACGTCAGCATCAATTCCCATCACTTTTTCACTTGCTGCATTTGGATTTGGCTCAGCTTGAAATTTGACACAAGTCGTGGACCTCATCAGGTAGTTTATGCCAAGTTCCAAGTTATTAGCTCGACAGGTGCACCATATTACCAAACCCCACCCCTGACTTCAGCCAAAGCATCTGACATAATCTGCTTTTTGTTTCCAACCTTAATAGTCTCCCTCTACATTTCATAATTCCTCACCCACTCATAGACAGACTGGTGGGAAACATAGAATCAGAAATAATTTTAAAGTAATGTTTTAAGGATGTGTTTAAAGCATATTTAAGAGGACTGTTTGCTTTGGTTTTTTGCTCAAAACAAAACAGGACATATTAAAAAAAAAAATTCCAGGATATAAGATGATGAGAAATGTACCCTACAATTTATTTACCATTCTTATTATTATCATTGAGTCTTGAACAATGAAACTTACATCACAAGTAGATATTTCTCTTAGATACAGAACTTTTATTCAAATGTTAATGTTTTAGATAGATTTTAACCCGTGTGTGTGTGTGTGTGTGTGTGTGTGTGTGTGTGTGTGTGTTGGGAAACCCTGTTCTGAGTATGATTGTGTTTTTTAATCTGAACATAAAACTTGTAACATCTTTCCCCCCTTTCTTGCATTATGAATAACTTCCTCTTTCCTTTATTCAGCTTTTCCTAAATCCTCTGAAATACCTCCTATTGGAACTAAAGAACACAGGCTTGCTCTCCCAAAAAAAAACCCTGTATTCTAGGTTTTTATGGCAGCCTAATTTAGTTACTGTAATACAACCACCCTCCAAATATCTTGCCCTTGGGCATTCTTCTTCGCCAAGATCAAAGTCTTCTTGATGCTGGCATGACTGACAACTGGTTTTGTCAAAGACCTGAGGTGGTCTTTATTTTATTGTTTTATGACAGTTGGGAGGATTTTTAATTAGTGTAAATTTCTGCCTTTGTTATGTTCTACTAAATAAATATTTTTAATGCATGGTTGTTATTTGACAAGACAGTTGACCATGTCGGGGGGGGTTTTGGTAAGAGCTCCGTGGTCAAGGCTACTTGCAAATCCTGCTAGAAATGATACATTAATTTCCATATCCAATGCCTTTACGGAAATGACATTTCAGTAAGTAGGAGGGTCTGGCATTTCCTCTCCGTGTTATGATGGCCTGTGTTGCTGTGTTGGCGGAGGAAGATCGTTAGAATGCTGAACTTTTGCTGGGCTAGAGAAAAGGCCTTTCTGTATTACTTGACCGTAACTTTGAAAAAAACCACATAATTGCCATTCAGAACACTAAAAACAAAAAGTAGAACAAAGCAGCATTGATTAGGTTCCCTCCGCCATTCCTTACTATGTTCAGTGGGAAATGAGTCCATATAGGATGGGGAGAGGGGGAATCATGCTCAGCAATAAACATTAGTCCTTGGCAGCAAAAAGGCAATGAAATCAGACTGTAAAAGAGCAAACAAAAAAACAAGCCAATCAATACCAATCATTGAAAAACAAAAGTAATACAATCTAATCTAAAATGCAAAGGTTAACGGATAACATTTTGCCAGAGATTGCCAGCGGTTGTAAACTAGGCTTATTCTTATTCCCATAAACAATAAGTACACACAAAATATCATTAAAATCATTACTTTCTAGTTGTCTATTTATAGGCCTTACATGCTTGGTAAGTTTCTCCGTAAGAACAATGGGCCAATTTTGTTGACGCCTCGCTACCACCCATAGAACTGTAATAACTGTTAAGTAATTGTACTAATCATCAGGGACGCGGGTGGCGCTGTGGTCTAAACCACAAAGCCTAGGGCTTGCTGATCGGAAGGTCGGCAGTTCGAATCCCCGCGACGGGGTGCGCTCCCGTTGCTCGGTCTCAGCTCCTGCCAACCTAGCAGTTCGAAAGCACGACAAAGTGCAAGTAGATAAATAGGAACCGCTCATGCTGGCCACATGACCCGGAAGCTGTATGCCGGCTCCCTCGGCCAATAAAGCGAGATGAGCTCCGCAACCCCAGAGTCGTCTGCGACTGGACTTAACGGTCAGAGGTACCTTTACCTTTACCTTAATTGTGCTAATCAATTAAAAGATTGTCTTCTGAGATATTTTTAGAACATCATAGAACCACTGCAAGTGGTAGGTTTCAGTCTGATGATATTTCTTCCAGTTGAGTTGTGAAGCCTGAAGGCTGATTTTACAACATATCATATGTATAATATGTATTGTGCCACAGAACTTTCTTCTCCTCTCCTCTGCCCTGCATGTCCCTGTGTATTCTGAGGGCACACAGGAAATGGAGAGGAAGGAGATGGCATGAGTGAAATTCTGTATGAGCAGAAATGAATACAACCCAAAGTATTTTCTGAAATAAATGGGAATCCTTTAAAACCCCCTCAAAATGTGACTTTTCATAAGCATACGCTAAGGCGAGATGAGCGCTGCAACCCCAGAGTTGTCCACAACTGGACCTAATGGTCAGGGGTCCCTTTACCTTTACCTAGCTCTTTTTACCCCACAAACCAAGATGGGCAAGTGTCAGGATGCTGTCAGCAGCTCCCAGCTGGTTGCCCAGGAAAGCATAAAGACAAGGAAAAGTCACCCTGGAGGGTTTCCCCACTAGAAGTTATAGGAGTTAAAAATTTAAATATGGGGGGAAATTGGCCAACTTATCATGATTTATTAATAAAAGAACAAGGTGTAGTGAAATTAAAATCATATGAGGATATTAAAATACACTGCAGTAGCTGGCTACATTATTATCAGATTGCAAATTTATTTAAAGAGGATAGGAAGAATGGCTTCAAACAGGAAACCTCAAAGTTGCAAAATGAGCTGTTAAAATCAGATAAATAATAATAATATCGAGACTGTATAACTTATTACTGGAGTGGGAGCTAAAAGATGAAATTATTAAGGAATCTACGATAAAATGGTCACAAGACCTGGGTAAAACAATCAAATTAGACAGATGGGAAAAGTTATGGAGTCAAGATATAAATTTTACTGCATGCTATCTGGTAAGAGAAAATATTATGAAAATGTGCCACCGTTGGTATCTCACCCTGATGAAATTGGCCAAGATCCACAAAAAATATTCCAACTTGTGCTGGAGATGTCAAGTAAAGGTAGGAACCCTTTTTCACATGTGGTGGAGGTGCAGGCTAATAAAACAGTTTTGGATTAAGATTCATGAGGAATTGATTTTTTTTTCAAAACTACAATTCGTAAGAAACCTGAGGCATACTTGCTGGGCTTATTAACGGATGACATCCCTAAAGATAAGAAAAACTTATTCCTTTACGGAACAGTAGCAGCAAGGTTACTGATGTCAAAATATTGGAAAACAACAACTATACCAGAATTGTCGGAATGGAGATCGAAAATTTATGAGTTCATGACATTGGCTAAATTAACAGCGTCGGTAAGGCGTCTGTAAGCTCTAAATTAACAGTGTCGGTAAGCTCTATTCAGAAAGTTAGCAAAGAATGGGGAAATGTAGAATTATACATGAAGAAATATGGATAAGAGAATTAGAAAAATAGCAAATATAATGGATTACTAATCGTAAGGATACTGGAGAATAATATGTAAAGAAAGTGTATAGTAAGAATAAAAATAAATAAAACAGCAGAATAGAATATGATAACACCAATAAGATCGCATGTGGGTTAGGGAAGGAGGGAGGGGGGAGGAGGGGGGAAGTATAAGGAATTTCTGAAGCTTTTTACTCTTTATTATGTTGTAGTCGTTTATGTGTGTGATTCTTGTTGTATGTTTTATTATAATTTTCAATAAAGATTTAAAATTTTAAAAAAATCAAAGTTACTCATATAAATATATATATATAAATCAACATCAGTTCATTTTCCTGCTGACACACCCTCCTTCTCAGCCTCTGGGTTGAGACCCAGGGTCCAAACTCAGCTCACCTGCAAATGCTTCACAATGAGAAGAGTTGGGAACAGTGAACATCACCTTCATCTCTCACTCTAGACTTGCTTTTTCTGTCCAGGCCCAAGGTGGATGTTGCTTCCTTGGGCTGACCACAGCTGGGTCCCATTCAGCTGCCCTTTCCCTACCTAGTTCCAGGTGCAGCTGGTTTGTTGAGTTTCCCAGGGGGTCCAGAGGAAGAGGATACAAGCAGCAATTTGCCAGGAAGGTAGTTTGCTCCTTCCCCTTACTATGGAGCAAGCTGCTTGTTCTTTTATTGCTTTCAAAAAAGAGCAAACTTACCAAGGAAAATGTTTGGACCCCGCAACTTCAGTCTTTAAGCTTGGTACGCTAGGAAACTTATTATCTTCACTCTCTGCTTCAAAGAGGATCTGAAAAGGTAGGGAAGAAAATGTAACTTGGTTTTAATTATATTGTGACACACTTCCTACTTCCCTGAGTTTTGTTTTCTTTGGATGTTGGATGTCGGAGCACTGAAGACTAAAGGTATCTTTGTAACAGCAAATACAAACATTTGCTAATTTATAAATATTATTTTTAAAGGTCTTTTGCAGAGTCCATTGGTAACAAATTGGGAGAAAATAGGCAACTAAAAGACAGCAAATTGCTGGTTTTGCCTCCAACCTCAAAGTAACTATTTGGACCATCAGTGGCACTGCAAGACATTCCAGTTCAGATAAATTCCAGCTTTAAAGCTCCCAACTGTCTCTCATTCTCTAAATTCAAAGTGAAAAATGGGTCTCAAACTGCTTATCACTCACTTGCTCTTACTGGAGGCTCTCACCTTCCAAAGGCTGGAAAGAGATTCCTTGCTCTCATGGAAATATTTTCCAAGAATACTAGTGGTACAATCCTATGCAGGTTTATTTTGGAGGTTTGCCCTACTGTGTCTGGTGGGGCTTTTCTCCAGAAAACTTCAGGTGTGCCTAGGATTCCACCTGAAATTCTCTTTGTTAAATCCCTAGTCGCTCACCAGCTGGCCATTCAGAATAACCAAGAAAGCCAAAACAAAATAAAAAGTAAAAAGTAAAAAAATTCATTCCAGTAGCACCTTAGAGACCAACTAAGTTTGTTCTTGGTATGCGCTTTCGTGTGCATGGTCTCTAAGGTGCTACTGGAAGGAATTTTTTTATTTTTTATTTTTTGTTTTGTTGACAGACCAACACGGCTACCTACCTGTAACAAGAAAGCCAAGTTCACAACATTTTTGAGTATTCTTGCACAGAACAGTACCTTCAGCAAAGGAACGAAAGGCAACCTTACAATTTAAGTAACATGTTTAAATCACAAAAAGTGAATAGCACCTAGACTAGTGACAAATTAGGAATGGCTTAAGGGCTCCGATCTACATGATGCTGGTTTGAGAATCATAGAAAAGTAGAGTTGGAAGACTGAAGAGTGGCATCTTACATCAAAGTACAGTGGTACCTTGGTTTATGAACTTAATCCGTTCTGGAAGTCCGTTCTTAAACCAAAGTGTTCTTAAACCAAGGCGTGCTTTCCCATAGCAGCGGGGGACTCAATTTACAAATGGAGCACCCTCAACAGGATGCAGAACATGTTCCGCTTCCGAGGCAAAGTTCACAAACCAAAACACCTACTTCCGGGTTTGCAGCATTCTTAATCCAAGTTGTTCATAAACTAAGCTGTTCTTAAACCAAGGTACCACTGTGTAGGATGCATATGCATTTTGGATAAAAACGATTAAAAACTCAGCACTGGTAATGCAGTGAGAGCAGCCTTGGTCATCAAAGCAATGGCTTTGATTTACACCAGGGGTCAGCAACCTTTTTCAGCCATAGGCCAGTCCACTGTCCCTCAGACCATGCGGTGGGCCAGTCTATATTTTGGAAAAAAAATATGAATGAATTCCTATGCCTCACAAATAACCCAGAGGTGCATTTTAAATAAAAGGACACATTCTACTCATGTAAAAACACACTGATTCCCAGACCGTCCGCGGGCTGTATTGGGAAGGTGATTGGGCCGCATCTGGCCCATGGGCCTTAGGTTGCCTACCCCTGATTTACAACACACACAAAACCCACACAAGTGAGACTTAACTAGCTTTTGAAAACCTCTGTAATGACCTCTCCTGAAAACTGTACAGCCAAGGTTTCCATGATGTGGGAATCAGGTGAGTGGAGAGGCCTGCTTATTAGTTCAGCTTTGACTGCACCCGTGTTCCTACTAGGTGGACCAATTTGGAGAACTCCCCACTATCGTTCTTCACTGGTTAAAGCAGGCTTCCACAACGTCGGCCCTCCAGATGTTTTGAGACTACAATTCCCATCATCCCTGACCACTGCTCTGGCTAGCTAGGGATCATGGGAGTTGTATGCCAAAAACATCTGGAGGGCTGAGTTTGAGGAAGCCTGGGTTAAAGAAATATTGTCCGGCATAATGAAGGCAGGAATCAAGTGTTGCTTTTTACCACCAGATTACTTTTACTACCACATTATTTGCATGGTTAATTCTTGATAGGGGGAGACTAAATGCATTGTGGTCTTTACCAATTGATAGTCAGCTGTTTCCTGGCAGATAGCTGTCAGGGGGAATTTCATTTGTCTTTATTCACTGCTTCCTCTTGTGATTTCAGGTAAACTGTCAGGTTGCTTCAGTTAACATTCAGGTCAATATATTGGATTTTGTAAGTGTATTCTAAAATAGGCAAAATGAGTGGAATCTGTTTAGAAATGACGTTTTCAACAGATTCAGTCAGACTTCTGTATCTTGCAATATCTTGTGGCATTTATCATCTTTATTGCTAATTTCGCATATTAGGAATTTCTATTGGGACTTTCCCTGAAATGTGTACTTATTTTAATAAAGCTTTCCTCTCTATCCTGAATAATGCTAAAATGTTTACACCAGTTAAGTCCTGATGCAGTGTAACAGTGGATTTGCAAGAATTTAAGAAATGACATATTTTAAAGATGACAAAATCCGTGATCAAGTATAACTGTTACATTATTATTATTATTATTATTATTATTATTATTATTAATTTATTTATTTAAAAAAACCCAGTTGGGGCCTTTAAATGGAATAGTAGCTCAAAATGTCAGAAGGATGGCACTACAAATAAGATATTTATTTTAAAGAGGGAAATTGGGAAAAAAATTCTCCTTGAAGGCCAGAAAATAATAGGGGAAAATTATTTTTCAACCTGACATGCTAAAATCCTTACATGGATTGTAACAACCAGATTAACAGCAGCTTGCAAAAGGTATCCATGCAGGCATCAGTAGTGTCAAAAGTGTGTGCAAATTGCAACAATAGTTTATACTGATATACTTCATACATAAAGTGATCTTCTATATTCTTGTGATTATTTAATATAAAATATTGCACATGTGAATTTTCAACAATCCAGGAAAGAGGTTTGTTTGTTTGTTTGTTTGTTTGTTTGTTTACATAGCTTTCAACATGGCATTAGGGGATTTGGAATCTTTGGATTTTATACGGCCCATGCTGAAACAAACACGATCTGTGCCATAAAATTCTTCATATTTTTCTTGTGACCAGTTAAGTCTGAAGTACAGTGCAACACAAATATTTATTCTACCTTTCGTCTTTTCTTCCAAGAATTCACTTTTGGAGTCTCTCTCTCCCATTTCATTGAACCTTTCTTTTCCTGGATGTTTCCAGCACAATGTGATCTTTCCTGTAATGCAACTAACAAATTCTTCAATGCAAAGAAGATATAAATCAAGGCTGTAATAATAAATCAAGGCTGCAAAAATATATACCAAAATTCTGTGCCAGTAAACTTGTATATATTTGCGTATTTTTCTTACTCTGTCCTGTTTCAGGTAGTTATGGGAATAGGCAAGGCAGTGAAGCCCTGTCACACAAAATGTGGATCAGCTGATTGCCTTTGTTGAAAGTTAACAGTTTTAAGTTGTTATTCAAATCATTGTAGTTTACAATTGGAAGAAAAGTGGCGTACGCTCTTTAACAGAAATAATGATAACTTTTTCAGTGAATGCAAAGAGTGCTGCGCAGATGATGAAAAGTAAGCGGGGTTTTTTTTATAGAGGCTGAGGCTCATGTCTGTCTTGGAAATGACATTTTGTGCCTTCTAATATCATGGGATTATGGGTTAATCAGTGGTAATCAACACATGTTCAGAAGCACTGTGCTTGACTTCATTTGCTGCTACTGAAAACAGTGAAGCGCTACTGAGCTCAGATTAAGCCCTGGGGCTGGGAGATGATATAAATGTATAAAGGGCCAAACAAAGCAAACAAACCTTTTCCTGGGCATATCTTTCATCGGACAGGACCTGTTTGTAATGAAGACAATGCAGCTTCATTATGAGCAGTTCAAGAGCTCTCGAGGAGGGAATGTGCAGGAACTCTTCACAACCTGCCAATGCCCTGCCCCCTTCCCTAACTTGAAGTGTTGACCCCACCCTCTTATCTTTATGCAGATTTATTATTTCATTCCAGCCTGCCGGTTTCTTGTTTAAACAGGGATTGCAAAGAGTTAAAACTGTTTCCATATGTCTAGCATGTTAATAGGGTTTGTAGCCTTTGGCAACTTCATCTGTAGCTACTAACTATGTCCCCCCCACCGTGTGTGTGTGTGTGTGTGTGTGTGTGTGTGTGTGTGTGTGAGAGAGAGAGAGAGAGAGAGAGAGAGTCTCTCTCTCTCTCTCTCTCTCTCTCTCTCTCTCTCTGTGTGTGTGTGTGTGTGTGTGTGTGTACATACACATTTGAACTGTGCTCTGATTGTGTGAATGAAACCATTATGTCTTTGTCGGGGAGATATTAATTCTCAGCAGTTATAGCTCCCCCCAACCTCAATTTCTTTTGGTCTCAAAGCTAACCATGGAGCATGTCAAACAATATACAACAGAAAAATAATGCAAATAAACTTTAGCCTACATTGCCCAGCAAAGCATTTAGCCGCCCACTTGAAAAATACTTAAGTCTTGTACACATGATACACGAGGAATGTTCGCTCGTTTCACCGATCCCTCCAGACACACACACACACACACACACACACACACACAACCTAACACGCAAGCAACAAAACCTGATCCTTGTCTTTATATCTGTGAGGTTGGAGTTCTTGCGAATAAAGGAGCTTTTCCCATGATGCAGTGTGATAAGGATTGGCCTACATGTAGCCCTGCAAGCCACTGCTGATGTTTTCTTGATTAGGTATCTTATCTTCCATTGAGTTGCATCAGATGAAGGTTGCTGACAGCGTAATGGCAGGGAAGGCGTCGGACAGCTCCATAAAATGGCAGCTATGTTATGACATGTCAGCTAGGACTTGGTGGATGGTAAGTTGGCGTGATAACAATTTTTTTTCCCTTCCCGAAATGTTTTTTTTTCCCTTCCTCTCTTCTCTTTTGGAACTCCTCCTTCATTGTTGCAATGCACGTGTTTATAAAGTTCACATCCAGGCGCAGAAACTTCCAACTGCAAGTTGCAGTGCCTCTGCGGAGCCCTGGAGCATCCTAGCATGTTAGATAAGGTTTCTCTTCTATTGTAGCTGGGGTCACAGGCAGCCTTTTCAGAAATACAGTGAGGGCAGTAGGAAGGGTTTAACCCCCGTTTCTTTTCTTTAAAGAAACTCAACAACAACAACAACAAAATCCCCACAAAATGTCAATTTTACTTTGTGCCCAGGCTGGCTGGGTGTGAGAATGTAGACCTAGAAGCAGCGACGGCGGGAAAAAGAAAGCAACAATGTCATCATGTTCTTGGCTAATTGTTCTTGAGTTGGTCCTAAAACAGAGCAATCTGCCTATTTATTCTGTTTCTTTCTGAATAATTCTTTGGAAAGTGCATTGTATCACGTTGCGAGCTGCTTCCTAATCAGTATGCAATTGTCCCCCCCACACACACTTCCCTTAATTTCCTCCTCCCTTTCAATGAATACAGTAACTAGAGCAACTACTGATTAATATGCCGCTTGGCATAATTAAATTTAGTTAATGAAGCTATGCATATTAAGTCCAATTCTTCTTTGTTTGGGCGAGCATGGCTTTAAAAAAAAATCATATTTGTACAGCTGCAACCGAAGGAAAGAAACAAAACAAAAAGAGTTGGAAGAACCCAGAGAGAGGCAACTTTTAAAATGTTACTGAGTGGAACCGTTTGAAAGTTTCTCTGAACAAAATACTGGGGACCAGCAACGGAGCGCTTTGGGAAAGAAAAGCTTTTCTCTTCACCAGCGTTTTCATGAAATTTTATTCATATGCTCATTTTGTTGTCTAGACAATAGCCCCTTGTATGAAATAGCCATGCTATGAATGAAGACCTTCTGCTGGCAAAACCTTTCATTATGAATATTAATTTCATTCCTGGGTTGCTTTGTCTGTTCGTGAATTTTTTTGCTCCTTTCATCCCCTCCTTGATTGCCTTTGCTTGTTTGTCTGGATAATTATTATGCTTACTGCATGGGCTGTTTTTTCACAA
This sequence comes from Darevskia mixta, assembly GCA_034641385.1. Lineage (NCBI taxonomy): Eukaryota > Metazoa > Chordata > Lepidosauria > Squamata > Lacertidae > Darevskia > Darevskia mixta. Next base: position 15,545,450 of record JAWWNH010000017.1, read on the forward strand.
TTAGTACAGTGCAGAGACAATAGACACTTTATTCATGGCCGGTGGGTATGAGGAGCTCCAATGGACAGCACGTCCCAGAGTCTGGACAGAAGGCAGCTCCCTGATTCTTAGTCCTTTCCTTTCCTGCACCAAACCACTTTCCAAGGACTTTATGCTTGTTTTATTTATTTTTCCTTCCCCCAAAAGGTGATTCTTGCTATGTGCCTTCTGAGGAAGTTACATACTGGGGGAGTATTTTCATCTCAAGGATCTTTGCTGCGCTTTGTCGTTTTGTTTTTTGCTGTGAATTTTTCACAGAGGGAAGTGAACTATTTCGACTTGTTGAGCCCTTGTACGCTGAGTGATCACGTTAATTTAGTTCCACAAAAGAAAGGGAGTCAGTGATTAAAAAGTGGTTTTGTGAGTCTATGTTTTTTAATTTGGCATTAGGACTTGGTGGTAACAGATTGCTGTTGAACGCTTTAATCAGAATTTGGTGCACGGTGCGTGTGTTCGCTCGTTATTTAAATGAGCTATTAAAGTAGTAGCAACACTGTGCAGAGGATGGTATTATAAAAATGTATGTTGTGACAGGTTTAATTAAATTACTGCATGTTCACAGATTTTATTGAAAAAGTAATATGCCTATGTTTTAAGAAAGGTTTCTTTAAGGACAGCTTTCCAGTAAGCTGGCATTGTTAAAAGAAAATCAATACTTTCACTCATGAGTATTTTATTAGTATAATCTTTAAAATACAGATAATTAATATAACTGTGCTTCCTTTAGTTTGTTATGCAAGGATATTGTAAAAAAAAGTGGTATTGTAGGCTCAAGTATGCTTCTCTTCTTATCAGATATGTACATTTAAGTAATAAACTTAAAATGAGTTGCTTCTCTTCGTGTATAAGGTTTATGTGTTAACTGCTGAATCAGTGATGAAAGTTTTGTAAATGCACCATCTTCCGTAAGTAGCAATTGCTCACGTTGAAAAGTTTAGGTATGTAATGTTTGTGCAATGACTTATCAGGGATATAAATAAACGGCACTGTATTTTCAGAGAACGCTTGAAATGTAGTGTTTTCCTGTGTGGCTTAGATTATTATCTTGTGGGAAACGAACAATTCTATGTTGGCTGCGAGTGTAAGAAAACATGCCTGGAAGGAAGTCTCATTGAAATGTTTTTGACTTATATTATTAGGGTTCGGTTTAAAGCTGTGATTGAATGCAAATTTATTTGTTCCATATAAAGCATTCACTTCCAATTGTGAATGTGTTTAAAACAGGCTACCAGAGGGAGATTTGCTATTTGTTTACACTGATGTAATCCCATTGAATTCAGTGGCACTTTAAATGTCTTTTAAGAAGTTACTTACACTTTTGAAGGGTTCGTCAGTGAATATGGGCTCTGATGATAAAGCGTATCACTGCCCACATACTTGTTTGCATATCTCTTGATATTTTGTATGCTTAAATTTTTCATTCATTTTAGCCTCTGTTCATTTCAGGATCCCTTCCTATACATATTTAGCAGGGGTTTATTTCCGAGTAGATAAGGTAGATAAGAATTGTCACTTTAAAGATAACGTTTACAGGATCACTACAATGTTTACAACATCATTACAATGTTTACAATTGGTTTTTTCCTCCTTGTTAGCATTTCTAAGACGGAGAGTTTAGAAAAATATGTATGTTTTCATATGTATTCATATTGTTTGTTTTTGAATAATGTAAATTATAAGGCTTGTGGAAAAGTCTAAAAAAGTGAGCACAAAGGAAAGGAACTTTAAATAATCTTTAAAAGTGCCTGTACTTTTAAGTAGATATTGAGGGAAATGATTTCTTAAACCCTCGGCACTACTTAATGATCAGGTAGATTTCTAATCCTGTTGCGAAAATATTATATTTATGATCTGCATTCACCTAATGTTTTTATTCAGTTTGGCCTTAAATTGGAGAAAATACTTGAATGGTGTTTATTATGAACAGATTTTTTTCATACTTATGGTAATCTAGTTTATATAAGGAGGGAAGCTTAGGCACATTTTGGGTTTCAAGCTCAATATTTGCAATTTGGCATGTGTAAAAAGTATGTCGTATTAATAATATAAACTAGGTTATAATCAAAGCAAAGGTCCTGAAGCTGTTGTAAAGTATGGGCAGTTATCTCTGAGATGCTGCACTGCTTAGTTTTCATTTTTTTTTCATTTAGTAAGCAAATGTTTTGAAAGAAATTGTGCCCATATTGGTCTTTCAGGCTTTAGTTATCAAAAACATAATGTAATCATATGCTGTGTTGTGGGCTGTTTGTGTTAATGCAACTTGTCATATGCTACATTAGACTTAATGAAATAAAGGAGAGTGCCTAAATATTTTGCCCAAGATTAACTTTGATTTTTGCTTTTGTGGAAATGCTAATAACACTTCACAGGAGTTCCAGCAGGCCACTCTTGCCTTGCAATATATCTCTGCAGATTTCAACTGTTTGCTTGCTTTAGTTTCAGAGCACTGCAAGTCCAGCCGTTACTGTGCTAACGAAACTTTTGTTTTCAATAGACTTGCGACATAATTGATTTAAAAGCAAATGGATATATAATGTTGAAGATACTGTCAATCTGTAAAATGTAGAGGTTGAAAGGGCTAAACTACAGCAGTATTTGTAAGCTGCTTGTTAGCATTCCCAAACATACCATAATTTTCAAAAGAGGCATTTTTTCCCCTGTATAATAGAACTATTTCTACTTTTGTGTATCTGCCTTGATCAGAACACTTGTTCCTGTTATAACCCACAGTTAAGTAAATGAATTGGGTTTGGCATTTCAGATGCAGTGAATGTTGTTGTCTATTGAGGTTTATGATTCTTCTTCATTAACAACTTTACTTGGTTGCTTTGTAATCAGATTAGGGCAGCAATCCTGTACACACCAACGAGAGAGGAAGTACTTTGAACTCAGTGCGACTTACCTCCAAGTAAACCTGTGTTAGGCCGTAATACAACATTAACCAAGGGGAGTCTCCATACATAGGAAAGTATATGTCTGTATGTACCTGTGGAATTCACAGATGTTCTTTAGACTTTAGAATTGGGTCTTGTAGTCAGGTGGAATATCATAAATCAACTTTCATCCTATCTGATGCAGAGCTACCTCTTATTTTTAAGGTAATCCAGGAACTGCAGCCCTATGTCTCTTTTGTATTTCTTGCTTCGTTCAGGAAATGGAATGTAGAAACTTTATGTTGCTACATTTGTCCAATTCCAACATAAAAACATGGACATGGCAGCTTCCGTGTTCGTTATGATTTTAAAATGATGGGAACAATGCTGCCACAGTTAAGCATTTTTGTGCTTGATCATGTTTGATAGTGTTCGGAAGGAGGAAAACGTTATCTTCATAATTGGTTTTGTTTCAGTCTGTCCTTAGTCTACCAGCATTGATGATACTTCTTGCTACAAATGTAAAAACTGGACTTTCCCCCCAGTTTACTAATCTCTTCAGTTAGTATATAGTATCTATTGGACAATACTGCCTGTTACAAGTTTATACTGTCTTTTAAAAGTCTGCATATAGCTCTTAATTTTGCATAATACATGCTAAGTGCAAGTTTGGAAACGTGTAATGTTAAACACAATTCATATGTTTTCAATTTGCTGATGAAAAATGAAAAACAAATGGCAAGTGCTATGGTGAAAACATATAATGCCTGTCTCGTAACACCTTCTGATTGTGAGATGCTTACTTAAAAGTCTTGAAAACCCAGAAGACAGTTGGTGCAGATTTTTAAAATAATGTCAGTATTGCCATATTATTGTTTAACTAGCATTATATATACAAATGAAGGACTATTCACACTGTTTCAGTAATTCAATCACTATGGTCTTGATTTCACACCTTTTGGGTTGATTTCTCAGATAAAAACATCACCTAGAGTTCACAGTTAATAATACAGCATTGCGTTTGTTCACAGCACTGAAGCAGTCCTCCATTCAGTAGTACGTCTTATACAAACAATCAAATCATAACTTAATATACAATTGAGCTCTGCACTTGGAAATATCCTAACAGCTCCTTTAGAATGTTTCCTTGGGCAACCCGATCCTATCTCTCGCTTTAATTGCAACCAAAGCTTGTACCGTAGCAGCTAAAACAGGATCCTGCTCCAAGTTCACAGCTGCACACCTTGCCCTCCTTACCTTTAAACTGTTAGATCCTGTTACACCTTTATATATGGCAACGGCTCTGGAGCAATGTTCTGGAGCCCCTTTGAGTGTGAGGCAACTGTGATGGTGGCCCTAGCCTCAGAAGATGTTGTATTGCTTTGCCATGGAAGGGGATGTAAGTCACATTGAGTTACTTGGTAAGAAAAACAACTAACAAATGCAAAAAATAATAATAATGATGACAATTTCCCAGTGTACTGATTCAGTGGCGCTGATGGATATTCCTTCCAGTAGCACCTTAGAGACCAACTAAGTTTGTTCTTGGTATGAGCTTCCGTGTGCATGCACACTTCTTCAGATACACTGAAACAGAAGTCACCAGACTCTTATATATAGTGAGAGGGTGGGGTTGATGGATATGCTGAACATATCCCAATGTAGGGATGGAAGGATGTACCGGCACAGATTTGGGCTGATGGGCCTGATCCTGAACCATGCTACTTCTCCTTCAGTAGAGCATAAGGTTTGGCTGCAGAGGTTATGCTAGGAAAAGGTTATGCTAGGAAAAAAGTGGACAGAGAAAGGTTACATTGCCATGTAAGCCAGTAAAATTAGGAGTTGCAACCTGTCTGTGCCAAAAAAACGTTTGGAGGTAAGTTTACCTTGGTGACATTTTTTTTTAATGAGAAGCTCCTACCACTATATAGTTGCATGTCAAATGTCCCTCGTGGTTCTCTAGGGTAATATTCTTTCAGTTGCAAGTGAAAGCTGGAAAACCTTTAAAGAACTGCTAGGCAATGGCATCTTGCCATTCACTCCAGTTGTATTACATAGTCTGGCAATAGTCCAGTGTACTCTTGTGTGTTTTTAGCATCCTATTGTTATCAAAGGGCCGAAGTGCAGTGCAGAGAAATTGCCTTCCTTGTCCTTTTTTTGCTTTCAGAAACTAGGCGAAAGTCTTGATTGAATTAATTTTAATAGGCTCTGTTTCTTAAAGTTTTCCCTTCTCCAGAATGACCACAATCCAAAGGGCTACATGCACACTGGAACATTTATGCTCTCCTTTCTTTTGATAACTCAATGATGCCTGAAAAATCACTCTTGAAGGTTTGGGGAGATATCCACCTAGAGCCACATCTGAGTGGGGGGTGGGGATGCAGCTGGGGCGAAATTGGGGCTCATCCCCCATGTTGACACGGCCAGAAGCCTCAGCAATCACAACACCAATCTACAGGGTTTGAGGATGTAATGATGTAATATGATCAATAACAAAGACCAGTTTTATGTTTCCATACATATTAAGGACAATTGAACGTGACATCGCAGAACTGCCTTAATTTTTTCACTATGTTTGCAATGCAATAATGGAGCAATTTGGAAGCTAACCCCCCACCCCTAATATTGGTGGACTCCAGCTTCCATCAGCCCCTTCCAGCATGGCCAACACTCAGGGATGTTGAGATTCATAGTCCACCAGAGCAGAGACAGCCACACATTCCCCAACCTTGCAATAACAGGACGAAAGCTATGTTGTTCTCATTCATTTTGGTGGACTCTTGCTAGGTAAACAACCAGATTGTATTGCGCTCTCTCTCTCTCTCTCTCTCTCTCTCTCTCTCTCTCTCTCTCTCTCATTTAGTACAGCTTCGTGACCTGGCCAGGTATGCCTGAAGTTACCAATGTATGAAATTCTCTGATCAATGGTGCCTTTGTGTCTAAATCTAGTCTGCCTTGACCTCTCTCTATGCCGCTCAACTTTCTTTAGTATTCAGCCAACGACAGGGAGTCGCTTTGCTTGCTTTGTGTTTTAAAAGTTCTAAACAGTTGGGGTGCTGGAGTTAATTTGACTGCAACTAATCTCTGCTGGTGCATGTACATAAACATAGTCAACGTCTATGAAGACCTTCCTCAGATAGATACAGTTTTGAAGATGACACAAGATCTCTGTGCAGGATTTAGTCTGGGCTTGTTTTTGCATTTCCCCCAACATCAAAGTAAGCAAAATTCCAAGAAATGGACCAGGATCGAAAGAATGGCGTAGCTGCTTTCGCATGCCCAAGGAAACGTTGAACTTCTGTTTATGTAGCATCTACTCTCTATGCTGCGTGGCAAACGTCTTTTGAAATGTGAGGGGTTTTCAAAAGGAGCTTGCAATATGACGTGAGGGACTTGCTATTTAAGTGGGGTGTGTGTGAAAGCTGTTTGGGCTTGGCAGAAGTAGCACCGATTCACAAAAGTGCATGGAGAGAGGCCACTGTGAGTGGGATTGTAGCACTGGCATCTGTTTTCATGATTCTGACTGCATGTATCCCAGGATCTGAAATCATATTTCTATGTGCATAGCCCATAGCCCCAGCCTTTGTTGAAATAGTGTGTTGAGATACACTGATCCATTGAAACTTCTGCTTCAGTCTTTTGTTTTAACGTTCTATATCCATTTCAGTTAGGGCTGGGTTAAATGCTTTGGGCCTTTTATGTTGTTTTTTCCATACTTTTTTTCCTTCTCAGCTAGCATTGATTTCCAGGGCCCAGTAATCAAAGTTCTTGAGTCTCTCCCCCCAACCCTGCCACACCAAGTCTACTGTCCTCCTGAAACTTCCAGGGAGGTCCTCTTTGGTCCTCTGATCAGGCTACCAACATTTTTTCTCTCGTGTGAACATGGCTGTTGCTCCCCTTCATGGTGTTTCATTTGCAGGAAATCTTAGGGAATGTAGCAGAGCGGAATGAAGACTCTCACATTTCAAGTCCCATAACTAGACCATGGAAGAAGAAAATATCGGGCTAAGGCTTTACCATCTAGCTTACATAGTATAATAAGTAGTTCAGAAATGAGCTATTAGAAAATTCACATCTAGCTCTTTTGGGACATGTTGCTAACAGCCATGGTGGAATTATTTATTGTTGCAGTGATGGCTTAAATTTTTTTTAAAAATAGCACAGTGTAATGATCTTTGGGTATATAAAACATGTTTTTAAAAGCCACAGGTTTACATATTAACTTTATCCAGTGAAGTGAATTATACATGTTAAAGGGTGCATATGTGAATAATGATGGCATGTGTTAGTTTTTAGTGACTAGAAGCCAAATTGGAATTCATTTATTCCGTTGATCTTTGGAGTCCAAAATACAGATGTGAGATAGGCCTTTTGCTGACTGGCATATAAACAAAGCAGCACAGTACAATAATATATTATTATTACTGTGCTTTCATAAGTAAGCTAGGCTAGCAAGACTTTTAGTTTGTACAGTCTTAAATGCTACATACAATGAGTAGGACAGGAATTCTTTTTAATGTGCTTGCCTTAATAGAACAGATACTCTCTTTGATTTTTCATTCTTTTCATCAGTTTTATGCTTTGCATATTGGGTTTTTTAATCAGGGGTCATAATGATAATAAAATTATACAAATAAATAGACCCGGTCTTCTCATGTTATTTGTACGTCACAAAAATAGCACAATAAATTTGCAGTAATAATCTACAACATACGGTTCATTATTAGTGGTCAGCGTACAAGTTCTTGGTTCATGGAGTGGTTTAAATAAAAATAATAATGATAGCAAAGGGGAAACAGGATAGAGCAGAGTTAACAGATAACATTCAACTGAGCATAGTTGAAACGTCTTATCAGAAGCGCTTCGCGGCTTCTGAGAGATCTGGTCAAGTTAGGCACTTTATACAACACACTTAGATCTAGTGAAAAGTGTTTTATGCAATCGCTTTTTAATGAGCAACTTCACAGAGGAATGCTAGGCAGATACCAAAATTCCATAAATGAAGGGAAGAATTTGTCATTTTTAATCTTATTTTTAGCATACTTTTCAGAGTAATAAAGCTTTCAGAATGTTGCATTTGGGGTGGTTGAGTTTGATGTCAGATACTGCTGAATTCCATATGAATATTTTCATTAACTTTAAAGCATATCGGCACGGGAGCATGTTATGGTCCTCATTTGATGCTATGGCACAAAACTGGAAGTGTAAATAACAGTATCTCGGGGGGGGGGGGAGGCATAACATGCCTTTAGAATGTTACTAAAAGAGAACCATCATGTGAAAATGAGAAGATGGCTTGAATTGTGAGAAAGCAGCGAATGTCATTCTTCCCTGGTCACGAAAAATTAAAATTACAAGAAGCAGAATATATAAATTATGATTTCTGATAGCCTACTAAGTCCTCAAATTAAACCAGACTGATTTGTTATATCCCTGAGCTTGCTATCGCTGAAGTTGACTTTTGAAAAGTCAGAAACTATTTAGCTTGATCTCGAGTTTGCTAAAATCTGCCTCGTGGTTTATTAAATTCCTCAACAGGTGGGACTTCTGTTCCTTTGCAGCACTTCAGACGTCCGGCACTTTTTAAAAAGAAAAATGTGATACATTCCTTGAATAGGAGCTGCCACATAAATAAATAAGTGTTCTAAAGTTTTGCTGCTTCGTTTTGCTGCCCTTGTTCAACATGTGCTGTGAGATTTATCGGCCTTTAACTAGTCTGTAGTCTGCAGATTGATTCGCATTTAACTTTTTTTACTTATATCTCACAGAGTGTCTAGATGTACAATGACAAAAATACTGGGGAGGAGGGAGGGCTTTCTTTTCCTATCAGCGCCCTACATTTTACCAGCAGTAATGAGCTGTCACAGTGTGAGTTCAGCAGATGAGATTAGCGCATGGAAGAACGAGTAGACCTGTACACAGGAAAAATAATTAAATCAAGCAGAAAATAACAACAGGCATGTTGCTGGTGTTCAGGGCAGGATTGAATCAGGCTGTTGAACAGTAAATGGATAGTGCAAAAAAAAATTAAAAGACCACACATGTGTTTAGAAGTATTTGTGTTGAATTCTTAAAAAGTGTTTACTATTTATTTAATACTTACTGAGATGACCAAGGGTTCTGCATATGTAAACTGCACATAATTTATGTAGGACGGAGGAAGGGTTTGCATTTTATCCAGTGCTGCGTTCTGCAAGCTCCCTGCTAAAAGGGCTTTTAGGTGTAAGTTAGACACCCCCATGTATAATGTGTATTAGCGACATTCCTTCTCTGGCAAATGGCAGGAATTCGCAAGTGCACAGGTGTAACGGCCAACAGGTAGGTATGTAATCTGTTCCTGTGTAATAAGAGGAGAAGAGTGATTGGTTCCTTCCCTAAAATATTCACTACTATATTCTCTGTGTTCCAAAGAGCAGTTGAAGGGAGAAATTCAAGATTTAGCAGTGGCCCTCGGAGTGATGATTGCTTTGCAATAGAACAAATTCAATTACATGAAATATTAGACTCTTCTCTCGCTGCCTTAGCACTCTTCAATCTATTTAGAGAAGTCAGGGGGGGAAAGAAGCCTATTAACAGATGCCTGGCTGCCTCGGCACAGAGAGGAAAACCATAATTTGTATGTAATCCCTAATGCAAACAGTTGTTCATTAAGAAACAAAACTAATGTAATCTTGATTATTTGCTTGGATTTCTACTCTATCATGTTGTTTTGTACAGCTGGCAGGCTAATGTAATTTTACTAAGAAACCCAAAGCAATCTGGTACTCAGACAACACCATGCAGATTTAGGTAAATTCTGGACCCAGATTAGCATAATACTAACTAATCACGAATATCATTTGCATTAATTAGAGTATTGAGACAAGATTTTTTCTTTAATGGAAGAAAATTGAAAGAAAGATTAAGGACAAGAGCTTATGAGCCCAGTTTTTCTGGATGCAAGCATCCAACAGATGATTTATTCCATAATGCCTAATATTTTAATGTTTAAGTATTAATTAAAGTATTGGGGAAAGATTGTTTCTAATTGGAAGGAAACTGAAAGAGAGATTAAGGGCAAAGATTATGAACTGCTTTTGCTTAAGGCAAGTGTGTAGCAGATGATTTCTCCTATAATGACAAAGAGCTTAAAATGTGTAAAAGATAGGGTGACTAATACACTAAGGAGTTTAGACAATGTAAAGGTTTTCTTAAGTGTACATTTTTCTCAACATACAATTTCCTATGCTTAAGGGAATAGCCAGAAAGTTAACTTGAATCAATCTCCCCCGCGCCCCCAAAAAAGGTGCTTACTAGGTATAACTCATCCCTCATGAAAACTGAATGAAAACATTATAAATCATTAAGCTTGTAAAATTAACAATATAAAAAACAGCATAAAAGGCAAAATTACACTACATGTTAGCTAACACAAACTCATTTGCTGGTCCCCTAATGTTTGTACCAACATAGCAAACACTTGAGGGGTAAAGTAATGACTTGCATGAGTTGAAATAGCTATCAGATCAAATATACCACTGGCTGAAGTTTCATATAATCTCAAACGTAATATTTTCCCATTCTGGCAGTTCACACATTTAGCAGCAAGTCAGTACAGCCTGGGCATGCATTAGCAAATTAGTCCTTAACTGTAGTCCCAAATGTCTGATTCAGTCTTCTCATGGTTAACTGTTGCCTGGAACAAGTAACGTGAAACAAGGAACCATACATAGCTTGACATTGATGACCCTCTGTTCTTGGCAGTGGAGGCAATATGATGGCACACCAGATTTTTCAGTATAAGGAGATCCATAAAGTAGCCAAAACCTTGGAAAAATATACATATATTTTTATAAGAGACATAGAACTCCTAAAGCAGAGTTATCAGAAGGTGGTAGCAATGTGCTAGCAATTGTGACCCAGTCAAGACACCCAGTTGAAAGTAGATGTTCCTAGAGGAAGAGGGTGAATTTTCCTTGGCAATATCCCATCTAGCACCATCTGCTGAAGAGTGTGTACTTGTTTCTGGTGAGAAATACTTTCTGCTTCTTATTACAATGCACCAGACCTTGTTGCAGGAACAAAATCCAGAGCAAACTGCATGAACTGGAGTTCTTGTATGCATTGGCTGGCAGAGTGGGCTCCAAAACACGTACTAAGCCAGGGGAAGGAGTGGATTAAGTAGGTCAGAGGAACAGACTAGCACGAAAAATTCATCAAGCACTTCCAGAGAGGCATGGACTCTGCCTGGTTCCCTGTAACTTCCCTTCTTGCAGTGAGGGAATCAGAGCTGGACCTCAGTGTCCGGGCTGGACGATGGGGGTGGAGACGCTCCTTCAGGTATCCTGGACCGAGGCCGTTTAGGGCTTTAAAGGTCAGCACCAACACTTTGAATTGTGCTCAGAAACGTACCAGGAGCCAATGTAGGTCTTTGAAGACCAGAGTTATGTGGTCTCGGCGGCCGCTCACAGTTTTGCTGCTGCATTCTGGATTAGTTGTAGTTTCTGAGTAACCTTTAAAGGTAGCCCCACCTAGAGTGCATTGCGTTAGTCCAAGCAGGAGATAACCTGCTGGAGAGACAGTGTGCAGGTAGGGAGGGTCTCAGCTGGTGTACCAGATGAAGCTGGTAAACAGCTGCCCAGACACAGAATTAAGTTGCGCCTCAATGGACAGCAGTGAGTCCAAAATTACCCCAAGGCTGTACACCTGTTCCTTTGTGGTACAGTTACCCCATTCAGAACCAGGGAGTCACCCACACCTGCCCACCTGCCCCAGAAACAGTGCTTCTGTCTTGTCGGGATTTGACCTCAATCCATTAACTGCCATCCATCCTTCAACCACTTCCAGACACACAGACCTTCATTGCCTTCACTGGTTCTGATTTAAACAAGAGGTAGAGCTGTGTATCATCTGCATACTGATGAATACCCAGCCCAAGTTTGAAAGGATGGGGGAGAGGACAGAGTCCTGAGGCACCCCACATGTGAGCAGCCAGGGGTCTGAACACCCATCACCAGTTTCTAGACACAGCCCCAGAGGAAGGAGCGACACCACTGCATAACAATGCCCCCAACTCCTCTAGATGGTCCAGAAGGATACCATAGTTCAGTGATGGCTAACCTTGACACTCCAGATGTTTTGGGACTACAACTCCCATCATCCCTGACCACTGGTCCTGTTAGCTAGGGATGATGGGAGTTATAGTTCCAAAACATCTGGAGTGTCAAGGTTAGCCATCACTGCCATAGTTGATGGTATCAAAAGTCCCTGAGAGATCTGGCAGAACCAAGAAACAGCTTCCACTGTCAGTTGGTGGTAGGGTTACAGTTTTAACTGGGGAGGGGATCACTCATTGAACCTTCCTTACCCCACCAAAGGTTCCCAGGTCTTTTGCGAACATACGAAATGTAGTTTAAAACAGAAAACATTTTCTTGTGGCAGCTTTGTGGAAGTGCTCCAAAGAGCTGAATGAAATGGGGATATGGCCCACACTTATTTTATTAAGCATACAACCTTGCCCTGAATCTGAAAGCACTGGAAAAGGAGGAGTGAGGAGCAAATTCTCATGACACTTACATAACAAATGATACAGGTAAAGCAGGCATCCCCAAACTCGGCCCTCCAGCTGTTTTGGGACTACAATTCCCATCATCCCTGACCACTGGTCCTGTTAGCTAGGGATGATGGGAGTTGTAGTCCCAAAACAGCTGGAGGGCCGAGTTTGGTGATGCCTGAAGAGAGTTTCCTGGAATAGCCAGCCAGATGGGCGGGGTACAAATAATAAATTATTATTATTATTATTATTATTATTATTATTATTATTATTATTATTATTGCCTGAGTCATGCCGATTGAAGGCTTATCCATGTTTTCTCTTGTTCCACTACTTCCCCCCGAGGAAAACCACTCCTTAGCGCTCAGTCAGAACAAACAGCAATTCTGGCTTCCCCCGGATTGCCATTTCTTTTGATCCATCACTAAAGAGCGGGTTTTTCCTTGGAAAGAAACGGGGCAAGGGGGAAAAAACCACTCAAGCCCATGCCTAGAAAGCACGGGTCAAACGGAAGGGTGGATGAGCCCTTTCTGGCAAGTCACAGAACCAGACCTCAGCTGTAAGACCAGTTCTGCTCTTCTCCTCAATTTTTACAACCAATGGCTTCAAGTTACAAGGAAGGAGATTCCGAATAAACATCAGATAGAACTTTCTGACAGTAAGAGCTGTTTGACAGTGGAACAGTCTCTCTTGGGAGTTTGTAGACTCTCCTTCCTTGGAGGTTTTAAAGCAGAGGTTGGACGACCATCTGTCATGGATGCTATGACCCCCAGGGTCCCTTCCAGCTATATAGTTCTATAATTCTTTGTAGCATGAATCTTCGTAGCCCTAGCTCAAATTCAAGTCAGAGTAGATGAGAAAAAGCCGGAGCACACCTAGAGCATATTCCTGGTTTGTCCTTTGACGTTTGAGGCAGTTGATGCCATATGGTGCCAGGTGATGGGCAGGTAGCCAGGTTGGCCCACCCGACCTGTCAGAACTGGCTTGCAGAGTGTGGGCCAGATCCAGTTCCCTACCCCTGGTGTAAGAAGATGAATTGCCATCTCTGTTAAACAAGTACAGTAATACTTTAGCAATGTTGGTGAATATAAGCCCGACACATATATTGGATTTCTAGAAATGTACATGAAAGGAAATAAATTTCTGGGGCCTTCACAGAGATAAATATCTTAATATTCAATATGACAGCTATTTTAGAAATTCTCAGCTGCCAGTAATTCAAAATCCCAATGGCATGTTACATCATACTATGTAGAAACTTTTATTCCTCAAATACTGATCTTTCTGCAGAGAAAGCACTTTTTAAAATAGGCCCAGAGAAGTTACTTCTCTAATTAATATGAAACATGAACTAGCATCAGGCGAGCGGAGTGATAACTTGCAGAGACAATGGTCCTTCCTCTCCAATTCCAACTCATGCACAGGTCAGTAGTATTAATGTAATGGAACAGCTTGTTTTACTCTGGAACATTTTCTCAATACTCTGAAATGCCTCATCATAGTTCTAAAATACTAAGAATTAATTTCATCTTTAAAATGTGTGGGCCCCTACAGCTGTACCAAATGAAGACGGATTTTGACAGTAGATTAAATCTTCTGTGTTCAAGTAAGCTGTAGAGTTGGTAGTCATGGTACGACTGTGGAAACCGCAATTTCTAATTTTAAAATGACACTTTGTGAAAGGCATTGTGTGTTCTAATAAGAGGACTTAGTAATAAGAGGACCTATTAGGCAAGAAGACCCAGGTGGCGCTGTGGGTTAAACCACAGAGCCTAGAGCTTGCTGATCAGAAGGTCGGCGGTTCGAATCCCTGCGACGGGGTGAGCTCCCGTTGCTAGGTCCCAGCTCCTGCCCACCTAGCAGTTCGAAAGCACGTCAAAGTGCAAGTAGATAAATACTTCCAGCGGGAAGGTAAATGGCGTTTCCATGTGCTGCTCTGGTTCACCAGAAGCGGCTTTGTCATGCTGGCCACATGACCTGGAAGCTGTAAGCTGGCTCTCGGCCAATAAAGTGAGATGAGCGCCGCAACCCCAGAGTCGGACACGACTGGACCTAATGGTCAGGGATCCCTTTACCTTTACATTTTTTAACCTAGCACACACCCCACCCCACGGTGGTGGGGGGAGTCTTAGACCCAGTTCACACGTAACATTAAGCCAAATTATGGCTTAGTACAGGCTCGTGGTTTATTTCACTCCAAACAAATCATGAGCTGTGCTGTAGTCAAGGATTCTTCAATGGCTTACACCTTATCGTATGTCTAGGGGACGTAAATAACAAACCCAGGTTTCGATGCAATGCTAAGCCAAGCCATGAGCCAAGCCACCCCAGAAATATTTGCTGGAAATTGCCTTCATAGCCTTTAGACAACCTATCTTGTTTTCTGGATACTTAAGACTGAGTTTGGCTAGAGTCTTATTTACTCCAGATAGGACAAGCAGTAATTGTTCGAAGTACATGAAGCAGTTGTTTCTTTTCTTTTTAACTTACTTGCCGTTGACCTAGTGCAGGGGTCAGCAACCTTTTTCAGCTGTGGGCCAGTCCACCATCCCTCAGACCATGTGGTGAGCTGGACTATATTTTTTTTTGGGGGGGGGGGGAATGAACGAATTCCTTTGCCCCACAAATAGCCCAGAGATGCATTTTAAATAAAAGGACACATTCTACTCATGTAAAAACACGCTGATTCCCGGACCGTCCGTGGGCCGGATTGAGAAGGCGATTGGGCCGCATCCGGCCCACGGGCCTTAGGTTGCCTGCCCCTGACCTAGTGACTGCCACTATATTCTGAAATGTAATGTTATGGTACACTGTCCTGTTACTGTATTTAAAAAAATAGTCCAGAACTATTTCCAAAATGTGAGGCTTGTTCAGCCATGAAAACAAATTCCATAATGACTAGTTCAACCATGGGAATGAGTATATATGGGCACATATGGATTCTGTTAGGGCACTTTAGATATAGATCCTGTTGAAAAGAAGCTTAATTAGATTATTTTTGATATCTCGTCCAATACTTTTTCTAGATTTTGAGCAAGAAGTTTGGCAAGGAGTCTTTCACTTGAATAGGCCTGGATTAAGAATACATATAAAATTTGCTTATGGGCTTAACTTGGGGAGTTTTCTTCCTCAGTTCTCCAAGATATTGACTACTAACTCTGTCTTATCCCTAATTCAAGAAGGAGGTTATAAGGCCTGTTTACTTCTCTGCACCTTTGAAAAGGATTAGAAGCTCTCAATCCTTTGGTTATTTCTAAGGGATCAAGATAAGAACTAATGACGAACAGTATGTATAATTTTCTGCAAGTCATTATTTTACAATAAAATGTCAGTAAATTTTATTTTGTCCTCACTTATTCCCTGTTTTAGGCGAAAGCCTGTGTTGTGGCGTAGCTACCTAAATTCATTATGCTGTTACCGGTAGTTTGGCATTATGCCATTAGTTAGTCTTTAATGTGCCATAAGACTATTTCTTGGTTTTGCTGTGATTAACTAACCTGTCAATGCTTCGGGTGGTGGTGGGGGGAGTCTTAGACCCAGTTCACACGTAACATTAAGCCAAATTATGGCTTAGTACAGGCTCGTGGTTTATTTCACTCCAGACAAATCATGAGCTGTGCTATAGTCAAGGATTCTTCAATGGCTTACACCTTATCGTATGTCTAGGGGACATAAATAACAAACCCAGGTTTCGATGCAATGCTAAGCCAAGCCATGAGTTGTCTCACAGCAGTGCAGCAGCTCTGGCATCAGGGAAGGAGCACAGAGCTTTCAGTGTCTCTGCACTTTCCTTGTTCCTGTAGGTTTGCCGTATTTCAAAAAGCAAAAACCAGAAATTTCTTGAGCTTTTTTTTAGGAAGACACCAAAACATCAACTCTGCCTTTGAAATCCTGATAATGTATGGCTAACTTTCATGCTAACTTTGTGCTACATGGGAATTAAGCTTTAGGATTATGTTTGGCTATTACTGGCGCCAAGGCATGGCCTGTCACTGTTCATCATCATCATCATCATCATCATCATCATCATCATCATCATAATGTTGGAGGATATACTATAAAAGCTTCACCTGGCGTTAATTATTTCACTATTCCCTTTGTTATAATGTTGTACAGCTTAGGTGCATGATTATGTAGTGGAATTATGACCACAAAGTACCAGGAAGTGTCAGAGACAGGATAAAGTTCTATTCAAGACATTATCCTGATCCTATCACTGGTCTGATCCGCAATGATAATTCTTACATTCTAAATCTTACTTTCCAGTTTAACCTGTGGCTTCACGATGATGACCCAGTTTTTTGTTTGTCGCCTTTCTTGCTAGCGTTAAGACCCCTGGTATTTGCCCTGTCTTTCCTGAAATTCATCTGATAAAAGCTATTATTGTAGGTTCCCTTGCCTTCTCTTTTTATTCACTGAAGCAAACACATTATTATTATTATTATTATTATTATTATTATTATTATTATTATTATTATTTCCCTTTCCTTCACACCAAGTTCTAGGGCAAATTAAAACAATTAAAACACAACATTAAATCCAGTTTTTAAAAACCTACAGTCATAAAGATGGGTCCTAAAAGTATTCTTCTCAAGTGTCAAAAACCAGGGGCAGTCGTTTTGCCAGCTGTATAATATAGCAACGTTTAATTTTGTATCATTCTGAGACCTTCAGACTTGTATTGGCATATATTTCTGTTTAATAGTGTAAGCAAGCTCAGTTTTCCTATTGAATGCAGGCTTCTTTCAAGCCTCCTGGCTAAAATTTCTAATACCTAATGTATTTCCAATACCCAAACTCTGCATTCTTAGAGTGTGTGAAGCTGCAATCCTAAACACATTGACCATATTGAGACTTGTTTCTTAATAAACATACACAGGATTGCAATGCTTGGGTGGTGGGGTGGAAAAATGCAATTGCATATGTGTCTACATATGTGTCTATTCAGAACTAAGCCCCATTGACTTCTATGGGTAAGATTGTATTAGACTGCAGCCTAAGTCTTGCAATTACAGCAGGAGGCTCAAAGGTCCTCTTCAGATTTCTGCAGTATCCAGATTTCATAGATAAAGAGTGTGTTCAGATCTCAGGTTTGTTAATGCATGATCAACAGGTGAGTAAGAGTTGAAAGAGTCAATGGCACCTAGCCATGCAAAGAGATCTTGACTTTTGACCTCTGTATACAACAGCAAGATTCTTAACCAATGGGAATGTAGTTCATGGTTTCATAGAGAAACACAGTGACCTGTGAATTACCTCAAGTTATAGCTTGTAGACAAACACATAATTCCTTGGTGCTTCATATTTCAGACAATGATATTGGACAACTAGCTAAGAAAATTATGTGTGAATCTTGGCTTTATAAACAAACTTCTCAAACATTCAAGCATTGCAAGGCTTCTTAACATTAAAGTGCTCAGATGCTCTAGTATATACCGTATTTGAGTCCTAATGCAAGTGTTGGCTCCCTGTATGTTCATCATAAGGGAAAAGCTTATCAAGGAGCATCCATTTAAGTTTGATTCTAGCAAGGTTAACTTTACCTGCTCCCCACCCTCCTCTTGACAAGGCTGAGGGTTCTGTGTCAAAGTACTATTGTGTCCCTCTTGGTATGAAAAGTTGGACTGCCCTGGCCTAGTGCTTTACTTCACGCCACACAACATAGGCATAGGTGAGCCATTCTCTTTTGTGGCCCATACTGCCCCAAGGATCTCCATACGTCAGCAAATGTAAGCTTAAATGAAGATTGTCCCGGGATTGCTAAAGTGAAGGGTAGTATACAGTGTTACCTTGGTTTCTGAACGGCTTGGCTCCCGAACAAATCGGCTCCCGAACGCTGCAAACCCAGAAGTGAATGTTTCGGTTTGCGAACGTTTTTCAGAAGCTGAACATCCGACGCGGCTTCTGCTGTTTCCAGTTGAGTGCAGGAAGCTCCTTCAGCCAATCGGAAGCCATGCCTTGGTTTTCGAACCGTTTCGGGAGTCGAACGGATTCCCAGAACGGATTAAGTTCGAGAACCAAGGTACCACTGTACCCTGGCCTCTGCCCTTGGCCAGGGGAAGACGATGCTTCCTGATTCCAGGAAAATGGTGCTTCCTGATTCCAAGGAAGATCATGGCAAAGGGAAGAGCAGCCTGGCCACTCATACTGGTTGTAGAAGGCACTTCTGTGCCAGGAAGAACATGGCCTGCAGAACTGGAAGAACACGCTTTCCACCATTGGCCAGAGTGTGCTACAGGCTACTGAGTTGTGTTTGCATGTGCGCTTAAGCACACCTGTCCATTTCAGGGGATAACTGCTGAGATTATATAACCCGGAAGATCGGTACCTGAATTTGCTTGCATTCCTGTTCCCTCCCCCATTCCTTTTTGTATCATTTCAGATTGTGAGCCTGAGGGTGAGGATCAGCTTTTCTTTTAATCTCTCTACGTCTCTTTAAAAATAAATAAATAGCGCTTTATAAGTTATTAATGAACTTCACCAAGGATGTTGTTCCTGTTTGACAAACTTACAACTCATCGCCCTGTGTGAAAAATCAAGGGAACCTTTCATTGTTAAGTTGGGGAGGGGTGGAAGGAATTTCAGAGCCTGCAACCACCACCACCACCACCACCGCCTCCCTGGAGAAAATGCTATTCATGCACATAGCACAAAAGGAACAGTGAGAAACAAAGGTATTATTCACTGTTGCTGCTGTATCGCATGCCCTTAGTTCAGGTATCGGCTGGTTTCATGAGCAAGCTATTCTGTGATAAAATCAGGAGGGTTTCTCATCATTATTTGCACTAGTGCTTTCTTATCAACATGCTAGACAGGATGTAATTATCTTGTCCTTTGTTCACAGAACAACAGCGCAAGTGTGTAGCCATTGTGTGCACGAACCACATTCCCCCTTCTGAAACGCTGGTGTGGACGGGCCTTGTGGCTCCTCTGTTTAGAAGGGGAAGAGATAAGCCTAATGTTTATGGATAAATGGCCCTGGTCCGTTAGACTTGTTGAAGTAAGGGCTGTTCTTCTGGAAATCAGCGTTTGACACTGTTTTATGCTTTAGGGATACATTAAAAAAATTCTTTCTCTCTCCTCTTGCTCCTGCATGAGGGAAATCCCTGTGTGGCTATGGTGTCTTTTCTGAGGAAATTCAGTGCTCTTTCCCAAAAGTGTGGCAGCTGCAGAGATCACTGGATGCTCCGACATAGCTTTGCACATATCTTTTCCAGTGGTGGGGGGCTTCTTCATTTCTAGCTGGAGCCAAGATGGAAATATTTTTCTGCTCTTAACAGTGAGAGAGCAGCTGGCTGTTATCTACAGTGGTGGCTTGAACTTGGTAGGGGGCCTGCCTGTCCCAACAGCGCTGGGGGGGAGGGAAGCTGGGGCAAGCTTTGGCCCAAACAATAAGTGAAGGTGGTAGAGGCCATCAGAGCTAACTTCTAGGGGCTGAGGTCCCTTTGGTGACCCCAATAAAATATTTTAGCTTCCCCCCACCCCCAGTTAGGGTTGATATATTGCAGAAAGTGAAAATCTGGAAACAAAAGTTGTTTTGTTTTGTTTTTGTTGAGCTCCCCCCCCCTTCAAAATCTACAAAGAGAGAGAGAGAGAGAGAGAGAGAGAGAGAGAGAGAGAGAGAGAGAGCTATTTGGGGGGAAAATTCACCAAAATATCAACACTTCCGATATGGGCTACAGTTTACCTGATTTCTGAAAATTCTGCACGGATGCTACTGTACTTTTCCGTGTATAAGACTAGATTCTTTTACTGTAAAATAATGTTAAAAAATGGGGGTCATGGGAGTCATCTTCCCCCATTTTCATAAATGTGAGTCCCCCAAAATAGGGGGCGTGTTATACACGGGGGAGTGTTATACACGGAAAAATACGTATTCTCCACAGATGGGTCTCAGATATGTCCAGGAAATTCCAGACATACGGCAGCCCTGCCCCCAGTTGATGGGCATTGCCATTCAAATGGTGTGAGTGCACCATATCATGTGATTATGTGGGGTGGGGTTTACTTGTCTCCTCCCCCCAATATTTATTTCAGGTCCCCCCCCCCCGTGGAGACTCATCCATCAGGACGTATGGGGTTGTGCCTAGCAACCTCATTCTGCCTTCAGCCAGCTCAAACCTTGATGCCTTAAGTACATTCGGTCCAGAGGGTAGCTTATTCCTTCCTCCTTCATCTCAGTGTTGCCCTGGTAGATCTCAGCAGGGAGGGTAATGGAGGCAAAGCTAGAATTAGGTGGCTCTGCTTGCGAATGGCTCAGCCTCCGCCTCCAGTTGGCTTCCTAGCTTTCTACCCTGTGAGTCTCATTTGTCATCAGGCGGTTGGAGGATGGATGGCGGCTAACAGATTGAGGTTGAATCCTGACAAGACAGAAGTGCTGTTTTGGGGGGACAGGAGGCGGGCAGGTGTGGAGGACTCCCTGGTCCTGAATGGGGTAACTGTGCCCCTGAAGGACCAGGTGCGCAGCCTGGGAGTCATTTTGGACTCACAGCTGACCATAGAGGCGCAGGTTAATTCTGTATCCAGGGCGGCTGTCTACCAGCTCTATCTGGTACGCAGGCTGAGACCCTACCTGCCCACAGACTGTCTCGCCAGAGTGGTGCATGCTCTAGTTATCTCCCGCCTGGACTACTGCAATGTGCTCTACGTGGGGCTACCTTTGAAGGTGACCCGGAAACTACAACTAATCCAGAATGTGGCAGCTAGACTGGTGACTGGGAGCGGCCGCCGAGACCACATAACACCGGTCTTGAAAGACCTACACTGGCTCCCAGTACGTTTCCGAGCACAATTCAAAGTGTTGGTGCTGACCTTTAAAGCCCTAAATGGCTTCGGTCCAATATACCTGAAGGAGCGTCTCCACCCCCATCGTTCAGCCCGGACACTGAGGTCCAGCGCCAAGGGCCTTCTGGCGGTTCCCTCACTATGAGAAGCCAAGTTACAGGGAACCAGGCAGAGGGCCTTCTCAGTAGTGGCACCCGCCCTGTGGAACGCCCTCCCTTTAGATGTCAAAGAGAACAACAATTACCAGACCTTTAGAAGACATCTGAAGGCAGCCCTGTTTAGGGAGGCTTTTAATGTTTTATAGATTATTGTATTTTAATGCTCTGTTGAAAGCCGCCCAGAGTGGCTGGGGAAACCCAGCCAGATGGGCGGGGTATAAATAATAAATTATTATTATTATTATTAGGCGCCCCAGAACTGTGTCTATCAACAGAAGCTTGTCCCAGCTGACGATGAATCGCAGAATTCCCAACCCCTGCCACAATTCTCTCTTTCTCTTTCTATTTCTTTTCGACTCCACTCTTTTCATTGTTCGGGCAGCATGGGGTTGGCGTACTGAGGGTGTAGAAGACCATTTGATGGTGACTTACAGTTGTTTGAGAAATGGCTGGGTTGGAGAAGGGAAGGGCTAAAATCACAACAGACCATTTTTTGCAATACATGTTATGCTATTGTGGCTATAACTGATTTTTTAAAAAATGGAATAACATAGATTTCATGGCATGGAGGGATATTTCAAGTGAATGAAATTTTTACATTGTCTCTGTAGATCTCTGACCTATAGCTAAAAGCCAGAAACAAGTAAGTACCGGTACATGGAAGTGGCTTTTAAACAAATATTCAGCTATGGTTGCCAGCATTCCAGGTAGATCCCTGCTTGGCCTGAGACCCAACTCTTCAGGCCTCCAGGCCAGTTGCCCAATCTCTGTGTCACCATTTACCACCATGGGCGAGTTGGGGAGGAAGGAAGGTGAATGGGCACCATGCCAATCAGCCTCTTCCTTTTCCCTTTCCAAGATGGCTTGGAAGGAGACAGGTGCAGTGTGGTCAAGGTGGCAGAGTTGTGTGCAAGCTGCAGCGCCACCTTTGCTTGCTCATTTGCCTGTGTGGCATGGACTGGCTGAATACAGAGGAGTGGTGGAAGCCAGGCCCGGCGCTTCCATTTAGGCGAACTAGGCAGTTGCCTAGGGCGCCAAAATGGAGGGGGCGCTGGCCAGCCTGCCCGCCACCCCCGCCGCCACCCGCCGCTGCCCCAACCAGCGGCGGAGCGAGCAGGTTGGGGCGAAAACCGCAGCGGCGGCGCCAAAATGGAGGGGGTGCTTGCCAGCCTGCCCCTCGCCCCCCACCGCCGCCCCAACCAGCGGCAAAAATCGCGGCGGTGCGGGGCGCCCGGCGCGCAGGGGGCGGGGCACCGTACATCATTGCGCATGATGTATGATGCCCCGCCCCCTCGCCTAGGGTGCCAGAAACCTTGGCACCGGTCCTGGTGGAAGCCACCAGCCAGGGAACCCCCAGGGGAAGAAGGCTCATGTAGCTATATATTTTTTAAAAAACATGAACCTAGCACACAGCCAGACTTTTCCAAAGGCCGTTAAAAAGCATTATGTATCTGGAGTTGAATATAAAACTTGACTTTTAGTCTATAGAATGGTGGGGCATCATTTTGTCCTTAGCCTCAGGCCGCTTCTGATCTAATATCATTATATCTTGCAGACCTTACTCATTTCTTTGAGACATTTTTGTTTTTTCTTAATTAAGGTTTTGCCATATTGACAATCTGGAATATCATCTAAGAGCTAATCAAAAAGCACCAACACCAATATGACTGAAGATTAATTAGAATCTTGACCATGTTTATAAAAATATTTATATACTGCTGTATCACAAAAGTATATCATAGCGGTTTACAACAATATAAAATCATACAATAAAATAATAAAACCCGGTTTTATTACACTGCTTCACATATTTGTCCTTTCTTTTAGTGCCGAGTAGATATAAAGGCTTGCATCTTTAAAGTCTTAGGGCTAGGAAAACCTACTCGAGCCTGAAAAATAAGTTTTATGAGCCAAAGGTCAGATAATTGAGACTATTTTGGACTAGGTTCTGAATGTCTGATTCAGCCACGGCTGTGCAATCTTCACCTTCCTAGAAAACTGTGTTAAGGAAATAAAAATTCAGACATGATGATGAGTTTGCATTTTTTGAGTAAATTGAAGCTTTGCAAATGTATCTGTCACCCGGCCGTGGCCACAAATAACTTCATATTAAATAAAAGAAGTCCGTATAGCTTGTAGAGTATGTGTACATTGATGAATAGGTTAAAATATATGAGCAAATGGATGTTGTTTATCCGGCTTGTGTGGCAGACTCTTTGGAGAATATGGCATGCCATGAAATGGAGATGTCTGATCCCTGTCACTCTAGCTGTTAAAGCTTTGTTTACTCAGTGAAAGGTTAACAAGCAAATATCTTCACATGCGCAACTGTCTGGATTAAATTACTCTACCACATTTGATTAAAAGACTTCGGGCAGCTTTATTTCATACCATAAACAGATATTATTATGAAACAGCTCAGAGCAAATAGTTAATTGAAAGCTTTTGTTCCACATTTACCCAACTTGTTTTGAGACCTTGTGTAATAGGACAAGCAACAACAAAAAATGCAGAGGGCAGTGAGGTTGAAATTAATGTAAAACTATCTTTTATTTTCAGGTCATACACCACTGCATTAAAATGCCTTGCTCCTGATGTCTTTGGACTTTATACTAATGAAAGCTCTCTGTTGTCACCATTCATACAAAACAAGTGTAGCCCCCTCCCATGTTTCCAGATTGTGTTGTGGTGCACATTCAAAAGGAACATCTCGGAGTGCAGGTGGTTTATCTTGACTGCATTGGCTTCAGTGGAATCTGTGTTTTCACATACATCCCAATGCATATTTCGTTGACATCAGTGCATGCAGATGTGTATTCCCGGTAATTCAGATACAGTTCTGGACTGGAGTGGACTGGAGCAAAATCATGCATCTTCCCCCACTTGTTGTTGTTGTTGTTGCTATTAGGATCCCTAACAAACAAACTGGAGCATGTGCAGGCAGAGAGTTGGTTTCACTATGCTGCTCTCCACCCATCTCTCTCTCTCTCTCTCTCTCTCTCTCTCTCTCTCTCTCACTCACTCTCACCCCTCCCCATCCAGACCAATGTCCCTTGAAGGAAAGTGCAAGAAAGTAAGATGCATTTATCTGGGAGTCAGTCAATGGGGCTTAATTCTGTGTAGACACGTATCAAAGAATCATAAAATTGTAGAGTTGGAAGAGTGGTGTAATGTGGTGTAGTGGTTTAGAGCAGTGGACTCATAATCTGGTGAACCAGGTTCGCGTCCCTGCTCCTCCAAATGCAGCCACTGGGTGACCTTGGGCTAGTCACACTTCTTTGAAGTCTCTCAGCCTCACTCACCTCACAGAGTGTTTGTTGGGGGGGGGGAGGGAAAAGGAGATTGTTAGCCGCTTTGAGACTCCTTAGGGTAGTGATAAAGTGGGATATCAAATCCAAACTCCTTCTTCTCTTCTTCCGTGAGCTTCATCTAGTCCAACCCCCTGCAATGCAGGAATCTTTTGCCAAACGTGGGACTCAAACCCACGACCCCAAGATTAAGAGTCTATTACTATACTGACTTGAGTGAAACTAGGACCTGTCAGTCTCCATTTATAGAATTGCAATGGAAGACCCTCCAGACTCTTCTTTTTTCATGTCCCATCAGACATCTTGTTGATGGGTTGATAATAAAAGGTGGGGTTTTCCAAATGAGCAATGTGACACTAGATTTGAGAAACGAATAAGCAGGACGTGTGGTCCTGTTACAATGGAAAGCAAGAGGAGGAAGAGTAAGGAACCATGGAGGGTGACAAGGCCCAAACCGGAGTTGGAAAATGTGGGTTTTCAAAGGATGTGCGGAAGAGCCCTTAGACAAAAAGAGAAAGAGGGGGGGAAGAACAGCACTTCTATTATTTGGAGACGGAACTTGCTGGTTCGTTTTAAAGTGCCACCTTGCTGTCTTCACCAAAACAGAAGGTAAAGGACCCCTGGACAGTTAACTACATTCAAATGTGACTATGGGGTTGAGGCGTTCGTCTCGCTTTCAGGCCGAAGGAGCCGGCGTTTGTCCACAGACAGTTTTCCGGGTCATGTGGCTAGCATGACGAAACTGCTTGCGGCGCAACGGGACACCGTGATGGAAACAGCAGTACCTATTTATCTACTTGCACTTTGATGTGCTTTCGAACTGGTAGGATGGCAGGAGCTGGGACAGAGCAACGCGAGCTCACCCCGTTGCAGGGATTCAAACTGCCAACCTTCTGATTGGCAAGCCCAAGAGGCTCAGTGGATTAGACCACAGCGCCACCCACGTCCCCTTTACCAGAACAGAACCAAACAGTGTGAAGAAGGACCTTCTTTTGCCTATTCAAAAGCTCACCACATTCAGCTTCATTGAATGACCCTAGGTTCTAGTATTGGTAATTCGCGTTTTGCACAGGGGTTACACTCCGCTCTCACATGCGTTGGCGGGGCGCATGTAAGCCTGCCCTTTTCCGCCACTTTGTATGATGTCTTTATGACATTTCAGGGCTACTTCCAGGTTCAGTCCTCCCTTACTTTGCAGCTTTGCAACAGTCAGTACTTTTTTTCTTTTAAAAAAATGTTTAGGGGTACTCTCATTCTGAAATAAAATACAGTAAATGGACAAAAGTACAAAGAGCATGCATTACTTCATGATGATGAAAAATAGTTAGTAATTTTCCTACTCATATTGAAATACTGCCCGTCAATGAGGCCAAACTTTCATCAGTAAAACACCACACATTCCACACTGCTTCACACATTAAACGCCCGCTTCCATCTGAGACTCAGGAAACAGGAAATGACAGGAAATGAGGCTTCCATGGGGGGTAGCAATGGAACTGACAATTCGCCGTGCTTTTTTTTTAATAGTTTCTTCTCTCGTTAGATTCACAAAATGTTTAGGGGTATGCGTACCCGTGTACCCCCAGAAAAAAAGCACTGGCAGCAATACCCTTTGTGAGGAAAAGTTGTACACGATATTCAGTCTGAGAACTGTACATCATATTCAAAGTGTGGTCATTTTGGCATTGCAATACTGGCAGTTTTATTTTTCAACCCCCTCCCTAATGACCCCTAACACAGAATTTGCCCTTTTCATAGATAGTGCACACAGTCAAGGTTTTGATTTTCATTTATCCACCACAACACCAATATATCTCTTTGCGTGGACAGGCGGAGTCCCCCAAACCCCAGGCGACCCCCGAGCGGAATAATGACACCAGACAACGTGCTATGGGATTAAAATTGGCCACAACTTTATTAAGTTTCAGATGTAGGGAGACCTTGGCTCAGGCATTTATCCTCCCCAGTCCCCAGCCAGGGATCTGGGAGACTTCAGGGTTATTCAGAATGTGTGGGGATTGGGCTGGCTCTGGAGAACATATGTTCAAGCAGAGAGCCTGCCCCCCGTTTCACCGCCATTGGAGGGGAGAGCGATGACAACCTCTCAGCATATGGCCAATGCCTCCCCTCAAGACCCCTTTAACGGGGGACCCTGGGATCACCATCACAAGGGGGGGGCGTGGGTCACAGCTTCAGGAAGATAAAGGATTCTGCCCAAGGCCTGAAACCACCAAAGTTGTGATGTTTTGCTATGGGGAAGGCAAAATCTGCCAATGCAGGAAAATTCCTTTCCAGCCCTTCAACTGTGACCATGACATAGCAGCGCCTGCGTACCTGTGGAGAAGAGGTTAACCTGCAAAAGAAGACTTAACTGAGGGAGGGCAGGGTGGGAGAAGTTCTGGAGCCTACTGCTGCCTCCCAGGTAGCTACACCTTCTATTGTGTGGGCAGGGCAGTCCCTCTCCTTACCTGACTGATCCCCTGGCAACGCCTCCCCAGGCGGGATTGGGCGATTGGTTGAGGTAGGCGGAGACCTCCAGGTATCCAGCCTGGGGAGGATGAAGCCAATCCGAACTACCAGGAGCTGTACTGGGGTCCAGGGGACTGTGTGCCACCACGCAAAATTCGCCCCCCCCCCTTTTGATGTGGAGAGCGGTCATTCCTGGCTTCAGAGAGTTAAGGGAGTTTCCCGTTAGGGGCATGGGGGGAGGGCTTAGAGGATGGAGAATCATAAAAAAAATAAAAAAATTATGCCCTCCCTGTTCCACGGATGGAAGCCTTGCCATGACAGCCTGAATGTTTTAAAGGTGTTTTAATTAATATAGTTATAACCTGATCTGAGCATTGAATGAGCTTGTTTTTAAATGAAGAATGAAATGACTGAAGATTCAAATTGATAGACAAATTTGTATGGGTGAAATTATTGGACCGCTTGCAAAATCAATAAATAGACTAAGAATTCTGAAATCCAAGAATTCCTTTACTAGTTTCTGTAAGGAAAATGCTTATACCCTGTTTCCCCTTTTTTAATACGTAGTCATAAAGTAAGCCAGGGCAGGTTTTTTAAACCTTTGTGAGAAGTAAGACGTACCCCAAAAGTAAGCCGTGGTGCCGCCATTGTTCCCGTCGACTCCTCAGCCCCTCCTGCTTAGCGCGCAGGGAGAGGCGTGGGGGGGGGGGGAGACGCCTCTTCCTGCCCCGCGCGCATGGAGCCAGCGAACCAGCGAGAGGCACGGGGGGGAAACGTGCCTCTTGCAGAGTTCTGCCCCGCCTGCTCAGCGTGCAGGGGGAGGCTGTACCGTACCAAACTGACGTAATAAAAAGACGACATCCCCCCGAAAATAAGCCACCCTGTGTTTTTTTGAGGAAAAAAAATTATAAGACGGTGTCTTAAAAAGGGGGAAAGACGGTAATAGTGCCTAATAATAGTAATGTTTTTTAATCCATTCCTTTTTTCATAAGCTATATCCCGTGCACTATTTATACTGACTCTAAGAGCAATCCTCTTGGATCAGACCAAAAGCTCCTTGAGTCCAGCATCACAGTGGCCAACTAGATGCCTATGGGAACTCTGCAAGCAGTGCTTTCTTGTGATTTTATGTGGGAAGGGTTATTATAAGAATTATTTCCCCACTGGTTCCAAATCACCCCTTCTAGCCTCTTTTTTTTTTTTCTTCCATGGTTCCAAGTGCCTGTTTTCCCTTGCTAACAGGAAAGCAACTTCATCTTATCTCATGCATTTCGTTTCCTGTTTTGTGTGAGAAGCAGAAGACAAAAGAAGCTTAGGTGCCCTCAAGTGGTGGTTTTTTACCACTGCAGAAGAGAAATACGGGTGGGAAATGCAATTTTAAAAAAATGCACCAGAATAATTGAAGTGAATTTCAGATCATTTTTCAGATTATTGAAGAAAGCATGCTCATAATTTGTAGTATATTTTGTTGCAAATTATGCACTTCTGAAAGGCTTTAAAATTCATCCTCCTTTTGATAAATCATGGTATTTAATCAGCATAACAGAACAACCTGGTAATTTTAAGAATGGTATAATATTTTAAACCTAAATGTATTCATGCAAATAATTTATTTCTGAATTATTTAGTATGCAGTTCATTGCCTAGTAATCTTGTCAGTAACCGGAAGATGTAACAAATGAATCTCTTCATCACATACTTTTAGACTGTCCCTTGTACAGGGTCGCTCGGACCAGATTTCTATTCCCTTTAATTTCAGAGACCTTGAGTATGACAGTGGAGGCCCAGTTAACACACCTCCTACAGGACATGGACCCGTGCAAAACATTGCGAGTGGCAAGATTTTTGATCGTCGTTCTTTCATATAAAAAGAGAAATGGCCTACTCTATGAATACTGATTTATTCTAATTTTCATCTAAATAGAGTCCTGTCGACTATAAAAATCTGCGAAGTATCTGTCATATGTTTGTCTTAATGAAGGAGCAAATTTTAAATTTGCCGGGTCATAAGTATTTGTACTAACTTGTTGGTTGATCTTAAACTTGTTAAATCAAATTTTAAATTAACCCTATTGAAATCGTTAAAATGATGTTATACATGCTGTATATGGTTTTTAAACTTTTTTGGTGGGCCTTTGGCCGTAAAATAATAAATTGAATAACCAGAAGATGTTGCCTCATTCCAATTTAACCCTAAACATTTTTACTTGGAAGTAGTGTTTGAAACTCCCATTGTTCTAGGCTCGTTTTGCGACAGGGAATTTCATTAAGATGAGCAGTTTCTGAGCTCTGGGTGCAACACTGCGCCTAAGATTTCAAATTAATATTGCAGAGTGGAAGGAAAGGAGGACTTTTTTTCTGCCTCCCAACTTCCAGCTACTCTCCGAAGACTGGAGAAGAGACCCTCTTAAGAATATTAGGGAGGTGGGCAGGGCAAGAACTAGAATATGTGAAAAATGAACATAATATATTAGCTGCAGTTCATTCTTGTTATTAAAAAGCACATCTAGGCATTCCGTAACCTAGGTTTAAGGTGCCATTTAGCTCCTAGCTTTCATATCTCAGTTTCTAACACTGCTTGGAAGTAACACCAACTAAATTCAAGTGGACTGAATAGTGCATGTTTACAGCCGAGGCCTTCATGACAGAGAATTAACCTTTGCTAACCAGAACCATTATCTTTTTACTGTACTCTGTAATGTTTTCATTCTGAAACAGAAAGCATAGGATGCTGTGTTGGTCCACGGAGGGGAGTCCACAGTTGGGCAATGTCTTTCTTAGGATTAACCCATTTGTCACAAAATGGTTATTCATCTGCTATGAAGAATTTGAGGGCTTGCTCGCTATTTTGTGACATTTTTGGTGATGCTTTTAATATTGTCTATATAAATGGACAAGACCTTGTTTGTGGCTGCTTGCTATACAGTCTGAGCAGTGAAGAGGATGACTGGCAGAAGTGATTTCACCCTTGGTGGCCCTAGAATAATGGTATGCCTCCCTCGCGGATTTTGTCTGCGATATGAACATGTTCATACCTCTGTGTAATTATATTTACATTTATTTTAAAACATTTATGCGCTCTTCTTCCGGACATTTTAAACGGCTCGCAAATAAAACACTATGAAAACAATTACCGTTATTTGCGTATAAAACCATATAAAAATGAAAAACCCAAAACCATAGCTATTGATAAATATGAAACATGGTTGCAGCTTGCCAAGCCAGATGATGCATGGTTGAGCCGAGCCAAAACAACAACAAACCCTTATAAAAAGACTTGAACATGTGAATACTGGATCTGTGAAGCCTTTGCAGACAGGGCCGGCGCGTCCATTTAGGCGAACTAGGCAGTTGCCTAGAGCGCCAAAATGGAGGGGGCGCTGGCCAGCCTGCCCCCCGCCGCCCGCCGCTGCCCCAACCAGCGGCGGAGTGAGCAGGTTGGGACGAAAACCGTGGCGGCGGGGGCGCCAAAATGGAGGGGGCGCTGGCCAGCCTGCCCCTCGCCCCCCGCCCGGTGCCGCCCCAACCAGCGGCGAAAATTGCGGGGGCGCGGGGCGCCCGGCAGGCAGGGAGCGGGGCACCGTACGTCATGCGCAATGACGTCACGTGCCCCGCCCCCTTGCCTAGGGCGCCAAAACCCCTAGCATCGGTCCTGTTTGCAGATGTTGTCATCCTCATTATGCAGCCAAATATTGTTGGGCTCCAGATCATTCTCTGGAAAACAGAGCAGTCCCAGAGAATGCAAAAGTTGTTCATTGTCTGCTCTAGAAAAGTAAGTTGTGGATGGATTTCACAGGTGGATATCCTTGACTTATTTTTCCCCCCTTTTTTTAAACTACTGAACCACATTACCATGAGGAAATAGAATGCAATAGTTCAAATGGTGCGTAAGTTGTCGTTTGATGTTCTGCAATGCTTGTTTTAAAAAAAGGTGAAGAACTTTTTTTTTGTCTCTTTGATCCAGTTGAGGGTTCCAGGAGTGGAAATGAAAGAGGTGCTTTCTGCAGTTCCCTCATTTTTCCTGTGCTACGTCTCATGCTGCTTCAAAGTGTTCCCCCAAACCTCTGCAGTACATTTGGAATGAACAGTCATCAGCAGAGGGGCACAATTGCATACAGTTTGAAAAAAATATTTTAGAAGTCCTATCTTATGAGAAATAGTTTGATAGCAGACTTAAATTCATACATGCTTCTCTTTTCTTGAATCCGTCTTTTGGGGAGAATGGAATTAATAGGATCCTGGCTTAAACTGTTTTTGTATTTTGCAAAGTCCCAAACTTCCAAGATTAATTTCAGCCAAGCTTTCTGAATCCCTGTTTTGCTTTCTGCTAGTTAGGTTTTGTTAAACGCACACTTGTTGCCCTTATAACATTAACATCTAAACACATTACATGTAATTAATGCGCTTAGGATCTGGGTACCAGTATGCTGGCTAAGGCTGACTTCTGTCTGGAAGGAGAGAGGCTCACTGATAACTTCAGGCTACAACTGCTGTCAGTTGAAGTCACTGATTTTGTTACTGATTCTGTCTGAGTGTTTTATGTCACCGATTAGCTGAAGGCCATTGAGGGCAGTAGAAATGTTGCCTTGGTCAATGTTTTTTTCCCCAAAGCTGTTTGCAGACGTTAAGGAACATTAACCTGGTGGTTTCTGTTAACATTGGGCTTTGGATAACTAAGTCTGAACTATT
The DNA here is from genome assembly GCA_034641385.1 of Darevskia mixta. NCBI lineage: Eukaryota > Metazoa > Chordata > Lepidosauria > Squamata > Lacertidae > Darevskia > Darevskia mixta. The sequence goes on from JAWWNH010000017.1 coordinate 15,577,302, forward strand.
TTTTAAAAAACATTTCCGCTTTAAAAAAAAAGAGGTATTTATACATGAATATGAGACATAAATTACATTGGGGGGTGAAACTGAATGAATGAACGGGCAAGTACATTAATATCCCAGCTTGCAATTATTAGACTATTTCCACTTTCTTAAGGAGGTCTTACTCTCAATTATTTGCTAGCGAATAAATGACTAAACTAATAATAATACTGGGTCTTAAGTCCTGCTTCCATAATAGGTGGCTCAGAAGAGATCCTTTGTAATTCAGTCTCGATACCATATGTCTCTGACATTAACATGCTTAGTTCCAAATGAGTTGGCTTCATTCAAGCATCTTAATTCAAGAGTGGATGATTAGATCTTAAGCTGAAAACCTATTAGGAGGTAAGCACTTATGTTGCTGCAAGTTATTAAAGGGACATCATCGTGCAGTGGGAGATAAATCCTTTGTATCTAGTACTGGTTAGTTAGGTGAGGTTTGCTCGTCATACAATGTTAAAAACCAACATAAATGTTTGTTCAGAGTTTGTTCACATTACAAGAAATTATCTAATTGAATGTAATGCAGCCAGATACTTTTTTGTCTTCGAAGTAAGAATCAAGACCCAAACAGACGCATGGGATTCTCCAATGTGCGCTTCCGAAGGAGAGGTGTGAAAAACCATGTGACGTGTGACATCATCACAGTAGCATTTCCCCCATGCAGATTTGCAGCCGATGAAGCCAAGCAAGGCAAAGGAAAACAATACAAGGGCATCACATTATGCTATAATAATAATAATAATAATAATAATAATAATAATAATAATAATTATTTATTATTTATACCCTGCCCATCTGGCTGGGTTTCCCCAGCCACTCTGGGCAGCTTTCAACAGAGCATTAAAATACAATAATCTATAAAACATTAAAAGCCTCCCTAAACAGGGCTGCCTTCAGATGTCTTCTAAAGGTCTGGTAATTGTTGTTCTCTTTGACATCTGAAGGGAGGGCGTTCCACAGGGCGGGTGCCACTACCGAGAAGGCCCTCTGCCTGGTTCCCTGTAACTTGGCTTCACGCAGCGAGGGAACCGCCAGAAGGCCCTCGGCACTGGACCTCAGTGTCCGGGCTGACCGATGGGGGTGGAGACGCTCATTCAGGTATACAGGACCGAAGCTATGATTTAGTTAGTTATCTGGCACATTTATATGTAGTTTGAAACAAAATGCAAATAGTGTAATCAGCACAGTGATGCAAAATGAGAGCAATTCTAATAACTAAATTAAAGCAACAGTCAAAACTTATTAAAACACAGAAGCCCCGGGGGAACAAAAAAAATATTTCCCTGGTGCTAAAATAAATAGCAGAGTAGGCACCAGGGGAGACTCCTTAGACAGCGGGGTGCCACCACTTAGAAGGCCTTTCACCTGCCTCACCTCAGGATGATGGGAAGAGTCTCTGATAGGCTCAGGCCGGTTGATGTGCAATTAGGCATCAGATCTCAAATGGTGCAGGGCTTCACTGGTAAGCTTTAAAATTCAGCTTTAAAAATAGACCAGAAAACAATGCAGTCTTCCAGCTACGCATTACAGGGGAGATGGGAGGGGACATGGACTGGTAGAGTCCTCTAATCTATAGTTTGGGATTTGGGAGGTGAACTAAAAAAATAATAATGTAACCAGATATTAGTGAGGATGTGGTTATTCTGAACTAGTCATATGACTCAGATTCAACTTCCATGTGTGAAATAGGAATAATAATAGTTTTAGACTAATGCTGCTTTTTTTCTACTTTGCTTTCACTTTTCCTGAAGTATAACAGATATGCCGTTTGGGTCTTTTCTTTTGTTCAGTACTTGGAAATGTGCAGCCCCTACAGGTTCAGGATATGATTACACCAAGCACCGTTATTTAACATTTCTTGATTTATGTATGCTTTTTTTTGTACCCAGCTCTCCTTCAATGAACTCAATATTGCATACAAGGCTCTTCCCAGATCCATATTATTCTCACAACAAACTTGTGAGGTAAATTAGGCTGACAGGTGCCCTCCCCAAATCTGTAACAATACCATGATTGAACATCCTGGTACCGGTAGATTTACACTCATTCTTTTCTTACTATTTAGTCACACGGTAAAAAAATAAATAAAAGAGCCCAACTTGTGCCGAGAAAGCAGGACCCCCATGGCTCCTTGCTCTTTGAACACAGATCCTCTTGCTGACATGAACTTTGAAAATGCATCTGTCCCTTACCAGTAAAAGTGAAGCAAGACCAATGCCTTTATTGCTCTCACACTGAACAGTGTATCAGGTGTGTGTAAGAGACACTCTCCTTAAGTGCAACTTGATGTAACGTTTACATTATTCATGGTGCCTCTATTGAAAAGCACTGCCCAAGCAGCACATCAGGTCTGGTGGCACCAAGGAAGTGTTGAAAGGCTATGACTCTTTTGTTTGTCTCCGCTTAGTGACAGCCGCTCTCACACATATGGTTTGTGGCAGAGCTGGGTCTGCACAGTTGGTCAACACAACTGGTCAAGCAATGGCTTTCTTAAGTATGTTTACTTCTAATGAAGACCCATCTAGATCACTCACTGTTGCTAGATATCTGAACAATGTCTTATCTCTAAAGAAGAAAAAAGGGCTTCTGTATGGTCCGGAGAACCCCTCTAAACCAGGAGCCATAATGCGGAAATAGAACGGTGGATAGTTTGAGCGTTTTACCCAGTAATGAACAGAAGGTGATGCTCCGTGCTAGACTCTGTCGAAAGACATAAATATTATATGTTGTTTTGGAATTGTGATTTTATGTGTTGGGCCAATGGCCGTAAATAAATTTACTTACTTTACTAGTATGTTTACTTCAAAATATTGTTATAGATTTGGGAGCGAACCCACTAAACCCTAAAAATTAATAAATGGTAGGATCTTGACGCGGGTGGTGCTGTGGTCTAAACCGCAGAGCCTAGGGTTTGCCAATCAGAAGGTCAGCGGTTTGAATCCCCGCGACGGGGTGAGCTCCCGTTGCTCGGTCCCAGCTCTTGCCAACCTAGCAGTTCAAAAGCACGTCAAAGTACAAGTAGATAAATAGGTACCCCTCTGGCAGGAAGGTAAACGGCGTTTCTGTGCGCTGCTCTGGTTCGCCAGAAGCAGCTTAGTCATACTGGCCACATGACCCAGAAGCTGTCTGCGGACAAACGCCGGCTCCCTTGGCCGGTCAGGGGTACCTTTACCTTTACCTTTACCTTTACCTTTACCTTTACCTTTACCTTTACCTTTAGGATCTTGATTATTTGGGATGTGAAGGGAGAAATACCAGCTGCAGAGGAATTCCTGGGCTAGCCTATGCAAAATGACCAGGCCAAGCTAGGGCCATTAAGGAACAAAACAGGGCCATTGAGGGCCATTGGCAGTGCAAGAGAACAGTCCTTCTCCCAGGCCCTGAGGTTTCGGTTCCTTTTCTCTTTCTTGAAGCTCTTCATCTCTAGAAAGTAACACCATAGCCTTCCAATTCACTATCCTATTTTCTAACTTGACTTCAAGACTATTTTTTTAATAACCCCTCCCACCCTTGCAGCTAATCAGGGGAGTAGAATCCTGTTTAATTTTCTATTTCCAGGTTCTTATGATGAAACTTTAACCATTCTCTTCACAGTTTCCCCTTTTACAACATTTCCTGAGCAAAGCATCCCCTTTTACTTTTAACATTTCTGTTAACTTTTGACTCTCCTATTAGAGAAAACCTTCAAACCAAAAAGCAACTATTTTAACAACCCAAATCCGGTTGAAAGCATTTTCCCTTCACAGCTACTCTCAGATGAGTGGGTATAGGATTGAAAGCTCACATAATAAGCCTCATTGACTACGTTACGATGCACTTCTGAATAAATACCAGGGGTACCAACTTGAATAAAATATTGGGGAAGGCCAGATAAGCCCCACTCTCTATAATCAATCACAAGACACGGCACACACACACACACATTTGAATGGCAATGCCCATCAACTTGGGGGTGGCCCCCTCAAATATTTTATTGGGGGAGCCGAAGGGACCTCAGACCCTAAGATTTGGTTCCTATGGTAAGCATACATTGAGATCAAGGGTTATTGTCTCAAAACTGAATCAAGAATGGAAAACCATTGTCAGTGTTGTACAGGGCTGTCTTAAGCATATGTGGCGCTGGGGTGCAAAAATATGCCCCCCCCCCCGCCGCCGCCAGGTTGCCCAATCCCAGGCACACAGGAGGGTGGAGCTAGCCGGATGCCTCAGCGTCTCGCTGGCTCGGTCGCCCCCGAACTTGCGGCGCAGAGCCGCCAGCAGCAGAAGAGCCCGCCGTGGGTAAGACTGCCCTGGTGTTGTGCTATGTATGGGAGAAATGCTAGGTTTTAATGAATGTTTTGCTCTTGGGGCAGGTACTGGGCAAAATTATCTGATGGGATTTAGCAGTTTTTTTCCCTTCTGTGTTTATGTCTCTTACTTCTTCCATCTTTGTACGAAACATAACTGGGCAATCCTGGCAATGCAGTCCGTTTCGTTATTTTATATGTCAGTCTCGAATCCAAGCTTTAAATGTTAGTTCCATTTATGATGTTGTTGTTGTTGTTGTTAAATTTGTATACTGCTTTGCATGCCAAAACGGTGAACATGCCAAATTGGAGCATGCACAATCTGTAGTGGAGCTCAGCCTCGCTCCTGTTGCATGATACCTCCAAATATTGTCTCTGTGATGTATTATGACTGACAGCCCTGCTTGTACAACATATTTAACTGTGGGTTGTAATTAGCTGGGGTGAAATGCGTCTGACTGCGCTGCAAACTCCAACTGCAAAATTTATACCTTCAGCTGTGATCTCAAGATATAGCAGTTATCAAAATAGCCTTAATTGCTGTGCCATTGTTTGATGTTCTCGCGTGATTGATGCTACACTAAAGAAAATTGAAGGGTATAGTTTGTTTTAATAAAATGGTATGGTTTCATTTCATTACAGTTGCCTAATGAGTGCAAATCCATTTTGTTATACCAAGAATTGTCTCTGTTGGAATCTTTGTGAGATATTTAGCATGTTTCCTGGCACCATTTGACATCTACTCTGCATAATTCTTTATTCTACAAGGGCCCATTCTCTCCCTTGAAACGTATGTAGAATTCTTATTAGGAATACTGACACATTGCTATCAGAACTTATAAAAGAGAAACCATGATTGCTATAATTCCTAAGGCTTGTGTAACATAATGAAAGGGTGCTCTGTTGTTATCTATGGATAACGATGACGTGAGTTTCCAGTTTTAGATAATGCAAAATGTTGCTATGTATCAACAAGGGATCATGACAGTTCTCTTTTCCATGTCCTTTCCTATTAATTTAGGATGGTGTTAGAGGTGCTGGTGGCTGGGCCATCGTCTTGTTAGTCTGATAGCTTGTAGTTTGAGATGATCACTTGATGTTTCAATAGCGGAAGCTAATGGCAGGTGTTCTCCTAATAGCTGGGCACCCTCTCCAGATTATAGAATATAATGCTCTTTGTCGTTTGGGTAAGGGCATAGCTGTCAACTTTCGGATTTGAAAATAAGGGATTTTTTCAAACTTTCGGATTTGAAATAAGGGATGCCGCGAGGGCGGTGCAATGGCACCAAGTAGCCTCGCCACCCTGCACTCCAGAGGCTGCGCGCGAACGGGTGAACAAAAGAGCGAGCAGATAGACCGCAGGCAGGCTGTCTGTCTGGTTGGGCGTGAGGGTCTGGCTGCACAAGGCATGCAAGCTCTGCCCCCAGTTGGTCTCAGACTCCTTATTGGCAGCCGAGCAACGCAGCTGAGGAGCCTCCCTGGCCGGCAGGGAGGGAGAGGAGCTGCTTCCTTTGAAATCCGGGAAATTTAAGGGATATCAACAATCCGGGATAGCAGCGGGAAACGGCATTGGAAGAAGGGAGTTTCCCACCAAAAAAAGGGAGGGTTGACAGCTATGGGTAAGGGTTTATCTAGGCCAGAGGTAGGCAACCTAAGGCCCATGGGCCAGATGCAGCCCAATTGCCTTCTCAATCTGGCCCACGAGCGGTCCAGTGTGTTTCTACATGAGTAGAATGTGTCCTTTTATTTAAAATGCATCTCTGGGTTATTTGTGGGGCCTGCCTAGTGTTTTTACATGAGTAGAGTGTGTGTTTTTATTTAAAATGTATCTCTGGGTTATTTGTGGGGCATAGGAATTCGTTCATTTCCCCCCCACAAAATATAGTCCAGCCCACCACATGGTCTGAGGGGCGGTGGACCGGCCCACGGCTGAAAAAGGTTGCTGACCCCTGCTCTAGGCAGTGGGAAGGGGGGAGAGAAACATATAATAATAATAATAATAATAATAATAATAATAATAATAATAATAATAATATATTATTTGTACCCCGCCCATCTGGCCGGGTTCCCCCAGCCACTCTGGGCGGCTTCCAATAAACACTAAAATACATTAAAATATCACAGATTAAAAACTTCCCTAAACAGGGCTGCCTTCAGGTATTTTCTAAATTATCGCGTTGACCTCTGCTGGGAGGGTGTTCCACAGGGCGGGCGCCACTACCGAGAAGGCCCTCTGCCTGGTTCCCTGTAGCTTTGCTTCTCGCAGTGAGGGAACCGCCAGAAGGCCCTCGGCGCTGGATCTCAGTGTCTGGGCAGAACGATGGGGTGGAGACGCTCCTTCAGGTATACAGGACCGAGGCCAGTTGGAAGATCAACAATTTGGAGCTAAAGAGGCAGAAAGAGCTTTGATTTGACTTCCTGCTGATGCATAAGCATCTTCAGCATGCAGGATAAGTGGTAGGAAACTTCTCAGTACGTTTATAAATCAAACAAAAATTACAAAGGCACCACAAATCTCAAGTGTTCCATCATCCCTAGGAAACAGAATCCAGCTGTGTTGTCTCTTGAGGTACAGGGAACACACACAACAATGTTTTGGGGGGTGGAAACTGCTGAGGTTGTCCCTCAAGGAATGTTGTGTCATTTTCTTTCCAGAGTTACATGCGAAAAACAAAGGAAGGCTAAAGCGCAAAACCTTCCTTCATCGCACCCATGCATTCCACCAAACCTGTATATTTTTATTTATTTTTTTCATTTGCTGCCCTTTTATGTTGAAAAAGGTTGCTTTTCGAAGTGTGACATGAAAGGTCTGTTGACTTCTGAGAGCACGGCATGGAGATTTTTAGTACGGTACTATATTTTTATGTCATAAAAAATCCTGCATTATGGTTATAGTTATGCTATGCTATTAATAATATAGTATTGCAAAACAATTTTTAAATTAAAAGGAACCTTGTTATTTAACCAAACCCCCGTCTCCCTAAAGATCAAGTCATTTTATTCCTTGTGACTTGGCTGTTTTAAAACCAGCAGGCTGTAAGAGTTTTGTCTCCATTTTTTTATTATTTATAATGCCACTCAGGGGGAAGGAACTTGTGCTTCTATAATTCATTCCATGTTTTGTATGTTTTTTAAAAAAATACAATGGGCAATTCTTTTTATTGCACAAACCCTGCATTCTTTCAATGGAAGGGATCTGGCTGCAAACTTTGATCTCTCTTCTATCTTTGCTGCAGAAAATAAAATCCTTTGTTAGGAGCTTCTGTCTGGCGGAGCCATTAGAACATTTGCTTCATCGGTCTCTATGCACAAAAAGGGAACATGGGAAAATGGAAATTTGAAAAGTCCGGATGGTTTTCAGTTGTTTTCACTTGGGTGGGTTGTATTTCTTTCAAGCTGCAACGAGGCAACTCTTAATTTTGTATAGTCGCCAGTAGGTGGAGGTATTTGTACAGATGTCATCATCTAGTTTAGAAGGAGGGAAAAGCACCGCCGCTTCCAGTTCCTGCATAGCTTGCCGTGATCGTATAGTGGTTAGTACTCTGCGTTGTGGCCGCAGCAACCTCGGTTCGAATCCGAGTCACGGCAGAAAGGAATGGGCATGTTTTTTAAAAGCCTAAAATCAAGTGCTTTGCAATACTGTATCGCTCAAAGCCTGCTCTTTTAAAATAGTTGCGAGAAATAGCTTTAGCATGAAATACAAATACTTTATTGTCACTGTAGCACATGTTTACAGTGAGGACTGATACTTGTATAATGTTGAATACAGTAGTTCCATTCCAGGCATGCTTTTGATCTAATTGCTATTCATTGATTATAGTATGTTTATACTTTGGCACTATCAATATTTAGCTTTATAGTAAATTATTATTATTATTATTATTATTATTAATAATAATAATAATTTATTTATACCCCGCCCATCTGGCTGGGTTTCCCCAGCCACTCTGGGCGGCTTCCAACAAAATATTAAAATACAATAAAAAATAAAATATAATATCACTTTAGAATCCAATCTTTTAACTCAGAGGACTATATTCACGTTTATCATCTGTATATGTTAATCCTCCTCCATGTCTGTGTATATTTTAATTCCCCCACCCCTATCTTTGAACAAATAAAATAAAGACATAGTTTTAAATTACGCACACCAGTTTAATGAGATAGAAGAGGTGAATGCATACAAACTGACATTATACTTTCAGGAGTACTTGAAATCTGGAAGAATAAGGGAGTTTACTTGTGTGTGCATTAAAGAAAATTGTTCTAATACAATAGTTTAGAGGTTTGTTGGGATATATATATGCCTTCCATGCGAAATCTGCGGGCCTTTCTGTATCTCTAGTGCTTCCAATCTGGCATGCAAAACACAGAAGACATTAATTTTGTGCGATTTCTAGAATGCAGTGCATCAGAAACTAGCCCTACACACATGTATGGTCTTTTTGTATGGAACTTATTGATGCTTGCAGCATATTAATTATTATTATTATTATTGTTAAGCACAAATAAAGTTTATTCCCTTCTGCCGTGACTCGGATTCGAACCGAGGTTGCTGCGGCCACAACGCAGAGTACTAACCACTATACGATCACGGCAAGCTACTGGAGAAGTTGCTGCAAGGAACTTGGTTGGTATTTTCCTTTAAAGAGCTGTGAGAATATTGCCACCTAGCGTCTGTTGGCTAGGAAGGCTCATAAATCCAATAGCACTTCTATGAAACAAAAAAAACAAGGCTTGTGTGAGTGTGTCTATGCCAGAACTTTTGATTTTGTTATAATTGTTGGTACAGGGTTCCCAGCATTCTTCATTGCATCGTCATCTTCATCATGACTGTCAAGTAACCTTTGCTTCCGAGATGGAATATACTGTATTATGGAAAAGCATTATTTTCTGTTTGTTAGGTTTCCATCTCCTTTGCTAATGATGTTTATAAGTGGACGATTAAAGCGTGTGGTGCTGAAACAACTTATTTTCTCATTTCTTAGCTGGGAAAGTCAGGACTTTTTTATTTTTTAAAGATGTGCACACTGGCACACAAATGCACTCACCACTGGTGAGCTGGTTTTTTTCTCTGTAAAGAGAAAGCTCAGTACCATCAAATCTTGGAAAGCCCTTTATTTCCTCTATAGTTGAGCTAAGAGCAGGGGTAAGAATCATAGAATTGTAGAGTTGAAAGGGAACCCAGGGGCCATCTAATCAAACTCCCTGCAATGCAGGAATCTCAGCTAAAACATCCATGACAGATGGCCTTCCATCCTCTGCTTAGAAACCTCCAAGGAAGGAGAGTACACAACCTCCTGATGGAGACTGAGACAGCGAGGTAGCTCTTATTGTCAGAAAGTTCTTCCTGGTGTTTAGTCGGAATCTCCTTTCTTGTGACATGAAGCCCTTGGTTCAAGTCCTGGCCTACAGAGCAGGAGGAAACAAGCTTGTTCGCTCTTCCATGTGGCAGCCCTTGAGATATTTGAAGAAGGCTATCATATCTCCTCTGTTTCCCCTTATGCAGGCTAAACACAGGGGTGTAGCAAGGGGGGCGATGGGGGCGGGTCGCCCCGGGTTCCACCCCAGAGGGGGGTGACACTTTTTAAAAAAAAATTTTTTAACTTTACTGGGAAAAAGAGATAATAGACACACACACACACACACACACACAACCCCCCACACCTCACAAAGTGGCACCATCAGGGGGGGGGTGACACTTCTTTATTTTTTTAAAAAAAAAATTTTTAACTTTATTGAAAAAAAAGAGATAATAGACACACACACACAAAAAACCCCACACCTCGCAAAGTGGCACCATCATTTTTGGGGGGTGGGGTGACTTGCTATGCCACTGGGTGCAGCTCTGCCAGTGCCCTGGCAAAGTGGTGGGGGGGGGGTGACAAAATAATTCCGCCCCGGGTACCACCTGGGCTGGCTACGCCTCTGGCTAAACATACCCAGCTCCCTCAACCGTTCCTCATATGACTTGGTTTCCAGACCCTCGATCATCTTGGTCGCCCTCCCCTGCACAATTTCCAGCTTCTCAACATCTTTCTTAAAACGTGGTGCCCAGAACTGGACACATTATTCCAGGTGGAGTCTGTCCAAGGCAGACCCATATGTCACGCTGAGACTTGAAGACACTTAAGAAGCTTTGAGATCTTTCTTAATATTATCCAAGTATATCCCGCTGACCCTCAGGGACAAAGCTCTGCTTTTCCAAGTTGGGGAGGACAAGTTTCTGCTGGCTACCAAGGACCAGCCAAAAGTGACAGGCTTGGGGAGAACTCATTGATAATAGGACAAGTGATACCTTAAGGACTATACGTGACATTTGTCTACATAAAGAAATGCTGGCTTCATCAGAAGCACAAACCCCTGTTGGGGCAAGAAGATTGTCTGCACCATACAAAGTGAGGTTCAGAAATAAATAAACTGAAAGCAGAGAGATCATAATAGATGAATCAATCACTTAGTGTAGATTTGGCCAGCTGACAGCCAACCTGTTCTATGCGTGTTTGACATGTAAATAACCCCCAGGAAAAAACCTCCATCAGTCCCCCAGTTGATAACAGGACTCATAGTTGTTGTTTTTTTCTGGTGGCCTTTGACATGAAAAAGCTTCTCCACTTTTGTTCTAGAGGCGAGGTCCTAGCAGGGAAAGTTACCGGTACCTGTTCTGGTGTCTTTATTGCAGGATTGTGATATTGCTCCAATAGGGCTGAAAAGGGTGACTGGGAGGAATTGGGTGCTAAATTTCACATAATGTTTTGGACTAATCAGACAGTTCTTTAATTGCAGGCTTCTAGGATTGTTTCATTTTTTTATGAGTTTTTTTTTAAAAAATGTGATTTCCAGATCTTATTCTTCTGTGCAGTGTTGAAGGCATTGGATCTAAAAATAGGCAACACGAGTTTTGCCTTTTGATTCAGTAGCAATTTTAAGGGTGATCTAGCTGAGAGAGTACGCTATTTGGCCATACAGCTTGAGGATAGTGGTATATAATACAATAGTTATTGTTTAATATACCCTCATTAAATCCAAGCTAACTTGCAATCTCAGGCAAGGTAAGTCTGTGAAAATCTAGAAAACCTGATTTTAGCATCCTTATTTGAAAGTCTGTCCTGCTCCCAACCATTCTATGGGGGGTGCAACTGGGAATACGGAGATTCTCTTTGAATGCCAATTCTCATACAACTCGCTTCTTTGTACATCAGTCTGCTAGGTATAAAAATGCCAACAAATAAATAGCATGGTTTGTTCATGACCTGGAAGCTGTATTTTTTATTTCTGAAAATTAATCCAACTCAGAGCTGGATTAGAGATGGCACATCCTTCAACAACAGGATTGTGTGATCAAAGCAGGCAGTCATTCTACCTTGGCTGAAAATCCTTGTTTTTTATGCGTAGATCTGATTCATATCCATAGATGGCTACAATCACAACCATCTGTTTTGAATTAATATCAGTAAATCATCTTGCATCTGAGTCAATCATACCTTGAAACATCATAGGATAAGTGGATCAAGCAAGCCTAGGCTTTGTATGGCAACTCATAATGCAATATCGTACAATTTCCTCACAGTATTGAAATCGCATTTGAGTGCTGCTGAAGCTATTCACAATATTTGTGCTGATTTCTCTGTTGACAATAGTCTGCATAAAGGCAGCAGTTGTTTGGTAAGAAGGTAAATAGAGCATTATTCAGTGATGCTTAATAAAATAGGACAGGGTTGTCTAACTTCCAAGACATTCCAGTAGCACCTTAGAGACCAACTAAGTTTGTTCTTGGTATGAGCTTTCGTGTGCTCATATCTGAAGAAGTGTGCATGCACACGAAAGCTCATACCAAGAGGTATCTGAAGAAGTGTGCATGCACACGAAAGCTCATACCAAGAACAAACTTAGTTGGTCTCTAAGGTGCTACTGGAAGGAATTTTTTTTATTTTATTTTGTTTTGACTATGACAGACCAACACGGCTATCTACCTTTTCCAAGACATTGCGATCTACTCACACAAAATTAAATAATAAAACATCAAACATTAATGGTAACTATCAGATCCTATATAAAAAGTCACAATAACTTTAAATTAAACAACTTATAACCAAATAAAGCAATATGCAATGATGCATTAGAATACAATAGTAAACACTAAAATTAAATATCAGCAAGCAATAATTAGACAGTTTACACTTATCAATTACAATAAAGAATTACTCATCTATAATCGATAAAAATAGCAGCAAATCACAATACATAAAATACCACAAATCATACAGAACGATGCAAAAGGTTTGAATTAAGAAACAAAGACATACAACTTATAAAATTATTTAAAACAAAACAAAACTATCCCTGAACTTTCCTCTCAGCTGCTTATGCTGTTCTCAAAGTCATGGTCTGGGAAAGAGAAAAAAGATTAAGGATTAGTTTGCAAAAGAGGAGATAACACTAACACAGCAACTTTCCCCCCCAAAATAAAGGATTAGTTCATACAAAAAACACAACTCAGTCTTTCTTAGGTATAGTTTTATCAATAACAAATTAGCATAACATAGCACAGAATGACCTTCTGTTGGGGGGATGTTAGCAAAATGTTTTGTTATTACCACGGCTCTAAATTTCAGTCTCTGTTGTGAAGTATTGTGGAATGAGGCTCAACCCTGGTTTCTCTCCTTGCTTTGAAAACCTCCAGGATGTGATAGATGGGTTTCCAAAATCTTCTTCTTTGTTGCCTTCTCAGAATCTTCTTCCTTTGTACTATCAGCAGCAACATGCTGCCTGCCAGCTGTATCACATTATTACTCATGTACGGCACAGCAAAATCCTGCCTATAAAAACTTGACTCTCCGCCAGATTTGCAGTGGTGCTTCCATTCCATGATTAAAACTCAAGAAGTGTGAGAGCTACAGAGAGATGATTCCTGCCTGCGACGGTGTCTTTGTTTTGCCACTGCAAATGTTTACTATAAAGCCACATGGCCACTCAGCTTACCTATGGCTATCTGCTGCTGGCAAACTGTTTTTGTAAGAATGTTTAGCTATTACTGCTGTGCTCAGTTGATGTTTATCCCATATTACCAGGTTTTGCGTTGCGTTGTTGCTAGGAAAAAAATATCATTAATATCATGAACATCTGGAGATGGAAGAGATAGCAAACAGAGTGGGCTTACTCGTAAGGGGCCTAATCAAAAGCCTAATAAAATTGTTTGAAAATCTGCCATGGAAATCGATGGTTCTTAGTCTAAGGCAGGTAGAGTTGAGTGTAACCTACTGAGTTCACAAGAGACTTGCCTGAAGGTTATTCATTCATGCTATAAAATGGTCAAAGAATTAGGAAGTCCAGTGGCTCACAGCAGAAACATTACTCTTTGATCTTAGATGTGTTGTCTTAGTGGTGTTGTGGGGTTTTTGTTTTTTAAGATTATCACAATCTTCTTAATGAAACCAGCATTGTTCCCCTCACTTTGAGGAATTACAAGGTGTGACTGAAAAGTTCGGTCACAGAAATCGGACAGTGATAAATATTTGAACATACATGCCTTACAGGCCTTCAAAGTAGGCCCCCTCTGATGCAATGCACCATTGACAATGTTTGTAGAACTGTTGGAAACTTCTGAAGAAGTCCTCTTTTCATACTGCTTTCAATTCCCTCATCACAGCAGCTTGGACGTGTGAAATGTTGGAAAATCTGTGCCCTTTCTTTTTTTTTTGCCAAATCATTTTTATTAAGATTTTCAATACAACAAAATCACATTGAAACATTCCAAATTACATTCCAAATTATTAATCCAATTATCAATAATAAAGAGAAAAGAGATGTTCCATTTCTGCCAAATTATTTTTAAAATTTATTTGGAGGTTTCCCACGCTTCAAACTCCGGAGGTATCTAATCAACTATTTGCCCTTGCTTTTTACCCTTCCTATATTGTCACAGCCTCTGATGCATTCCTGCAAGCAAGATAAATCAAAACAAACAATGTCCCTGTGTGGATTTAAGTCCATTTTTCATCACCATACGATCGCCTTGCTCCTTGGCACTCTGATTCCAAAAGCCTGATCACCGACAGTCGCCATCTTCATTCAGAAAATCTGTGCCCTTTCAGTGCAGATTTCAGTTTCGGAAAAAGAAAGAAATCCTGTGGGCCAGATTGGGAGAATATGGAGGGTGGGATAACTCAGTAACCTTGGTAACGATTTCACACGGAATATGCAATTCTTCCTCCATCATTCGGGCAGACAAACGCCGATCCCGCATCAAGAACTCACAAACTCTGTCAATATTTGCCGCCGTTCTTCCAGACCGAGAGTCATCTTCGATGGTTTTCCGCCCTTCACAGAAATGCTTAAACCACTCATACACTGTCTTTCAAGTTACAGCTTCATCTCCGTACAAAATTGTGAGCGTTTCGTGGGTTTCCGATGCCGATTGTATGTTCAAATATTTCTCGCTGTCCGATTTCTGCGACCATGCACCGAACTTTCCGGTCACACCTCGTATTATTTTATGCTGCTGTGGAAGAGGCACCAGTTGCCTTTCTGTGAACACCCACCCACCAGTCATTGGCTCAATGGTGGTGCTGTCACAGGCTGTGCATTAAGAAATTCCCTGGTGAAGGAGAAAGGTCAGTTGTAGGATATTCAAAATCAGTACAGTGGCTGTGAAATATTAATTTTTTTAAAATCTCACAGGAACCAAATGTGGACGAACAAAGCAATGGAACTGGAAGAGATGTAAGTCAGGAAAACTGAGGAACCAAATAGGGAAAAGTCAAGAAAGTGTCTAGGGAGAGGATTGTTTGAATACTGCAGGGAGACACAGGAATCAGAATTTGAGTCCTAGTGGGAAAGAGGGACAAGGAGGCAGTAGGGAAATGCAAGGGGGTGGAAACCTCAGAGAAGGCCTAAGAGTTTGTATGATGACACATACCTTCATGCAGAATCAGAAACATTCTTGGCTATAGGTCTCTGTATCCTGTCATATCCCAAAGGCTTAGAAGCAGGTTGCATGTTTAATCATAATTTTAATACTCACAGTGGGACATAGGAGAGGAGGTCATATATTAGCTGTGGGGGCCCAAAAACATCCCTTACAGAAATTCCTCTTAGATTGTGAGGCACCAAAACTTTCAGTTCTCTTTATGTTTAACAGTTGCGTTTTAGAAGTTTATTGTTTGGAACATCTGAACAAAACTTCAGATGTGCCTTAATTTAAATAACTGGGTAATGACAAACCTAGCCATTCTAACATTTCCAGTGGAAGCAAGCAGGTAACATTGGGTGAACCTGTTACAGCATTTCCCCCAATTTCTTAATGGATTTTAATGGGACATCTGCATGGTATTGCCATCCTTTTGAAATTATCCTGTGCTTCTTTTCATCCACTTATTTTCTGATAACGTTGGGGGATGACAGTTTTAATAAGATCTGGAACAGCAACACACGCACACACAAAAACAGCAGTGTTCGTGTCTGTAATTTTAGCTGTCAGGTTTAGGTGGTTGTGGTTTTGAATGCCGGTAGTGACTTTCTTGGGACTTTCTACACCTTGTCTCTTCTAGTTGTTCCTCGCCAAATCACACCAAGGCCATATTGTTTCAATCAATCATTACTGCCATCCATGCTTTTGCTTTTACTGTATCCATACAAGCAATTATGTTGTAGCTTTACTCAGGAGCTCCCCACATTTTGTTGTTTTCTATTAAAAATAAATAAAAATGGATATGCTCCTGAATTCTAGTATCTCTTTATAATGAACTGCTGTAATAGAAGAAGAGGAGGAGGAGGAGGAGGAGGAGTTTGGATTTGATATCCCGCTTTATCACTACCCTAAGGAGCATAGCTGTCAGCCCTCCCTTTTTGGCAGGAAACATGGAAGGAATAGGGAAGCTCAATCCAGGAACATCTCATCATGAGCCATCGAGAGAGGTGGACAAGAATGGGTGCATTCAAACAACAGCAGAGTTTGATGATGTGGGATGGTCTGTTGCTGTTTTGCAACAATGGAAAAGCAACGGTCCACTGCCTAACCTGTGTTCCTCCTCACCACTAACCTACAGCCAACTCACAACTGGCACACATTTAACTTGTGTGGCTCTGAAAAGACTGTAACTTGGTGGCAGGGCTGGAAATAATAATAATAATAATAATAATAATAATAATAATAATAATAATAATAATAATATAAAAATTACTTAAACCCCTCCCATCTGGCTGGTCTTCCCCTGCCACTCTGAGTGGCTTCCAACAGAATATTAAAAACACGATAAAACATCAAGCATTAAAAACTTCCCTAAACAGGGCTGCCTTCAGATGTCTTCTAAAAGTCCTTGACATCTGATGGGAGGGCGGCCACCACCGAGAAGGCCCTCTGCCTGGTTCCCTGTAACCTCACTTCTTGCAGGGAGGGAAGCACCAGAAGGCACTCAGAGCTGGACCTCAGTGTCCGGGCTGAACGATGGGGGTGGAGATGCTTCTTCAGGTATACTGGGCTGAGGCCTCTCTCTGATTGGCAGCAGCTCTCTAGGCTTTCCTAGGTGGACCAATGGTCTGACTCAGCAAGAGGCAGCGTTCTATATGCACAACTGATATCGCATGGATGTCACTGTAGGCAGAATCACTTGCGGAAGTCGGAAGAGTGTCTACCCAGTGGGCTAAGATTTCATTATTCTTCCTTGCACTGATATAGCTGATTCTTCAAGTCAACAAAATGGCACACTTCTGGGAGTAAGCACAATGGAACAGAATGGGACTTAGTTCTGATTAGGGTAGGATTGCCCTACATGATATTTAAAAGCTGGGCTTCAGGCCCCTTCACCATTTGAGGTACAGCATGGAATGAACTGGGACATGGCCTTTTCTTCAGTGGCACCAAGGTTCTCGAATAAGGTTACCAGACGTCCCCATTTCTCGAGGAGAGTCCCCAGATTTACAAATCAGTCCCCTGACAAAATCCTATCATTCCGACTCATTTCAATGAAGTGTCTCCGGATTCATTGAAAAAAATCTGGTAACCTTATTCTCGAAGGAATTCCATTGGTGGTGGTTTTCCTGCATTGAGCTGTATCATTTCAAAGGTGTTGTACTAGTGATTATTGTATATTGTGTATTGAGGTTATTACTGCTCTTCTACGTTCCCTTGTTTTGTCGATTATGCTTTTAATATACAGTGGTACCTCGACTTATGAGCAACTCGACTTATGTATTTTTCGAGTTACGAATGACTTCCGGGGGGTGGGGGAGAATGGCCGCCGCAACCGAATTTTTCAACTTCCGAAAGGAAGTCGCGGCCGCTTTAATAGGATTTTTTCGACTTACGAATTTTTGAATAGGATTTTTTCGACTTACGAATTTTTTTCGCTCAATGCATTCCTATGGGGATTCGACTTACGAATGTTTTCGACTTACGAAAATCGCGTCGGAACGCATTATCTTCGTAAGTCGAGGTCCCACTGTACATCCGGTGGGATATAAATACTTCAACAGAACAAATAAATAATGTTAGCATGAACAACATGAACAAAAATGGCAAACCCTAGCTTAGTATTAGAGTTTCTCTTCAAATGAAAATTTCTCACTGTATTTATTTATTGAAATATAATAATCAGGTATACTTTGTTTCATTTCAGAATTTTTGTATTTAAGTTTTCCCATGCCCACATTAAAAGATTCTCTCCTGGTGTGTATGATTTGAATGGCTATCACATCAGTGCCTCTATACGTTTTCTTGCTTCCTTTAAGACAATAACAAATGTTCTTAACATCCTAGACTGCATGTGACTGCTTTTAATAATATAAGATGTCATATTTTTTTCATAAATCGACTCAACTTTCACCTTTTTTTTAAGAAAAGGATCTGTTCTATATGAAAAATGTTTTTTCATTATTTTTATTAGAACAATATTTGTAGAGAATACTTTATGTCACAAAGCCCCTATCGCTAGTTGGCAGTAGAAACAGGATAATAAATGGCTGTGTGTTACCACATTATAAATCAATCAAGGGTTCCATGTGAAATCATACAGGAAACCTCAAAAGTGAAGCACAAGCACTTATTAATAACATCTGATTCCTGAGATTAATCTACAGTATAGCTTAGAATCACAGAGCTGGAAAGAGACTGGGGGGGGGGGGGAACCGAAGTAAATTGTGTCATTCCTGCCTGATGATGCTGAACATGGAGGAGTGATTATTTTAATTATGATCTTCAGCAGGATAAAGCAATAATCAGTTTTAGAATGGTTTGGACAGGTCCTCAGAGGGCGGGGGGAGATGGAATAAAAGAAATCCCTTCCTTAGATTAATGGGTCAAGGTAACGTGGAAAAGAAAAATTAATATATGTTGAAATTCCAGGATTGGCTTTATTCCTTATTAAGTGCAGGCAGTGTGTTTATGACACCCATTTCCAGCATAATGATTGTGTACACTGATTAGCTGGAATGCATCCATGCCAAGTCTGCCAGTTCCTCAGATTGTTGGAAAAGAAAACAACATGCTCGATTTTTTTTATCGAGACACAAGAATTGCGATCAGATCAATCTGGTGCATCGATGGCTTCACCTAGGTTGGCAGTGTGAAGCTATGGGGAAGTGGTAGAGAAGGTAAATATAGAATAGTACAGGGGCATAATGTCACTCCTCTTTCCCAAGCTATATGTGGTACACCAGGTTAAATATTGCACTCTACCAAGTGTTTGGTAAGTTCGTTTCCTTTGCCCTAATCTTTGCATCTCCTAAACTTGGGGTTTGTCAAGTCTGTCAAACACTTCACAGTTTGCCAGACATAATACATGCCCTGATGTACTGCAAGTGTGTTAGGAACTTTGGTTGCAGACCTAGGGTGGATCTACACACAGGAAAAAACACGCTATAAATAAGCCAGAAATTAAATCATGATAACGAAAGAAAAAAAAGTTATGGAAAATCGCAAAGAAAGTTTTGCTCTCCAGCGCCATCTGTTGCATGTTTATAATGCATCCAAAATGCTGTTTTTTGACTAATGTAGCTGAGTCCCCAATGTAAGACGCCCTAGGGGGAGTTCCCATTCTTCTTCTAGTACTGAATAGTGTGAGCAAGCCTCCTCAACAGACAGATGTTTCCACATTCACACATCCTAGCAGTCTTGTGAATTGGCATCTTTAGACAGCGGCAAGAAGAAGAGTTTGGATTTGATATCCCGCTTTATCAGGCACAGTGATATTCCATGCAGCAGATCTGGGGAGCTGGAACAGAAAATGGCTTTAGGAGTCCAGTTTTTATAGCCTCCTGGACAAATATCTCAAAGGAAATTCCAGGATAGATTGGATCAGGGGGACATAATTCTCCATTTCCTATACCTAGTATGAGTCGTGTGGTCAACATAGCTGTCAACTTTTGGATTTGAAAATAAGGGATGCTGCGAGGGCGGTGCAATGGCACCAAGTAGCCTCACCACCCTGCGCTCCAGAGGCTGTGTACGGACGGGAGAGTGAAAGAGCAAGCGCGTAGACAGCAGGCAGGCTGTCTGTCTGGTTGGGCGTGAGGGTCTGGCTGCACAAGGCATGCAAGCTCCGCTCCCAGTCAGTCTCAGACTCCTTATTGGCAGCCGAGCAACGCAGCTGAGGAGCCTCCCTGGCCGGCAGGGAGGGAGAGGAGCTGCTCCCTTTGAAATCTGGGAAATTTAAGGGATATCAACAATCCGGGATAGCAGCGGGAAACGGCATTGGAATAAGGGAGTTTCCCGCAAAAAAGGGAAGGGTTGACAGCTATGGTGGTCAAGGTGATAGGATTTTCTTGTGCACACACGGGTGGTGGGATTCACTCCTTTGACTAGAACTAGATTTGAGCAGGCTCCTCTCCGGAGGGCCAAAATGTTACAATTATTTTCAGACCGCACTGATTGGATTGCACAAGGTCATGACTGGTGACGTCACTTCCATGGAGATGGCCAGTTTAATTCCTTAGGGCTTAGGCCATTTCCCCCATCAGGTCTCAAGCAGCCCCCTTAACAAAGTGAATAAAACTCAACCCATTCTTAAGCGTGACTCTAGCCGGCCTGCCAACAACAGGAAAGCAAATTCTGTTTCTACGTCGGCTCAGTTTGCATCACCTTATGGCCTTGAAACAAATGCCTCTGGAATGAATAGTCTAAGGACTGTGGCAGGATGTCTTAATTTAGAGATAATTAAATTATATTATCAATGATCCGTAAATGATGGTTGCCTTTGGAGTGCAGTATCAGCAGCATCTGGGAGAGAGGGGAATGGGGTGAAGCTTGGGCCACGGCTGAGAGCGACTGGCTGGTGGCATGACGACGAAAATGGGAATCTAAAGGAGGCTCTGCTTCTGGGCTTCTAGAGGTATAGGGCCAGGCAACATGGATGAGGAGAAGCTGCCAAGATCAGGTGCTTCAAAATCTGGAGCATCAATTTTGTAATTTGCCTAATGTTCTGAAATCTTTCAATCTATTGTGTGAAAGAAGAAAGAAAGAAAGAAAGAAAGAAAGAAAGAAAGAAAGAAAGAAAGAAAGAAGAGTGAGGGAACTCACCGGAACTCAGTTCCGGCACTTCTCAGGTGGGTTCCGGAATGCCATTGCACTGGATATAGTGCTATTTTCCTAGAAAAAGAGGGGCCTGAACTCACCACGCATGCCTCCCTCTTTCTCTTAGAATGGCAATGGTGCCCACCTGAGAGGTCCCGGAACTGAGTTGCAGTGAGTTCCAGCTGAAAAAAAGCCCATGGCAGATAGACAGACATACGTACAGTCAAACCTTGGTTCTCGAATGACTCAGTTGACAAACAAATCGGCTCCTGAATGCCGCAAACCCGGAAAGTTTTCTGGTTTGTGAACGTTTTTCAGAAGCCGAACGTCCCACGCAGCTTCCACTTGAGTGCAGGTAGCTCCTGCAGCCAATCAGAAGCCGCGCCTTGGTTTTCGAACGGTTTCAGGAGTTGAACAGACTTCCAGAACAGATTAAGTTCGAGAACCAAGGTACCGCTGTATAGATAGATAGACAGACTTCAGAAAAGACAAAGCGCCTTGTGAGTTTTTCTCACTTGTATTGACTTAGGATGTTGAACATTCCCACTCCAGTATTAGACTAGTTTGTGTTATCAGCGGCGGAGGAAGAAGAAGAAGAAGAGTTTGGATTTGATACCCCGCTTTATCACTACCTGAAGGAGTCTCAAAGCGGCTAACATTCTGCTGAGTGGAAGGAGGCAGGCAGACTCCGGAGCCCCTGCGGTGCGCCCCGCCCCTATGGGTGGCTTTCCCCACCCCTGGCTGCGCCGCCCCAGGTGCCTGAGCGGCTTCCTGGGCCAGTGTGGTGTAGTGGTTAAGAGCGGTAGACTCGTAATCTGGTGAACGGGGTTCACTTCCTTGCGCCTCCACATGTAGCTGCTGGGTGACCTTGGGCTACTCACACTTCTTTGAAGTCTCTCAGCCCCACTCACCTCACAGAGTGTTTCTTGTGGGGGAGGAAGGGAAAGGAGAATGTTAACCGCTTTGAGACTCCTTCGGGTAGTGAAAAAGCAGGATATCAAATCCAAACTCCTCTTCTTCTTCTTCTGTGCACAATACTGATTGGCTGAAACCTGCAAAATCCCAAAACCAATCTTGGCAACTCCCGCCTCCTATAAGCAGCTTTTCAAATACTGTATAATTGATACTGCTTTTAAAAACACACAAAAGAAATAAGAGGACAACTGGACATTTAATTGGACATTTAAACATAAAGGCTGGAACGGGGAGATAAAGTATGACAGATGATCAAATCGTTCAGATTGCTGGTATCTATCATTCACATTGCAAAGGCAGAGAAATTCTGGCCTCTTGTAGGGAAAATGTGTGATGATTCCTGTTTTAAGGCAGGTTCTATGCAACAACCACAAATCCGACATACCCAATGTGGAGGCCGAGAAGGAAGTACCATATTCAGAGAAAGAAGAAGAAGAAGAGTTTGGATTTGATATCCCGCTTTATCACTACCCGAAGGAGTCTCAAAGCGGCTCACATTCTCCTTTCCCTTCCTCCCCCACAACAAACACTCTGTGAGGTGAGTGGGGCTGAGAGACTTCAAAGAAGTGTGACTAGCCCAAGGTCACCCAGCAGCTGCATGTGGAGGAGCGGAGATACGAACCCAGTTCCCCAGATTACGAGTCTACCACTCTTAACCACTACACCACACTGGCTCTCAACTAGAGGCTCAGTTTGAACTAAGGGTGTGTTTAGCTGTCTGACTGACTGCCTCCTTCTCAATGGTCCACCTTTTTTATTTTTAAGTTGAAGAAACTTTTTCCCTTTCACGCCATCCTGCTCAACAGAGGCAAACGAATGTCAGCAGGGCATGTTGTGTCTCCCTGCTTAAGAATCCTTCTGCATGAGCAGCTTGAATTCTGAGTTGTGTGACCTTCTTGTGACACGATTGCAAAGTCAGTTTGGCTGTACACTTTCCTTGCTGGAATTTCAAAGACGTGGCTCTGGCAGGGAACTTTCTTTCCTTCCCTGCTTTTAAATTAAAAACAAATAAAGACTTCTCCCTAATGGCTTTTTAGGCGTAGTGACTGCAGAGTGAATCACTTCTCTGCTGCCGCTTAACCACAAGTTCTCAGAATGAGCCACAATTTTGTATCTCAAAAAAAGACAGAAAATACCAGCTAAACACATTTCTGTTCACAAGGGTTCAGCTCAAGCATAGTGACTGCAGAGTGGTTAACTTCTTCTGCTCTTTGACTGCATTCTGACCCACACAAAATTGGATTGAAGGGCTCATCCCAGGTTGCAGTGCTTTTAGCCAATGAATGAATTCAAAAATCTTCATGGATACTTAGGAAAATGGAGCTACCCACACCATCACAAAACTCTCCCTGTACCTCGCCTGTTCCTGATTTTTTTGGGCTACGAATCACATGACATTTACTATGTCCTGTTGACAACCCAAATGTCCTGAAGCAACACCCCACTTTTTTAACAGGTAGCGATGTAGAAAGGTTTGGGGGGGGCCCTCAGTATTGAGCGGTAACATCACACGCCACGCCAGCACGTTGTGTGTGAGGTCAGCACTTTGTGCGATGTCAGCCCCCTCAATAGCAGGGAGAAGCAGGGGCAGAGGAAGGGGGAGGTGGGGGCGGGTCGCCCTGGGTGTCATCGCTGAGGGGCGTGACATTTGGCACACTGCCCGCCCACGACTCCCAAGCCTACTCTGAGCCATCGGGGGAAGGGGCGGGGCTGCGCTGCCTTCCCCCTTCTTTTCGACAGCTCCGGGGAGGCTTGGGAGTTGTGGGCTGGTGGAGCGCCATAGCTCCCCATTCCCGGGCTGCTTCCGGCAGGGGGAGCCTCCCCTGAGCTCTGAAAAGGAAGAGGGGAGGGAGGGAGGCTGCTGGCAAAGCGACGCAGCTCCTTCCCTGCCCCCTGCCCAGGAAGCAGCCCGCCATGGGTAGCCTGCCCGCTGCGACGCTCACCCCGCCCCTATAGCCCCACCCCTGGGTGCACAGCATGGCCCCACCCCCGGGTGCCAGAGCAACTAGCTCCGCCTCTGCAAGCCAGAGCTTCTGGGAGGGGGGGCAGCAGAAGCCGAGTGTAGTGGCAGAAAGCAGTGCCATCAGTTTATGGGTTGATGATGAAGTGTCGGTGGGCAGGTTTTCCAAATGAGCAACGTGGCACTAGATCTGAGAAACAAATAATCAGGGCATGTGGTCCTGTTACAATGGAATATGAGAACACTGAACAAGAAGCAGTGGTAGTATGGAACACGGAGGGCAACAATGCACATACGGATTTGGAAAATGGGAATTTTCAGAGGAGGTGTGGAGGAGCCTAAGAATATCCTTAAGAGTGTGGGCATCTCTACAGAGAAGATGCAAACCTCTTTCTCCCAAACACTCTTCACCATCTCTATGAGAAGTGACAGGACATAGAGTTTGTGCTTCTG
The DNA here is from genome assembly GCA_034641385.1 of Darevskia mixta. NCBI lineage: Eukaryota > Metazoa > Chordata > Lepidosauria > Squamata > Lacertidae > Darevskia > Darevskia mixta. Next base: position 15,601,522 of record JAWWNH010000017.1, read on the forward strand.
ATTGGTTTGAGTATATGTGAATGTTATGGCCAAAAAAAATGTGCCAAGGGAAATCAGCGATCAGGATCTCCTACTTGGGGAATTTTTGTTTTTATTTCTTACTTCAAATATTTTTATTATTATTATCCTGCTTCTGGTAAAACACTAAAGGTGACTTTCAACAATAATTAAAATGGTAAGAATACAATATAAGGTAGCTAGAAGCTGCAGAAAGCAGCAGTTAAGAGCAAGCCATTAAGATTCAGCAGAACAAATAATCAAAGCTTATTGACCCATTTACAGATAATTAGAAAGCTGCTGTATGAAACTGCTAATATGATTGAGGAAGTTGCGCTGGTGCTGAGCAAAGGATGCATGGCCCCTTTCTCCTGTTGCTATTACTCTGGTGTAAGTCCCTTCCCCGCCCCCTTCCCATTTGTTATTACTTATTAATTATTGGTCTTTTGCATTTTTATTTTTATTTTATTTTATTTTATTTATTTTAAAAAGAACAACTGTAAACCATCTTTGGAATTTGTTTAAGGGCGGAGTATGAATCCTTTAACTGAATGAAAGAATGAAGGAGACAGAGAGGTACAGATAGCATGGAACCACTTCCCCAATCAAATTATCAGGCTCTCAGGAAGAGTTGTTTGTTTTGTTCTAAATGACACCATGTGGTGTAGTGGTTAAGAGCAGTAGTCTCGTAATCTGGTGAACTGGGTTCGCGTCTCCGCTCCTCCACATGCAGCTGCTGGGTGACCCTGGGCTAATCACACTTCTTTGAAGTCTCTCAGCCCCACTCACCTCACAGAGTGTTTGTTGTGGGGGAGGAAGGGAAAGGAGAATGTTAGCCGCTTTGAGACTCCTTCGGGTAGTGATAAAGCGGGATATCAAATGCAAACTCTTCTTCTTCTTCTTCTTCTTGAGTATAGATATCTTGCAACACATATGGTCCAGCTCTTGATGAGGCATGAAAAGTAGGAGACAAGTCAAATTTAAATCACACGTGCATGGTAAATGTTTAAGATTTGAAGCTTAAATTACATAAAATTCAAATAAGACACCCAGTTTGAGCTCACTGGGGATTCTTTTGGGGGGTGGAGTGGGGGGGCGTGTTGTCCTATCTGTGATTGTTGTACGAGGTAACAAGGAGATTTTTGGAACGGCATTCACCAGTAGGTGTCTCTAGAAGCCTCCCTAGCTATTTGCTTTAAAATACCTCATTTCGCATATACAAGTGAGCACTAGCAAATCCCAGATGTTTCTGTCTTCTAATCTAGAAAGAGCAAGCATGCTTCCCCCCGAACAGACAACACATTTAATTTTGAAATGAAACAACTGTTTTGTTTTGAAACAGGATTTTTGTTTAATTCTCCCTTCAAAACTGGACATGGGAAACTGAATGGGGAGGTGGGTTGTTGTTTTTTTAAGAAAAAGGTTAATAGTCCACTTAATCTGCACATAGCAAGAATCCAAAAAGTCTCATAAATACCTGGAATCCATTGCTGCATCCAGTGTGTGTGTGTGTGTGTGTGTGTGTGTGTGTGTGTGTGTGTGTTTAAATGCAGGTCCTTTTCACACTCGCAGCCCTTGAAAGCAGATGTAAAGGGTTGGCGTGCAGTTATCAGCAAATGTCTCACCATGTCCTTCACCTTGTTGTAAACATCTGGACATGGATTTATGGACCTCTCATGAATTTGTCAGCAAGCTGGTTTCTGTGAAGCCCATGTGTGTCTATGCGTGTGTGTTTTCTTATTGAACAAATTATGCATTTAAATACAAATCAAACACATTTTTAGCTCTCTCTCTTTTTTCCCCCTCCTGGCTCTCAGTCAAAAAAGATGGTCCATTTCCTCAAATAAAGCAAGCATCATAAATGCAGGAGTCTGGAAGTGATTACGACATATTTAGAAGTTAAAAGGTAATCATAATGAAATCTTGCAGACAATGGTCTCCATTCTCACCAAGTGATCGACAGGGCTATTGTTACAGAGGAAATCCCCACCCCCACCCCCGTTCAATACAATACGAAACAAAGAGGTGTGAATCCTGCAGCATTTAGAATGTGGTGAGGAGCCTGTGGCCCTCCCAGATGTTTCTGCTCCCCGTGGACACAGCCAATTGTCAGGAAGGATGGAAGCTGTAGTCCAACAATGTCTAAAAGGCCACAGGTTTCCATGTCTGCCTTGGAATTATTATGCAACAAATGTAAGGTTAAATGTAAAGGACCCCTGGATGGTTACATCCAGTCAACAGCGACTATGGGGTAGTGGCGCTCACTTCAGACCAAGGGAGTTGGCCAGCATGACTAAACCGCTTCTGGCACAATGGGATACCGTGATGGAAACTAGAGCGCACAGAAATGCCATTTCCCTTCCCGCCACAGCAGTACCTATTTATCTACTTGCACTGGTGTGCTTTTGAACTGCTAGGTTGGCAGGAGCTGGGACAGAGCAACAGGAGCTCACTGGGATTCGAACCGCCGACCTTCTGATCAGCAAGCCCAAGAGGCTGAGTGGTTTAGACCACAGCGCCACCTGCCACAAATATATGCCCATGAAAAGAAGGGCAGGACGAGACACAGGGATTTTGTTATCCTTTTCTCCTCTGTCCACACCAAGCTTTCTGGTTTCATGGAGGTGGCTCTGACAACAGCATACCTCTAATAGGTTTCCCAGATGCATATCTCTGCAGCCAGGGGGAAAGACAATTCAGGAAGCTGCCTCACCCCAGGAGCTTGGGACGGGACTGCTGTCTGGCAGACGGCCAACGGCACTGGTGTGCAAGATGGCCCAGTGAGGATGCTGTGGTCCTTTAAGCTCACCCCCTGACACACACACACACACACTTAAGCGCACTGTGTGTGTGTGTGTGTGTGTGTGTGTTAGGGAGGGTCAGCTTGTAGGACTTGTGATCATAAAAAGCACCACTAGCAAGAAATCAGGTGCTTGAGGAAAGATTTATTTCAGGCCTGACATGTTTTGGCCTAATGTATGGAGTTACTACAGGGTTCCATGCAATTGATGGAAACAGCTTATGCAAAATGTGTCCCCAAAGAACACATGTGTTGCACTTGAAATAAATCTTTCCGCTTGCCTCGAAGGACATGGGCCTAAGGGTTTGTGCATTCTCCAAGTTGCCCTCCTTTGGGCTTCAGGCTAAAGAGAAGGGCTGCTACCATTCAGCCTAGGTGTTCATCCCGACTGGATAGGTGCTTAGGAATGTGTGCTGCTGTCTGCTGCCAAGGATCCCAAGAGACAAAGTTGACCTCAGCCTTTTGAGAGTTTGAGGTGGTGTCAAATTATGGCTGTTTCTTAAAACCACCATTTCCCTAAATCAGTGATGGCTAACCTTGACACTCCAGATGTTTTGGGACTACAACTCCCATCATCCCTGACCACTGGTCCTGTTAGCTAGGGATGATGGGAGTTGTAGTTCCAAAACATCTGGAGTGTCAAGGTTAGCCATCACTGCCCTAAATCTCTTCCAGTGTGTCTGGATGCATGCAGACTGCCTTGAAAATGGGGGGAGGGTTTCCACCAGCAATTCATATGGCATTTTGTGTTCTTTTAGATGTCAACTATGCAAAATGTCACCAACACTGATGTTGACATATAGGGCTAGATTAATGCCTGGAGGCACAGGGCCTCAGCTTACGCCCAGTAACAGAAAAAAGCAGAAAGTGGGTTATTTCATTAAGGGTTTTCATTAATCACCACCGTGCCCCCTTTTCATAGCTCTTTTGAGAAGTAGACAAAAAGGCATCTTTTTACGAGTGTTGGGTGAACTCCAAAATCCAGGCATTTTTCATCAGTTTTTATAAATAAATCCCCTTTATTTCAGTGTGTCTTGAACGTGCATATCTGCATGCCGGATTGTAGCAAAGAACAGCAGTGCTTGCGGAAGAAGAGCAGCTCCCACCAAACTAATTTTGTTGCTTGTTGGTTTTTCCCTGGCACCTTTTTATTTACATTCAAAATCTGAGTGTGCAATTATGTTGCTTCACTGTTCTATAAGTAAATAAAGCCAAGGTGGTTTCCAGTAACAATAAAACACAATAAAATAATAGTCAGTCCAAAAATGCACCATAAAATATATCTTCAGATCTCCAGAAAGAGGAAAAGTTCTAGAGTCTTGATACCACCGTCGAGAAAACCTTGCTCTGTTCTGTAACTGTTCTTCCTCGTCCTGTTATTTTCCTTACAGATGGAATCCTGGGAAAGGCATCTCTTGAAAAACCCAGCAAGTGGAAGTGGGATTATTCAGGGGAGAGGCATATTATGAATACAAGCCCAGTTGAAATCCATGAGAATGGTGTCAGCCCCAAGTCCAATAAGACGGAAATGCATTTTTCTAATTGGCTGGTACACTTTAAATCTCTATGTACTGCAACAGATGCTTGCATACTTCAGGTATATAGGCAAACATAAGGTAAAGCAGTGTGTCTCCACTCACACTGTTTGGGCAAGTATCCATCGACTGGAAATATTCTCATCTCTGAGCTGAATTTGCAGAAAAAAAGTAAATAGGCCCAGAAAAGAAGCCCTTAGGTTTCTATCCCGCTTTAGGTCGGGAACTGGTGTTCCAGGCAACAGACAGAACACACAGCACAAGTTTTAACAAGATACCAAATAAAATGAATGAAAGAACCAAAAATCTAGACATGCACCCCATCTTCACTCATCATGTGCTGAGTCCTGCACACTTGGTTTCAAATCTGTCATCTACCTCATTTGCAACCCCACACATGCCTTGGTTACTTGTGTGCAGAAACCAACCGCAATGTGGCCTTCCCTTGCACTGGATATTTCTCGGTGACTGTGAGTTTTTGGGGATGGTCAAGAGCCAATGGCAAGAAGTCATGACACTTAGCAAGTTTGCATTTTCAATGTTGCAACTGCCATTGGTGATGTTTCTCATTGACCTTTTTTTTTTTTTTTTTTGCTTTCTAATAAGGTCAAGGGTAAAAACAAAAAAACAAAAAAACAACAACCCATGACTCATGCTGAGCTGTTCATGGGGAAAAGATGCAAGGAAACTACAATGAATATGGGCTGGAACTGACGAGTACTGAGTAGGGAAAACATTATGGAATTCCAGCAAAGCATGTTTTGCAGATTCAATATTAGCCTTAGAATGCAGCAGTATATCATCATGGCATGGTAGTTCTGGAAAAAAAACCACATACTCTGGTTTTATCACTGGAAGGAAAGCAGCGCATGGCGGTCACATAGCAGTGACTGGGCATCCTTCCAGGCAACCATTTGGAGCTGCCAAGGGAAGCGATGCCAGATGGAATATTATTATTCTGCCCAACTCCCTGTATTGATCTGGGCACTCACTACTAATGGGAACATTCTGGCAGAGGGCATTACTCATGGCATTAGAGATGATAGATAGATGATAGATAGATAGATAGATAGATAGATAGATAGATAGATAGATAGATGATATAGATATAGATATAGATAGATGATAGATAGATAGATAGATAGATAGATAGATAGATAGATAGATAGATGATAGATAGATAGATAGATAGATAGATGATAGATAGATAGATATAGATATAGATATATAAATAGATAGATAGATGATAGATAGATAGATAGATAGATGATAGATAGATGATATAGATAGATAGATAGATAGATGATAGATAGATGATAGATAGATAGATAGATGATAGATATAAATAGATGATAGATAGATGATAGATAGATAGATAGATAGATAGATAGATAGATAGATAGATATAGATAGATGATAGATAGATAGATAGATAGATATGATAGATAGATTAGATAGATAGATAGATGATAGATAGATAGATAGATATAGATATAGATAGATATAGATATATAAATAGATAGATAGATAGATGATAGATAGATAGATAGATAGATAGAGATAGATATTTCTGCTATTCACGTGTATCACCTCTTGAATTAGGAACTGTGATCAGATGCATATCCAAATACATATATGTAATGATACAGACCACCAGTACCCTATAGCTTGGGGTGCAATGGGCCCCATTCATGTTCTAGCACAACTGGTCTTATTGTAGGGCCTATCATATTGTTTGTGCGTATATAGAGTTGGCTTGAGATCAGTGCACTTCATGGGCCATGGCTGCCTGTAGTTGTACACATGGAGTTTAGGACTCAAGTCAGAAAACCCAAGACGCCTAACTTGCAGGGGGGAGCACTGCATTTCTAGTACTGCACTTATTTCTAGTACTGCACTTATCAAGTGATAGCCTTGATAAGATGCTTGCAAAAGTCTGCCTTAGAAACAAGAGACATTTAAAAAGAACTTCAAATTATTTACGGTATGTGATTTTTTTTTCTAGATCTCGTAATTCCTGGAGGGCATTTTATTAGGCTGAAATTCCTACATGCACATATCTCTTTAGCTGGGTTAGAGCAATATTATGCATTAGAATCAGAAGGTGTGAAGGTCTCTGAGGCCCCTTTTCTGCTGAGGAAAAGTCACATGGCTTCCAAGTCATCTAGATTTTTATACACGTCTCGATAGCATGAAAAGGTGGTTGGCTGGGCTGCCTTTCTCAGAAGGCAGTCCTTCGCTTTTTTCTTCGCTGCAAATAAAATGGAGGGCCTCAGATTTTGTGCTGCCTTTTCTGGTATGTAATATTGCGAGTAGATCTAAATGTTTGGGTGAGTGCCCAGTTTCAGATGTCTAAAGCCTCTGTTGAAAGCGATGGAGACTGCATGCTGCCCAGGTTTTTATGTAGGCAACTGCAGATTGATTATCTAATGGCAGTGCTAGACTTTGATCATGAGCATCTAAAGGGAGGCATATCAGTAGACGCCCCGTCCCCCGTCCCCCGCAGCCCCACACTCCCAATCCATAATTCCGATATGTTTATATATACAGTTCTTTTTTTGCTTGCCACAGAGCTTTCACTACTAATGGCAGTAAGATATGAAGGCCCCTCCCCTATCATCCCATATTTCTTTTATGCTCTGGGAGAGAGAATCACTGCTAGAGGAAATTGAGCAGTAAAACATATTAACCATTTACGGCATAGTTGATTTCTTTTTTCCGGATGGGTGTGAGGGATGAAGATTTTCTTTCTCGATCTCTCTGTCGTTAGTAGGTCATAGTGCTTTTTGGGCTCTGAATGAGACAGAACATTTTTTCGTGGATGTGAGACTTTTCTATCATTTTGTGTTTGGGCACATGTGTTTGCGCATATGCCGTGGGATTATTGCAGAAGACACAATATGTTGTTTCCTCTCTGTGTGGTAGTTTGTTCTGATGACAAATTGAGGTATAATCTACAGCTGCGCTGGGTCTCCCTTAGCGAGTTGAGACCGCTTGCCAAAAGGGGCTTAGATTCTTCTCTCAGACCCTCATGAGTATTCTTTATCCACATGGGAAGCCCCTTCTGCATAGTGATAGGTGTCAGGCACTGGTACAAAAAACCTTCTATGCAATTGAGAGGATCCGTATACCATGCCATGCAAGGGGACGCGGGTGGCGCTGTGGTCTAAACCACAGTCAGATGGGCATGGTGTAAATGTTGTTGTTATCGACGCCCCTATTTTCATCAGAGAAATGTTGGAGGGTATGGTGCGGGTGGCACTGTGGCACTGAGCCTCTTGGGCTTGCTGATTGGAAGGTCAGCGGTTCAAATTCCTGCAATGGAGTGAGCTCCCATTGCTCTGTCCCTGCTCCTGCCAACCTAGCAGTTCGAAAGCACACTAGTGCAAGTAGATAAATAGGTACCGCTGCGGCGGGAAGGTAAACGGCATTTCCGTGCGCTCTGGTTTCTGTCATGGTGTTCCGTTGTGCCAGAAGCGGTTTAGTCATGCTGGCCACATGACTCAGAAAGCTATCTGTGGACAAATGCTGGCTCCCTCGGCCTGAAAGCGAAATGAGCGCCACAACCCCATAGTCGCCTTTGATGGGACTTAACCGTCCAGGGGTCCTTTACCTTTTATCATGCTGTGGGCCTGTGGCAGGGCCTTCTCAGTTTTATTCTTGAATAGCAAATAACTATTTGCATAGCAAAAAAACAACAACAACAACCTGTATTAAAATGACTAGGATACTTATGAATTCCAAACCTTTGAACTTTTGAATGATTGATAGGAAAATCATACAGACAGGTTCCTGAGAGCTGCTTGATATGTTAGGAGCTGAAGCAGAAAGGATGTTGTATGTTGTGAATAAGAAAGATGTCCACAATAGAAGAATGGGAAAATAAGATGCACAGGTATGCTATTTAACGTATTTTGTAAGAACAAAAGAAGGTGGACTAACATTTGTTCATTGCAATGAAAACTGGCTTAGCAAGGCACACTCTTCCAGCAGCGTTATTCGCGTATTCCATTTGGTATAAAGCAGCCGGTTCATATATTTTATATGTTATTTTGGATATTCTTGATAGATAAATAACTAAATATGGTTTTATATTAGTACTGAAAGTGTTAAGGATCAAAGGTACAAGCCTTTCCCTCCAGCAGTTTTTTGTTCAGCCTCTTTAATACAGGTTCATGTAACCCAACACCACTTTCTACTTTCCTTTTTATTAAACCTGCTTGTTCCCAAGTTGGGAACAAAAATGGGCTCGCAGATTTAACCCTCTGTTTGATTGTTGCCTTTTTACTCGGAGACTTTACAATGCAATCTGGTACTCCACTTACACTGGCTGGAGGGGTAAAGGGTACTAATGGGTGGTCCTCTTATGCTGATGGATCCTGATGGATACGCTGATGTTGTGGGAATGTTCAGGGAGGCAGGAGAGGAGATATTGTTTATTAATATCCTTCCTAACTTGCGCTAGCAAGTTCTGTAAATTAGCAGAGTTTTACCATTCCCCTTTTAAGCGCACAGCGGGTAGCTGGTTGCAAGCTTGTTTAAGCTTTTCAATATAGATTCCTAGTAAGATCCCTTATTTCCCTCTTAAAAGAATAAACACACCACAATTTTATTTAAGATATATAAAAGTAGTTTACTCACAGCATCATCAGTTCACAGATGGATCCCTGAAGGCAGACTTAGTTACAGATATATACCAGTGAGTCTATCCCATATGGAGATGGTCTCTTTGTCCTCTGTTGGCTGAAAGCCAACAGGACATCACTAGCTAAAAAGCTACTGGTCTAACAATGAAGTCCAAAAGGAAGAGCGAGAGGCTGCGTGCCCTGTGCTTTTGTTACCTGCACAGGTAAAGTCACACCCACCTCTAGTCACATGTAAGAGGAAGTGTGTCCCAACCCAGGAGGAAACAGGAAGTTCCGACTGGCTGGACCAAACATCCCCTTGCATGTCCACTCTAGGAAAACAGGGAATGTGGCATTTGACTGCTACTTATGTATCACATCCCACAGATGTCAGGGATCTATGCCGGGATAACAGGGTGATGCTGATGCAATGCTACCATTCACCCACCTCTGCGGGGACAGGGGACAGAACAGAGCAATGTCAAATCTATGGGGGGGGGGGAGAGTATGACTTCCTTGAGATCTTATACTCACTTGGACTTCAGTCCTGCCCCTAGTTCTGACATGCATGCTGCTCAACCATGCCTGCTTCTCACCTGCTTTGTTGTCCGTCACCTCGCTGGTACTGACTCCCCTTTGGTTCTAACGCTTCTCCTACCACCTGTGACACTACTAGTGATGGTGATGCCTCTTTTCTCCTTAGCTACTGATGCACAGCTTCTCTTTGGGGCGGGGGGGGGCAGTTCAGAGACCAGGGACAACAGCTGCAGCTGCCCAGAGCCAGTGTGGTGTAGTGGTTAAGAGTGGTAGACTCGTAATCTGGTGAACCGGGTTCGCGTCGCCGCTCCTCCACATGCAGCTGCTGGATGACCTTGGGCTAGTCACACTTCTCTGAAGTCTCTCCGCCCCACTCACCTCACAGAGTGTTTGTTGTGGGGGAGGAAGGGAAAGGAGAATGTGAGCCGCTTTGAGACTCCTTCGGGTAGTGATAAAGCGGGATATCAAATCCAAACTCCTCCTCCTCCTCCTCCTCCTCCTCCTCTTCTTCTTCTTCTTCCTAAGGAGAGGGGAGAAGATAGGAGGCTAAGGGAACACTCCACAAGGGAGGGTGTTTGAGAAAACGTTAGAGGCTGCCAGCTCTGCAAGCAAGGGGGTGGGCATAACTGGGCTCCTGAGCCCCACAGGGGTGCCGCAGAAAGAATGTGGTTCGTGGGGGGGGGCATGGACCCCAAAAAGTTGGTTGCCGTCGCCATTTACCAAATGGTGCCATTTACGAAAGATGGGAGCTTGGCCAGGAATCCAGGATGCATGTGTTTGACGCAGTCAGGTGGACCAAGTGAGAAAACTGGGAACTGCTATCCCTCATGTGTGTTACATCAAAAGGCAAGAGTAGAAGTCCATATAGCTTTTTGACCTTAACAAAGAGCCATGTTCTGGCCCAGTGATGGCTAACCTTGACACCCCAGATGTTTTGGAACTACAACTCCCATCATCCCTAGCTAACAGGATCAGTGGTCAGGGATGATGGGAGCTGTAGTCCCAAAACATCTGGAGTGTCAAGGTTAGCCATCACTGTTCTAGCCTTTGAGGCTGATAGGATCACTTCAGCATCCTATTGCTGAAAGAGGACCCCCTCTCTGGTGTAAAAATCTGAAGATGCACCTTAAACTGCTGTAGCTGTTGCAGATTATCCTGCTATATAAATGGGAATATGCTGGGGTGACAGAGGCGGAATGAGTCTTTACAAAGTCCTCTAATTAGTGCAGTGTGAATCAGAGGCAGAGCTTCATGCTCCGGCACCGGGGGGGGGGGGTGGAGAGCAGGCGGGGGCGTGACTGATGTACATCCCGGGGGCGTGCCACGCATCCCGGGGGTGTGGCGCGCTGCCTGCGGGGGCATGGCACCCAGTGTTGGGGGGCAGCCGCGATAGCACACCTCCAGGATCGTGGGGCCGGGGGCAGTACGCTTCCCCCACCCCCCTCTTCCTCCGCCAGTGGTGTGAATGTGGTCATGTGCTCATAATCAGAAATACAACATAATTTCATATTTCTGCTTATAAAGAAATAAGTGCATAATCTGATCTGGCCTTATACAATGTACATGGAAATAGAGAAGGGTTAGACATCCTCAAAATATTTGAGCTTGGTGGCTTAAGGCGTAAATTTTCATCTTATGGTGGATTGTTGGATAACGAGAAACTCACTACAATGATGTGGTTCTTAGAAAATTATTGTGAGAACTGGCTTATATTTTTGTGATAATTCAGTCTGAAGAGACAGTTCAAACAAACCCGTGCTCTTGGCCATGCTGAGATCCTAGAAAATGGTTACTTGTTGCCAGAATTGGACCCATTAGGAATTAGCACACACAACTAACCTTTACTTGAACCCCTCTGGATAGATAAAATGTGTGTTTGGGTAATGAGATATTGCAATACTAATGGAGTGCTTTTTAAAAAATTGGACCTGACAATAACAGATGTTTGTGTTTCTGAAGGGGAAAGTATTGCTGGTCAAAAGACTGCATAAAAGAGCAGCACAATTATAAATGTAGATGCAAATTAATATTTTTTAAAAATCATTTGAGAACAGGAAGACCATGCTACAGACTCTCTTCCCAACGTAGGGTATAGTTTCACACTCTCCCTTTGCCAAACAATTGGAAGTTCAAGGGGTCAATGGCATTTGGAGGAGAGGGTGCTGGAGGTTTGGGTTGACTTTGCAATAATTTGTTTCTGTGTGAAACCAGAGGCAGGAAATATTAGTCCCCCTCAAAAATTTTCCAAGTCAGTTATCAGTCAGATTTAAATTATTGCTATCACAGACTCTGCTGGTGGATTTGATGAGCATTCTTCAAACATAGTGGTTTTTCCCATGTGTTTTAGATTACAGCTCTCGTCAGCCACAGCCAGCGTGGCCAATGGTCAGGGATGATGGGAGTTGTAGTTTTCAAAACATCTGCAGGACACCAGATTAGGGATTGCTCAAAGTGGGTAACAGTGGTGGCTGTTGCCCATTGCGACTGGTAGGGCAGAAGACAGGGAAGTCAACAGTAGGGGGCGTCAGAGCCAACTATAGGTGAAGCCAACAAATTCTAGTTTTATACTCACCCTGCTCTACGCTGAGCTTTGCAAGAGCAATATTGCAACTCAGGAGGAGGACACGGACAGGCAGTGCCATCCACGAGGCTGGCTGTATGTAAGACGGCAAGCAGGAGGGACCAACTGAGAAGAGACTGAGGCCGTGTGGCCATCATCTGAGGCTCTTCTTTGTGCACTTCCTCCAAGAGACGTTCGCAGGGCGACAATTCGAAAAAGAGCCTTTTCTGTGGTGGCTCCCCATTTGTGGAACACTCTCCCCAACGAGGCTCACCTGGAGCCTTTATTCCATATATTTAGGCACCAGGCAAAAATGTCTCTCTGTAACCAGGCCTTGGGTACATTAACATTCTATGGCCTTTTAATTGTGTTTGTGGGAGGGGGTTGTTTTTGTTTTTGTTTAGTTTTGTTAAGCATTTTGTGTTCTCATTTTGTATTTTTATGTTGTGAACCGCCCTGTGATCTTCGGATGATGGGCAGTATTTTGTTTGTTTGTTTGTTTCCAGATAATTGAAAAGCCAACTGCCCTCTAGTGGCTACTGTCACCCATGAATTTCCAGGCCATGCCAATAGTAGGAACAGAGTCATCTCTCCACTTTGCCAAACACAATAGCATGACTCACAGTTTATGAACCTTGTATGTGTTGGTGATAATTTACAACAATAACAGTGCCATTAGTAATAAGCTAAGGCAGGAATCCAAAACACACAAATGAGGATATATGTTTCATTAAAGTCAATGGGACCTAATTCAAAAGAAATGCTTTTAAGACTGGGACACTACTATTCGGAGTCTTGCTTTTATTTCTTCAAGGTAAAATGACTCCCTTCAAACACAACTCAATAAGCCTCTTATTTGCCTTTCTATTAAATCCAGAAATTCAACAAGCGGGAAATAGAAGCTTTTGCAGTAAAATCCCTTACACATTTACTCAGAAGAAAATCCCATTGTTTTCAGTGGGCCTTAAAGGTAAAGGGACCCCTGACCATTAGGTCCAGTCATGTCCGACTCTGGGGTTGCGGCGCTCATCTCGCTTTATTGGCCGAGAGCCGACGTACAGCTTCTGGGTCATGTGGCCAGCATGACAAAGCCGCTTCTGGCGAACCAGAGCAGCACACGGAAACGCCGTTTACCTTCCCGCCAGAGCGATACCTATTTATCTACTTGCACTTTGACGTGCTTTCGAACTGCTAGGTGGGCAGAAGCTGGGACCGAGCAACGGGAGCTCACCCCGTCATGGGGATTCGAACCGCCAACCTTCTGATCGGTAAGCCCTAGGCTCTGTGGTTTAACCCACAGCACCACCTGGGTCCCTTATGTAACTATGCATAGGATAATCTTATGATCATTCTGGAATACAGTGGTACCTCTGGTTACGTACTTAATTCATTCCGGAGGTCCATATTTAACCTGAAAAAGTTCTTAACCTGAAGCACCACTTTAGCTAATGGGGCCTCCCCCTACCACTGTGCTGCAGCTGCCAGATTTCTGTTCTCATCCTGAAGCAAAGTTCTTAACCGGAGGTAATATTTCTGGGTTAGCAGAGTCTGTAACCTGAAGCATATATAACCCAAGGTACCACTGTATATTAAAGCTGGCTTCTATACTTTCAGGGGTTTGTTGTGAGGATAAAATGGGGGAGAGGGAGGGGGAAAGGCCACATTTACCACCTTGAGCTCTTTGGGGGGGAAAGTAGGGTATGAATAATATAACCCCAAAATAAATCAGTCGTTGGTTTCTGCTTGCTCAAGGGGGTTGTTAGCTGTTTTTCTTTTTTTTTAAAAAAAACTCACCATAAACGCTGTTACCACAGAATCCGCGTTCTGCAGTTGAAATTAATTGCACAGTTGGAGTAAAATTTATATAGAACGTTTGCATGTTTTCCTCCCTTTGACTGGTTTCCTTTGCATACCTGTGGGGGGAAGGGGTTCTTGAAAAGTTTGGAGCTTTGTGCTTCGTTTGCTTTAACGGGCTGAGAAAAGAGGGTTTGGTCTTCGGGGTGGGGGAGGCAGCAGCAGGATGGAGAGAAAATCTGCACAGGTAGAGAGATGTGCGTTTCCGGGGTGCAAATCTGGCGCCTTAAAACAGCAATTTCCTTCCCATTCCCCCATTGCAATCCGCAAGGTGGTTTGTTTGGTTTTTAATGAAAACGGCTAGCCTGCCTTCACGTTTTCTTGCCTAGTTTGCCAGTTATGTCTCTGGCCGACCCCGAGCTTCTGGACTACGTGTGAAACGTCGGTGATTTGTTTGTTTGAATCCCTCGGAAGGGAAACGCGCCGCTTCCCCTGTCGCGCCGCAGCCGCGAGCATTTGCAATTCTCCGACGCCAGGGGGCGGGGGGTCCCTTTCCCTAGGCCTGCAAGAGAACCGGTGCGCGGTTAGCTGGCCCAAAAAACCTTGACCTTCGGGGGTTCCCAGACGGGGTCCCCGCCGCGGCCGCCTCCTTGCAGGGGCGCCTTCTGCCCGCTTGCTGCCTGTGCCACCTTCCGGAGTTTAGCAAAAGTCCCGGTGGTCCCTCGACGCCGGGCAGAGAGAGAAAGGGGCGCCTGCGCTTCTGCTTCTCTGCTTCTCGTTCTCTCTTCCAGGACAACTTTTGCCTCTGCTTTGCCCTCGACTCTGAGCGACTCCAAAACTGGCCGTGCTAAACCGGTAAAGGGGTGAGGGGTGAGGAAGCTTTCCTTTCCATCAAGAATGTGGTGAAATATGGCAAGAGTGCAGGGAGAAGACGGGGTGGGGGCTGCCCAGTTTTGTTTTCTTATTCTTTCCAATATCTCCCTTGGAAGTCAGTTCAGGCGCTCTCTGAAAAAAAAGGAGACGTACTTAAAAACTTCGCTCGCAGATGTCGATCGCTTTGGCGCAACCATTTGCAGGATGGTTCTGTGCTGGGGAGAGAGCGACGTCCTAAAGAGGTTTAATGCCGCCCCTTTCTTGAAGGAGAAGCGGGACGGTTTTCACTTTTGGATACAGGGGGGGCGGGGAGCCGCAGGGCTATTTCCTCCCCCGGTTCGCCTGCCTTCAGCACACAAACCGTTGTTTGCTAGCTCCAGCATACCAACTTCGCGCACGCCCTTCGGGTATTCGGATGCGAACGTGCCCATGTCCAAGCACCGGCACCTGAAGCACCGAAATCATGGGGTGGGAAGGGACCCCCAAGGATCATCTAGTCCAACCCCCCTAAAATGCAGGGATATGCAGCATAGTGGAACCTGCTGCAACCTAGGCGTTATCAGCACCACCGCGCTAACCTATCCAGCGTCTCGCATACAAAGGGAGAATGCCAACGTGCCTAGACATATTTACCTCCTACGGAACTGTGATTTGGAAATAATAATAATAATAATAATAATAATAATAATAATAATAATAAACACATGCATCCTCTTTCTCCTCCGAGGCTGAAAGATTATTTCACTAGCTAAACTTTGTGAAATCTCTCTCTCTCGTGATCTAAAATAGGGTCGCTGCAGGGCAGGGGTGCCAAGGGAGCAGACAAGCACCGGCTCCAGTTTCTGACCCAAAACCACAAGGGGACGAGATGAGGGACCTGGGCATGGCTGCAGCGTGGGGATCCTATGCCCTGCTGGGCGCAGGAGGAAGCTTCTGTTGAGCCCCCGGAGGACAGAGTAGCTTTGGGCAAGAGCTTCTCGGTTTATCCCCCTGCTGAAGCCCACTAAGTCTTCGGGATCCCCGCGGCTTAAGAGCCTCTTTCCTGCTTGCCTCGGAGGCGATCCGGCCCGGGCTGCTGCCTTGGGAAACGCCGCGGCCGAGCAGGCCCCCGCCGGAGGCGTTTGCGCGTTGCTGGACGGGACGCAGCCGGACCGAAAGCGAGCCATCCTAAAGGCTCCCGAATGCTTCTCGCCGACGTGCGGTTTCCACGGGGGGCGAGGCGACCGTCTGCCTCGTCAAGTGGGAGCCACGGGCCTGATCCAGCAGGGCTCGCTTTGCCTGCGTCTCCTGTTCTTGCAGAGAAGAACGCATTCCCGTGGCGCGTCTCTGACCATGTGCAGAGTACAGAGGCAGAGCAAACGGCACAGACCCGTCTCCAGATAGGCGGCACGGCTACAGCAGCCTCCGTGGACGCCTGCTTTCTCTGAAGTCAGGCAGGCTCCCTCAAGGCTTCGCAGCCCGCAGCTGTGATTCGCACCCAAGCCCCAAAGGCAGAGCGGCGCAGTTGGGTGGCCTAGCTGCGAGAAAGAGACAGCAGTCACTCGACGGCTTCGCCCCTGTGCCTGGGGAGTCAATGCCTCCTGGCGCCCTTGCGGGTTACTCCCGAGTAAACATGTTGGGTTCTTTCAGCTAGATCCTCCGCGCTGAGTTGTTGGGGGTTAGGGGGGCCTTGCTCCCAAGTCCGTGTGCGCGGAGTTGCAACCTCGGGCGCGGTTTTTCTCGAGGGGAAAAGTGGCGTCGAAGAAGTGGCGCTTCCCTTTCGGCGATCTTGCTTGCTTCTTTTCCCTGCGCCGAGCGACGGGACGACGAGGCTGGGTGAATCGCAGGAGCCAAGCGGCGGCCGATGCTGACCCGGCCGCGGCGAGACCTCCGACGAAAGCAATGGACCCGGGGGCCTCGCTTCCCACCGACGACGCGTCGCGGGTGTGGGTGACCGGATGGGAGGGATCCGAAGGATCCTGCCACCTCGCCGGCGTGGCCTTTTGACCTCGAAGTTGATCGCCCGCCACCTAAAAGCGAGAGTCAACGGCGAGTTGCGCTGAACTCCATCCACGCGCGTGGGATCCCGCGCATCGCGTGGAATAAGACTGTGTAAACTCACTAAGCAAATCTGTGAAATATGCCCCGTTCGATTCATTGAGACCTTCCCCCGGGTGAACTTATTGAGAAGCAGGTTGTAAAGCAGAAATCTTGGTAACACACCCAAAAAAACCACCTTCCATTCCCTTCCGTGGGATTTATCATTTTTCAACAAATTACCCTGAAAACAACGGTCCTTGTTTCCAGGCACTGGGGTCTTGGGCTGCGACCCTCAGGACGGGTAAACTTAATTGGAAGTCATTCCTAGCCCCCTCTAAAAATACTCATGGGCGCAAACTCCACGGAAACTTACAGCGCTTACTTCGAAGTTATCGAGCACGTCGTGTAAACGCGTCGCTAGTGGTGATTCTGGCTTAAGTGGGCTGCGGATCCGGACGTCTTAATGTCCTTTTTTCCCGCTTGGGCGAGATATTTAGGGCTCCCAACTAGTATCCTTGCGGAACAGTTTGTTTCCGGGAACACACAAATCTCTGCCTCAAACTGTGTCCAGTCCATATCTGCATATGACAATAATATCTGTATATAATAATCGAATTCCCGGAGTGGGGGACGAGAAATGTTTACTGCAACTTACTCCAAAGTGGGATGTGGAGGAAAAAAACGAGGGGAGATGTATTATTGCTTAAAAGGGAGGGGGCACCCAGTTTACCGGAAATATTTAATTGACGGTGGCTGCCTAGTTTGAGGGGGAGGGGAGGGAAAGCCCCACGGGAAGGTTGTAGAGTAGACGATCGCCGAGAGAGGTGCCGTTTTCAGGCGGGAATAATACAATGATCCTCTGGATCTCGTCACAGAGATGGAGCCCTGTGCAAAACCCAACCCCAGCCAGCCCCTCTTTAAAACCGACGGCAGCTGGCGCGAGAGAGACGAGTTTATTATTATTATTGACACGGGACAACGCCAATCAAAGTTCCCTTCTTGCGACAGCCACCCCTCCCTTCCCACGGAGATTCCCTTTTATTCTTTATTTCCTGCCCCCCCCCCAAATAAATTAGTTGTCAGGCCATCGGGCTATTGCCTCGACGACAGGCCAAACCTGCAGTCCTTAAATATCCGGAGTCGGGAGCGGCGGCGGCAGCAGCGGAGAAGTTGCTGGGGAAACATTTTGTCCCGGCTAAAAATAGGCGCCGCCCTCCTCCCTCTCCTTCAACCCCGTCGAGCGAGCACGCCTGGACGGGGCGACCCGCGCCCAGAGCCTGGTTCGTGGCCTCTCCGTCTTCCGTCAAGCCGCGGAAGCGGGTCGGGGCACGAGCGCGGATCCCGAAGCAAGAAGCAGGTCGGAGGACGGAGAGGCTGTGCCCCAGTCGCAGCCCTCCCCGTCCCATGGAGGGGGGCGGGTGTCTGTCTGTCTGTCTGTCCTTTCCCTGGGACTCGTCCCCGAGTTATGGGGCCGAAGAGAACAACGCCAGGCTAAGCGTGGGAAAGAGCACCGGGTCTCCCTCGCCAAGCTCCCCTCCCGCCGCTACCTGGAAGTAAAACTACGAGCTGAAATAGTCCAACTCGGCTCAGCGAGTGACTTTGCTGTAGTCAAGAAGCTCCGAAGCGGCGGGGCGGGGTTGAGAAGGAACATCCCGCTGCTAAGGCAGCTCTCTCTGCCCGCCTGGAAGGAAGCCTCCCCCCCTTGACCCCCGCCCCTGGAATTTACTCCCAAATAAACGTGTTGGGGCTCCTCGGCGTCTTTCTGCTTCAAGTTGTTTCCCCAGGCAGCGCGTCTCCTCGAGCTTCCCTGGGGGAGGCATTTCCAAGTTGGGAATGAAACGGGACTTGCTCCCGTGTAAACACGGTTGGGCTCGGAGTGCTAGGGAGCTGGGGGTTGTGGGCGACACGGCGAAGAAGCCTCGCTGGAGACACCCTGTTGGAGCACCCCCTCGCCGCCTATCCTGTTTTCGCAGGGCGACAAAGGGGCGCCCCTTCGCCGCCTCGGTTACCTACAGAACTCCTCCGGCCTGCCTTTGCCAAGTCTCCCAAGAGAAAGAGGAGCCATGGGCGACCCAAGCGGCCTCTCCACTCCTCTTAAGCGCAGACGCACGGGGAGTTGTCTTCGTTCACTTCCTCGCCATTCGTTCAGTCCGGGGCCAAACTAACGCCTCCCCCCCCCCGCCGTTTCCTTTACGCACCATTAACATGTTTTAAACTGCGCCTCTATTATTATTATTATTATTATTATTATTATTATTATTATTATTATTATTATTATTATTATTATTCCACCTGCTTGGAGGGCCATCTTAAACCTCGCTTAGAGTACCTAGTAGCAGGGATCAGCTTGCGTCGGCGGGGAGAAAAGGAGAAGTAGAGGGGTTTTACTTAGGATGCGCCCAAGAAGATGCGCTCGCTTCGGCCGAGGCGCCCCTGCGAAGTTTCCGTAGCAGCAACTTGGTGCTGTTGGGCTCCTGCCGCCCTTGCCCTTTTCGCCAACCTGAGTCTCGCCCGGCACTCATTCCCACGTGCGGGAGAGAAGCGCATCTCCGGCTCTGGCGCCCCTCCTGCGGCCTCTCCAACCGCTCTAGGGGCCGCGCGAGTTGTGGGCCGTTGCTTTGGCAGCTTCGCCCCCCTCCCTGCGCGCCCCACTTCCCCGCGTCTCGCTCGGGCTGTTGGGGGAACGTGCCTGTCTAAGTTGCTGTCTAGCTGGTTCGCACGGAGCCGCCGGCGGAGCCTGGGCTCTCTTTTACGCTCTCTTTTCCTGAGAAAAGAACACTTTCCCCAGATGATGTCTGGGCTTCCCTTTTGGCCCTGCACAGCCGCTTCCTCGTGGCCACGGCAAGCACCTTGTGCGCCTGCAGGGGGGCGACCTGTCTCCCTCTGCCCTGCCTCCCCCCCCTTCTCCTTCTCCATCTCCATCTCCACGAGCGAAGGCTGCAGGAGCTGAAGCCTCGCAAGGCAGCAACCAGCCGCCCAGGAGGAGCAAGAGGATGACGCCTCTCGAGGGTCCTCTTTCCCTGCTCGCCTGCTCTGCACCAGGGACCCGCCGGCCAGGCCCTCCATGGATGGCCACGGCTGGGATGCGCTTGGCGAGCGGAGAGGCCGAAGCAGGGCCCGGCGAGCCCTCCTGGCAAAAGACGGGCGGCGGCGGCGGCAACAGCAGCGCAGGCCGAAGAGGCCCGGAGGCAGCGCCGGCTCTTGCCTTCGAGGGGCTCCTTGGAGGAGAAGCTGCTGCCTTTCAGCTTCGCGCAGGCTGTGGACGGTGGCATCCAAACAGCCAACCGGGGCTTGCTCTCAGCTGCTCGCGGAGAGCCTAGCCCGCTCCGCAAACTAGCAGGGGAGCCAACTTGAGTAACATATTGGGGGGCCCAGGTAAGCCCCGTCGCACATAATCCATCACAAGATGCGGCACACGGGCACCATTTGAATTGCAATAGCCTCCAGCTTTTTTGGGGAGCGGGGAGGCCCCCTCAAGTGTTTTATAGGTTGCGGGGGCGAAGGGACCTCGGCTTCAGCAAGGGGAACTTCAGGTCCTCCTTTCCCGCCTCTGGCCCTTCCCTACCCCACGTTTGCATCGCGTCTGTTGCGCGTTGGGCACCTGCGTCGGCATTCAGAACTGGGGTGCGACGTGGGTGTGCGCTCGGGCAGCCCCCCCTTCAGTGGCAAGGGAGCAGGACCCCAAGGGCTTCCCGGAGGCGTAGGCTGGCCCCGTGGCTCCCCACCCCAAAACATTCCAGAGCCCGATCCAATGCACGTTTACTGTGGGGGAGAAAGTCCCGCTGAGTCCAGAGCGCGCAGTGACCGCAGCAGCATGTGCGACGAAAGGAAATCTCGGGCAAATGAATGGGGCTGAATTTGGCTTTGGGGCTGCTGCGGAGTCACTCCGCATTGGGGGCCCAAATCTCTCCTCTCTCCCCCCGGCTCGGTGTGGCCTTTAACGGAACTTGCACTTGGTGGGATAAAATGGCACTTAAAGAGCAGAGAGGAAATGAAAAAGCGGCTCTGCTCCGGCGTTACAGCGGCCTCAAAGTCTTTGCTGCTGCCGGCTCCTTTTTGCCTGAAGCCGAGGTTTCAGCGAGCTGGATCCGGCTTTTCCTTTTCTGCAAGGCCCTGGGAAAGGCATTTGCTGGAAGAGACGGAGGATCGCCGTGTGGCGTGGCAAAGGATTCCTGATCCGTGGTCTTGGAGTATCAGGGAGAGGAGGGGGGAGTGTTAAAATGCCCCCCCTCTACACATGCACACATACACCACATTGAGGCTCCTGAAGGGAGGAGTTTCGCCGCGCTGATCCCCAAACTGCTGCATTTTGCAGCCAACCTCAGCAGATCCCCGCACTAGGCAGCCAGCTGCCTGTCCGAAGTGAGGCAGATCTGGCGCTGGGGAAAGAGCCATGCCGGTGCCAAGCGGGGCCAAGCGAAAGAGAACAGGACGATGGGACGGAGAGGTCTAGGGCGCCCAGAAGAGGAGGAAGAAGAAGAGGAAGAAGAGGAGGAAAAGGCTTCCTCCCTATGGGGAGGGAGGAAGAAGGGCTTCCCCCGCTGGAAGAGTTTCCTAAGGCTCAAGTTGCGTTCGTGGGGGGTTCGGAGGAGCCCCACCAATCTTCCCCTAGCTCCTGCTGAGCCTCTTTCTGACTGAACTGGGCGTCCTGCCCCCTAAAGCCTCCTTCCCTATGGAATCTTCTCCCTATAGGGCTCAAGTCTACCCACAGGCAGGAGGGTCTCCAGCCCCGAGCCTCGTTTCCTTTGGGGCTGCTCCTCTCTTCCTTGGGGCGGGATCGGGCTCCCTGGTGATGTCACACAGGGGACAGGTGAGTGCCGCCTTTTTTGTTTTTGTGCACATGGTGGCGCCTGGTCTTGCTTAGGCCGGGAAACTGCTCGGTGTAGGAAGAAGACACCAGACCATCGCATCACCTCGCGTTCCCCTCACAGCCCATAGTCGCTTTAAACCTTTCCCCGACGGCATTCCCTCTTCCCTCCCTCTCCATACATGCTCATAGGCTGCCGCCGTTTATCGACGACAGGTTTCCGGCAAGAGAAATGGGAGTTCCAGGAGGTGGGTCAAATAACAGAGACCCAGCAAACGGAGCTCTTGCCAGTATTTTGTTAGTCTGTGATAAAGGGGGGGGGGGTTGACCACACACACACACACACACACACACACACACACACACACACACACACTTTTGGGAAATGCTCTTAAGAAATTGTTGGGCTGCAGTTTAGGGTTCCATAAAATGGAAGGGTGGAAATTGTACTTTGCAGTGGCCCAGAGATCATACCTGAGCTTAGGAGGGGATTTAACACATGTGAGAATGGCAGGAAGTGCAAAAATGGTCTGTTGTTAGTCTCTCCCTTTGGGGGCAGCATTTTCAAAGTACAAGGAACAGGAGAGAACAGATATACGTTAAGATAATAGCATCTGAAGTGGAAAAGCAGTTCTTCTCTGCATAACATAACAATAGAGCTTGCAGCACCCTTTAGCCTGTCCTCGTCATATACATGGGGAGTTTAGCAGCTTGCATCTACACAGTCTTTCTCATGATTAGGGGGTCCATCTGCCAGCAGCTTGCACCCCTTGGTAGCCATTGCAGCATTTTAAAGGCACTGCAGCAGGCCTGCAGAAGTTGCCAGTTCATGGCAAAGTTCGGCTTGACTGCAGCAGGGCATCTCAAAATTGCATGCAGTGCAGTGGGGCAGATTCTCTCTCTCTCTCTCTCTCTCTCTCTCTCTCTCTCTCTCTCTTTGTGTGTGTGTGTGTGTGTGTGTGTAAAGAGAGCAATATATCCTACAGAATCTGCAGCCTGCGGGGGGTGGGGGGGGGAAAGAGGTGATGGAGGGAAGGGAGAGAGAGCCAAGCAAACAGGACAACCCAAACAGCCGAGGCGTGTGCATGGAAACCGAGCCTTGTGTGCCAGCAGCAGCCCATTCCTTCCACACGTCTGTAGGAACAAGCCCCTTTGTTGTAACATCTCCTGCCACATCTGCATCTGCTCCTCAGACATTGGCATGTTTGGCAGGCTCTGGGCAGCAGGTGTCAGGCAGGAAAAGGGAGATACTCCCAGGGACCAATGAGATTGATCTGCAGTGATTCCCAAAGTCTTTCGCCTTCTGTGAGAGTTCCAGCTACTGCCGCCTTTTGGAGTGCAGGCCAGGCGGAGAGAGTCCTACTATCCAATAGCTAGAGATGTCAGGTTTTCAAAAATAAACAACAGAGGGAGATGACTGTCTGTCCTAGAATCTGCACTTTGCTCTCATTTTTTGCAGAGTGGCATTCTGCAGAGCAGAAGTGTAGAGGAAATGAAGGCCTCTGGATTCAAGCCTAAGGTGTTGCTGTGGTCTGGATCAAGAAAAGTGGCGAGTTCTTTCCTTTGTGGTCTTTGGCATTCACTTTTTCATGGAGAGGCCTAGCTAGAATTGATTATCACTCCAACCAATGAGAATTTTGTTGCTGGAAGCAATGCATCAATTGTGCCAATACTTTGACAGCCTGTTGGACTGTGGATACATTATTTCGGGCTGTGCTATCTGTTCAGTGTGCAGGATTGAATGCAGTGCCCTTATATTCCAATTCAATTCTGTATTATTATTTTTTATCATTGTTTGCTATTGTATACGGATGCTAGCTTCTAGTAAGTTACTTGCTTCAACAGTGCCCACATACCATCAGTAATCACTGTGATGACATAAGATGTTTAAGTAGGAGGTTTTTGCCCTGTTTTTCTTTAAAAAAAAATTAAACCACAGATTTCAACACAGATTTCAAAATGCCTACAGTTTCCTACTGCAGGACAAAGCTTTTTAATGCAAAATTGGTGCAAAAAAAAAAATTAATGCAAAATTGTATACTGTGCATTCATTGCTATTGCTACAGTAATTTCATCTTATTCATGCTATCCTAAATAAAACAAACAAAAACTTTTAAAAACAATATTCTATGTTTTTTTAAAAAATACTTTTTTCCCCCTTCAGCACACATTTGATACTTGGAAGTGAGAATGTACACATAGGGGTTAATGGATAATAGTCTTTGTCTAAATTCTAAGTGGACCGTAATCATTTTAATGGGATTTTTTGGTTTAGTTTTTCCAGAATTAAAATTATGATCATACATCGTCATCTTGCAAAGCATGTGAGGAAAAGCACAATTACACATTTACATTTCAAATCCTACTAAAAGGGGGGGGGGGCACATGGTTGCACTAAGCAATAGAAAAATGAAAATAGAGCAAATTTCTGAACATTTGTTGATTACTTTTCCTTTAAGATTATTTATATAAATGGGACGGGGAGGTTCTTTTATTGCGAAAAACTCCAAAACCTTTCAATAATAATAATAAAAATAAAATATTATTTATATATGTGTGTTTCTTGTTTACATAAGACATTTGGGGACAGTTTCCCAATCCTGTTGCTCCTGATGAGATATATATATAGCCTTCTTCTGTCTCATAAATTTCACTTTGGAAAAACAGAAGTATCTTTTCTAGTTTTCCCTCATCACAATTCAGACCCCAGACTGACACAGCTTTCCTTTGCTTGACCCAGCCTGACCTTTGGCGGATGGTTCTGAACTCTTCCCCACGCTGCCTTTTGCTGTGTTGACTGCTTGATGATAACAAGATGCAAGAACAGATGCATGTTACAGCTTATCATGTGACAGTCTATTGCAAAATTAGGGTTGTTAACATATTAGCCAGCCTCCCTGTGTGTAGCAAATTAAGATTGCATCACCTTACTTTATCTGCTCGGTTCTTTCTGGAAATGTGGCCTTTGGGGTTGACACACTTTATGTCAGATTAAGAACTGTCTCGCTCTAGGAAATCATCAAAGAAGACCATATAAAAGGTGCAGATAGTTTTAATAGGAAACTGAAAAAAATGAACCTGGAGTATTAAAGTGCCTCGGGTTACCCTGTCCTCAAAGGTTTCACATGTGTCTGCCTGCATTTCATCTGTGTAGATTTTTATCTCTCCAATTCAAGAGAAGTCTACTCTGAATCTGCTACAAGGCAATCAGCACATGCAATCACCAGGTAGCTTGCCTCAACCACTATGACCTACTGGGCAGTTACCCAGTGCCAGAAAAATAACTGATTTTGGGGTCACTCTATTTCTCCAGTACAGGAGAGCAGAGGAGTAAAAAAAATCTCAGCTATTGACCATACAGTGCAGCCATCAGGATCTGTAATTTTACATGGAAGAAAGTAGGAGGACAAAATTATTAAACTTGTGTGATTTCCCAGTCTTTTCTTTGTTTTCTTTTGTGAAGTTCATCATAATGGTGCTGATAAAGCGGGATATCAAATCTAAACTCTTCTTCTTCTTCTGGTCACCTGACTTGATAATAAATTGTTGCCAGGTTCGAAAGCACGTCAAAGTGCAAGTAGATAAATAGGAACTGCTCTGGCGGGAAGGTAAACGGCGTTTCCGTGCACTGCTCTGGTTCGCCAGAAGCGGCTTAGTCATGCTGGCCACATGACCCGGAAGCTGTATGCCGGCTGTCGGCCAATAAAGCGAGATGAGCGCCGCAACCCCAGAGTCGGACACGACTGGACCTAATGGTCAGGGGTCCCTTTACCTTTACCTTTAAAGGCAGTCACAAAAATATTAACTTCTTGTCCTGCCTCTTTTGGTGAGATGTGAGCCTAAATAGTCGCTTTAAATACCCTCCTTTAATGTTAAAGTCATTTCCCAACTCTTAAATCCTTAATTGCAACCATAAAAAGTGTCCAGGCTCTCCACAATTGAGATCTTCGGACTCTTTAGAAGATTTTTCTTTTTTTCTAGGCTGGTTTATATATAGACATGTAGAGATTCCAGCTGTCTTAACTTGCTATAGTTTTTAACATGTGCTTTATCTATTTTGATGTAAATTATTTCCTATATGGGTTTTAATGTCATTAATTCAAAACAAGTCCTTGGGAATGTTCGAAGGAATCTCTGCAGCTGAGAGCATAGTTCCTAGGAAGATATGGGGGAGGGGGGAAAGGCAACCATGTATTGAACAATATAGGTCTTTGTACATTAAATCAAACACTTTGAATGTAATGTAAAACCAAAGCAACTTCAGATGTGCTAACGTGTCCTATAAAACAAAAGGAGTTTTAGTGGTATAGGTTTCATGTTGTACCACTTAAGATTCCAAGTGAAAATTAAAGGTCAAGCTGTAAAGAGATCATATTACAATAAATAACAACAGTTTTAAATTTGTTTGTTTGTTTCTGTGAAGCATTACAGACTATGAGAACCTGGTTGAAAATGACAATAATGGTTTGATGAAGTGAAGTTACTATCCTGTGCTCTGTTTACCTGGGAGTAAGCCCCCTTGAACTTAGTGGGACTTACCTCTGAGCAGACAAGCAAAGGCTTGCATTGTAAATTGACAAACAGGTTTCAGCTCAGTCATATTATATATTTTTCCAGTTCACCGATTGTTAACAGCAGATGAAAAAAGAAGTTTAGAGCAACCCTCCTGAACAAAAGAGGTTTCTTCTAATTAGCTACGTTTGTCCATTTTCTACATTCTCTCTTTAGTAGCCCTGTGTTCACTGCTGTAGAGACATTTTACAGTGCATAAGAGACATTTTACAGTGCAACCCTACACAAGTTTACTCCGATATATTATCTTATTTAGTGCAGCAAAGAAATTGCTAGCACGTTTGCAAAGCTAAGAAGGATCTAATACGGCTTCAAATTGGACAGGGAACCATGGGCTGAGATTCCTGCATTGCAGGGGGTTAGACTAGATGACTTTCAGGGTCCCTTCCAACTCTATTATTCTGTGATACACAGAATAAAACCCAGTTCAGATTAATGGAGTGTAAAGGTGTATAGGATTGCAACCTCAATCTCTCTATTTTGGAGAGTGCTGCCCTTATTGAAGCGATGGTTGAGGTGGGGGGAATTAAATTTGTTGATGTGAATATTTGTTGCTGCTGAATGTTAAATTTGTGGAGGTTGTGTGGAAGCACAGTTAAGTAGATTTAACTGGAATTTAAAATTACAAACTGGCTGCTTTGTTCTCCAGATCATTTATTCCCATAATACAAAATATATTTCTGAAGTCTGCAGCCTATGTATCAATAACCTCACTATAATCTGTTTAATTTTTTAAAAGCACACGGAAGTAGTGTACATTTGTCCACATCAAAGCTCATTCTTCTCAGGGTGGCAAGTTGAATTAGATAATAAGGAGAATTTTTTTTCTGATCGTATTTTTTGTTTAAATATTTCATTTCACTCTGCAACTGCATTATTTTTTCATTCAACTCTAATGCATGGCCCTGGGTTTATAGGCTTCTTGCATATGAATGCTATGAAATTCAGGAATCTGGATGCCAAAATTAGGGTCATGGCATGAAACTGTTTTTTGGGTTTTTTAAAAGACTCTTGGTAAAATGATATATAAATGCAAGCTTGCATTTATTCTGGGCTTGAAGAATAAAAGTCTCTGTCTTTAAGGTGCCTGCATCTCTTTAGTTCATGCTGTTAGTGCATTGCTAGGCCAGGTTACATGAATACAAGGTGACCCTATATCACACTCATCAATGTTCTCCCTTTTGACTTGCAGGATTCTCATCACTGATGAGGTTTCAGACTTTGCCTTAAAAAAAAAATTGTCCTAAAGCCTCAAATCTCTGTAACGTATTTGCAGTCATTTTAATAAAGTGTGCTATATACTGTGCAGCATTCTTGGTCTGTGGCTTTTTAACTTCTATAAACCGGGGGGGGGGGACCACAGGTTCCCCCTGGCATGGAAAAAGGCCTGCAAACCAGATAATTGACTGGATGTTATGTAGTTTGCAAAGTCCATGGCACAGACCGCCTGAGCAATCACTTTCACTAAACAAAGGGAATGCAAACACTGTACAGTGCAAATTCCCCGCCCCCCACCCCACAGATATTTTTAATGTGGGTGGCTGGGGGGAGGAATAAGACCCAAACAATTTTCTGAGTATTTCAAGCTGCTCTCCGCCCCCCCCCGCTCCCGAAGTTTTGCTAATTAATTGTTCATGTGAACACTGATTTTTTAGAAGTTTAGTTTAAATTAATAACCAAAGGGTTGTATCCAGCTACGCTACGCTCAGATTAGAATTGCTGGAGCTAATTGACCAAAGTTAGTCGTGGCCATTTATTTCAGTGAGTCTACTCTGAGTATAGCGTTGGATAAATTGATTGTAAGGTCTTGTGCTACACTGACAGTATTTGCCCATTTCACAAATAATTTTCAACAGTAAAACAACGACGACAAAACCACCAAGATATCCGGCCAGTTTAATTTGAAAGGTGAAGCCTCTGAAGTCATTGTGACTGAGCTAATGCATGAGCATCTGGGTATTTTATATTATTGCTTATAATAATATAAGTTGATAGCTTTAAAAGGAGTGTTTTATTCCTCTGTTGTCTATACAGTTCCACAGGCCGTGCTCCAGCCTAAAAAGTATTTTTAAATGGTGCAAGAATAAATTTATTATTCAAATATCCCTTTATATTACAGCTCAATATTTATAGCATGAAACATTTGCAATACAAAAAGACATTATAATTTGTTTTTTTTATCATTATTTCTCTCTTTCATTTTATAATATTACGATGTATGCCCCCAACGTGTTGAAACTGATGCATTTGTTTCTTAGGCAATCCTACCTTCCTTTCCTTCTTCCCTATGGCTGATTTTTTTTTTGCTGGAAAGAACATATTCATACAGTTCTACTCAAATGAAATATGTTGGGAACCAAAGATAGGTCAAGTAAAGCTATTAAACTATGCCAGACTGCTAGAAAGGAGGAAACATAAAATGCAATTGTTAGTTTGCTTTTTTTAAAAATTGGATGCCTTTAGAGGTTTGCCTCGTTTCCAAATTTAACTACGTAAATGAATTGGCAGTTTGCAAAAGCTCTGGCCGGGTGTATTTCTACAATGAGGCTAATTCTGTATTCCTTGCACATCTGATATTTCCATTAACTCAGCTAGGAGGTGGGTGACCCAGACTCTTACAGACAGGTACCAGTTTCACGAATGCTAACTTATGGTCAGCTCTCCACTGACCATTCATGTTTTTAAGATTATGGGAAATGACACTGCAAACTCAATGCTATTATTATTATGTTTTTTTAAATTATTATTATTATTATTATTATTATTTGCAGAGACTGTGCTAAGTTTTATTTAATCAATTAAATAAGAAGTGGGGGAAGGAGATAACTGTGTGTTATTGTTTAAAAGTACTACAACTACCAAAAAACACACCCCAAAACCCCTATTTATTCAAAGATTGTTTTTTTTTTGTTCCTTTCTTGCCATTCTCATTTTCTGTTTACAGCAGGCGTTGTTCTGCTGTTACAAAGTAATCATGTTTTCAACAAATACTGCATTCTGCAACCCCCACAAAGCAATATTGGGATTTAACGTCATTTAACTTTTAGGAGAGGGGGAAATGCCTCGGTTCTTTTTCTCTCCAGCAAGCGCGCGTCCGTTTGCGCGCGGGCACGAGCACACACACACACTTTTGTTTAAGAGTCTGCAGACTTCTTTGACATGCGCCGATTTCAGGGTCTCTGACCTGTCTGGAACGGCATACTTTATTGCGGGTCCCCGGCTCCGGCTCCCCCGGCGCTGATTGGCTGCTCGGATATGAATATGCAAAAAAGCCCTCTCCCATGCCCTCCCTTTTCTTCTCCCTCCCCTCTCTCGGTTGGTTACATGCAGCCGCCAGGCGGAAGCGAAGAGCCGCTGCTTCCCACGGGTTCCGAAGGAAGGGAGGAGGGGAGGAAAGGAAGGCGGGAGGAGGAGGGAGGAGGAGGAGGAGGCGAAAGGCAGCTTGAGTGGGCGGCGCTTCAAGGGAAGCCGCCGCGGCGCTGGCCAATAGGAGCGCGGTGGAAGGAGGCCAAGTACGCAACTCCCTTCTGCAGAGCCAGACGCGCAAGGGGGGGGGGGGGAGAGAGAAGGGGAGAAAGAGGCAGCAACACACGCACAGACGCACACACAAACACACACGCGCACACACACATGCACACACACATAGAGACCAGCCCCGCTGGAAAAAAAAAGGGCTCAGCCTCTCCTGGACCACGTTCAAGTCAGCAACCACAGCCTACTCTCTCCAGCCTTGCAACTCAAAAGAGGAAGGAAGATTGAAAAAGAGGGAAAGGAGGAGGAGGAGGGGGCCGCTTACTGCCTGCAGACTTTTTTTTTTTCATCTCTCTCTCTCTTTTTTTGCCTTGGCTGCTTCTCCTCCTTACCTACCCCCCGCAACAAAAAAACCCCTCATCTAATCAAGATTTCTCTTCTTCCCTCTCTCCGATTGCCTTAAAAACAAAATACAAGAGAGCAAATACTTTTATTTCTTCGTTTTTTTAAATTTTTTAAAAACAAAAATTTCTGTCGATTTACCTATCCATACGTTTTTTTAAAAAAAAAGACAGGAGGTTTTACTCTGGGAAAATCCAAACAAAACAAACAAAACTTTTAAAAAAAGCACCCATTTGTTCACTGAGAAATGTGAAGCCAACGGTCCCGTGTTGTGTTACAGAATTCAGGATCCCATACGTTTAATGCAATACAGTACAATGGTATGTGGCATTGGAAACGATACTGTGTTTCTTCCCCCCCCCCTTTTCCTTCCGAAGTTGCTTTCTGGCTGTTCTCCTTTCCCTTTCCCCTCCCCCTCCCCCTCCCCAACCCCTTTGAGAGGATTGTGTCTTTTGGTTTGCAAAGTGGAGGCCGTATATTCGCCCCCCCCTTTTGTCGACGTAGATCGTTTCTGGGTTTCTAGGATGAGCTCTAAAAGTAGTTGTATTGTGTGTTGTGTTTTGCTGTGCTCCCCCTTATCTCCTCTCCCCCCCCCCCAAAGTCTTGGCAGCTTTTTGTTTGTGGGTCACACTTTGAAACTGTCGGTGGGAGTTTTGTGTCCAAAAGTGCTGAACTTGGTAACATTTCCTGTTTCCAACTTTCTCCCCTCCCTCCTTTCGCTGACGGGTCTCCGTTAAACACTCGGGAAGATTAAACACGGATTGTGGGGTTTGATTCATTTTGCAGCTCGGTAGCCCGTTTTGCTTGTTGTAGATGTGTCCCTTTGCGTCCTTTTGCTAATCTGGTCTTTGCTACCCATAGTGTGTGTCCCCCGTCCCCCAATTAATACAAACGTAGCTTGTTATTAGCAAATGCATGCATGCATCTGCATTTTGTTTGATTGCAAGCTAATATGGAGATTATTAGCAAATGCATGCATGCATCTGCATTTTGTTTGATTGCAAGCTAATATGGAGATATCCAACAGTATTGTTTATTTTGCACCTGAGTCTGAAATACTATTTATTTTGTGTGTGTGTGTGGCTTTGCTCGTTGTTTCCCTCCGCAGTTCTCAACTGTTGTTGTTGTTGGGTTTTGTTTTGTTTTGTTTTTTCCCCCTGGGAGATTGTGCATCATTTTCCTTTTATGCTTTCCTTTCCCCGGGTCTGTGCCTGCCTCTTCCCGCTTGTCGTCTCTCCGCCTTGTGTCTGGGCCACATTTTAATGCACAATATCCCATCCATTAAGTTGTGGTTGAATGCGGAGTGTGTGAAGACTTGGCAGCTCTTCGCTTGAAGGGGGCGGGGAAGCCGGTTCGACTTTGACACAAGATGCCGATGTGGCGTGATCTGAATTATTATGAGGGCTGCGAACATGGCCATCTTTCCCTCCTCCTCCTCCTGCGGAAACGCTGCCATTGAACTTGAGACGGGACAGACAAGATCTCTGGGATCCCCCCCCCCGCCCCGCCCCGCCTGCAGTGCAGTGCAGTGCAGTAGCTGGCAGAGGAAAAGGCGCCAAAACACACAAGATTAACGCGAGCAATTCTTTGAAGTGATCCTGAGCAACTTTTAACTAGGAAGCCCAGGAAATATATTTAAAAAATGCAACTACAATTAGAAACATTTTTTAAAAAATGCAGCAGTTTTAGAAAACTGTTACAACTGGTTCTTTAGGTAGTTTCGGATCAATACATTAGTGTTTCCTTTGTTCTACTTGGTGAAAGTGAGGGTTGAGTGAACCTGACCTTTTTTTTTTTTGCAGCCAGGGCAGAAACTTCTTAAGTTGTGTAACGTAAGACGTTGTGGTTTTCAGTTTTATATTTGAGGTCTGATGTTTGCATTTTCTGGTCTGCGAAATGGAGGAAGCTGGGTTATTAAGAGACACCATCAAACCATATGTGGACAGAGGTCAAGCACACAGGCTGTGAGGGAGATATGTGTGCGCACACCACAGACATTTAAATAGCTGCGTACTCAGAAGTATGCATGAATTATGTGCGCACATTTCTTTGAATGTAGGAAAACTTTTACTAAGCGAGGACATTAATTCACAGCTTAGTAGCCAGAGTGCAGTTTCAGTGGCAGTTTTTTAATAAAATAAAATAAAATAAAATAAAATAAAATGAATAGCGCCGAAATGTAAACGCATAAAAATCTGATGTGCATTTAGAAATTGTGGCAATTCCATTTATTTTTTCCAATTGCAGTCAATTTCTAATTAAAGTTAAAATTAAAATCCTTTTTGCTGAACAGGTGAGCACATGTGTGCTTGCACATGCAAAAACACACCCATACCCAGAGAAACAGTTCGGCAAAGATTTGTAGCATGGTATTTAACTTGCTTTTCATTTTATTGTTCCAAGGAACACTGACTGTGTTACTGATTTAAAATATACAGTATTGCCGTATTACGAATCTGCACGGTGTGAAACTACAATGCTTGTAAATATTTTTAAACACACTTAAGTTTAGTTGGAAAACTGATTCCTCACACAGGAATAGCTTTAGAACGCAAATAAAGAGTTTTGAACATGATACAGATTTATTTATTTTTTTAAAGTATCATGAGTGAATGGTAGCCTCATCCTAATGGTATATTGGGATAATAACAGTACAGTAGTATGTAAATAGGAACAAACTAAAAAGCAATATATGTTTTAATGTATAGAGGGGGTGAAACACATCTTTATGTAATAGAACTTGCTGAGATAATGTATTCATGTTGCATCTGGGTTTTACAGTGCTGTTATAAATAAAGTAGAGCTTTGTCGCACAATGGACAGACTCCTATGTTATCCGTGATACAGACATAGGCCTTTCTCTGCCCTCTTAGAAATATAATTGCCAAAGGACTTTGGAATGTGTGTGCAAAGTTTTGCAGCATCGTGCGTTAAGGCAGAAAGAATAAGAGCATTTGTTTCTGAGCCCAATAGAACGAAACACTGAATCGTCGTCTAATAGTGGCTGGGGTGTGGGGTGGAGAAAGCCAACCCGACCTTTCAGAGCTTCTAGTTTTTGATTAAGCATACAGTTGAGCTGGCTAACCTCCTATGTTGCACTGAAATCAGTGCTGCTTGCTCGGTGAGTTTCAACTGTACATTTGCTTGAAATCTAGGCAGACAGATTGGTATGCGACGTCTTTAATAACTGTGCATGTTTATACCGGCAGTAACATAATTAACATTGTAATTTCTTAACTTAATGTTGTCCCCCAAGACAAATATAAATATATACATATGTCTGGGATGTTGGGAGCAGGGGTGAAGAGCAAGTAGCCCAGTATTCTCTGCTATCTAGACATATAATTAGATACAAATAAGGTATGTGGCTATACTAAAAAGGTACTTTTTGTACTATGGAAAGCTCTCTGTGGCCTATTTTAACTTTTGTTTCCTTCTCTTATTCACAAACGTTTAATCCTTCCCATCTCAGGAAGACTGGAGGTGTTCCACTGTAGTGCAGGCAATACAAGACTCTTAATTGGGTTCTCTCTCTCTCTCTCTCTCTCTCTCTCTCTCTCTCTCTCTCTCTCTCTCTCAGTATTTTGTGCTGTCTGATTCTTGGGTTCTGAGGGCATACTTTCAAGTACCATTTAAGACAATGCTATATGTTTCATTCTCAAACGGACCAGCTAACTGACTGCTTATATCCCTCCACAGCAGTCAAAATTAAAACTTGTTATCAGAAATCATTATAGAATTGTGGACATGAGGGAAACAGTTGCAGGGTTTTCATTTGTTTTGAGCACCATCAAAAGATAAATATTCAGAAACAGACGTGCATAAGAAAAGGAAATGTACTGAGAGCTGGTTTCTTTAAGTCATATGGTACATTTGTGTAGAATTAAAGGATGACTTGTTCTATATTTTCTGGCACTGTATTCCTCATATTTGTCTTGCCTTCCTGTGTTGAATTATGCATACTTAAGTGCAATTTGCTGTGTTTTGCCTTCTGCAGAGGAGCTATTTCTCACAAAACCTATTGCGTTAATTCAGCAAATGACACTCTACAGTAAAATATCCTCCAGGAGCATGTTTGGGGTTGGCATGTGTGTGTTACCTGTTTATGCTTCTGTACTGTATATTCTTAAGTAATTACTGTACTTTATATCCTCGGGAGAAACTTTCTGGAGCTTGTGAATGTTGCTAGCATGTGGTTATTATGCTTAGATTATTAAAGATGGGCATTCATTTTGATGAATCACAAAAGAATTTCCCCTCCCTTCTGAAGGATGTCTTTATGGAATGGGCTTGGTTGCTCTTTGCTTTCAGTCTTGTTCCTGGAAAAGCCTGCAGTTGCAGTGCTGTTTGTTAAGCTCGTATTGCTGGTTTGTTGGTGTTTCAGTGAGTGAATCTGTATCTGCCGGGCACCTGAGGACAGACATACAATCATACAGTAGTTTTCTCGAGGCTCCCCATCCCTGCACCAGACGTCACTGAGCTCTTGTCTCTTACTTTATTTCCTCCTATGGGAAATGAAGATTGGTTATCTGTGTTTTCACAGCTTCCTCTCACTATGAATATGTATGCTACGGTATGTATATGTGTGTGTGTGTGTGTGTGTGTGTGTGTGTGTGTGTGTGTGTAAAAGCATCACTTCCATAGGTGACTGCTCCTTTTTTTGTATTGTGATAAAGCCAGCAGCTGTTGCGCCTATCAGCTGTGCGCCATAGCAATTAGCTTATTTAATTTACTTCTCTTGACATGAACAAAAACATGCTATGGGTGCTGTTCTTGCCACTGGTGGCATTTGGTTCTTGTGTGTGTAGCATCTTTGGCGATTACGGACCAGAACACATGTTGCTATCCCTAGGTTATAACAGTTTGAATGACTTAACCTATGCAGTCTTCATGTTACAAAGCTGTGCACCCTCTCTAAGTGTCCAGCAGGGATGAGGAGCTGGGCTATGATAGTTGAGCACAACACCTCAAGTGCTTTTAAATTCTGCAAGCAAATTGGGCTAAGTTGTCCTAGAGTGACCAGTGCTACAATAACAACAGTATGGGTGCTCCAGCCCTTAGAAAGGCTCAAACGAGTCAATGCAGTGTGATATACAATTGCAGATGAGACTGATCCAGTGCAAGTCTGCATATTTATTGTCAAAACCAAGTGAAGCTTTCAATTTAGTTTCTATATTGTGGTGTTTTCTGTTTGTTGGCGGTTTGAGATCAGTTTTGTACTGATTCATGATAGTTTTGGACAGTTTGGATAGGTATGATCGCCATCTTCAAATATCTCAATGGCTGTTGCATGGAAGAGGGAACAAGCTTGTTTTCTTCTGCTCTAGAGGGTAGGACTTGAACCAATGGCTTCACGTTACAAGAAATGAGATTCCGCCAAAACATACAGAAGAACTTTCTGACAGTAAGAGCTGTTCGACAGTGGAGTTGACTCCCACAAGAGGAGGTGGACTCTCCTCCCTTAGAGGTTTTTAAGCAGAGGTTGGATGGCCATCTGTCATGGATGCTTTAGCTGAGATTCCTGACTCTCACGGTCCCTCCCAACTCTATGATTCCATGTACGATCAAGCTTGATGTCCACATTGAGAACGTAATTCTAAGATTGAAAACTACCTTGATCCACCACCCGCTTTCAGAGATGAAAGGAAGGAGACATTTAAAATGTATTCATTGGCGATTACACAGAACTGATGGACTTGCTGCGAAAGTTCAGTTACATGGAAAAACAGAATTCTGTGCACATGGTGCATGTGAGGTGGTGAACAGTGGCAGATAATTATGAAACAATGGGACCATGCAAATGGAAGTAATCTGCCCAAGCCCGTTAGGTGATCAAAAAATTATGGGGCTGTGCTGCTGGCCCTTGCAGCCCTGTGATCTCCTTTGACCCTGATATTCACATGTTAGGTGTGGACATCTATACAGGTGAAGGCTATGCCTACATGCATAGAGCTCGCCAGGAGCTGGAACCCTGACTGCACAGAGGGATTATGAAGACCTTCACTTAGACCCTCTGTGTCTTAACACACGTGTCAGATGTGGGGCCTGTTCAGCCTTGAGGGTGAGGACATCTGCACAGCCCTACTTCCCCTTGATCACATGGAGACTCCTAAATGTGAGTAATGTGTGAGCAAAGAGCACTTCAGACTACTCAAAAGTTATTCACATTACAACAGTCTTTCCAACAACCCTGTAAGGAGGTTAAGTCAGCAGTTTTATCTCTGCTGGACAGTAGCTTGTCCAGGGCCACCGAAAAGTTCATAGCTTGAAAGGGATGCTACAACCTGAGACTTCTGAGATCAGACAAGTGCAGTGTGATTGTAGTAAGTGTGTTTACTTGGGTTCCCAACAGGCATCTGGTTGGCTACTATAAGAACAGGGTGATGGATTAGATGGGCCATTGGGCTGGTTCAGGAGGGTTTTCTTATGCTCTTATGGAATATCAGTTCCAATGAAACCAATTGGTCTTAGTCTGGGTTCAGGCCTGACCATGGGACTAAGTCAGCCTTGGTTGCCCTAATGGATGACCGTTACAGAGAGGGTCGGGGGAGTGTGACCAATCTTCTGCTTCTTGATTATCTTTCTTCAGCTTTCCATACCATTGACCGTGGTACCCTCCCCAAGCAGTTCTGGAGAATGGAAATGGAGAGCACTGTAATACAGAGTAGTTCCTTCTGATCCTACCTTTGGGTCAGTTTCCAGAGAGTAGCATTGGGAGAACGCTTTTCAGCCCCCTGGTAGCTAAGTTATGGGGTGCTGAACGTCACTATTTTACCTCCAGTGCTATTAAATAGATATATAAAGATTTTGGCTGCTTTGTATATATATATACATACATATATATTTAATCTGGGTCATTCACAAAATTGCCATGCCTATAGTTCAGTGGTTTGTGTGTGTGTTTTATAAAGACTCTTGTTGTTCAACAGTCCCAGCAGCTGAAAATAAGGTGCGTTCAAGTATGTTGGTGAATTTGTCTTTTGTGGCAGTTTAATGGAGGACATGCTGAATGTTTATTCACAAGGGAAACTTCAGGTCTTTAAACCAGAATTGTCACCCCCTCCCCACCCTGTAGGCCTTAGAGCATTTTCTGATACTTTATAAAAATTGTGTGTGATTCACTCCGAAATAACTTTATCTAAAGTGAAGTACTCTAAAGTGCTGACTTTACAGCACTCTTTAATAAGAGAGAAAAAGTGTTATTTCTAATGGGTTTACACTGATGGGAAGTGCACCTACAGTTGAGGTGGGCTGCCTTTGAAGGGTTAATCTGTTGGCCATAGCCATTTGCTGTGACATTACCTGCTTTGTACCAGCCCCTCTCTCGTTTCCTCCCCCTCCCTCTGGCTTGTAAATTTATGGCAATTGCAGCTGCTCGACTTGGCAAGCTCCCCTCATTAAGAGACCCCTTTGAGAATGGGTTGTGTTTGAGTATTTCCCTAATGAGGACAGGACGGGGTTAAAAAGTGACCATTTCATGGTTGACTTGAACCTGCCTGCTTCCCTTGATGTGTCCTTGTGAAATGCCTGACGTGAATAAATCCCACTTTGCAAAAAAAAAGGGGAAAAGGAAAAGTCACTGGTCCCTTCAGGACAGTTTACACAGCGGGGGAAGGGGCTGGAGGGAGAGGCCAAGGAGGAAAGTTTACCTGAGTGAGGCAGGCAGGCAGGCGCTGGCCTGGTGGAAGTGTCTCGCTTTTTGCCTGTTTTGGTTCATCAGGTCAAAGTCTGCAGAATTTGAGGCAGGGCAGGGTGAGCGTTGGGGGTCGTTTAAGCAAAGGAGTGCCCCCCTTATACAGCTGCAATGTTCTGGTGCAGCAAGTTGGAAAATAAATTTCCAAGTTGGCAACCTAAGAAGAAGGTTGTCCTTTTGCAACCTCTCCTTTATGTTGTCAACCCGCGAGGGGGGTTACTTCGAGTCAGGAAAACGGCGAAGAACCCTGCAGCACCTTACATGCAAAAAATAATAATCTTATGGCACACAAGCTTTCATGGACTAGACTACACCATGCATGTATGTATATATATGCTGTCCTCATGAGTTTATATATATATCCATATATATATATATGGATGCAGAATGAAAAGGAAGAGGAGACACGTTCCCAAAAGTATATTATTCCCGGATCTTCGCACCGTGTGAGAACCTGGTCGGCCCGCGTTTTTTTTTAATTCGCTTGCATTCCTTGAAGGCTGCAACCCGCGCGCGCGAACTCTTTTCAGTTCCCTGGCACGAGCTGGCTGGCGAGATTGAAAGCAGACTAGTGTGTTGCTACCGCGGGCTTTTTTCCTTTCCTCCCACCTCAGGAGGAACCCGCCACCCATTCCCTCCCTGAGCTGAGAGAGAGAGAGAGAGAGAGAGAGAGAGAGAGAAGCCCGCCGGAGAGGGACGGGAAAGCAGCCTATCCGAGCAGCGCACACGCGTGTGAGCGCGGCGGCTCCTCTGCCGCCGGGCGGGGGATAGGGGCCACGTGGAAGGGGCTCCCCGGGAGGAGGGCGTCTCCTCTCCTTCCTCGCCGCCACCCAACTCCGTTCCGTCACAGGGTCTCTGCAAGAGCACGCCCAGCCCCATATTGCAACGGAGAGAGAGAGAGAGAGAGAGAAACCCCCCCATTTTGCCCCCCCCCCAGCACTAGCTACACAATGCAGTGACCTTGGCTCCACATGCAAGGCGACAGAGTAGCGAGGTTTGCAGACGCTGCCCGTGCTGGGAATGCCTCTGCAAAGGAAGACCCCCCCCCCGGCGCACATTTCCTCCCCCCCCCCACCCCTCTCCATTCTTGTTTGGCTAATTAGTGGCGAGCTGGCAAAGTTTCCGGCTTTGTAGCCCCCGCACGCTCGCCTCCCCCGCATCTGCGAGATCGAATGTCCACAGAGTGGCGGACTTTTTTTTTTAAAGGGGGGGTTGCTTTCCCCCGCACTTTCCCTTTTTTTTTGTTCCCTCCTCCCCACTTTTGTTTTCTGTGCGGGAATTTTCCAGCGGGAGCTTTTCAGGAGCGAAGTTGGGCCGTTCCCTTCTCTTGGCGCTCTCGGGGAACTTGCGCTTCGCAAATAATCTCTCTCTTCCCCCGCCGCCCGTCCAAACCGGCCCCCCCTACTTCTCCCCAGTGTGCGTCTTCCTCTCCCAAACCCAGACGCCCCCCTCCTCTCTCCCAGCACAGAGTTCCCCCTAACGGTTAACCATGGGGGTGGGGGGGGTGGGAAGGGGAGGGCGAGAGCGGGAGAAAG
This sequence comes from Darevskia mixta, assembly GCA_034641385.1. Taxonomy (NCBI): domain Eukaryota; kingdom Metazoa; phylum Chordata; class Lepidosauria; order Squamata; family Lacertidae; genus Darevskia; species Darevskia mixta. The sequence continues at coordinate 15,640,742 of JAWWNH010000017.1, forward strand.
TGCAATAGCATGTTTGCGAAATGGGCAGCAGCCGAGCTCTGGTACAGTGCGAGATGATGATTAATAAAGAGGGAAAAGGCACGGCGAGGGGAGGGGGCTTTGGAAAGGAATGTGTTTGCAGCGGCGGCAGCAGCAGCTGGGGGAGGAGGAGGAGGAGGGCGAGCGTCGATGGTGTAATGAAATAATAAACCGAAATCCTGGAGTCTGATTTTTTGGGGGGGGGGAGCAGAGCTTGAGCGCAGGGGGGGGGGGACACAGAACGGACCTAGAGAAGTGCACTCGGTGCAATGCAAAAAAACCCCAAAAACACGCACATGCACACCCACCCACACCCTCCCCTTCTTGAACGTCCAGGTCTTGCAGAAAGGAGGGAGGGGGGAGGGGAAGGAGGGGGGAGGAGGAGGAGGACGGGAAGAAGAAGAAGGGTGGGGGGGGGAGAGAAGAAAGAGATTGATCGTTTTGAATTTTCAAGAGATCATTTTTATTACAGTGGGCGTTTGGAAAGCAGGCTCTGAACATTATCCACAGAGAAAGGGGGTGGAGGGGAGGGAGGGGAGAGAGAGAGAGAGAGGAACAGGCTGCTGCTGCTGCTGCGAGAGTAGCCCGGCGGTTGCGCGCTGCTGCTGCTGCGAAGTGTTTTGCAGCCTTGGGGGGACGCGCGCGCGCGCACACACACTCCCGGGCTGGCGCTCGAGCGCACAGGGCTCTCTTTGCAAACTTTCGCCTTGCCATCACCGCGTGCGCCAGGATTTTCTTTCCTGCTCCGCTCCGCCGCCGCCGCCGCAGCAACCTTGAACTTTGGCAACGGGGTTTGACAGTACCGTGGTGTATCAGCCCCCGCGCCGCGACAGCTTCTCCAAGAGCGATTGCAGATCCGGGGAAAGAAAGAAGTGGGGGTGGTAGTAGTAAGTGGTGGTGGTGGTGGTGCAAAAGGCAGCGCGAGCGAGGGAAGGGAAAAGTCTCGCCGACCCCCATTCCTCCTCCTTAACTCCTTCTGCATTCCATCCATCCAGCCCCCCCCACCATCCGGTTTCTCTCCACCCCCCCAGCCCCAATCCACCAGCAGCAACTGCAGCAGCAGCAGCACCAAGACGGAGTCTCCGAGAACAAGAGGGTTAAAAAGTGCAGATTGGATTTCACCCCGGGAAATCCAGCGCTCGGAGTGAACTTGAATCTCTTTGGCTATTTAAGGAGGACTGGGGTTTGTCGGGAACTCGCGGCGCTCCGCGGTCGCTCCTTCTGATTCCGATTTCGCCCGATGCCTGTAACATGAACAGATGAGACCGTTGCGCTTTTGATACTTTTTCTCTCCGCAGAAGTGCATTCTCAGAGCGAAGTCATGATGTATTCTCCCATCTGTCTCACTCAGGTATATATTAATCGCCTTTTCTTACAAATCCAAATAAACTAAACAAAAACACGAAACTTGCGCTCGGCAAGCTTTGTAGGAGTTGCAAACTGTTCGAGCCACTCGGGACTTTATTTGGGGGGGAAATTGCATGTGTTTTGTTAAGTTGTGTAAAGCTTAACTCTTCGAGGTGTGTGCGTGCGCGCGCGGGAAGGACGCGGGGCGGAAGAAGGAATGCAATATTTTATTTTATTTAAATACCGGTGGTGTTAAATATTGTTAAATTGTTTCTGGAGGAAATAACCACAGTGGTTACATATTAGAAATGTCTATAATGAGAATGTAGGTATGAATCGTATTGATCTAGACCAGAAAATACTATTGCTGCTACCATCGTTTCAGGTATCTGAGTGAAAAAAGGAGAAAGTGTTCCATTATTTTTAATTAAGCATTGACAGTGGTAATATAATATGTTCCCATGCTGAATTTTATCATATACTGTATAGCCTCACTGTAATGTGAGGTTCGTTTGAAAAGAAAAGAAAAGGTCTCTGAGCAGTAGGAGTTCTAATTTGGCTGTCCGGTACATTTTCCCTGCTTTACTTCAGTTTTTGTAACTTTATAAAGTCGACGTCCAAGGTCAAAAACGAAATTAAACTTTTGCTGTCACTTTTGGCCTGCAGGCTTGCATATTCCTTTGGACCTTAGAAAGAGTCATTTTATGTACTGCATATAAATTCTACTACTTGGTAGAGCATTTGGGCAAATAATGTTTTAAAAAAGATTTATCTGCAAATAGCTTTGATGCAAAGAAGGTATTTATAGTTTTAACATATGGTGAGTCTTTTGTGATGATTGGCAGGATAAAAGCTTTAGAATAAATAAATAAAAGAAACGGATTGCAGGTTCGGATCCAGTATAAATTGCAGCACAGTGCCATGTGAGATGTTAAGGGTCTATAGCGTGTAACGTTAGTAACATTTATCGTTAAGTGGTCAGAGTATATTTCAGGTAAAAGGTGAAGCTCTAGGTCAGTTCTGAACAGTTCTAGTTAAAATCTTAGCAGGGTGCAATTTGAATGGTTTAATCTGCAATTATATGACTAATAGGTGTGGAAAGAAAGAAGGCTCCGAGTTGTTTAATATTTCTGTGGCATACATTGCGATATAGTTAAATAATTAAGATTTCATTTGACAATTAGAAGCCATTGTGGTTGCAAAGGACTGAGGCATTCACAGCATTGTGAATGAAGATTTAAACAATGATAAGGCTTATTCAGTGATTAGATACAGTCATGTAGCTTTTTGGCTGACACGTTTTTTATTGTTTATATTTTGTTTGGCATCAAAGTGTGATTAACTTGGGGATCTTTTCGGCTAGTGAACGTAAACTTCACCGGTGCAAAACAGGTGGGAAAAGGTGTTGTAAGATATTTGAAACATGTTAAAAAAAGAAGAAGTCAACATCCCAGCATATAGGTATATTGTAATAGATTTAGACATAAAGCATTACCAGGTTTTTTTCGTTCACTAGGTACTCTGCTGCGTGCAAAATTTGATACTTCCACCTCCGTATTGGGAACATTTGCATAGAAATAAGTTTGGCTAGTTTAAGTGGAATTTACTTACAAATACATGAACGCTGCCTTGATTTGATTATTTGTTACTCTGTGCTGATACAAGATATGTATCATAATTTGCCTTCAAAGTTGAAACTTTAAAGGCACCTCCAGTTGTAATGTATATGTTATGGTCCGTTGTTATTTCCTGCCTATTTGCCTCCTTTCCTGTGCTTTTTAAAAAATATACAATATTTTCACAAATGCTCTTGAGCAAGTTCTATCAGTTGTTTGCTATATGCATGGTTAAATATCAGTTTTGGTTTATGCAAGATAAGTTCAGGTTCAATTTGTATCCAACCCACTGCTCTGAACAGTTTCATGGCAAACCTAGCAATACATTATTTTAACACTTCTTGAGTGGTTTAAGACATACCTCCAAGTTTTGAAATGAAGTTCTGTACGTCCAGCGTTTTCCTAAGTCCTATTTGCTCTGTCAGTTTGCAAGTCACTAATTTCTGAATACTGAATGGCATATTGCTGTGCTGTATACTGTATACATTTGTGGGGAGGGGAAATCTAGCAAAATTAAACCCCAAAACTGCCGTTCTCCCCACACTTGCACAGTGATTGATGTTTGTTGTGGCAGTGCTTTATAAAATATCTGTGCACAGAAATCTTGGGAGCCATTGGAATAAAAAGAATTCGGTTCGCCTGACTTTTCCTCTTTTTCTTTGAAGTGGAAATGTTACTGTATTTTCAGAATGTGATCCGAAGCACACTAACTTAGGATCACACTCAGCTACACTCAGTAGGACAGAACAGTAAGTGAGATGTCAGCTGGAATTTCGTACCTATGAGATCTATATTTGTTATGCAGAATGGAGGATTAGTAATAGAATACTTCCCTCCTCAGTTTTGTACAATTAATAAAAGCTTTTCTTTGCTGAGGTCTGTGGCATAGATGTTAGATGCTTTTTAACGCTCAAATTCTAAGAAACTTTTTAATAGTTTGGCTGCATAAGTACAGTAGTCCAGCAAACCTAAAGGTTTTGCTATAATTTATTTCTCCCCCTACATTGCTTTTGATTCAGTTTAGAACAGAAAAGTCAATTAAAGCAGCTTGCATACCTTTAAACATATTGTTATGGAGTTATCTTTTTTTTGGGGGGGGGAATAGTCTCCTACATCTACTAGAAAATGAATCGATGGGAAGGACACAAGGTGTTATGTGAAAATACTTTTCCATGTTCCTATTCTGGAGTGAGAACGTGACCATTTTATACTACAGTTGCAGAATAGATATAAACCATTTTAAATAAACAAATTTTGTACAAATTGTCCATGCATACAAGTTGTCATACAATGCATACAATGTACAAATTGCCAATACACATTAGAACATTTGAAAAGCTTTTTCTAACTGTATCTTGGCTGCAAAATGCAATTATGATTGCTGATTATTCATGCTAATTCTTGCCACATGCAATTGCAACATGCATCTTTATTTGCAGTGTTTTGTCTGTCAGCGCTCCCCGCAAATACCATCTTTCATAAATGACCCTTTAAACAGTTTTGAGGAGAATGTCTTTGATGTCAGATCTCAGCTAGAATAAACTTTGAGTTGTTTATTTTCAAGGAATTTAAAAAAATATTCCAGGCGTATATTGAAGGTTATAGAGTTAGTCTATGCTACGACAAAATGGCAGGGTTTGTTATTAGGGTTTAATTTTTATTTTATATTATTTTTTAAAAAATATGTTCCATGTTTAAATAACTGCTGTTCTTATTTCCACTTTCATGGCAGTAGATATGTTCCCCCATAGCTTTGCATCCATTATGCTCCTGATTTTAGCAGGTCCTTATATAGCTGAAATAGGCAAAATTTAGGTGTGTTGTCTGGACTGAAATAGTAAGTTCCATTGAATTTGATGGGGTATACTTAAACATGCTTAGAATGGTGCTTTATGGCAATATTTGGTGCATGTCTGAAAGTAATGCTGAAGTCCGAGGCTTCACAATTTTCTTGGTAAGATCCACACTACTGTACTTGGACTATATCAATGACAGAATAGGGCACTTCCTTGGCATCAGTGTTACGCGATCTTAAATCTATTTTGCACAGTAATTTTAAAACTACCAGATACCACCACTTCGCTCATTTCTTGCAAACCGGCCTGCTTTGCCACTTTTCCTTCTATATGTATTATTAAAGTCCAGAGTTCTGTAATAGCTGTTTTGCATGGTCAATTTTTTTTTCTGAAGGAAAGAAATAAACTGTAGTAGTCAACAACAAAAAAAAGCAAAAAAAAGAAGAAGCATTCAGATAAGGAAGTCTTATCATGGGCTGTGGTTGCTCTGAGCTGTGCTGCCTTCCCACACAAAGAGCAGATTGTGGTTTAACTCTTTCCATGGTGTAGCCCTCAAAGTGACAGAAATATTCAAAACTCTGCCGGGAAACTACTGACTTAATGATTCTTTAGTCACTTTGCTTCACTTTATATTGTAATGATTTTGAGTTTTATTCGATCCATTCCATTTTAGGTCATTTTCCTCTCTGTAGAAGGGAAGGTTTATGTTTTAAAAAAACCAAACCTGCAGTAATTCTGAAGACCTCTGTTTCTTTACTTCTAAAAATGGAAGGCTTAGTATACAGAACATTAAGGAACAAAAGTACAAGCATAGCTTTATTTGTTAAGTACTAACTCCTTGGGTTGAAAACCAGCAGCTTGCACAATCTATGCAGTAATTATAAAAGCAATAAAATATCCTCAATCTTTTAATCTAATGTGCACCTCCATCCTAAATATATATTGTATATAAAATGGTTCATTCATCAGTTTGACCTGCTTTCAAATTTAACACGTGTTACTATCAGTGTGTATTTACATTTTGCCCTGAAAAATACAGTTTGAATTTCTAAGAGAACAATTGTAGCTTCAGCATCATATTCCTTGTAACATGACTTCGACGTTTAGTTTGAAAGTACATTGAGTGATTTTTTTAAATTAAAAAAACCAGAAACAGTCTAAGAAGAAGAAAAAATAACTTTAAAACCACTCAGAAATGCATGTACCAAAGGTTGGGAAGCAATAATATTCCCCTTATTTTGGCAGTTTTCTTTCAAAATCATACAGTAACTTGCCATGTGCGTTTAGGCTGTTTTGGTTACAAAACATTTACATACGTGACAGAAAGAAATGTCTATAAGAAGCAACCTTAAGGTGAGCATCTTCCACTTCACAAAGTAACGTAATTGCCAGAAGTAATGAATAGAATCTAAATTGCAATAAATATCAAAATTAGGAAAATAATATATGAATCTTTACCAATAGCCTGATGATAGCAAGAGCTCTCTAGAACTATAAATAAATAACACGTATTTTAGAAGAGCAGGATTTGCCCAACGATGCAGTGTTAATGTCACTCTGCCACAGACTGCTCAAGCACAAAGAATGCAAAGTTTGTGCCAAGTTGTCCATTTTCATTGTACTTCTGAGATAGATTTTTTTTGGGGGGGGGAATATTTGCCACATACTCGTGACCAGCTAACAAATTAACTAACACTGTAAGGCTTTGAACCCCCCATAGTAGAGTGGAGCAAAATTGCTGGGACAGCAATCATGATGCGGTTTTAATTCTTAAGTGCGTAAAGTTTTTGTTTCACAAAGTTATGAAAGGAAAGGTAGAATTGAGCAGCGCATAAAACGTAGGTGGTTTGGCTCTTGTTGTACATGATGTTCCTTTTTGCCTCCTTCCCTTAACTTCCCCATGTTTCCCGAAGGCATCGCCACTGCTGGAATGACCCTGTTTCAGCGCTGGAATGTTGGGCGATTGATAAGAGAATGGATCAAATTTTATGAGCGCATGCTCTTTCGCTGAGCTATCAGTCTCTCGCTGACAGCGTGCTCCAAAAGTGGGGACTTGTATAGCACCGCACTTATCACGCATATGCTTTGTGTTTCTGTGCCACGGGGAAGAGAAATGTGTGGTGCGATTCGCACCTACCTTCTTAAGGGTCCTGCTGGGATGTCTTAGCAAAAAATGGTACTGTCGCTTGTTGCACATCTGAACTGCAAATGTTAGAAGCCACTTATTGCTCTATTTTATTTTAAGAAGCAGCCATATTTGAGTTGTCATTTGGGGGCCAAAGATGAAGGGTGTGTGTGTTTGTTTGTGTGAATCTGATGCAAACCAAAACTTCATGCGAATTCCAGAAATTAAATGTGGAAGTATTTTTAGAGCACTTATTTATATTTTTTTGGAAGTTGGAACTGTGGTCGAATAAAACGAAAAGCGCCTGGTGCTCATGGTATTAAAGCCTCTTTTTAAAATATATATTCATTTTTTATTTTAGAAATGGAGGGGGTGGGCTGTTGCTCTTGCCTTCACTGTGCAAACAGAACTGATCTTTCAGTTTTCTCTCTCCCCCCCCACCCTGTTCTTCTCCCAACAGGATGAATTTCACCCATTCATTGAGGCACTTCTCCCACACGTCCGTGCAATCGCCTACACTTGGTTCAACCTTCAGGCTCGAAAACGCAAGTACTTTAAGAAACATGAAAAGCGAATGTCAAAGGACGAGGAAAGAGCAGTCAAGGATGAGCTACTTAGTGAAAAGCCTGAAATTAAACAGAAGTGGGCTTCCAGGCTTCTCGCCAAGCTGCGCAAAGATATCCGCCAAGAGTACCGGGAGGATTTTGTGCTAACTGTTACCGGGAAGAAGCACCCGTGCTGTGTGTTGTCCAATCCTGACCAGAAGGGTAAGATTAGGAGAATCGACTGCCTGCGACAGGCAGACAAAGTTTGGCGTCTGGATCTAGTCATGGTGATCCTCTTTAAAGGTATCCCTTTGGAAAGTACGGACGGAGAGCGGCTCATGAAATCCCCCCATTGCACAAATCCAGCACTTTGTGTCCAGCCACATCATATAACAGTATCGGTCAAGGAGCTTGATTTGTTTCTGGCGTACTACGTGCAGGATCAAGGTAGGTTCCTTTCCTTGTACGAATATGTTGAACCCCCGTTAGATCTTTCTCCTTTAAGCCAAAGAACATGCATATATATTTCCCTGCGTACATGTACACAGGTGCATGCTAATTTGCATATTTGTACATTTAAGTGACATGCATGTCTGAGAACGCATGCCAGGCTTTTGTTCCAAAAGGGAAGTTCGAAATATTGGGGAAGCTTTCAGCGTGCGTTGCAGGACAAAAGTTTTAAAACGTTGGTTAATCTATTGATACGAGCAAATGAGCAAAAGCTATGTGCACTTATTTAAACATACTCATATCTGTTTATTTCAAATCTTGCCTCCTATCTCATGGTTTTAGCAAGGAAACGCTCTAACCACTACAAAAAAGATTCAGTTTTAGAGTATGGCCTATGTAGCATCTGGATATTAATATGCACTAAGCGCTCGTTGTAGGAACATCTCGTGTTGTTCAAGGTACAATTGGCGTTCATAGTCTTTCTCCAAATATTTCTGCAAATTATAATTTCCATAACATACACAAACTTTAAAAATGTTGCTTCAATATGGAAATGTGGAAGTTACATTAAAATGTAACAAAACACATAAGCAGTCGCTATCGGAACTGTTTGTATACTTAGATTATTGCTTTCCATTTTATGTATTTTCGGTAATAAATCCCAGGTAAATGAATGTTTTGTTTTCAAGTCATACAACAGACATGTTTCGAGAAGAGAACTTACATCCCATAATGTTTGGAGATGGTGGCTTTTTTGCATAAATCGGCCTGGTGTTGGAAGGTAGTTAAAAGAAAGACTGTCAGAAGGTCATAGTTTTGGTCCAAGTATAAAAAGGATATGTTATGTAACTCAATAATGAAATTAAAAGTAAAAACGGGTGGTGGTGGTTTGGCTTGTGATTTTCACCACAGTTTACATGATTCCATCCTTGTTTGCCATACTTAGTCCTAACTTCACATGGAATCGTTATATAATAAAATATGATTAAGTATCTATTGTAGGATTAATGTATACTAATGAAAATACTTTCCTGTTCTCATTTCTAGCAGTAAGAAACATAAACAGAATTAAGGGCCCCAATTCAGAGCAACTTCAATTGATTAAAGTCCCATTGAAATAACTGGATTTAAGTTACCTCCGATTTCAATCCCATTGGTTTCAATGCGATTTAAAGACAGTTAGCTTCCTTCCAGTTGCGGCCCAGCTGTTTTGCTGTGATTTTCATCTGGAAATTATGATCCATGACTCTAAGACTGCAAACCTATGCGGGTTGCGAAAGGGTAAACATCTTTAGGATTGTTCTGCAAATTAATCTTGGAAGGAGGAAATAAGCTATGGTGTTTTCATATGCGTTTTGTTATGTATATGCTAACACAAATGCATTGTGTTAAAAATGATTTTGGGGGTTTTTTTTGCACCTCAAAAGTGTTTTTAAGGAAGGCTATAACCAGGTGATGTTTGCATCATGCACACCGGAAAGTCAAATGGAGACTTTCTGCAAATGTAGCTATAGCATCTATTGTACCTGCCTACCTGTTCTTCTTAAGATGCTGTGCTTTGAAGTTGATACATATTCTCCTTGAACTGAGAGCAAGGTTGGGATGGAGGACACCGTTTTGCTAGTGATACCTAGTGGATGTTTTCGGTTTTCACTAAATCAGCCTGAATCATGCAATCATTCTGAATTTTTCAGCCTTTCTGCAGTTACTGCGAAAAATAACAGTGGATGTAAAGTTGGTACATATATTTGCACCAAGTCACCTTTGGGAGAAAATTCCATTGATTGCATACTATGCGTCCTCTTTGTATGCTATCAGGGTGTTTTTTTGTGGGGGAGGGGGCGAAATCTGCTAAACGACTAGTATTTCTATGCTTGGAATAATATGGCCTTGGCTGTTTTCCTTTATATATATATATATTAAAAAAAGATTCTTTTTTTCTTTCTTTTTTAAATCGTTCTCAGAATAGTCCGCGCTCTCAATCTCATTTTCTGTGTTTTGGCAGGCAAGGCACCAAGGGCTGCTACGCTTGCAAAAGGTATAAGCACAATGTCAGTCGGAGTAATGATCTCTTTTATAGTGGATTGGTCTTCTATTTTTGGTGTATGAAAAATCTATTTGGTAATGCCTCATCAATAAGGCGTAGCAATCAAATCAGTTGTTGGACAGGGTGGGGGATTTTAAAAAAGGACAAAGTTCTTAAGCGAATGAAAGGATAAAATAAGGCGCATGTTTAAACGTTGGCGAAGAGCGTGTGGAAGAACAGTTTGAGTGCCAGTAATGGTTGCCAGTGGCACCAGGATTGGCATCGAACCCTCTTTGTTTAGCCTAGAATGCCTGTGATTTGTTGGTTGGCATCCGCATTGCAGAGCAGAGAGCAATGTTACAATATATTGAGAATTTCCTGATCTAGAAATGTCAGTCCTTTTTTGTGTGTGCTTTGACAAAGAAGATTTCTTCTACTTGCTTCCCAGATCTGTACTGGAAGAAGAAATATAGACCAGTCTATCAAGTTTTTGTTGTTGACTAGCTATATCTGACCCTCCTTCCCAGCTATTTCCCTCAAAACTCTGCCTGTCTCTCTCCTTCACTTCCCCTTTTCGTTGTTTTTTTTTTTTTTTTTGCTACGGGTCTACTCTTAGAATTTGCAGGTCGCAAGCGAAATTAAACGTTACTTGATATGCTCGCTTGCGTTCGAACCACTTTTATCGGGAAACAAATTAGGATAAAATGATTTCCTAGTCCACAGGTGTTCGAAACACGCAGCACCAGAATAAATACTTTTTTTCTTTTTAAGAAAGGTTTTCCTCCTTGTTCCAGCGTTTCTTGGATTCATCTTAATGTTAAATGTTGTGAAAGCTATATATCGCTTGAAGGAAACAGGTTTCGTGGGCTTGTTTCTGATGTTTGGTTCAAGCTGTGTTTCAGTCCATAAAATCATTTGGTTAGTATTTGATTCAATCAGTGCAGCTCTTGTGCTGTGTTCCGTATCTACAAGAACCGCCATTTTGTTTGTCAAGTGCCGGCAGAGTGGGGGAGGAAAAAGCAGACAATGTGCTTGATGCCAATAATGGTTGCCAGTGGCACCGAGGTTGGCATCAAACCCTCTTTGTCTAGTTGCTGAATGCCTTTGATTCGTTGGTTGGCATCTGCATTGCAGTGGGCACATTGGAAAGTTTTTTTGACAATCGCTGAATGAAAGCTGTTGTATTTGTTTGCCGCAGTAGAACTTCAGATAATAGAAATCCTTCGTCTAATAGATAACTTTTTTTTCTCCAGTTCTGTAGTAGCAGATTGTTAAAGTTCCAATTCTTTCTCCCCCGAAGCACATTTTTTTGTTTGTATTTCTCTTCTACAGAATTTAATTCTTCCCTTGTCTGCTGTACTTTTGACACTCAAAAGACATTGCATGGTATTATACATACTGCAAGCAGTATTGTACAGCTTGAAATTATGGATGTGTTCAGTTTATCCGTATGTTTTATCTTTTGTTGGTTTGTGGCCGAAATAAAGTTTGATACTGATACTGATGACTAAAAAGGCAATAACAACAATGACATCATCTATCTATATATCTATCTATCCATCTATCTATCTATCTATCTATCTATCCTTCTATCTATCTAAGCTTGTGCAGGTCTTGGTATGTATCACATAATTGCCACATTTTTCATCCTGGTTATATTACACTGTTCCTATTTTCACACATGGATTAAAAGTAAGATATTAAGGGAGTTGTGAAAAAGCTTTCATTTCCAAACCAAGAGTTCAGCAGAAACTCACCAGACTTTCCAGCAAATAGATGCAGTTCTGCCAAGTGTGTTTACTTCTGATGCACTTGAGTGTCCAGATTTTAAAACGTCTAAATACCGTTCTGTTTAGCTGCACGGGTTGGCTACCGGAGACCAGTGAAAAGGCCAAGTCATTTCTGTTGGTGTTTCCTAGATGGTTAGCATTAATACTGTTTTCTGACTAACCACCATTATCTTGTTAATTAGTGAGATGGATTAGCAGTTCTACCCAAAGGGCTGCACTAAAGGAAGTCTGGCTTGCGTGAGCCCCTGAATCGCCAGACTGTGTCCTGTCTGGTATTAAAAAAGGGAGGGGAAGAGGGTGATTGCTGGAGGGGGGGGAATGGTGGACCGAGGAACTGCTCTGTCCCTAGAAAAAAAGCAAGAACTGCACATGAGAAAAACTTGATTATCACAACTCGCTAAGAAATGCACAGACAGCAACTCTTCTGTGTTGGCAAGCCACATAACTTCAACATCTTGTAGTTTACGTGATGCTTACTGGTATGTGTATTATCTTGGAGGAGTGGCAGTACCTGACAGCATAAAGGCATTTTTTTCCTGACCATTTTACTCAGAGCTGAAGTTTCAGCGGCATTCAAGTTTTGCATTAACTCGCACTTCACTGGTATTCAGCCTTGCTTATTCAACAGTGCTTACAGTATTCGAAACTTCACTAACTCTGAGTTTAATGAGATTTGCTTCCAGGTGCTGTGGTCAAAACCACTGAGCCTCTTGGGCTTGCCGATCAGAAGGTCGGCGGTTTGAATCCCCGCGACGGGGTGAGCTCCCGTTGCTCGGTCCCAGCTCCTGCCAACCTAGCAGTTCGAAAGCACGCCAAAAAGTGCAAGGAGATAAAAAGGTACCGCTCTGGCGGGAAGGTAAACGGCATTTCCATGTGCTGCTCTGGTTTTGGTGTTCCGTTGCGCCAGAAGCGGCTTAGTCATGCTGGCCACATGACCTGAAAAAACTGTCTGTGGACAAACGCTGGCTCCCTCAGCTTGTAAAGCAAGATGAGCGCTGCAACCCCAGAGTTGTCTGCGACTGGACTTAACCGTCCAGGGGTCCTTTTAAAGTGACCAGTAGATTGCAGCAAAATTGGTAGCATCTTTGGAAAACCCAGGCAATCCAGTTTTCTGTGTTTTGTTTTGGGCATTTCTTTTTGGGAATCGCATTTTAAAAAATATATTCGGCTTGACAATGAGTGTGAAGTGAAACAGAACTTTTAAAACCCAATGCAGTCTTCTAAACAGTGGCGGGTAACCTATGGGCCTCAGAATGTTGTTATACCGCAGCTCTCATTTTCCGTGACCATTGGCCGTGCTAGTTGGGGCCGATTCCAACCTGGAAGATCATAGGCTTCCTCCCTCCCACTTGTAGACACAGTACTTGGACACAGCTCTGTTATTGTAAAAGACTTGATTCCAAACTTAACTGCAATGCCCAAACATAGATCAGATCACACATTTCAGAAGTTCACAACAGAGTAAGGTGCATGGGTAGATATCGGCTAAGACATTGGCCCAGCCACTGATATAGATAATTTATTTATTGTCATTGCACAAGTACAAGCACAACGCTATACAAGTGCAACGAAATATCCCCCTGTGCTCCATTTCTGAAGAGCTGGGTGGGCTCAATCGTTGATGCAGTTGTTGTCCTGAGCCACAGGATTAGGCAAGCAAGTAACCATTTCTGCCAGTGGGCTGAGTCTGCTTCTGCTGTCACCATCATCACACTGTCCTTGGCGTTGAAGGCAAGGCTGACGTGCCTAGATCACCATCTGATCTGGTCTCAGCCACCTCTCCTGAGGGTGGTGCTGGAGTCATGTCCGGTGGCTCTGCTGCCACATTAAGGTCATCTGATGACAGGACTATCTCCAGACAACCTACTTGGCCCTTCCCCAGCACCCAGTGTGGTGTAGTGGTTAAGAGCGGTAGACTCGTAATCTGGTGAACCGGGTTCGCGTCTCCCGCTCCTCCACATGCAGCTGCTGGGTGACCTTGGGCTAGTCACACTTCTTTGAAGTCTCTCAGCTCTACTCACCTCAGAGTGTTTGTTGTGGGGGAGGAAGGGAAAGGAGATTGTTAGCCACTTTGAGACTCCTTAGGGTAGTGATAAAGCGGGATATCAAATCCAAATTCTTCTTCTTCTTCTTCTTCTTCTTCTTCTTCTTCTGTGCACAATACTGATTGGCTGAAACCTGCAAAATCCCAAAACCAATCTTGGCAACTCCCGCCTCCTATAAGCAGTGTCCTCCTCCTCTTCCTCCTCCTCCTCCTCTTGGCCCTTCCCCAGCACCCAAATCTTTGCCGGCCCTCTCGCCATAATCCAACTTCATACTTTCTTCCTAATTCTCCTCCTGCTCTGCCCAGCTCTGCCAAGAAGCCTTCACGGGGCTCTTGACGATAGGTTTCCCATCCCTACTTTAAAATTACACTCACCTTTGCATTATAGTATGCCTGTAGTAATAATTCTTTTTAATGCATTGGAAGCCATCTTTTTCGACTGTGAAAACACTTAAGGTATAAGCTTCTTGCTTTGGATTCGTCTTTCTGTCTTCATTAGGAAGTTAGTGGTGTTACTCAGGTTTAGTGGTATTAACAGCATAACCTGTTACTGCTTACTAATGCAGCTGTTGTAGTATCAGGTCTGCATCTCCATCACTGCAACTTTAAGTCGGCCCATTTAAGAGCATGATGATAAAGACACTAAAGGGATGATACTGAATTAATAATCTCGCCCATGGAAAAATACCAGTGGAGGAATGAATACATTTGAAAGACACTATGAATTCAACATCCATGTTGTGTTATGGAACAACAGTTGAATATTTGTTTTTGGTCTGTTGAGTGTAATAAGTTGATATTATTTGTACCATTTTTATCCCACTCCTCATCCAAAATAGGCTCCCAGAGTAGCTTATAAATGTCAGTGATAAGACAGTCCCTGCCCTTAGGACACGAGTCAATATTTAATGCTGTATTGTTTTAACATTTGACTAGAAACCGCCCAGAGTGGCTGAGGAAACTCGGCCAGATGGGCGGGGTAAAAATAATAAATTATTATTATTATTATTATTATTATTATTATTATTATTATTATTAGGTGTAGAATCTAAAATACAAGACACAAAAGGAAAAGGTGTGGAGAGCAATGATAAAAAAAGAAAACTCGGGCACTGTTTCTTATTTTATTTATTTAAAAGCATGCAATGCAATATGAAAACAATAAACAATATAATTAAAACAAAACATAAAACCAGTTAAACAGTAGCATAAAGCCATATAAAAACAGGAATCTAGAGAATTCAAACAAATAAAAACAGAGAACAGTCTCATGGGTCAGGGAAGACCTGGGCAAGATGATATCTTTACAAGATGTCTACTGCAATGCGCTCTACGTAGGGCTACCTTTGAAGGTGACTCGGAAACTACAACTAATCTAGAATGCGGCAGCTAGACTGGTGACTGGGAGTGGCCGCCGAGACCATATAACATCAGTCCTAAAGGATCTACACTGGCTCCCAGTACGTTTCCAAGCACAATTCAAAGTGTTGGTGCTGACCTTTAAAGCCCTAAACGGCCTCGGTCCAGTATACCTGAAGAAGCATCTCCACCCCCACCGTTCAGCCCAGGGACTGAGGTCCAGCTCCGAGGGCCTTCTGGCAGTTCCCTCACTGCGAGAAGCAAAGTTACAGGGAACCAGGCAGACGGCCTTCTTGGTAGTGGTGCCCTCCCTGTGAAACTCCCTCCCTTCAAGTGTCAAGGAGATAAAGAACTACACAACTTTTGGAAGACATCTGAAGGCAGCCCTGTATTGGGAAATTTTTAATGCTTTATGTTTTACTATGTTTTTATATATGCTGTAAGTTGCTCAGAGTGGCTGGGGAAACGCAGCCAGATGGGTGGGGTATAAATAATAAAATTACTACTACTATTATTTTATTATTATTATTAAGAGGAGAAACCAAAAGTTGCAGGTCATTCACCATGGTTAATGGAGAGACACTACAGTTCCATTTCCGGTAGCCTGATTGAGTGACTGCTGATGACAATTGAGAGAGGAGTCTAATGGAAGCTGGTCTTTCAGCAACTAAGAAATATGTGTTTTCAAGGAACATACATTGATTTTGCTTCCTGCCCCAGAGGACTCTTAGGGTCAAACTACACATAATGCATGCAGATTTTTTTTTTTTTTGTAAAAAAAAATGCAAATTGCATCAGCAGTTGCAGGGGGGGGAGGGCTGATAATTAGTAGGATCAGAGAAGGCACAGAGAGGGAACTTGGCGCCAGTGCCAAATTTGCTCTCAATACAAATAAGGGAAGGGGAGGGTTAAATTTCATGCCTGCTCTGATGCTGTTAATTATCAGCCCCTCCAAGCTGATGCAATTTGCATTTAAAAACAAAAAACCACCCCTGTATGTTAAATGAAAATACCATATGTATTTAAAGCATCCAGTTTGGCCCTTAGTTCTTGAGATATCTAACGGTGTCAGTCCAATCAACTCCTTAGACAAGATGCATGCATCTCATTCCCTTTGCATTTGAAATACGATGTGTGCTACACAGTTGCATTCTGGATAATTTGATAATTTTTAGAATGCTGCCTAACTCCCCCCCCCCCCCAAAATGGGAAGTGTGATATTATGGTGGACACACAGATAGGGATTTGCGGCCCACACCGGATCGCTTGTGCCATGCACACATATCTGCAAGCATGCACCGTTAGTATTTTATGCATACATCTAAGAAACACGACAACAAATTGGCCCCGAATAATTGTGACAAGGCATTTGAGGGATGACCTGGCCCTTTCGAAATCTGTATTTGCAGAAAGTTCAAGGCACTCCCTCTACTATGAATATGGGCACGCACCTGCGGATTTCTTAATTCGGAGGAGGGACTAGACGATTCTGATCGTTGGACAGTAATACAATACTGCGAATTTTGAAAAATTCACATTTTTTATGTTAGCAAGCTTGCATAGTCTGAGTACAATCCTATGCTCATTAAAGACAGTGGGGCTAAACAGACATATCTGTAAGTGGGTGAAGTTTTTAAGGGTTCATTAGACAAGTCAGGCTGTCATCTTTAGTGGCTTGAAAGCTATAATACGAAGAAACAATTTGCATAATTGTGTTTTGAAAGGAAGAAGACTGTTTATGCGGAATGGCTTAGATCCAGAGATGTCTTGCATGAGCGGAATAGTACCTCTGCTCACGCAGGGTGTAGCCCCATTTAATTCCTCTGATGTTCCCATCCTGCTGCAAAGCCCTGGGCCCCTTTCCGTGCTTTTCCAGAGGGGTACAGCGGGGTTTTGCGGAAAAGACAGGAAAAGCCCGTTGCAGAGGTTGAATTCTACTCAGTCTTCTCTGGATCCAGCCCAATGCACTTTTTGTGTGTGAGGACAGTAAGAATTTCAGTGGGTAGCAGAAACTGCACACTTACTAAGAAGTAAATCTAACTGAGTTCAGTGGATCTTACTTTTGAGAAGATATGCACTGTTAACACTATAATCCGAAAATATCTATTAGTAAGCACTACCAGACATAATGGGACTTATTTTAGAGCAGGCATAGGCAAACTCCGACCCTCCAGATGTTTGGGACTACAATTCCCACCATCCCTAGCTAACAGGACCAGTGGTCAGGGATGATGGGAATTGTAGTCCCAAACATCTGGAGGGTCGGAGTTTGCTTATGCCTGTTTTAGAGTAAATTTGCATAGGATTGTGGCCATATTTTATCTGAGTTCTTACTTTTGGTGTTGGAATTAATGGCAGATCTCCACCCAATTCTGCCAACCCTCCAAATGAATTTGTTGCATATTCAGACTTTACACAGAATTGAATTGAAATACAGTGGAACCTCGACTTAAGAAGAACTCAGCTTCCGTTTTTTTTCAACTTACGAAAGGGGAAAAGCGACCGCGCACCTACGAATTTTTTGACTTCCGAAAGGAAATCCGCTTGGATTTTAGATGCGGTTTACTCGACTTAAGAAGTTTTAGATGGGGTTTACTCGACTTACGAAGGTTTACATAGGGTTTTCTTATGAATTTTTCGACTTACGTTTCCAATGCATTCCTATGGGAATGCAGTTTTTCGACTTACGAAATTTTCGACTTACGAGTGTGCATTCGGAACGCATTAAATTCGTAAGTCGAGGTTCCACTGTAATTGCATTTTAATTATTATTTAAGTAAGTGGGAGGGAGGAATGTCGGAGGTATGATATCTGACGTTTAGTCTGTTCTTTTGAAGTTTAGTAATAAAACTTTTTTTTTTTTTTAATGAAGTATGTGAGGCATTAAATTTAATAGATTCATGCCTGGGAGAAAAACAGTTCAATAAAAGTTACCGAAAGTAATCTCAATAATTGAGAGGCATTTCTGCTAACAAATATATTTTAATATATGATAAACTACCAAGCTATCTATCAGGTCAATCTTCATAAATTAATATATGATAAACTACCAAGCTATCTATTTGAATCTTCTGTTCAAACATAACAGCACAGAAACCTGTAGCTAACTAGTTTGTAGGTAAAAAGAAGTTTTGCTCTGCTTAATATATGGGTCGAATTCTTGTTAAATGCAGTTGGGGGGTGAGATCCCTGCTCAGTACTTTTGAGATTAAAAAGTGTGAAAACGATTCTTAGTCAGGGCAACTTGCATTTCATCATGTTGACATCTGCAGTTTCTGGATGGATTACCTTAGATTTGTTATGCCATGTTAAGAGCCTTGTTTTACGAGGCCAGTCTCAGTTCCTGGCCTCAGTGTCAGGAACCCTGCTATGTGATGCAACATGTCGCGTTAGGTTTAATTGACCAAAGCTGATTTGTTAAAACAATTCATTTGAGCAAGTAACTTATGCCCAGACCAAATTGCTACCTGAATCTTTTGACCTTGACTTGTCTGGGTCACGAAATGGCTGCGAACTCCTTGACCTTTCCGTTTGTGTGGAAGTGTCGCTATTTCTTCTGCTTCTTTTATGGTAATAGCTGACAAGAAGACTTCAGCCCTGACTTCACACCCCAGTGGGCTTCAACGCAGCCTCTGGTCTTGCTATGTCTTCTATTTGATGCGGTCTGGCTGCAGTCTTTAAGTTTGCTTTTGTCTGCTGACAATGGAGGGGACAAATTGGCAGCCCTTGTTTGTGCAGAAGGGATAGGAAAAGGAAATTCTTCCTCCTGGAGGGATGTGGCCGTCGCTTTGTTCCCCCCACCCTGCAATCTGGCACAATTTTAAGATGTGCATTTTTGCGTGTGGGAGGGAAGCAGTTAGGTGTTTTGAATTCTCTTTTGTGTGCATTGCGTTTCAAGATCCCCCAAAACCACCCCTCAAGTAACTCACACATCAGACAGAATTTTAGTTTTGGTTTTTGGCATGATTTTGGCCACAACTTTATTAAAATACAAATAATGTGAGTGGTTGCTTAGGCATTGGTTAAGACTATCTGTCCCACAGAGGACAGAACTGACGACCGTCAGTAAGGGGAAAACACTCTGGAGAGATAAAGGGAGCCGGATGATCTGACCCTCCCCTCTCCCCACAGGCTCCCAGGGCTCTTGCACGGCCCTGGCCCCCGACCGGGGGTTCAGACAAAAGCATATCGAGTCCCTGGATTCCTTTAACGGAATTCCCCGTACACCAGTATCAATAGGAGGGGCATACACAGTCAACCATACCCCTCCTCCAACCAACATAATAACCAATGCCTAACTGCCAACCTTACAAGTTGTGACTATTTGCTACGCAGTAGGCAAAAACCAGGTGGCACCAGCCAATCAGCCACATGGAAAAATTCCTACCAGGCCCCTGCCCCAACAGCAGACAACCCCATGACAGGCATAGCAAGGTCAGCACAGAGGCCTAAAATATAGGGAGGGAGGGCGGGTGATCCAAAGCACGCAGCCAAGAGGGAGATCACGGTGCACACCAACCATTATATATACGCTGGGCTGTCCATCATCAATTTGCAACATACAATTCTCCCCAACAACACACTGGGTCCAATCACAGCAGTGGCCATCTAAACGTTCCCGCCCAGCACCAGAGGGGTGACTTGTTGGCCCCCACCGCAACACGTGCTCTCCAGGAAGGAGAACATGTTTTATCATAATCATCTGTGTTTAATAACTGTGAAGTGAAATATGGTCAGAAACGAGTGAATCTTCAAAAAGATTCCGTCTTTTAAAGGCTTCTGCAAGTGTTTGCATCACTTCAAGTTTAGTAGTCAAATGAATTTGGGATTAGCGTATAAGGTGATTATCAAACACATAGCTAGTAATTAGAGCTTCATGGGACGTTGGCTTTTGGAAAAAATGATGGAATGCTTTAAAAATGATACCTAAACATAGCTGTTGTGATACAAGTTAAGGTAGCATCAAATGGGGAGGTTTAGGTCAGGAATATTGTTACACAATTTCAAATAAACTTGAATTTTCTTATATTGGATTTCATATTAGTGACCACCATTAATATATTTCAGCCCTTTGTTTGAAATCTATAGAAAGGTGTAAAGGTAAAGGTACCCCTGACCATTAGGTCCAGTCGCGGACCACTCTGGGGTTGCGGTGCTCATTTCGCTTTACTGGCCGAGGGAACCGGTGTTTGTCCGCAGACAGCTTCTAGGCCATGTGGCGAAAAAGAGGAAGCTCAACGCAATGTGCAGCGGTATAAAAAGGTCCCTCGGTTAATGCATGAAATGATCCCATTGGCCAGATTTACCCCAGCAACCGAGATACCGCCAATCGGGTTGTTGTGGTGATCCAATCGCTCCTGCCCACAGCAGCAGTGAGGTCAGCCTTGGTGATCTCACCGCAACGCGTGCTCTCTGGGAGGAGGACACGGTTTACAGGTAATGTTGTAGCAGCTTTTAAACAGGACGAGAGAGGGAGAGAAATGGATCTGCAGCCTGAAATGGATGACACGGTAGCTGGGTATTTGTACCCTTAAGTGCAAAGTGACGAAACCCAGATTGCCAGGGTGGCTCCCTTATCTGGATTCAGACCCTGGTGTGAGGTTGGGGGGGTGGGCACTTTTACCTCCTCCCACAACTTACGGCCTTGTTTAAGAAAGGTCCCTGAATGTTTTGCAATTTGCACTGGGAAAATCTCCCATGGAAGGGACAACTTGGCAGCGCTCAGCCAGTTGGCACCGTCAGTGAGCTACTCTTGCAAAGGAACAATTTTGAACTCACTTTAAGCTCCTGAATTGTTCCTTTGTAGCTGCAGGTGGGCATGGTTTAGGGAACAAACCTTTTGGGCCAACTCACGGCCTGTGCTGGGCTTGGCAGGTGCCTTCTGTGCCAGCTTTTAGATGCCTGACAAAAACTTTTCTGCCAGGTATACGCAGGCAATTAAGAACACGTATTTCCAATGTTTAATAGGTGTCCATTTCTAACTTTATTATGTGATTTTTTATTCTACTGGTTTATGTTTCGTTTCCTTAAACCGCTTTTATTTAAAAAATGACAGTGGCATATAAATAAAAGGTAAAGGTAAAGGGACCCCTGACCATTAGGTCCAGTCGTGACCGACTCTGGGGTTGTGGCGCTCATCTCGCATTATTGGCCGAGAGCCGGCATACAGCTTCTGGGTCATGTGGCTAGCATGACTAAGCCGCTTCTGGCGAACCAGAGCAGTGCATGGAAACACCGTTTATATGAGAGGCATATAAATACCTCTCATAAATAAATATTTTTATAAACCCCCTGCAGTCTGGAGATTTCCCACCCCAGATTTAAGAGTTCAGATATGGAACTTACACATTGTATTGTTTCTCACTAATCTTGGTTCTCTTTAAGAATTATTTAGCATTACCTCAGTGCTGCGGTTTCCACTGGATAGAAGAGAGGGCTTCATTCTGAACCACTTCAGCATCTCATTGAGCTCTGGGCTACTAACAGATTACTACTGAGAAATATACATACTTGACCACTGTTGGCCAGCCTTCTGAGGGTAATTGCTGAAGAGCAGAGGCAGTACTTTGTTTGTTTGTTTTAAAAGTATAAGATGCTTAATAATTTGAAAACCTCTAAACAGCGTACATTCTGAAAAACAAGCAGTTTATCATTAAAATGAAAAACAGGACCTAAAAACAATAAAACAGTGGGACATTCCGGGATCACGTCAGAAACCAGGACGGCTTATGTAATTCCGGGACTGTCCCTGGAAAATAAGGGGCAGTTGGAGGGTCTGGATCTCTTCTTAATGCCCCGTGCTATGATAGGGAGATAAAACACTCTTCCTGCCCTTTGGAGAGTGATTTCTGGAGAGTAGAGAGCGCTTTAGCTTCCCATCACAAACAATGTGCATGGAGGAGAATTCTCTGAGGAGAATTAGTTCCCTCCACATCACATGTTGGGAGAGTCACCTCTCTCCGCTGCCCTGTGGAAAACCCTCTTCCTTTGCAAAGTTTGTAAGCGGGGTGGGAAGAAGAATGTTTGAAAGAGGAAGAGACGGTTTTACTGATTTTCCCAGAGACTGTTGGTCACTTTAAGGTGCTGGCCAGGCCTGATTTTCCCCACAGGCTCACCCCCACTTGCTTTTATTTTTATTTTTATATAAAATAAACTTTATTTAATTTACGAGATTACAAAAAAGAGACATCACAAAAAACAAAAACAGAAAAAAAGCACAAAGAAAATAAAACGTGTAGATTATACAGACATTATACAAACATTCATTTTACATTTTCCACCCCCCCACCTGGTGTTTGCTTCCAACCTATCTGTTATTGCGGTTTTATATAACTATATCATTTGTATACCTAATTTTATTGTTGCTCCTTATTTAATTTGCTTCAAACCCACTTATATGTTGACTAGAAGGTTGGCTCTTTCCACTGTATTTCCTATATATTCTTTGAAAGTTTCCCAATCTCTCTCTATTTTCTGATCTGTTATTCCTCTGACTTCTCCTATCTTTCTTGCCATTTTTTGATATGTTACTAATCCTACTTACCAATCTTCTACATTTGGTACCACTCTGCTTTTCCAATTTTTAGCGATTAGGAGCCTTGCTGCTGCTGTGGCGTACATTATTACGCACCTGTCTTTTCCCTTGATCTCATCTAGAATTCCCAGCAAAACACCCCCCCACTTGCTTTTGCAAACCCTTAAAGCTAGGAAAGTGCGAGTACCTACCCAGGGAACCCCCTCCCCCAGTTTATACAGTTTGGTATTTAAGCGCTTGCCTGAGAGCAGTTGACGCTTGCTCCAGGCTGGTGGCAAACTGCAAGCCTGCGATAAAAGAGCTGTTGAGTGATGAAGGTGTCTTGTATGCCTGGTGGAATTAGTTGTTGGCACTATTCCTGAGCGATTCGTGCAGAGATGACGGGCCAACTCGGTGCCCAGAGGTAGGGAGTCTAGATTCTCTGCTTGTCCTCCCGGACCTTGACTGCTTTTTAATAGCATCGTGAAACCTATTGCCTGTGGTGGGCTGCTTAGCTCCGTCTAATGGCCCTGATCCTATGAGATAGCCTGTGAACATTGGAGGGTAGGACAGTGATGGCTAACCTTGACACTCCAGATGTTTTGGAACTACAACTCCCATCATCCCTAGCTAACAGGACCAGTGGTCAGGGATGATGGGAGTTGTAGTCCCAAAATATCTGGAGTGTCAAGGTTAGCCATCACTGGGGTAGGATGTCCCTATTTTCACCGGAGAAATGTTGAAGGGCATGAAGTTATTCGAGCCACCTGCAAGCAGCCCTGCATGGCCTTTCTAGCTTTTTGAACTGCTACAAATATTGAACTTTCATTGAATAGCTGCTAAATGCTCTGAGCGGCTGGGGCAACCCAGTTAGATGGGCGGGGTATAAATAGTAAAAAAAATATTATGATGATGATGGAATAGGATTTCGCTATTTTCGTCAGAGAAATGTCGGAGAAATGCTGTGGGAAGTCACCTGTGCCCTGCTGGTCCCGATTCTGGAGATAACACAATATTGATCCGCTCCCCCCCCAATGATGCTGTATACTAGGAAAATATACAAGGCACATACACACCACACTTCCTGTCTTGTGCACACACACACACACACACACACACACACACACACACACACAGCATATGCACATATGGAAAGGTGTTTCAAAAGAAGTTTGCCCTCTGAACATAGCTGTCAACTTTCGGATTTGAAAATAAGGGATTTTTCCCAAACTTTCGGATTTGAAAATAAGGGATGCCGCGAGGGCGGTGCAATGGCACCAAGTAGCCTCGCCACCCTGCGCTCCAGAGGCTGCGCGCGAACGGGAGAGCGAAAGAGCGAGTGCGTAGACGGCAGGCAGGCTGTCTGTCTGGTTGGGCATGAGGGTCTGGCTGCACAAGGCATGCAAGCTCCGCCCCCAGTCGGTCTCAGACTCCTTATTGGCAGCCGAGCAACGCAGCTGAGGAGCCTCCCTGGCCGGCAGGGAGGGAGAGGAGCTGCTTCCTTTGAAATCCGGGAAATTTAAGGGATATCAACAATCCGGGATAGCAGCGGGAAACGGCATTGGAATAAGGGAGTTTCCCACAAAAAAAGGGAGGGTTGACAGCTATGCCTCTGAAGGCCATTTGAAGCTACACTGGGCATGCCTAAACTAGCTATTGCATTATGCCCCATAGCTAGAAATCCCAAGTAAAGGATACATTTGGGTATTGCACTTAACAATTTGATAGACTTTAGTAAGCAGCTGTGAAACTTCTTACAGCTTTAGGATCTGGGTGTTGTACTTTGCTGTTGGGCTTTCCTAACAGGAATTCGTTTCCCCCCCTATTTTCTCCAGCAAATAAATTCATAAGAATTGGAAGTGGAACAAAAGCCTCTAATTAGGAACTTGAACTGTGGGGGCTCAGGCCATTTGGCTTCTTTCTCCTCTAACTCTCCCCTTTTAATTCCTTCCTCCAAAACAATGTTTTGGGATTCTTAATAAGCTAACGTGTGAAAGCTCAAAAAAAAAGAAAAAGAAACTCCTTTTGTTCAGTTAGTTGCAGCCAAAGGGTTAATGCGAAAAATTATGCCATTGTTTTCTTGGTAGTTAAAGAGTAACTTGGAGTTCAGAAAACAGATCATTCGAATAGTTATTTGGCTGCCTGGATGAAGCCACAACTTTTAAAATAATTTGTAATTTCCTCCCCCCTCCCCCCCCCACTTTCAGAAGCGAGTTTTAATCCTGAAATCTGATTGGCATATTTGTGTGATTAAAGTATACGTTATAGAAATATTTAGGGAAAGCATATAAATTATTTACCAGAATTGTTGTCATGGTAACCAAAGGATGCAACTTAGTCTGTGTGCATCCTATTGATTCTTAATTGTTTTTAGGCTTGCAGTTGAAATCATGAATAAAGGATGCAAATGTAACATTGTTACAATTTTAAACTATGTAGCTTAAGTAGCATTCTGTGGAATACTCATGTCTCATATCTGTTACCATATACAATTATTTGTAAGTGACATTTAACCTAGATTCTTTTTTCTTTTTACATGATCTATAGTTATGCCTAAACAATTTTTGCTCTATTTATAGACACTACATAAAGGGGAAAGCTGCTTATAGTAATATGAGGATCACTGGTCTCTCAGTAATTAAATAGACTTGTTATACTGCATTAATCCTTTTTGGAACATTTGGAATGACTTCTTAGCACTAACAGGCACGGTATTAGGGCCTTCAATTAATCTCTCTTTCTCCTTCAACATTTGTCTAATACAAAACAGGAACCCAGGAAGCCATACTTGGAGATCAGATCAAAATTTAAACTGCCAGACAGAGCTATTGAATACTATGAGTTGCAGAATGGGCAGGGGAACTTTCAGATTATGGTAAATAACAAAGTGCGTCTGTTTATAAGGAGGGTGAAAACCTTATCTATCAGTTGTTTACCAGTTGGACTGCGTTAGGGGAATAAGTTCGACGGCAGTCTTACGGTTCCAAGTGCACCAACAACTGCGGACGTCGGTGGAACATAGTTGGATTCTTACGGACTCTTAGCATCAAAATGCTGTCACTTTAAACAGTACAAAACACAGCAACTCCAAGATTCACTCACCAACACCATTGACTCCCCCTAATCGTTTGAGCAGTGTGCCAAGGACACCCCTATTATTAGCTATGCAGGTCAGATACGCAAGCGGAGCTGTGAGAGACAGTGGTGTCTGAAGGAGGGGTTTAGATTTATTAGGCACCAGGGAAATATTTTGGAATGAGTCAAGCCTGTACGAAAGGGATGGGCTCCACTTGAACCAAAATGGAACCAGCCTCATGGCACTAAATATCAAAAAGGTCACAGGGCAATTTTTAAACAGGCTTATTGGTGTGTGGGGAAGGCTGGGGAGTATCTGTCTCAGGGCTGGAGCAACTCTCTGTGAGAAAAGGCTGCAATGTTTGGGGTTTTCTTAGTTTCTTTTTTCAAAAAAAGCTGTTGACAGGGAGACATGGTAAAAGTTTATATAATTATGCATAGGGTGAAGACAGTGGAAAGATAATCCACCTTTCCTCGTGGAATACTGCCAACTTGGGGTCATCCAATGGTACTGATTTTCAGGAGAGTCAGTATAAACAAAAGAAGTTGTGGGTTATATCTTCATGCAACACAATTTATGAAATTCACTACTATAAAGCAGGGTGGTGACTATTAGATAAGATGTCTCTCAAAGAGGATTAGAGAGATTCCTTCAGAATTTATCAATTCATGTGTATCAATGGCTACCACTCATGGTTTTGTTTATTGTACTTACAGTAACCAAGTTCTTAAGACAGCTTATAAGAAGAAATAAAGCAATTTAAAGTTCAGTAACAACAAGAAGGAGCCTTCAGTGTGGGGTTTCTCGACGTTCATCTCCCATGTTGCTTAACATCTACAGTATATGAAAAGGCTGAATAGGGTCATCCGGAGTTTTGGAGTATGTTGTCAGCAGTCAGCTTTACCTCTGCAGGTGTAACAGTGGAAGTGCTGGACTAATATCTTGCCTTGGTAATGGACTGGATGAGAGCCAACAAATTGAAGCTCAATCCAGATAAGGCTGAGGCACTCTTAGTGGGAGATTGCCTGCTCTTGATGGGGTTACACAGCTTGAGGGCATTTCTGGATCATTGCTGTGGCTGCAGGGGTGCAGAGTACCATACAGCCTTAGCAGGTGACCCAGTTGTACCCCTATCTGGACAGGGATAGCCTAGGTTCTGTTGTCTATGATCCTGTAATTTCTAGGCTGGATTACTGCAATAAATTATACGTAGGGCCCCCTCTGAAGACGGTTCAGAAGCTTCAGCTGGTGCAGAATTTGGCAGCCAAGTTGGTCTCTGGGTCAAGACGGTTTGAGTATATTACACAGGTCTGGGCCCACTGATTCGGGCCCAATTCAAAGTGGCGGTTTTGATTGGTACAGCCTGAAATGGGTCAGGACTGCAGTACTTCAAGGACTGCCTCTCCTTCCCATATGAACTGATGTGGATCCTGAAATCATCTTCTGAGGCCCTTTTTTGTGTGCCTTCTCTATGAGAAATCTGGAGGGTGGCAACACAAGAACCGGCCTTTTCTGTGGCTCCTCACTTGTGGGATGCTCTCCCCAGGGAGGGTCGCCTGGCGCCTTCATTACATATCTTTAGGTGCCCGGGGAAAACCATTCCTTTCATCCCAGGCCTTTAGGGTTTTGGGTTTGGTTTGTTACTATGGCACGTATTTTTGTGTTTTTATGTTGTAAACCAGCCTCTGATTCTCGAATGAAGGGCGGTATAGAAATGTAATTAATATTAATAAAAGGGAAAAGGTAAAGGACCCCTGGACGGATAAGTCCAGTCAAAGGCGAGTATGGGCTATTGCGTTCATCTTGCTTTCAGTCCGAAGGAGTAGCCAGTGTTTGTCCGCAGACAGCTTTCCAGGTCATGTGGCCATCAGGACTAAACTGCTTCTGGTGCAACGGAACACCGTGGCAGAAACCAGAGAGCACAGAAACGCTATTTACCTTCCCACTGCAGCGGTACCTATTTATCTACTTGCGCTGGTGTGCTTTCGAACTGCTAGGTTGGCAGGAGCTGGGACAGAGCAACAGGAGCTCACCCTGTTGTGGAGATTCGAACCGCCGACCTTCTGATTGGCAAGCCCAAGAGGCGCAGTGGTGTAGACCACAGCGCCACCCGTGTCCTATATATAATAAGATGAAAAGTAAAAGCATAAAAACACAGAAAATGAAAAGTATCTTAAAGATAATGCATTTAAACACCTTGAGGGGAAAAGAAGATACAATTACATATTGAATGTCAGGGTTCAGAAGCAATATGCCACTGGGTACCAGCTGGTGGAAAGCAATGATGGATGAAGTCTACTGGCTTCATGTCTTTTCAGGTGTTCATTGGCCAGTGTGGGGAAACAGCACGCTAGGCAAGGTTTAGTCATTTATTACACTTCACCTTGTCTTTTCTCCAAAGAGCTCCCTCTTGTCTTATCTTTACAACAACCCTATGAGGTTGGCAAGAGTGTCCCCCAATGAGCTTCATGGGCGGAGTAGGAATTTGAACCTGGATCTCCCGGATGCTAGCCTGACACTCTCAATCACAACATGACACTGGACATTGGGTTGCTTCTAGCAAGCTGTATTATTCACGGTGATGCTAGAACTGATCCGTGATGTCATTATTCTCTGCTGCATGGACAAGACACACCCTGAAGGACACAAGGATACCCTCAACAGTGGAAAAAAGACACCGTGGTGAACCCACTGATTGACACAAACAGCATAAAGTATCACTGTGGTGATAATATGAACCATAAACAACCAAAACCACCACACAATGGCTGAAACTATAATAAAAGATTTACTGGAATCCTCTTCTGAAAAACTAATAGTCTTTCAATAAAGCCACATGATTAACAAGCCATATATGCGTGATATAACAGAATGTATAATGTTCACGTGACTGAACCATTCAGCAACAGGTTGGGTATAGCAACAAAATCTTGGTGCCAACAAAACGTTCACAATTGGTTGATGGTGAGTAGATAGTAGAATTCTTCAACGGTTCAAAGCAAAAATCTCATGGATGTAATAGTAGATGAAGCATATTTATATGAGTCTTGCACCATCCAGCCGAAATCAACACAAGTGGCACATGAGAAGGACGAAGAAGACCTGTCCTCCGGATTACTCACAGGTTTCCCTATATAGCTTCATCAGTTCAGGTTAAGCATTCTGATTAGCACAACATGCGAAATATTCCACAGGCACATGCTTCAAAAATCCTTGTGGACAGGCGTTTGCATCACTTAATATCACAAATGCACCCAACCCTTAAAATATCTGCTCTTGTCACTCGTTTATACCTAGGGGACGAAGGAGGGGCAATACAATATAGCAGTACATACTTCCCTTCAAATGATCCCTGTTTGAGGAACACACAGACCATTCCCTTGAATAAAGCAAAACCCATCTGAGGTGAAGGAGGCTTTTGCGAGAAAAAGCTTTTTGCCAGGCAGGAAAAGGGAGGAAACGGTGAGGGAAGCCATAATTGCACACTCACAAGGCATAGCTCCATCAGCTTATTCCGTAGACTGACATGGGTTTGGGAAACAGGAAATGCAAGTTGAGTTAAACAATAGTTAGGGAATGAATGAGGAAGTATTCTACCTTCCTCCCGGCCCCCCTGTTGTGAGTAGAGAGCCTAATCACTTGCAGTGGAGCTGTGCTTCTCAATTGTTTGTTCTTCTGCATGTGCCTAGGCTATGATCTTGCAAAGCAAAAGAGATAATGATTGTTAGCAGTCGGTAATTGTTCTAATGGAGTGCCTGACATTCACCAACCTGTCCCTGCATGTGAGGTCCACAATGCAGGCTCCCCTTTCTGCAGAGCACATATTTACCCTCTGTTCAAGACACTGCTACTACTAGTTATGGACGGAGGGAGGATTAAGTTTGCAAGCAGCTTGTACACATTGCATGGGGGCACGGGAGAGATTAGCATCAGTCATATTTCGAGGCATGAGTTTCCCCTTCCTTGGCATCTCTGTGTTGGAAGTTTTGTCCCTGCATCTTCAGTTGCAGGAGTGAAGTTGAGGATCTTGTTGGATGTGTGGAGTCCTGAGATGCGTTATCTGTATGGTTTGAAGAATTCAAAACTTCTCCTGAAAGTGAGCAAGTAACCAGTGGCGAGAATCTGGATTTGTCATTGCTCATTTTTCCCCCTGGGATATGTTGCTGGTGCGGTGCAAACACATTCCTCGTTTGACTGACCAGGGATGATTTACTATGAGTTTTACATAAGCGTGAAAGGAACTGAACTTTAATCTAGTGGGTATAATGAGAGTTCAAGCATTTTACATTTAAAATCCTCTTCTTTCTCTATTTGTACTCTCTTTGGTGTCGACAGATATCCTTAAAACCAAGTTGTGACCATGTAATTGTTTTGGAACTTGTTTTAGACATTGGCAGCATGTGCATCTTTCCTCTAATCAGTTGTAATGCTGTTCTGTTTTGAACAGTTTGATACTATTTTGAATTTTATTTATAATTTTCATTTATATACGCTACAAGAATTATTTTACCAAGTTTTAACATTTTCAATTTCGGCTCTCTTCCCTCTTTTTCTGCGGTTCCTTGCATTTATTTTTATCCTTTCTTGCATACTCCAAATCGCCTTAACTTATTCTTTTAATCATCTATTCTCATATATATACAGTGGTACCTCTGGTTACGTACTTAATTCGTTCCGGAGGTCCGTTCTTAATCTGAAAACGTTCTTAACCTGAAGCACCACTTTAGCTAATGGGGCCTCCCGCTGCCGCTGCGCCACCAGAGCACAATTTCTGTTCTTATCCTGAAGCAAAGTTCTTAACCTGAAGCATTATTTTTGGGTTAGCGGAGTTCTTAACCTGAAGCGTATGTAACCTGAAGCGTATGTAACCTGAGGTACCACTGTATATCATATATATATATATTTAAAACTGCAGGTTTTTTTACAGTAATCCTGCCAGTGTCTTGATCTGTTTACAGCTTGTTTGTAAATACTCAATAAACCACCTCCATTCCTTTCTAAATGTTTGATACTATTTTAGGCCAAGTGCCTGGGACCAGTCAGCACAGCCAGAAGCAACGCTGTAAGGGAATTGAGTTGGATCATGCAAATGAGACTACTGAATAGTAATAGTTATGGGCAATATTTTGGAAAACACCAATTTAGTGACAGTTTTATTGCTGCAAATGTATGTATGAAGTCCCTTGATTTCATTGTAATGCACTGGAAACAGATGTCAAAGTGTCCCAAACTGAATTTAATAGTTAATCTACATATCACAAAGAAACTACAAACAAACCATTTAGAATTTTGTTGTTTAATCCTGTTAGAGGATCTGAAAACACCCCGTAGAGTAAAACCATTTTATACTCCTCTTGGCTTCTTTTTTTTTTAATTTTAATGAGAGCAGGACAAGATGCTCGTGATAAATAGTAATTTAATTTGTAAGCATTTTGAATTCAGACAGTGCAGCAGTTTCCCATTCATTGCTTCACTGAAGTCAAGCCTCAGGGCTGAACCTTTTGCTTTTCAAAAAGAATATTGGACAAGAACTGGGGAGGGCAGATTTAGGGTTAGCATATCATATCTCAGGACAAGGGGTGGACTTGATCATTCACTAGAGTCTCGTTCTATGGCACGGCTCAAGCATCACATTAAACCATAGCTATAGCTCAGAGAAGTGCTGGTTTAATGTGAATGTCCAGGGTGCTTCTGCATGCTGCTGAAAAGTTGTTGATCTGTTCCTGCCGCTGCCGAAGCACCAAGAAGCAAGCCATTATGTCCAAATCTGGTTTTGTGGTTTATTTCCCTCAAACAAACCGTAAGCATTAAGCCTAGAACAAACCTTGATTTGTCGCTTGTGGTTTGGTGATGAGAGGTCCAAAAAGCTTCCCGTCTACATATTCTCCTTTTCCTGCATATATTGTATTTTAAGCATCTACCCAGTGTTAGAAACTGAGATATGAAGGTTAGGAGCTAAATGGCACCTTAAACCTAGGTTATGGGCGCAACAACGGAAAGTCTAAAGGTAAAGGGACCCCGGACTGTTAAGTCCAGTCGTGAACGACTCTGGGGTTGCGGCGCTCATCTCGCTTTACTGGCCGAGGGAGCCGCCGTTTGTCCGCAGACAGCTTCTGGGTCATGTGGCCAGCATGACTAAGCTGCTTCTGGTGAAACCAGAACAGCTCGCAGAAATGCCATTTACCTTCCCGCCGGAGCGGTACCTATTTATCTACTTGCACTTTGACGTGCTTTCGAACTGCTAGGTTGACAGGAGCAGGGACCAAACAACGGAAGCTCACCCCGTCATGGGGATTTGAACCGCCAACCTCTGATCGGTAAGCCCTAGGCTCTGTGGTTTAGACCACAGCGCCACCAGCGTCTAGGAACGTCTAGGCGCACTTTTTTTATAGCAAGAATACAAAGCTGAAAATGAATGAACTAAAATCTTATGTTCATTTTTCACATGGTCTAGTTGTCATCTGAAGGCTGCAAATAAACAAGACTGTGCTTCCCCCTCCCCGCCCCCTAATATTCTTAAGAGGGTCTCTTCTCCAGTCTTCAGAGAGTGGCTAGAAGTGGGGAGGCAGATAAAGACCCTCCTTTCCTTCCACTCTGCAGTTTTAATCCGAAATCTGAGGTCCAGCACTGTGCCCAGAGCTCAGAAACGGCTCGCGCTAATGAAAGTCCCTGTTGCAAAATGCACCTACCGGTAGAACAATGGGAATTTTGAACGCTGCATCTACTACCTCTGCATCCAGTTTTCTTTTTGTGGGGAAAAGAAGACTGTATTCTAGTGATCCCTGTTGGTCCTTCCTATTGGTTAGGCTCTGTTATAGAGGACCTATAAAGCTGAGGGTCATTTGTAGGATTTTTAATAGCTGATTTGGAGAGAAGTCTCATTTCAATGGTTTCTTTAAGAAACAAATGAGTGTGTTATTGCTGGTTCCACAAATCTTGGCTTGACTTTGGAGCCGGATATTATTTGTGGAAGCAGCGTCATCTGTGTGTACCAAAGAACTTGGAGTGGAGAGGAAGGCTGTTTTGCTTCATGCTGATTTGGCAGAAGGCTAGAACAGCAAGCTTATGCAAAAGCACTGTGCAAAACAGAATGCCCCAGCCCCAGCCTAGCGGGTGCACAGGACTTGAGGGAGGGGTGTAGGCGTGTTTCACCTTGTGCCGAATTCTGAATAATAATAATAATAAAAACACTG
This sequence comes from Darevskia mixta, assembly GCA_034641385.1. NCBI lineage: Eukaryota > Metazoa > Chordata > Lepidosauria > Squamata > Lacertidae > Darevskia > Darevskia mixta. The sequence continues at coordinate 15,673,640 of JAWWNH010000017.1, forward strand.
CGCGAGTCTTTTCCATCACCTTCGTCTTGTGTTCTGGGATATCCGAACTGCCTTCCTTTCCACCGGATTCCTATTTATAATTTCCAGGCAAGGCGAAATACAGGCATCTTTCACCCTGTATATGACTCCTTTGCAAAACAACCCCAGGCTTGGCCCAAATGCTTAGAAAGCACAAAAATACTGTACAGTCATACCTCTGGTTGTGTTTGCTACGGGTTACAAATGCACTGAACCCGAAATGAGTTACTTCTGGGTTTCGGCGCGCACGCATGCGCAGAAGCGCTAAATCGCGCTTTGCGCAGAAGCGCCGAATCGCGCCATGCACATGCGCAGATACGGCGCTTCAGGTTGTGCTCTTTTCATGTTGTGAACACCTCCGGAACGGATCCCGTTCGCAACCAGAGGTACCACTGTAATCAGAAAGGGGGGAAAATGTGCAAAATTGTCAAACCAAAAGCAAGGTAAATTCCAAATCTCTTTTATCGAGAGTGGAGTTTGAAATGAATCTAAGCCCCCCCCCCCCCGAGATTTGATTGCATTCCTCAGGAGAACGCATCGTAGAGGACCTGTTTTTAGTGTTGCACCTCTTGTGACTAGTATTTCTTAGTACCAAATATTGTCAGCACTGCAATAAGTACCAACTGGCTCTCTAAAAGTGTTCCTGTGCATTTGTTTCAACTGTAATTTGAATGCAAAACTTGTATGGACATAATTTTGCCCGAAGTAACTGAACATTTAAAAGTTATTGTGAAGTACCATTTCAAAAATATTTTTTCCAGAGCTCCACATAATAATTACTTTTTAATTTTTTTAAAAAATGCATCTTTGGACCATGGAAATCAACATAAGCCTTTTGTTAATCTTCCTAGCTGTGCTATTCAAGCTGTTATAATTCCATGTTCGTAAATAACCCTTCCATATATCTTCATGCAGCAACACCACTATAATTAGAAAGTCTATAATAGAAAGTTACCGGTACTTTATTTTCTGGAAGATGTTTTCAGTGATAATTTCATAAACCAGTATTTGTGTTTTAATTCCTGCTGGAGCTCTGAAATCATTACATCAAATATAGTAGATACTTGTAAATACCTTTATTTCATATATTTAAAGCCTTGGACTTTATGCCTGTTAGTACTAGAAATAGTAATAATTGGGCCATCTTTCTAGAAGATCTGTTTTTAGGGTTTCCTGCTCTCAGTTGTTTGCCCTGGGCAGTGGTAACACCACATTCATTTTCAGTAATAGCATTTAGCAGCTGGTATTTAATAAAAGTTAAATATTAGTAGCAGCTCAAAAAGCTAGAAAGCCCACATTTAGGGTTGGCCCTGCCCATGCCATCTGTACCAACTATTTGAGAAGCAGTTTCATAAATAAAACATTTCCCAGGATATTGCTACATGCATAGAATAGAGGTCTTGGTGGCAAGATAGACATTTATTTGTTTTAATATGCATAATGACAACTGCTCTGGCCTTTAACTGTGCCCCAGTTCAAATTGGGCAGCCTACTTGGGACTGGCACCCATTCTCTAAAACCATGCTCACCCTAAACTGATTCCATGCTGATAATCTTTTCTGGTCTATGACCGCAATAAAGATTGATGATGCTGATAAACTAATGCATGGTTAGTTACATGGGTTGGAGCCACATAGTTACCCATGCTTTAGGCCAGGGTTCAGCAAACTTTTTCAGCAGGGGGCCGGTCCACTGTCCCTCAGACCTTGTGGGGGGCCGGAGTATATTTTGGGGGAAATGAACGAATTCCTATGCCCCACAAATAACCCAGAGATGCATTTTAAATAAAAGGACACATTCTACTCATGTAAAAACATGCTGATTCCTGGACCGTCCGCGGGCCGGATTGAGAAGGCGATTGGGCCGCATCCGACCCCCGGGCCTTAGTTTGCCTACCCATGCTTTAGGCATTGGCTGGCTTCACGGTTTTTTCCTGCTCGTGATTTTTGCATAGCATATTCACACACACACACACAATGATTCGCAATATATTGCCAGCTTAAAAACTACCAAGCCGATATCACAATACGGACTTATATCAATATATCGCCAAGCCCCAGAGGTGTCTCAGAATGAACAGCTGAGTACCCTTTAGGGTGCCCATGTTGGAATTATATGATTTGATGCATAGCTTGGTGGAAGCTTCTTTGAATGTCTAAGTAAGAAACTATTTTGCAGATAAGTCCAGAATACAGTGGATGTTCGGGTTACGGAAGTAATCCGTGACGGAGGCACGTCCGCAACCTGCAGCGTTCGTATCGTGCCGCGTCTGCGCATGCGCGTGACGCAATCCGGTGCTTCTGCGCATGCACGAGGGCCGAAACCCGGAAGTAACCCGTTCCGGTACTTCCGGGTTCGGCGCGGAGCGCAACCTGAAGAGACGTAACCTGCAGCGGCCGTAACATGAGGTATGACTGTAGGGAACAATAAAAACCGACCTTTGATTCTGTGTATATTTTAAAAGTTAAAAACTCACAGCCTTAATCCTATTGATGCTTACGTAATAGTAAGCTTTTGCATAAAATGGAACTTGCCCCCAACAAGTGAGCCTAAGCAGGAATTAAAAAGTGTGTGTGCATTTAGGAAGAGTGGAAGCACCTTGGTCACAGCCACAATTGACCTGGTATGCCTGTAGCTGCATCCAAGTTTTCCCTCCTCATTATGTTTGTTGTATCTTTCACCTATAATGTCAAAACACAATTATTGAGCTTGGGTATGCTTACTAATAGCAGTTTATCTTTGCCTGCCTTGCAGACAGTTTAAAAGCCAACAACTATAATTATATCCATGTTTTTTAACGTAGTAGCGAGCTAAGAAAAAAGAAGTTGTCGTAAGCAGTCGGTGCCGTGTATTCCATCTGAATTACAGGGCAGAATTCTCCCAACACATTCTTTTGGTTTTGCAATGATTGTAACTTAAATTTGGTTTTGAGGATTTTACTACTGCCTGTTGTGTTTATATGACCACATAAAGAGCAGTTAAGTCCTGTCATTCTGGACTGCTTTCCCTTTCTATATTGATGTATGTATGAATGTATCTTTACCCCCTCATTCCTAACCATGTGATTGAGCAAAGACGTGAAATGCAGATTTTGGGTTGGCTGCAGTCCTCAAACTATTCCTGAGTAGACTTCCACAGGATTGCTCTGTATGCTATATAATATATTGGACACCTATAGTTGAAGACTTTTTTTTGTCTGCGTATGTTTTTATGCAAATGAAAGGAGATAACATTGTGTCACCTATCACTGTGATAGTGTCGTCATTGGGATGAAAATGTATTATTTTGTGAGACGGAGATGCAGTTAAAAGTATAACGGAAATTACTATTCTGCCGCTTTATCCAAGCATTCATTGCGAACAGTGAAAGAAATAATTTAAATTCTTTGTGAAGTTTTGCATATGGTGGGATACCTTTTTGGCAAATCTTCAATATTAACAGACCAATACTTGGGAAAAAATACTTGGGGAAAAAACTGTTAACAGACCAATACTCGGGGGAAAATACAATCATTGATGAAGGAAGGAGTTATGCAAAACACAAACGAAAGAGATGAATAATGAATAAGAATAACATGAACTACTGGGTAGGAGTGAAGGGAAAATATCCAGGTTGCTAAATGAATTAGTTTGTAGTACACAGGCTGTTTAAAATACCCAAAATGAAAATGTGTGGATGCAGTATTGGCCAGAATCCAAGGTGCTGTGTGCAGCATTCTGCATGTACACAGTGACGTGGCGTAGGTTGCTAGTGCCCGGGGCCGTGTGGAGCAGTGGGAGGGAAACGGACGGAGTACGCACGTACATTCAGGGGTGGAGGAAGGAGGGTGCGGTGGGGGCGGTTCGCCCCGGGTGTCACCACTGAGGAGAGGTGACAAAATGGTGGTTGGCACTAACCGCGGGGCCTGCAGTGCGCCTGAGCCATGCGTCTCTCCTAGGAGAGACGCGGTGGCTTGGGCGCATGCAGGCTCCGCGCTGCCCCAAACGGTCCGCCCTCTGCCTCCCCCCAAGCTGTAGGGTGGCTGAGTGGGAGGAGGCAGGCAGACTCCTCAGAGGCCCCGTGGAGCGTCCTGCCCCGGCTGGCCCCGCCCCTGGGTGCAGGGCACACAATCTGACCCAGGCGCCCGATCGGCTTGCTCCGCCGCTGTGTGCATTCAACTGCCTGACGGTATCCACATCACCCAGGAGATTGCAGCCGCTGAGACAAGAGAAGGAGAGTTGTTCCGTTGTCTGGAGAGGTCGCTTCCGGTTTCGAATGGAGAAGCCGTTCTCGATGGAGCCCAGAGACTGAAGTGCACAACTGTATTGAGGCAGTGCTGGGTGTTGAAATTCTGAAGACGTGAAGAGCATAAATGGCTTGAATTCTAAATCCCACAGAATCAGTACTGTCCACACTGTAGAACCTGTTTTGCATTCTTGCTGAATTCATTGTCATGCTAGTGAGGAAAACAAATTCAACTCTCAATAAGACAATTATTTTCTATTAACACATGCCCTGGAATTTATTAATGGTCATTCTGTTCCGTGTTCTAGAAGAATGCCCAGATTTACCACATGTACCTTTTTAGCAGCGCCATGACAAATAGCAGCAGCTGTATAAACAAATTTTTCTGTCGCTTTCACACATGGGTGTCAATTAACAATAGACCATTGTCAGTGTTGTTCCAACTTACGAAAAAGTTTCTAGATCTATTGCATTTTTTCCATGTGTAACTTTATTATTATTATTATTATTTATTCCTGCCTATAAACAGAGGGGGATTTAAGACTGGTTAAGTTTCCTTAGCATTTTATAAGCAGCGTTTAGGTTTCGGCCTTTCTCCACGAAGCATCTTAAAATCCATTTTAAGATTTCAAAATGAAAAGCCTGTGATTTGCAGGTGGCGTAGCAACACCTGTATCTAAAATCAGTTCCCTTTAGAAATTCATATAGAGAATTCATTTGCAGAACATGCATCCATTCTTGTCTTTTGCCTCAAGTGATAGTCGCAGCCTTTTAAAGAGCTAGCTCTTTAAAAGGCTGCGACTATCACTTGAGGCAAAAGACAAGAATGGATGCATGTTCTGCAAATGCTGGCCAGGGTGGCTAGTTGCAAACGTGGACAGGCCTCTCTTTCAGAAGGTAAAGCTGTGCATGACAAGCTGCACCTGCTGAACTTCTGTCTTCTACACAACTATTAAAGGTACAGGATCCCTGTCCTCCTTTGCATTTGACAGGTCTGGTGCAGCCCTAATGGACCTTTTAAATCCCTGGTATGTATTCAGTTCCATAGCTGTCAAGAAGTAGAGGGCAAACCATAATTCCTTGAGGGTTCTCGCTCTTAAAGTAACACTGAATGTAAAGGTTGTGTGCAGATTAAATGTACCATATTTTTCTGTGTGTAAGACAAAGCTTTTTGCTAAAAAATAGAGAAAAAGGCAAAAAATGGGTGTTGTCTTATACACAGTTACAGGTAGATAGCCGTGTTGGTCTGTCATAGTCAAGACAAAATAAAAAATAAAGAAATTCCTTCCAGTAGCACCTTAGAGACCAACTAAGTTTGTTCTTGGTATGTGCTTTCGTGTGCATGCACACTTCTTCAGATACACTGAAACAGAAGTCACCAGACCCTTATATATAGTGAGAGGGTGGGAGGGGTATTACTCAGAGGGGTGGTGGGAATGGGTGATAGGCTGATAGCTGTGGTAAACCTGTTGACGACTGTTAACGACTGCAATTGGATTCTTCAAAAGACATTGGATCCAAAGACATTGGATTCTTATCTCATTATACATGACAAAGCTTTTTTAACCTTCTCACCCCTTGCTTTTTCCTGTTAGACTAATTGCAGTCGTTAGCAGTCGTCAACAGGTTTGCCACAGCTATCAGCCTATCACCCATTCCCACCACCCTTCTGAGTAATACCCCTCCCACCCTCTCACTATATATAAGGGTCTGGTGACTTCTGTTTCAGTGTATCTGAAGAAGTGTGCATGCACACGAAAGCTCATACCAAGAACAAACTTAGTTGGTCTTATACGCAGATAGTGAATGCAGAGGGGGGGGCATGTGATTAATGGCAGCAGCAAGCAGGAGATTGGCAGACGCAACTGGGCGGGTGATTGGTGGCTGTGGCAAGGCCTGCTGGCGATTGGCTGTGGCTGCAGCGATTGGGCAGGCGATTGGCGGCTGCGGCAAGTGGGCGGGTGGGCTGTTGGTGGCAGCGAGCGGGCAGACAACTGGCGGCTGTGGCGAGGTGTGCGATCGGCAGTGGCTGTGGGAAGCGATCGGCAGTGGTGGGCAGGCGGGTGAGCGATTGGCGGAAGTGACCCACCCCACCCCACCCCAAAAGCTAAACAATTTCTTAATTTTGGGTTAGAAAAAATAGGGGTTGTCTTATGCATGGGGGTGTCTTATACACAGAAAAATATGGCACTTCATATCTGAGCCTTTGTCAGGAAACTTTGATTCAGTAGTACCAATCGAAGATACTTGAAAATTCAGTGGTTTCTGATCTGTGGCAGATGATAAATAGTCGATGACGGGCTGATATACACATCAGATAAGTTACTTTTAATTATTTCACCTCGTAAGTCTCATGAAAAACTTTAATTACCAAATTCAGACTAGACCATTGTCACCACTTGCCAAATCTGCCGTCCTCGCACATCTGTCTAATCCGCATTCGAATGCCAAAAACAGAAGCACATAATATGGCACAACACCAAAAACATGTCTTGGCACACTTCTGGAGATTCTTCTAAACGATTGTGTTGTGTTGTGTGTGTGTGTGTGTGTGTGTGTGTGTGTGTGTACATGTGCATACATGTGAGCTTGAGTAGATTTTAAAACGATTATGCCAAAAAAATTACGTGCAGCAACGTATGTTTGAACTTGTGATTTGATCATTTTGATAGTGATTTTGCAAGTCGCTACTCAGTTAATTTCACTGTGTAGCTTCCTCTTGCACTCAGTGATATAAAACTTGGTACCTTAACATTACAAACAAACAAACAAACAAACACGGAATACGCTAATGTTGAATGGTCGATGCATGCCTATTAGTTCACATGATTTTTCATCAAGCACAAAATACGTAATGCATATATCACGAACTCCCACAGTCAAAGCAATGGTGTTTTTTTCTTAATTACAGCCATTAATTGTTAGTCCCATCCGTTTTTGATGTATTCACATGAAAAGCCATGAATCCCAAGGGCTCTTGGATACACTTATCTCACTCTGCAATGAACTTACAATAAATTCCTTCTTTGTGATGTGGCTCTCTGTCCTAAAGGTACACTGCTTCTTGAACATTTCCCTTCTCTCCAAGGAATGTTCGTGTAAATACTTAACACGGGCAAAGGACCTCCAGCAGGTTAGAAGACATTCATTCCCAATGTTTGCAAAAATTTGCCTGCAATTTACCCATTCAAGAGGCGCATTGCCCAGAGGCTTGCTTTTAGTACAGTGGTACCTCAGATTACAGGGGACCCAGGTAGCGCTGTGGGTTAAACCACAGAGCCTAGGGCTTGCTGATCAGAAGGTTGGCGGTTCGAATCCCTGCGATGGGGTGAGCTCCCGTTGCTTGGTACCAGCTCCTGCCAACCTAGCAGTTCGAAAGCACGTCAAAGTGCAAGTAGATAAATAGGTACCGCTCTGGCGGGAAGGTAAACGGCGTTTCTGTGCGCTGCTCTGGTTCGCCAGAAGCGGCTTTGTCATGCTGGCCACATGACCCGGAAGCTGTACACCGGCTCCCACGGCCAATAATGCGAGATGAGCGCGCAACCCCAGAGTCACAACTGGACCTAATGGTCAGGGGTCCCTTTACCTTTATATAAGCATAGACCGGGGCAGTCTGACTTTTCATACCAAGTACATGAGTACTGTCCCTGGAAAACAGGGACACTTGGAGGGTCTGTGAAAGGTTGGTGAGGCAAGACTTCCCTCTGCAGAAGATATTGTTGATACTTCCTCAGTCAAGCTCCTTCAGTATGCTTACTAAATTTTGCTTTTAACAATTAGTATATTTTTATTATTTGACAGTGCAATCCTACATAGGTATACCCCATAGTCTCCAGTGTGTGTGTGGGGGGGGTACTCTTTAGTAAGTGCATCTAGGATTCCATCTTTGATGACTGATTTTTGTCTAAAACCCTTTCTGTCTAAAACCCAAAACAAAAATAAGATTAACAGGCTTGTTATTTCATCTCTCTCTCTCCCCCCTCCCCCTTTCTAATAACTTCTATTTATTTTTAATTTCTGGTCCCTGGCGCATTGAAAGAGAGAGAGAAAAATACAGGTCTACCACATCAGATAGCTTTAGAAGCACTGTTCTGTGGCTCGATAGGTCTCCCTCTTTTATTGTCAGTGATTACAGAAGGTATCTCAGCACCTATGCTGTATCTAAGCAATCTGGATCTGCCTAAATATCGTAGGGCATTCACCCTGACTCAACGCCAGGTTCTTGAAGGTCGCTATAGAAAAATCCCATATCTGAAGAGATGCTGTCCTTATGACTCTTTCCAAATTGAAACTGTTGAACACGTGCTCCTCCAATGCTCGTTTTACAGAGATCTACGCTCTGGCCTTGTTTTGCTTAAACTCCAGAAATATACAGTCATACCTTGGTTTGCGAATGCCTTGCAAGTCGAACGTTTTGGCTCCCGAACGGTGCAAACCCAGAAGTGAGTGTTCCAGTTTGCGAACATTCTTTGGAACCCGAACATCTGATGGGGCTTCTGATTGGCTGCAGGAGCTTCCTACAGCCAATCAGAAGCCGCGCCTTGGTTTCTGAATGTTTTGGAAGTCGAACAGACTTCCGGAACAGATTCGGTTCGACTTCCGAGGTACGACTGTATCTGGGAGTCCTGAACAGTTTCTTACTTCTCTGCTGCTCTTAGATAATAACCCTGGCTTAACATATAAGCTGGCCAAATTCTGCATAGCAGCAATTAAAGTGCGACATATAATGGCTAGTACTCAGGAGTAGTAAGTATATCGACGGATGGTCATCCCTAGATCAAAAGGGTTTCCCCTCTGACGGATAAATGACCACCTAGAACTGCTTTTTTAATGTATATGTGATTTTATGTATTTTAATCTATTCTGTGATTTTAAACTTTGTAATTGGTGGCTTTATCCTGGTATTGGCCATTGACTGCAATAAAATGACTTACTTGCTATGGCTTGATAGTGGATATTGGCCACAACCTAATTTGGTCTGAGAGATTTAATTCCCTCTGTTCAACATTTCCTGCTAATCCCTTGATATTACACATTCAGATGAAAGGAGAAGTGAAATATACTTTTGTATATTGCAGACCTTAAATCTGCTTTAACTCCTTTCTGCGCATTTAAAATGCATGGCAGCTTATATCACAAGCTTCTCAGAAATGTCCTAAGTTATATTCTGCTGCACCTATGGATTTCCCATACATTTTGTAATTGAATTTTTATGCGCAGCATTTATTTCAAAAACCCCACACATAGTCTTTTACTTTGCCTACCGATCTTGCACTACCTCTGCCATGGCTGGTTTTACTTCTGATTGGTTCGCGTTGTCTCAAAAGACTTTGTTTTGCCGGTTTTGTGTGTGCACAGTAGAATTCCCTCTCCGCACAAAATATGTACATGCTTTTGGTGTTCAGAACCCTTTGTTTGCAGATAACATCTGCAGTTCATGGCCTTATCTGCTGAATGTCATCAAAGGTGAAAAAAGGGCTGTTTCCCTCATGGTTAATTGTGGTGAAGTCCCACGTTATATTTTACTGCATTTAACAGCTCCAGGGCGCCAAGATCATGTAGCTCTCCCCCTTGGGACTGGGACTTTTCCTCTTTAGCTTAGCTCCAGGAAACTTGAACATTTGTGTTTTCAAGCCTGCATACCATTGGGAAGGAAGCAGGGGTGGAGATGTGTACTGAGATTAAGTGGATATGAGAATAAGTTTGTTGTGTGTGATCTAGGATCTGCAGAATTTTATGAAACACTCACTCCTTCTGGCATGCCTTCTGGTTTCTTAAAAAGTATGCAGACAATAGCTGCAAAGTGATTCATCTTAAAAGAGGGAGGGAGTATAATCTATCAAAAGATGCCTTAGCATTCATGCACGCTCACACACACACACACACCCCAGCATTACACATAGCCAAAATAGAAAGCAAGAAATAAAGAATCTACAGGTGAAACTCGAAAAATCAGAATATCATGGAAAAGTCCATGTATGTAAGCAACTGTTTTCATTAGCTACTGGAGTTTAATATATGAGATAGACTCATGACATGTCAAGCCTTTGTTTGTTATGATTGTGATGATTATGGTGTACAGCTGATGAAAACCCCAAAGTTGAAATTGTTAAGTTGGGGTTCTCATCAGCTGTACGCCATAATCATCACAATTATAACAAATAAAGGCTTGACATATCTCGCTTGGCATGTCATGAGTCTATCTCATATATTAAGTTTACCCTTTAAATTGAATTACTGAAAGAAATGACCCTTTCCACAATATTCTAATTTTTCGAGTTTCACCTGTATGAGAAGGTAATCTTTATTGCATCAACAGATTGCATAGTTTAAAGATTTCAACGTACGGGTTCTCTAAAGCCAACGTAACCCACAATACACGTTAGCATCTTGTAATTTTTCTGAATGATGTTTGGAGAGGTAAACTGTATAATAAAAATATTGTCCCTCCCACATGCAGAGCTACATGTGGCAGTACCAGACCACTGTGTCTGCAAATATACCAACAGCAGGTTGTGGGTTCTGAGCCCTTTTCATGCTCACTGTTTTTGCCCTCTATAATCCCTTCAGTCAGACTTTGGAAAAACGTGAAATTGCTTTCCATATGAGAAAGGGGTTCCCCCCCTTCAAATGACATCTATTGTCAGCTTGTCAGAGACCAAAAGTGCAGGCATAGGATGGGGTAGAAGCTGTGAAATGCTCCTTGATTCTTTTTTCTGTGGACTACATAGTTGTCATAAACCATTGTGAAAGAATTCAATAATTTGTGGGAACCAGCCGTTAAAAAGACTTTAAAAATATTTTGAAGGGTGTAACAGTTATTCTTCCTACACCCCCTACTGTGTTTAAAAGTGGGAGTCCTATTTTATAGTTAAGGCACATGAATTCTGCACATATGGTTTACTTTGATGAATAAATTTAAGGGGGGGGAATTAAGAACTTTATAAGCTGATACTTGTGACCTCTTGCCATAATGAATATTTTAGCATTATGGGAACAAGGGGAGATTGTGCGCTGGAAATGGATTCCAGATTTATCATGCAGGTTGAAGCATGACCGTCTGATTTCTAAAGGCTTCAAGAATTTTGAGGGTTGTTTCGGAGATAAATTTAGGGTTTCCGTCCCAAACAACAAGCTGACCTCTAAATCGGTTGCTCAAGCTAGCAGTTCCAGGATGTGCCATTTTTGTTTGCCTCTTCATTCTTTATCGATATCTTAGGTGCTTAGTGCGAATTACACACAACTTTCTTTTTACCACTTTTCAATGCAACTCCGTGTACATTTGTACTTTGTAACAGGACTGCTTTTTTGTTTAGCTCCTGTTTTTAGACCTAGAACTTGAAAGCATTTCTAAACTAGAGAAGAAATCAAACACAACCGATGCTTTTACCACTGAAATAGGTAATTTTGTGCTTGGTTTTGCTTTCTGCATTTTATAATGTGTGAGACCCAGTGCCCAAATGTTACCCTCCGAATAAAAAACAGACAACACGGTACAGTAGAATAATATATCAAAATGACGCAAACCGTGAAGAACATTCAATCATATATATGCAGATTCAAAAGTGCAGTGTCCGATGTCCAACAAGTCCAATGTCATAAAGTACTAAAGTCTCTCAGGAGTCCTGGGAGAAGCAGACGTGGACTCCTGAGAGACATTAGCACTTTATGACATTGGACGTGTTGGACATCGGACATTTTGAATCTCTTTGCACTTTTTGAGACATTTGTACGTTGTATGGAGTAGATTTCCTCCGGTTGCATATGCATATATATGATTAAATATTCTTCACGGTTTGCGTCATTTTGATATATTATTCAAATGTTACCTTCGGCAGTTTGCTGCCGCAGAACCATTCACCATAGCCAACTCCTATGTTGCACTGGTTGTGTAGAGATACCCTGCAGAATTTGGGTAGCTTGCATCATGCTCACTTTGCCGGTCTATATCAGGACGGCTGGTACTGGCAAGGAAGGAAATCTCAATGCAACCCTGATATAAAAATGCTTTGGGTTGAGACCACTGCTAGTGCAAGCAGAACGGAGTCTCATGCAAGGAAATTCCATAGCCCCTCTTGCATTCTCCTACATTTCCGGGAAAGACTTTTCTGACTCAGCAGCTCCCCTTGCCCCATCCTAAACCACATGAAATGCAGCAGAAATGCAGTTGAGGAGGGTGCAGAACAGATAAGGAATGCGTCTTGGGATAAAAGAGGTCTGGAAAGCTTGCATTCAGCTCCGGGCGTCCCGAGGTTTGTCCCTTACTGTACAGCAGGGGTGGCCAACTCCCAAGAGACTGCGATCTAACTCCCAGAGTTAAAAACTGGCAGTGATCTACTCCTTTCTGGGGGTTCAGGTCAAAGTGGTTGAGCTTCTTTTAGGGAGGAGGAAAGCCATGTTTTTTGGGGGTACAGGAAAAAAATGTTTAGCTTTTTTTTTAGGGTAGCCAAACTTGTTGAGCTTCTTTGGGGGAAGCCAGTGATCTACCACAGACGTCCAGTGATCTACCGGTAGATCACAATCTACCTGTTGGGCATGCCTGGTGTACAGCAAAGCAGACACACAGGCATGTTCTAGCAGTGCTTTGAATGAGCAGATTGCCGCAAAGTTTTATTTTACAGGACAGCAATGGCTGCTTACCCAAATTTCTAACACGGGGGAATTGTGTACAAATGACTCCCGCATGAATGATGTGTGCTCCAAATAGCATATATAAACGAGCGGACCGAAAGGTGAAATATTCCAAAGAAAAGTAAAGTTTACTAAACAAGCATGGCTTTCCGTTGCAGCAAGCTATACTCTGATTAATCTTTACGGTTTCAGAGCTTTGAATTTGGTTGTGTTTTAAATTCAAAGCATCGGTAAACCTGAGAGTTGCTTTATTTTGACGTGAAAAATTAGATGCACGCTGCACATATCACAATTCAGATCTGCAGAACGAAAGGAGTTATGTCTTTTATATATTAAAAAACCTAAATCGAAGTATACTAGAAATCTAGATACCTAGAGGAAACTTAGGTTCTAAAAAGGATAGTCTCATCTGACTTTTTTTGGAGATAGCTTAGGAAAAACATATGGATATGTATTTTGGTTTTAATTTTCATGTACATATGTCTTAACATTCCTTTTTGTTTTGGAATCACGTGCTCATATCATTCAGAAAGCACAGGAGAAAACGATATGGAGCTTAAGGACATCTATTATTGGTATAGTTTTTGCACTAGATCCCCCCAAAGTGCATATTAATATATGCACTGCTGTGGTTAAAGCAATGGTGTCGATCATTTCCCGTTCTTCCACTTAAAGTTGCGCAGTGTTATAATGGAGATCCAGAGTCTCCCACCCTCTCTCTTTCACCGTGGTTTCATTGGAAAATAAATGAACAACCAGATTATTATTAATCTGTAAGGTCATTGTCCCCTGCCGGCTTTGTAGCCTGGTTGCAATTTCTTTTTGGGGTTGCAATGTACAGTATGTTTATTCCTGCATGTGACAAGCCTTCAGTCGTGTGTTCTCTCTGAGTTATAATGACTCAGATGTCATAATTAATTTGATGAGCAGGTGGGGGTTATTAGCCTTGTGCTTCACTTGCTAATAGCTGCACAGCTTTTCTAAAGTACTCTTTCAACTAAAGAGGCATTTCTCCACACAGAATAAACACTGCAGCACAAAAGCCTCAGTTAGATAACTATCCATGGGTTTGAAAAGCTGCCAAGCAGATGTTGTTATTGGAGCTAGCCCAGAAGAGATTGGGCAAGGCAGATGCGAGGTTGGGTTGCGCGCGGGGGGGGGGGCGGTTAAGGGAGAGAAGAGGTTACTTATAACCGAGACACTTTCTTTGCAGTGGTTGAATAATTTTTGTGGAAATGGGAGGTGTCTTCCCACAAACCAAATCCATAGTTAGCCGGCCTCATGCTCACTCTCGAAGATCCGCCCTTCAACTGTAAATAAATGAGATGGGGAAAAGCTCCCCCCCCCAAAAAAGCATATCCATATGGGAATGAATCTGAACGTTCACCCAGCAGCCAGAGACTTCTGGTTTGCATTAAATCGGCTATGTGCAATTTTTGAAAGGCCTACAGAGACTTAGCTTCATACCTATCAACATATGTAATGAGTGCTGCTGCTCTGACATTTACCAGAACTCATAGGTTCTGTTGTATTACTATAAATTAGGTTGTGCAAATTCAAGACAAAATTGTGTTATGTTTCCTGTCACCTCTTGCTTTATTTTTATTTCCCCCCCCCCCTGTTGAGGCTTTTCTTCCTTATTAAGATATGACAAATATCAAGTGTTAGACTAATTTGTTACGGTTGGACAGCTGGAAGTTGGAAGAAAGAGTGGGATTGCATGGAAGAGACAAATAGACCGGGCTGAAAATGAAGCTGATCTGTTTCTGGCCTCTGCGCATTGTGCCCTCTGTGTGCTTTCAGGTTAAAAAGCACCCCCCTCACTCTCTTTTCCTTCATTTCTATAATATCATTTGTCTGGGGATTTTAAATGCAAGGTGAATGTTGCGGAGATCTGCTGGATCCTAACTTACTCATCCAGGAGATCTTGGGTTTGGATTGCTCCCTTATTTGATGACCAGTAAATTCAAACCCTCCAATATTTCTCTGATGAACATAGGGACGTCCTATTCAATCATGATGATGGGGGAGATCATCATCATCATCATCTCCCCATCTCACTGGGTTGCCCCAGCTACTCTGGCTTCCAAGTTGTATAAAAATAATAATAAAACATTCAACACGATGTAAATAGGGACGTCCTAAGGAAAAGGGTGGTGCTGTGGTCTAAACCACAGAGCCTAGGGCTTGCCAATCAGGAGGTCGGCGGTTCAAATCCCCACGACGGGGTGAGCTCCCGTTGCTTGGTCCCAGCTCCTGCCAACCTAGCAGTTTGAAAGCATGAAGTGCAAGTAGATAAATAGGTACCATTCTGGCGGGAAGGTAAACGGCATTTCCGTGCGCTGCTCTAGTTCGCCAGAAGCGGCTTAGTCATGCTGGCCACATGACCCGGAAGCTGTCTGCGGTCAAACGCCGGCTCCCTCGGCCTATAGAGCGAGATGAGCGCCGCAACCCCAGAGTCGTCCGCAACTGGACCTAACGGTCAGGGGTCCCTTTACCTTTAAGGAAAAGGAGGACATCCCGGGATTAAATCAGAAACTGGGATGGCTTCTGTAATTCCTTGACTGTCCCTAGAAAATAGGGACACTCGAAGGGTTTGTCAATTGTTTTAAGTTGTTTTATTGAACTTCATAACAGTATTTTTTTTGTTACAATGTGATATTATAGATGTATCTATTTCTAGCATATAAAAATGTTAGAAGTTCTGTAGACAATGACAGGAGAAACCAGTACAATCCCATTTAAAATGTTCAGAGTGACGCCATCACCTTGCAGAAGCTAAGGAGGTCTGGGTCTGATCATTCGTGAGCTTGAAAGGAACTGAAAAGGAAATCAGTTTGGTGGAAATCAGTTTTACCAGCTGCAGGAGAAACTTTTAGGCAGGTATTAAAGCCTTGGGAAGTTCATGCAGGAGATAGTTCTCCTAGCAATAGGGATCAGGCCATATGCAGTGGAACCTTGGTTCTTGAACTTAATCCATTCAACGTTTTTGAAAAACGTTAAAAAACCAAGGAGCGGCTTCCAATTGGCGCAGGGGCCCCGGAAACAATAGCCGACAGCCACATCAGATGTTCGGCTTCCGAAAAAGTTCCAAAACCATAACACTTCTGGGTTTTCGGTGTTCGGGAGCCGATTTGTTCGTCAACTAAGCCATTTGAGAACCAAGGTCCCACTGTATTGGATATTGAAAGAAACTGGAGGGACACTAGAGAAAGGGCAGTGTTGTGGGTCTGTTCTGTTGTTATGTTTGAGGAAGAGGTGGTGGTGGTTTCTGTTTATGTGTGTAGTTGCTGGGGTGGGAAACTGGATGTGGCCAGTGGGCCAAATCATTATCTCCACCACCTGTCATGGGCGAAGACTGAGAGGTGGGCAGAGCCACTCAGCTGTCAATTGCCTAATATCACAATGATTGATTGACAATGATTTTCTTTTTCTTGCACGGCTCTTGCAGAGTACTTTGCAAAGTGAAATGCAACATAATGCTTCACAAGGGGCTTCTCTGGACCTGACAGTCATCTGATTGTTGGGCCTTGAGACACGCCTTTCAAACCGCTGTCCTGCGCAGGGCTTTGAAAGGGGCAGTCTGCGAGACCTGAGACTCAGCGAGGAGTCTACAGATCCTTTCTCCCTCCTTCTCTGTAGTGCAGTGGTTAAAAAAGGTGAGCAACTCATGCCATGCTGTTGCATGTTCAAGCCACAACCTAGACGAGAGGAAACACATACGTAACTGCTTACATTCTCTCTGCTCTGCTTTGTGGGATGAATCTGCAGCCCCCCATTTTGTGATAGATATGCCTTCTTTCAGAAGGCCTGCTTGGTTCACAGAACCCATTCTGCTTCCAAGGTGATTGACGTGTGGGCACTTAAGTTGGGGGCTCCTACATCAAAATGTTGCAGTACGTCCTCACCTCTTAACAGCAGTTTCCAACCAGCCATCCGTTTTCGATGCTACCAGTCCATCCACACTCATACCAGTTATCAGCTCTTCTGTTCCAATTGGCACTAATCATTCTGTGGCTGTTGGGCACCCTAGGTTTTCATGGGTCTGTCTTTTTGGTGTCTTTTGCCCCCTTAGGTTTGTGGTTCCCCCTAGAATGCTGATATCTCTTGGTGTCAGTGACCACATAGCGGTTCTAGTCCCATTGCTACTCACCACCTGAGCTCGCTGTCAGAGGACGTGGTGATGTTCTTGCTTACCTCTACCTGACAATTGGTGGTATTTTGCACCAGCTGAAGCTTCAAAAACTGCACTATTTGGAATATACCACCAGGGTATGAGCGACAGTGTCTGTGTTAGAACTGTTCTCATGAATCCGTCATGATGCAGAAAAGTCACCTGGTCTCCTTATTGTGGCTCAGTAGATGAAGCACCTCTTAGATCAGGCACCCCCAAACTCGGCCTTTCAGATGTTTTGGGACTACAACTCCCATCATCCCTAGCTAACAGGACCAGTGGTCACGGATGATGGGAACTGTAGTCCCAAAACACCTGGAGGGCCGAGTTTGGGGATGCCTGTCTTAGATCTTACAGCTCATGAGCAAATAGTTTAAATTAAGAGGGGGAAATAAGATAAATTTCCAAATATCAGACAGAACTTCCCACAACTCACTGTAGACAGAGGAATAGAATATGAGTTCCTCATCCACCTGTCTACACCATCAACATAGGCTGCAGGGGCCGATATTGCTATGTGGGAACCAGCGGGTGGGGGTTTGTAGCTGGGGAGGAAAGAGTTAACCTTCCCCAGTTCTGTGATCTGCCCCAAAATCTCCCTCCACATTAATTTGGCTAAAAAAAAGCAACGGGGTGGGTGGTGGGTGAGCTGGGAACTGTGAGAGAGAAAAGGGAGAGAAATGAATAGATGCTTTTATAATTTTATGATTGTATAATTATAACTCAGTGGAGGAGAATTTCAGGAACCTTTTAGGAAACAACCTATAACAAAAAATAAAATAAAATTGGGCTTGGGTATAACTGAGTTGGGTTTTTTTAAAGGTAAAAAACTCTACCAGCCGTGAATTGTGTTCTTGAGTGTTGGGTCATCACTCATTTCAACCAGATAGAATCATTTTTAGGAAATCCCTAGGAGATGCTTCCTGAATTGTTATTCTTAGAGCTGTTGCGTTACAACCGCCAGGATTGGTTGCTTGTGGGTGATTCTATGGATCTATTGTTCCTTGGGCGTTGCGGAACATGCTAGTGGAGACTTGCTTTGCTTTTCAAGTACGGAGGAATCAAATTCAAGTCGTTTTTTAAAAAAAAATCAGATAAATGAAGTATACATGAATTAAAATAAATCTTTTTTTCTTTTTTAAGACCGGCTTGCCTGATGTTTAAGCAATATGGTAGCATTCAGAAATGCACACTTCTGGAAGGCCTTGGGGAAAAAATCTGAGGCAGGACCCCCAGTGTTTAACAGTTTGAGACCCCTGACCTACGGACAGTTTTAACAGATGTTTCGTTGAAGAGATATGTGTTGACACTGTCATTCTCCCCCCCCCCCCTTCTTGGAAGTGCATTTCTGGAATATCAGGAGAACCCATTTATTTAACAACAACAACGTATTTAGTTCATCTACAGCAGGGGTAGGCAACCTAAGGCCCGGGGGCCGGATGCGGCCCAATCGCCTTCTCAATCCAGCCCACGGACGGTTCGAGAATCAGCGTGTTTTTACATGAGTAGAATGTGTGCTTTTATTTAAAATGCATCTCTGGGTTATTTGTGGGGCATAGGAATTTGTTCATATATTTTTTTTCCAAAATATAGTCCAGCCCACCACATGGTCTGAGGGACAGTGGACCGGCCTAAGGCTGAAAAAGGTTGCTGACCCCTGATCTACAGCCATTCATGACTCGCCCAGAATCAGTGATCAGGAAGTCCTTTGTAGGTTTCGTGGCATGGGCTGTGGAGACTTGCCCTCCCCTCAAGATACACTTTAATTTTAATTTTAATGTGAGATATATTGATTTGAGAAGTGTGGCTTTCTAGGCCGGCCGACAGAATGCAGAGGGGAAAAAACCCGAGGATTTCTAATTGAGCTGGCTTTTCAAGACTTACCTAACTGCTGTGCTATTCTGAACTCCAGCATCCCCCCCCCTCCGAAACCCTCCCTCTCCCCATCAGCTTTGATCCTGGCAACTAAAGTTCATTCCATAACTCAGGTCAGACAGAAATGATGCATTGCATCACAGCTGCTTTTATGAAAGTGTTTATTTCATATCTGAAATGTTTTTAATATACATTTGCTTTGCTATGACTTGCAGGAGGAGAAAGAGAGCAGTTTTACTGGAGGCGAAACAGGCCACCTGTGAAAACTAATTGCAGAGGTTGCATTGTGTCGGTATCTGTAGGAACAATCCGGCAGGAAGAAAGTAAATGTTCTTAATCGGGAAGCAGATTACCTGCATGACAAAATGTCCTCCTTAAGTAATACAGTGATTTGAAATGGCCCCTCGTGAGGGGTGGGGGTGGAGGAGAGTTCATTCACAAGCAGACTTCTTATCCCACCAAAACCGCACAGGAAAAAAATAATAATGCCTGAGCAGGCACTGCTAAATTATTTGATTGAAGATTGCATTTCGGTACATTTGCAAGAGTATAATTTCAACGGACCCAGGTGGCGCTGTGGGTTAAACCACAGAGCCTAGGGCTTGCTGATCAGAAGGTCGGCGGTTCGAATCCCTGCGACGGGGTGAGCTCCCGTTGCTTGGTCCCAGCTCCTGCCCACCTAGCAGTTCGAAAGCATGTCAAAGTGCAAGTAGATAAATAGAAACCGCTCTGGCGGGAAGGTAAATGGCGTTTCCGTGCGCTGCTCTGGTTCGCCAGAAGCAGCTTTGTCATGCTGGCCACATGACCTGGAAGCTGTACGCTGGCTCCCTCGGCCAGTAAAGCGAGATGAGCTTTCAGGCTGAGTGAGCCGGCATTTGTCCACAGACAGCGCATGACTCTAAACCGCTTCTGGTGCAACGGGACACCGTGACGAGTGCCAGAGCGCACGGAAATACCATTTACCTTGCCGCCGCAGTGGTACCTATTTATCTACTCGCACTGGTGTGCTTTCGAACTGCTAGGTTGGCAAGGACTGGGACAGAGCAATGGGAGCTCACCCCATCACACAGATTCGAACCGCCGACCTTCTGATCAGCAATCCCAAGAGGCTCGGTGGTTTAGACCACAGCGCTACCCGCGTCCCAGTTGTAAGTGTTCCGGTTGTATGTGTAAACTGGCTGTTAGTATTGGGGTATGATGGTTCTGCTAATACAATTGCTTCAGTGCAGATGCTTTTGTAAAGCGCTACTTCCTCCTTAATGCCGCTGCATGTTCAGCTTGAGATACCTCATTACACCTTTCAGTTCTTTTCATTATTATTTGCAGTTCAGCTGCCCAGATGGCTTCTTCAGGCCTGTGTTGATGAATTTGCTTTCCTTTCCCTTTTTCTAATACTTTACACATGTATTTCATCTCATCGTTTGTGACTGTGGACAGTTTACACAGACTTTAATAACACAGGGTTGTTGTTGTTGTTTGCCACATTTTCTTTCTTAATGGTTGTGTTTTGTCACATTCTCTTTTTGCTCCTTAGATGACTGCGTTTCATACTAGGTTTCCTGGGGCTCTTAGTACACTGCCTGGCACAATGTTGTCCAGCTCCTTTCTGGAGTCTGTGGGTGGTATTGTTATGTACAAGCTAAATAGTCAAAAGTCTTGTGCTATGTTATAATAAGCTACCATGCAACAGAACAAATGTATCCCTTGATCCAGCCGTTTCATTATTCCAAGGTCACTTGAGTTTTGCTTTCTCTGATTTGCTGTTCCTGAGGGAGTGACCAGTCTGAGATTTCACGGCATTGCCTTTAACTAATTGGAAACTTGCAGTTTTGTGTGTCGTCTTGGGAAGATTATGCAGAATGTGCATATTATGGCTTTGGCCCTCTTTTCTCTTGTAGGTTGGAGAATCCTTTTCTGGAAATTATATCTGTAGAGAACAACAATTGACATGTGATTTACCAGTAAAGATGAGATGTCCATGAAACTGGTTCTTCCAGAGACGAGACCATTTTGTGTTATCGAAACTATAGTGTCTTTAGGAGAAAACATTTTACATACCTTGTTCTTCCTTTGATGTATAAAAGTTGGTTTTATCACTAGATGTCGTAAAAAATATTTTTATTGTTCATAGGTTGTAATCACAGGTAGATAGCAAATGTTATTTGTCACTTAGGAATTAACCCTAAGCATTGTGCTAGTAATTACCGTATTTTTCGCTCCATAAGACGTACCCTTTTCCTCCTAAAAAGTAAGGGGAAATGTCTGTGCATCTTATGGAGCGAATGTGTGGTCCCTGAAGCTGAACTGCCCAGGGGCAAAAGCAGATTTTGCTTTTTTTAAAAAAAAGATAGAGAGAAGGGGGTGTTGAAAGGAAGCCCGCTAAGCAGCTGCTCAGCAAACGATCGGGGAGAGAGATAAGGGAGAGAGATTCCAGCCCCGCCCCCTTGCAGCGGGAGGCTGTTTCCTCAGTGACATGTGACTGGCTGATTAGATTATCTGTCCAGAAACTGTAGAAATTGCTCCCATTCCTGAAGCTGCAGAACTGTGAGTTAAACCCCATAAAACAGGGTTTTTTCCCTTTGCAAAGTAAGCTCAACAACTTTGAGCTGATCCTCAAAAAATGGGGCTTTTCTCCTTTGCAAAAGAAGCTGCAGAAATTTGAGCTGATCCTCAAAAAATGGGGCTTTTCTCCTTTGCAAAAGAAGCTGCAGAAATTTGAGCTGATCCTCAAAAAAATGGGGCTTTCCCCCTCTAAAAACTAGGTGCGTCCTATGGCCAGGTGCGCCTTATAGAACGAAAAATACGGTAATTGCAGCTCAGTGGCTGGCACCTAACAATACCTAAGGCAAGACCCAAATGTTAGTGATACACTAGGTATTGCTCAGAGAACTAATTGATGCTTGTAGCTTTGACAGAATAAATGAGAATTGTGGCAATGCTGCACACCAGCCCAGCTACATTCTCATGGCTGCTGTAATAAAATATATGAAAAATGAGAAACGTGACAAATAATCTTACACATGACAAGGTGTCTTTGGCAAGACAAGAAACTTTACCCAAAAGTCCTAAATATTGTTTTTGAACTTTGCACATGTTAAGTAACTGTTGTGTGTGGCTGCCCATCATTATGTGTTTTGTATTTTTATATGACTTGTAAGCTGCTTTGTGGAACATGTTCTCAAAGAGCAGATTGTAAATCTTTCAAATAAATAAAACCTGGACTTGCCACTGACTTTACACTCAACGAACGGAGTGTCACACAGTTAATCTGGTCCCCTAAATAATGTACCAATATGATCCAGGTATTTAAGTGGACATAAGAACCAGCCTTCCTCAACCAGATTCCTTTGAGATGCTGTTGGACCACAATTTCCATCACTCTTATCATTGGCCATGCCCACTAGGGCTGATTAACATTGTAATTCAGTAACTTCTGGGGAACAACAAGTTGGAGAATGTTGAAACTATCATGTGTATGTTTTTAAAAAAGATCGTTTGTCAAGAGAAATCCTTTGTGAGTTATTCGGATGTACCTGGCCATGTTAGTTAACTAGAGAATTCATGTGTTCTCATAAGAACAAGGCATTTTGGGAAAGTAAGTGTTTGCTACTTTACGATGGCACTTGCTGGTTGCACTCGACTTATTGGAAATTAGGAGTTCCGTACGAGCATATATCTGCGGACCTCCAGCATGATTCACACAAACCAGATAAACTTGCACATGTGTTCATTCAGAGCTGGGTGGGTTTTTTTTTTTGTATTATTGTGATCCAACTCACACAAGAAGCAATACAATTGTTTTAGAATCCTTTGAGACTGGGTAACTTCAGAATGCAATTGTACCTTGGAAGTCGAACAAAATGCATTCCGGAAGTCCGCTCGACTTCCAAAATGTTCGGAAACCAAAGTGCAGCTTCTGATTGGCTGCAGGAAACTCCTGCAGCCAACTGGAAGCTGCGGAAGCCCCGTCGGACGTTCAGCTTCCAAAAATAGTTCACAAACCGGAACAGTCACTTTTGGGTTTGCAGCGTTTGGGAGCCAAAACGTTCGAGAACTAAGCTGTTCGAAAACCAAGGTACGACTGTATAGGTTTCAGTTTTTGTGTTTGACCCATGCAGAAATGCTGTCTTGAATGCTCCTCATGTTAAAAAAAAAATAGCAAAAAAGGAGCTTCTGCAGGTAGAAAAATAGTACATTGGAGCAAAGAATAGGCTCATTCTCCCTGATATACTTCTAGGTTTTATGGATACAGGACACACTCTAAAGTGAAATAGGCTCAGGAGGTTCATATATATTTTGCTTCAGATGGACTATAGATACTGCTGCATCCAATGGGTTGTGTCCAACACTGAGTTAGGAGAAAGTACTTCTGCTCATGCAAGTTGGAGCCTTAAGTTTCCACCCTTCTCCCTACCTGCTATTCCAGAGAGTTTCCCAACCCACACGAACAGCTTTTCAGGAACTTCATGCACCCTTCCCTAACTTTGTGTTCTCCAGACATTTTGGATCCAAAATATCTGCAAGTCACCAGGTTGTGAGAACCCACAGCTATAGGAGATCAGTGAAAACCAGCTGTCCTGCCTTGCCCAAGTATTGCAGTTGGTGCAATTTTTGGTTTGGATCAAACCGAATGCGTTTGGACCTGTAACTTCTCATAAACCGACTTCCAGCCTATGCCTTAGAATCTATTTCTACAACTTTGGAATTTTCATTCTAGGCTTTCCCAAGTTCCTTCCTCTGACAATGTGGTCGGAGCCAACTACACCAGCCGTTTGCCAACTGGGGATTCCCCTGCATAATAATGATCACTCATCTGGCTCAGTCACATAAGACAATGGCATGTAGCTTGAGATAAATTGCCCGCTATAGTTTACAGTCTTCAGCCAAGTTCTGTCAATTGGCATAGCGGTTATTTGTAAGGGAAGGGACTTCAAACTGTCACTTCCAAGAGTTTTAAGGAGGGGAAAATACACACACAAAAACCCTGTTTAGATAACCAAGTCTTAGAGATATCAGGATAAAAGAACATAACTTGGATTGTCAGCATTCAAAGATAGATGAGAGCAAAGAGAAGGAACATCAGGGACCTAGTGGGTTCTAAATTCTTGCTGTGTAGAACTAGCAGAGAAATAAAAAGCCCATGGGACATTTCTTCTTGATGCATGCCAGTCAGATAAACTGCTAACACATCTGTTCATATTCATTTCACTTTTGATTTGTATACTGCCTTTCTAAAGGTAAAGGTAAAGGGACCCCTGACCATTAGGTCCAGTCGTGTCTGACTCTGGGGTTGCGGCGCTCATCTCGCTCTATAGGCCGAGAGCCAGCGTAGAGCTTCCGGGTCATGTGGCCAGCATGACAAAGCCGCTTCTGGTGAACCAGAGCAGCGCACGGAAACGCCGTTTACCTTCCCGCCAGAGCGGTTCCTATTTATCTACAGTACTTGCACTTTGATGTGCTTTCGAACTGCTAGGTGGGCAGGAGCTGGGACCGAGCAACGGGAGCTCACCCTGTCACAGGGATTCGAACCGCCGACCTTCTGATCGGCAAGCCCTAGGCTCTGTGGTTTAACCCTGGTTTAACTCTGCCTTTCTATATTACTATAAAATTACCATTGAAGTTGTTAGCTGGTAGTGCTCACTCAGACCTCCCCTCCTTCACTCAGTTATTGCACATTGATCTGAGGTGGAGAGCCAGAAAAGTGTAAGACTTTACAAGGAAAATCCACCTGCATTTAGAGGATCGTGTGTTTTGATGCAGCTCGTCATGTTGCAGTGGGTTTCTTTTGTTTTTTGTTTTTTTTTAAGTTACCTACTTAATGAGAATTTGGCTGCAACCACCTCCAGGTGTTCTTGCTAATGTTTATTAAAGAGAGGCATTTTATGGGATCTTTGCAGTTTGACATTTTATAGGAGTTTTTGATCCCTCGCAGATTGCGAAATCCCTTGAGCGTCAAAAGAAAGTACTTTCTAGGACAACACAGAAATGTGGCTCACTTCTGCAAAGGTATCTCTGTCTGTTAGCACTTGACATATAGAGTCTAATCTTGCAGAGGTGTCACTGTGAGTATTGGACTTGCTCCCAGGTAAGCCTGCATAGGACCGAAGCCTAGTTTTATTTGTTTTCCGGCTCTTACCGCGCTAAAACGCTTGTCCGATTGTTTATAATGTGATCCTTGCAAACTGTAGGGAGATGGGGCTTCCCCCCCCCCCAGTAGCTGGATTCATTTGCAATTTTCGTCCTGTTAGGGTAAGCCTAGATAAGTACCAAGGAGGCTTCAAGAGACTTCCTCCCTTCCCCAAGTAAACTGGATGGAGGGGGGGGGAGTACGCAGCACCTTTTGTGTGTGTAACCTCTTGAAGTTAAGCGCAAGGCTTGTTGATCTGATAGGTTGTTTGCATATCATTTGCTGAAACCTGAATGACTGGTTATTCTGGTCAGGAGAAAATAGCACTGACATCATGTGATTCTGGCAGAATAAAAGCCACATTGGAACTTAGCCTCCAGATACCCAAGGGGGCTGGCAGCAGTCTCAGGGGTTGGCTGGGAGCCCCATTGAGCTCACTAGTATAATCAGTTAACTGCTGAGCTGGACAAGCTACCCTGTTTTATTTTTATTTTTTTTCCTTTTTACAAGCTCTGTCTCAAAGAATGATGGGCAGTGAGCCACTAGTATTCTTCCTAGTGCAGTTGCTGGAGATTAACTGTTTAGCTGCTTCTCCTCCTAAACAAAGGAAATATTGTGAAATGGAAAAAAAAAGCCTTTCCCCCTCCTGTCACTTCTTGAATGACTTTATCTTAAACAAATATATTTAATAACATTAGGTTAGAACTTCCGGCTGATTGCTTTCTCCGAAGTTCCTTTTATATTTTTTTTAAACCGCTGTCGTTTAATATTTAAATCTTGCAATCTGCTCATTGCTCAGGCTGTTAAAATACTGTGTGGCGAAAATCATTGGGGGAAGAAGCACCAGCTGATTAGTTCTTTTTAGCTTGTACATTTGCATTTGTATTTCATAGAATTGCAGAGTTGAGATGGGACCGTGAGGATCATCTAGTCCAGTGGTGGCTAACCTTGACACTCCAGATGTTTTGGAACTACAACTCCCATCATCCTTAGCTAACATGACCAGTGGTCAGGGATGATGGGAGTTGTAGTTCCAAAACATCTGGAGTGTCAAGGTTAGCCACCACTGATCTAGTCCATGGTTAGGCAAACTAAGGCCCGGGGGCCAGATCTGGCCCAACCGCCTTCTCAATCTGGCCCGCGGACGGTCCGGGAATCAGCGTGTTTTTACATGAGTAGAATGTGTCCTTTTATTTAAAATGCACCTCTGGGTTATTTGTGGGGCATAGGAATTCGTTCATCCCCCCCAAAAAAAAATATACTCCGGCCCCCCACAAGGTCTGAGGGGCAGTGGACCGACCCCCTGCTGAAAACGTTTGCTACCCCTGATTTAGTCCAACCCCCTGCAATGCAAGAAACCTGCCCCCCAAAGCGAGGCTCAAACCCACGACCCTGAGATTAAGTGTCTCATGTTTTACCGACTGATTTGGCTCACACCTTTTCAACTGAGACTCTACTAGGCAAATGAAATTAAAAACCAAGCGAATAGTAAAGCAGCAACTGAAACATAATATTCAAACCTATTTTGTACAAAATCAAAACAAATTAAACAACTGAGCAGTAGCAAAGACAGAAACCCAGCAGCAGATGCGCAAATGCTAGGGATCGGAGGTGTATTTCCCCCATATTTGTTTGAAACCTGGCTCCTTCAGTGTTGCGGGGACCGACATAGCCTAGCGGACAGCTGCACCTGCCTGTTGGGAAATGTGCACAGTGCAGTTTGGGGCCCTACAATCTTGGGGGGCAGCCTGTTGCCTTGGCCCGGCAGTGTCCCAGGGAAGGAGGTATCTTCCAACTCAGAGAGCCTCAAATGTGCTGTGTGGAGCATTCAGCAAAATTAACTTGCACGAGGTAAGATGTACTCCTCCAGGAGAGAGTTCAAAGCACCTGTGGCCCAGCTGAGAAGACTCCATCCGGTCTACTCCATACACTCAGGGGATCCAGAGCAGGGTCTCTGAGGATGATTGCGAAGTGAGGACAAAGGTTCATATAAGGGGAGGTGATCCTTTAGATTAGCTTTCATTAGGATGTTCTCATCAGCTCCAGTCAACGTGGCCTTGCTGGCTGGGGCTGTTTGGACTTGTAAGCCAGAACACTTGGAAGCTTTCTGATTTAACGAAGGCTGCTTTAGACGCTCTTGCAAGTTTCAAAACAGTCCCCCCCCCTGAACTGCTTAAGACAAAAGGTGTGATATGGTATGATATATCCACCAGGTAGCTTAAACCACTCCTTTTCTATCTTCAACTCCACCCTTAACTTTTCCTCAGTGTTGTTGACTAGATATGATTGTGATACAATAATCCTCAGAGCAAATCTTGCTTGACGGTTATGTTTTTTATTTCTCCGGTATAGGGATACAATGGTACCTTGGTTGTCGAACCTAATCCATTCTGAAAGTCCATTCGACTCCCAGAACTGTTCGAAAACCAAGGTGCGACTTCCAGTTGGCTGCAGGAGCTTCGGACTTTCAGCTTCCAAAAAACGTTCGCAAACCGGAACACTCACTTCTGGGTTTGCGACGTTCAGGAGCCGATTTGTTTGGTGGCCAAGCCATACGAGAACCAAGTTACCACTGTACTAGGTTAGATGCACTGATGGTTTGACTCGGTATATGGTGGCTTCTTACGTTTCTGTATTCTTATTGACAATTATGCGTTTTTTCTCTCTCTCATGAAAATTTTAATGTTCTGCCTCTGCATTTGCACAGGGGGGAAATCTGTTGGCAGAAAGCATCATTTCGAGACACCAACATAAGCTCATGCTTTCAATGGTCTTGTCATCTCTGAGTTTTAGCTACTGGGCTTTTTAAACCTACCTTTTATTTTCTCATTACCTGATATTGTTCGCAGTATGTTGTTTTGAATCATAAACGGCACAACTTGTCTGTTTGTAGGCTTGGATCCTAACTGTTCACTCCATTCACGAAAAAAGTGTTGTGGTCAAGGAGGCTCATATAAACCCAACATTCCTTCTCTGAATGGAAACTCCCATTGGAATGAAATGATCTTAATCCTATATCATTCTTTTTGGCAAGTTCTTCCTTTGCAGAGTGATAGAAAGTCACGATAAGTCATCAATAGGGGGCGATCATTTTGGATTATTTCCCATGTTACAGCAATTATTTATTTTCCGGCTACTTATTTCCCTTATTTAACTTCGCACCCCATTAGTTATATGGTATATAAAAAGTGGAGCACATTGGAATAGGAGAGAAAATCTTAGCCCATAGTACTAGAACAGAGCTACGATTTGTTTCCAAAGCATTTCTACACTTGACGTGGCACTTTCTTGACTTGTGCACACATGTGTGCCAGTGATTCATTATTTGCTGAGCAGAAAAGATAGCCTTGCTATTTGCATGCAAATTATTTTTGGAGATTACTTAAGGGATGAAAGCGGCGGAAATTATTGGAAATATTTGGAGCAAATCCTGTTAGTTGGCTCCAGATCTTTTGCACCTGCAAAGCCAGATAATGAGCAGTTTGCCTCCTGGTGTTGTGAAGGTGGCCTCCTTGCCAGGCTTTAACAAATCCTGGGATACTCTTCCCTGCTTCCTTCTCAGTCCTCACAACATCGATGCCGTTGTCACATTGCGCAACTACTAGAATGGAAGATGAGTAGGTACAGAAAGCAGCAAACGGCAAATGCTCAGATCACCTTAGTACTCCCATGGAGACTGAATCATGATTTTGAGTTTTGACCCTACCAGAGAAGAATGGCAAACCAAGCTGATGAACTGTGCCGAAATGGCAAAACTGACCGGAAAACTCAGAAACCAAGAGGACAAATACTTTATTAACGAATGGGGAAATTTTATAAGTTATTTAGGTGACCACTGTAAGCAGATGGAAACAAGAGCAGGATTCTGAGTCACCTGTAGTGTAAAAATTACTAGGGATAATAAGGTTTGATATAAAATTTGGAGTATGGATGAATATGCAGTTGTAGATGCTTAAACTGAGACTCCATGGGGGTGGGGTGGGGGGAAGTCCCGAGATTCGGAGAATCTCTCTCTATAGATACGTAAATATTAGTTTGTTTATTTATACTTTGTCTTTGTAAAATAAATAAATAAAAATCCATTAAAAATAGTGATTGAAGAGTTTTGTGACTTGTGGAAAGTGAGAGAGTAGATAGGTCACCTTATATACTATAATTAAATTACCATAAATCTCAAATCTGGGTTAATTTGCAATAAACCTGGAAAACTAAGTCCTGTTAATGCATACATGTGGGTTGCATGCCATATGAATGTGATACAGGCCGTCCTTGTTTTTGCACGGGGTTTACGTCCAGGACCCCTGCACATGTCTCCTTTGCGACCCTTTTCGTGACATCTTTATGGAGTTTGGGGGCCACTTCTGGATTTGGCACCGTGCTCGCTTGCGATTGCGTGTCATTCAAATGTGCCTAATTTGGTTGTGGCCTGTACATTTGGAAAACAGGTTAAATTAGTTGTGAGAATTGGCAAACTGTCATTCTCATGTTTTGTGTTTGTTGACAAGGTATGGGGGGGAGTTAAGAGAACTACATTATAATTATTGATTAGCTACCGCTGTGAGCTAACCAGAGCAGCACACGGAAACGCCATTTACCTTCCCACTGGAGTGGTACCTATTTATCTACTTGCACTTTGACATGCTTTCGAACTGCTAGGTTAGCAGGAGCAGGGACTGAGCAACGGGAGCTCACCCCGTCGCAGGGATTCGAACCGCCGACCTTCTGATCGGCAAGCCCTAGGCTCTGTGGTTTAACCCACAGCGCCACCCGCGTCCCTCCCCTAGTGTCAAACTCTTAACTATTACACCATGCTGCCTGAATCCTAGAGCTCAACTGTGGATTATGTGAAAAAATTATACAGTGCCTCTGAGCATGTGAAGATCTCTACCTTACACATAAGAACAAGAAGGCTCCCTTTCCACCAAGAGGTTGTGCTCTCCAAAATTCTTGAGTTCTGACATTCTTTTATTCACAGAGAGAACTGGTACTTTTATGGCCATAGCCTTTTCAGTTCCTCTGCATTGTTTCTGTCATATACGTTGGGAAATAATGTCAAAGAATACTTTGAACGGTTCCTTAAAACTTCTATATATGATTTTTGTTCAAGTCTGTCAACATTTTATGTAAACCAAATTCTCATAGAAACTGTAAGTTGTACAGTCTGTGACTAATAATGAAGAAATGCTTTGTTGATTGTATACCAATGCACGATAAAGGCATAACTAGAAATCTGGTACAGAAATATAAATAATACTTATCTTTAAGACAGCATCTGTCATCTGCTTCAGCAGACAGCATTTCTTTCATTCCTGCAAAAAGAAGAAGCTGAAATATTTGAGTAGCTTTGTTTTGCGCTGTATGAGGCTTAATCAGTTTTTATTAAATTCTAAATTAAAATTTGGCTTTCATAGTCTCTGCCCCTCCCCTTGGTTGTTCTCTGAAATATGGAACCGGAAGAAGGATGACGATGGCTTCAAAAGTATAAACAGAGGTGGCAGAGTCCTGCTAAATTTTATTTCGGAGGGACTTCAGTCATTTTTCAGGAGCTCCTTTGAAATGTCTGTTTGCGTTGCGGTGTATCGAAGAGCAGTTAAAATACTGTTGGTAAATAATTTCCCCTGAGAACCTCCTTTTAAGTGTTGCTTAAAAATAACAGTCCTGAAAGGGCTTTTTACGGGCATTCATAATGTGCGGTTGTACTAATTAGAGCTTCGTTGTAGCTTTAAGCATGAACTCGTCCTCATATCTTCCTTGGAGTTGTGCAAACCATGCTCTCTAAAATGCAGGGAACTTTGGGTTGGCAATTTAGCCAAGGGCACATGACTAGTAAGTTGCAAAGCATGAAGTTTAAAAATGCATCAAATTGAGATCTGGTATGGTTCTAATCTAACCAATATAAGGACTTGTAACCAGATAGCATAGTTAAGCTCGTGTGTATGGAAAAGATTGGGGTTTTTTGTTGTTGCACCCATGCGTATGCTTACGAGGGAGTAAGCCCCACTGCATAGAATGGAGTTTACTTCTGAGTCAACCTGTATTGCATTTCCTCATATGCCTCAGACTCCCCTTGCAGCAAGGCTATTCATCCTCCCCGTACTATGTGGTCTGGAGGACTTTACTTGCCTTTGAATCTAGACTAGCACAACAGTTGGGGTAGCTCAGTTGGGAGACCATGGGATTCTTAATTTTGAAGTTGTGGGTTCGAGAGCCACAGCGGGCAAAAGATTTCTGCATTGGTTTAGAGGACCCTTGGAATCCCTTCCAATTTTATGAGTCTATGTTTTGCAAAAGCTAAATTGTAGTAGGCACACGGTTGACTGATCTTCCAAGTTGAGTTGTAACTTTTCTACAATTTGTTTGTTTTTTAAAGTGAGATTTTACAGTGTTTTTCCTCAATGCACCCAAATTCTGTGGCGAATGGATTTTTAGTATTCCTCTTGTGAATCTTACGTGATCGTATAATATAGTTCTAATAAGGTTGGTGCGGATTTTAGTATGGAGATGTCTGAGTTTTTTAAAACTCTCTCCAAACTGGGGGTGATGATGGCTAAAGAGCCTTGAAGTTTGGAGGGGTGTATTTGTGTGTTTCTGGCAGGCAGACAGTACATACTGTATCAGCATTTGACAATACTGCCTTAGACATACTGCCAAGCGTTTGTAACAAGATAGCGCTGTTACTGTATTTGGTTTTTCAACTTTCCTTTTGCATACTCTACATTTCTTTCCTATTCTATAAACAATGCATTGCATGCTTTTTGTACTTGTGTAAACAATTCAGACTTGTAACTTGAGAGGGACCCGAAGTCCTCCGTGAGCTGCTTCCATGTGATGATTTTATTTCAAAGCAGTTCTCCTGCACAGCACTCCCCAGAGTAAAAACGAAGTAGAGATTTGTGCAAAACTTCTGTGTATCTCATTTTTTTAAAAAGAGAGAGAGAGAAATTCTATGATTCTATGATTCTAAGTGAAGAGATTTATTGCTTTGTGCAATTGCAATGACAGCAAGCAGACATTTCTGTTACGTCAGTGTAAAAGAACTCAGGCTTCCACTCATTATTTTAGGTCAATATTAATTAACAGCAGCCTGAGCAGGAGCAGTGAACAACATTATAGTTAATGGTTGCAGCTTGACTTCACTTACCCCACCCCACTGCCCTGCTCACAGTTGTGAATAATATTCCTACATTATGAATAGTCCCTGTCACCGTTAAGAAAGTTAGGAATAGGCCAATGTATATAGTGACCTTTCTTCTTGGAAGTTCTGAAAGCTCTTAACCTAGCTCAAGGTTGTCATCTGAACTAGCCAGATGTTTAACTGAGAATCAATCACAGTCAGTCCATCATTTGAAATATGAGACTTTAGAGCCATCTTGCCCCCCAATGGCAACTAGACATTACCTTTTGGCGACTGAAACCTTGGTTGAAGGAGCCATTTGGTTCCTAGCTTTTATGTCTGTCTGTCTGTCTGTCTGTCTGTCTGTATCAGGGGTAGGAAACCTAAGTCCCAGGGGCCAGATGCGGCCCAATCGCCTTCTCAATCCGGCCCGCGGACGGTCTGGGAAACAGTGTGTTTTTACATGGGTAGAATGTGTGCTTTTATTTAAAATGCATCTCTGGGTTATTTGTGGGGCATAGGAATTCATTCATTTTTTTCTTCAAAATATAGTCCGGCCCACCACATGGTCTGAGGGATGGTGGACCGGCCCACGACTGAAAAAGGTTGCTGACCCCTGATCTATATCTATCTATCTATCTATCTATCTATCTATCTATCTATCTATCTATCTATCTATCTATCATCTATCTATCATCTATCTACGATTTTTCAAACATTTTCACAAAATACTTCAAATCCAATGTTACATTGTTGACTTCCCACCCTCATCTCCACAGTGTTTTTATGCTCAAACCTTTTCTACTGCATTATATCTTTATTACAAAAAGTTTATCCATTACAATTATTTTACCATTTTTCTTTTTTCTTGAAATCCTGCCTGTGATTTCATTAGACTGTAATTTTTTTTTTTTAAAAAAGTCTACGAAATGCCTCCATTCTTCTATAAAGTTCATCATTTTGATCTCTTAATTTTGCCTTCAACTGAATTTTGCTGCCACAGCGCAAACTCAAACAATTCAGTTTTAATTTATGGTGTGGAGGAGATTGTGGCTTGTTAGCAGAACTCAGGGTTTACATGTTTTGTTTTGCTTTAAAACAGGAAAAGCTCACCATGAGTGGAGAAATCCTGGTTAGTTCTTGATCGCTTCTTTCTTTCAATAGTCTCTCCCACATGATGAAAGATATATGTGCTGTTACATAAGATTCTGTTAACATTCAGTGAAAGAATTTCACATAGTTAACCAAACTCAGATACTGAATTTAAAAGGAATGCAGGCAGCATGGTTGTTTCCATAAGATCACCTCACATAAATAAAACTTTAAGTTAACAAATGTGTAGTATGCACAATTAAAATTACTTCTGGAAAAGTTTAACCCATTTCTTTGAATATCGGAAGTAGGTTGCGTTTGCTGAATTTTTAATCTTTCGAAATAAATAATTGGATCTAGCAGTGATAACTTAAATCGTTAAAGATCTCATGATACCTTTCACAAGGTGAAATTGCATTAATTAAAAAGATTCTTAGCTACCCAGTTTTGGCTATATGTCAATTAGATAATTATATTCTGTCAACATTAATTATCTTGCTGTGTTAGTTAAATGTGATATTCTTAACTTCCTGTCCTAAGTACCCATGCCAATTTCCTCTGCGAATCTAAACCCCTTTTATATTTTACCTCAAGAAAACTGCATTTTAGGTGTGGGGGGATTTTTATTTTTTAGAAATGATAAAACAATACGATGTTTGTATATTAACTATGTCCATATCCATATATCATTACATCTAATTCTCAGCTCAGGGGGAAAGTGCTGATGGGATTGCATAACTGACTAATCAGAGGTATGTATAGACCTGCTCAAGGAGTCCCTGAGGTTTTTGGTTATTCAGTAAATATTTAAAAAACAAAAACAAAACCTTAGGTGGTAAATAAATTCCCAAACTTTCCAAAGTAGCTAAATGAAGACTGAGCATTCCCAGTAAACCAGGCATGTCTAAAGTCCATTTCAGAGGCCTAATCCAACCCACCAGATGGTTTAATCCGGCCCCTGTGGCAGTTTATTTCCTGGGGTAAAATCCTAAAAAAAAAACCCTCAGCTTTGGTTGGCCCTTTGGTAAGCCCTCATGACGCTTCACTTCATCAAATCTGGCCCTCTTTGAAAAAAGTTTGGACACCACTGCAGTAAACCATGAACTGGAAAAGAAAACCAGAAGATATATGTTTACAATGGGGTATCCTAGACCAGTTGGAACCTCAAAGAGGAATATTCATGTTAGGAGGTGATTGTATTGCCGTGAGTCTCATTTCTCTCTTTCTCCTCCCATCTCTGCCACCTGAAGTGATGACTAGAAATAGCCACATGAATCCATGTGGGTTTTGATATGCCTTGAGCACCACTGCTAAGCTGTGGTTTTTTAAAACCATGGTTTATTGAACAAACCACAAGTTGTCTCACAGACAAGCAAAGAAGCCACAGCTTGCTTATCAAAGCTTGGTTTGTTTTCCAGATGCTCTTGCCTTCTGTCTTGGTTGCTTGTTGAGTGTCTGCAGCAGGGCCGCCAGACAAACCATAGTTTACCAAGGCTGTTTGGGTCAGACATAAGACCAAGCTATAGTTAAAACAAGCTATAGTTTCGTAAGCCAACAATGAATCGTGGTTTCACATCATCGTTTTGTTCCCGCGAAATAAGCCCCAGTCAGCCTCCTGGACCAAGTTCAGATTCAAACAAGATTAACCCTGGCTTAGCATTGGGTTCGGATCTGGTTGGTGTGTATCATATTGCCTAGATACCCCTGTTGGGTCCTTAATTCCCCAAAAAGGACCAAAGGGAAAAGGGTATAGTAAGGGCAGGGGTGAATCTGGGTTAGTCTCAAGAGGAAAGTGAGAAGAATCGTAGCAGTAGGAAATGGAGGAACACCCAACTTAAGGAATTTCATGGGCAGTTCAGAGAAAAACAGCCTCTCAGATAACAAATCATTCCGTTGCAGGATATATTTGCAGCAAATCTGTATTTTTTAATTTAGATTTCTTCCCTGCCCTGTCTCGGAGGCCTGGAGCTTATGATAATATTACTGTATCTCCTTTTATCCTCCAAATAACCTTATGAGTTAGATTATGCTTCATAAATGTTGAGGCACATTCCAGTGAGCTTAGTGGCTGAGCAGGGCTTTGAAAACAGGGCTCTTGGCATTCTGTCCCACATCATATTCCAGATGTGGGGATAAGGGCTGAGTGACAGGGCCATGTCTATCAGCACGTTGTGTGTTGATGGCCGGGCTAGGATTTTAACTGGAGACTCCCCAATCTTACAGCTCCTGGCTCCTAAGTACACTCTCTTCAAGACAGCAGTGAAAAATAAAGGCTGGAAAAGCTTTGGAGCGAAGACTTTATCTCAATAGCCGGTGGTATTTATCAGCTTTTTTCTTTTTTTTCTTTTTTTGAGTGAGGAATAGAGATGTAGTTCCAAGGCACTGACTCATGTGGCCACAGCAAAGTACTAGGGATACAGCCATTTCCTACTTTTGTTTCAAAATGAACTCGCTGCGCCTGGCGGATGCAAGTTCTCAGCTGCAGGGCTTTGCGGAAGGAAATGCTTTTCGTCTTTATCGATTGCTGAATACTATTTACTGAGCATTTTGTGCTTGTAAGTGGTAAACAATGCACCACATTGCTTTCAGTGTGCGTGCCTGGATATTGCAGTAACTCATAGTGATCAGAAGGTGATCAGAAAAGCGAAGCTTATTTTGGGATGGCAGGAGTACAGTGTATTTCTCACGAGAATTTCAGGCGGATCTGGACATACTAAGTAGGCTGGACACATACAACTCAAGTAAATCACAGAAAAGCACACTGGTTTCTTTTTAAGCCATTCTCTGCCAACCTCTTTTTCCTCTCTGCTCCGTAGTTTGTTCTTTCTTATCTACCTTTCTGCCTGCCACTGCAGATCCGTGTGTGGACCCATTCTCCACTCTGCAAACCCAGAATGCAATCTTCTTTCTTTTTCTCTGCACAAAGAATAATAGAACTGTAGAATTGGAAGGGACACCAGAGGTCCTCTAGTCCAACCCCCTGCAATGCAGGAATCAAAGCTAAGGGAATCACATGTGCTTCTTTCTTTCTTTCTTTCTTTCTTTCTTTCTTTCTTTCTTTCTTTCTTTCTTTCCTTCCTTCCTTCCTTCCTTCCTTCCTTCCTTCCTTCCTTCCTTCCTTCCTTCCTTCTCTCTCTCTCTCTCTCTCTCTCTCTCTCTCTCTCTTTGTGCAACCTATAACTACACTTATGTTGCACCCTCCCTTTCTCTTGGAATCGTGTAGCATTTTCTTTTGCATCGTTTTGTACCACCATCCTGACTCTGCATTCATCTCTATTACACCCCAGTCCCCCCCCCACATGCCTCTACAAGGCTATTCTTTAGTTGTCCCCAATTTTTAATATCTCCCTGCCCACAGGTCTCTCTTTCCTCTTTTTCTCCTAACCCATCAGGCTCTCTGTGTTGTTATTTCTTAGTTACCCTGCTTTCTTCCTTCAGTTTCTTTTTCCTTTTTTGTCCTCCGTTTGTCCCTGTGGACTTAACTTCCACCAAGTTCAGTGGCAAGAGCATTCATGGCTTTTATTCAAAGTATCTTAAGAACTTACTTGCTTGTTTACTTTTCTTTAAAAAAAAGTTTCAAACTTGTGATCATATAGCCAACCTAATTAAGACATAAAAAGCAAGGTGTTTTGGGTTTTTTTAAAACACACCCACACCCACCCACACACACCCTCATCATAGCTTTTATTTCCTAACCACACAGCTAATAGTATAAATTGTGCTATCTTCATGTTGTGTAAATACAAAGTAAGTTACCAGTACTTATTATTAAATTATTATTTAATAGATGGGGCGGGGGGGGGGGGGGAGAGAGGATGAAACAAAGTTGTAAGCATAGATCTGGAAGCCATGCAGTGAAGGGCTAGGAAGCTACTGAGGAGCAAAAGCTCCTGTTTTGAATATATAATGCCAAATTGCCCTTCCCCACCCACTTTTTTTTTTGCTTTCTGTCTGGCTTTTCATTTTTTTAAAGACAAAATTAAACACAGTGGAGTTTACTGTTTGCTAATCGCCATGTGTTTACGTTCCCTTCCAAAACTTTTAAAGTTGCCAACCAATACATTTCCTACCCAGCGCTATGAATCTGTCCAAATAAACATGGGAAGTCGTGAAACAATGACACTATAAGAAAATACATCCTCATTCATGAAAGTGTACCAAGATTTTCATGGAATTTGGTTGCGAAAGCAGAATGTCATGTCGGTTCATAGGAGGGGGGAATGGATATGTTATGTTCTGTAGTTGTGAAAGACGTGAGCATTCATTACTTTGTAACCCGTTAACCTCTTTTTTGTTCCAATGAAACAGCCCTTTCAGACGATCTTTTTCGCGTCCAGTTGTGAGGAGCTTGCCCAATGTCGCTTCTCATTTCCTACCTCAGTTTTACTGGTTTGTCAGTGTCTTCTTCAGCTGGAAGAGTCATTTGCTGGAAAAAAATGGCTGAACTTGCCTTGCAAATTACCCAGTTTGCAATGTTCAAGTTCTGGATTTTGGCGATGTGAATGGCGAAGGTGTTATACCATTCTCTCTTATTTTTGAAGTTCTGCGGTGACTTGAGGATTATTATTTATTTTATTTAACTAAATCAATGTACCACTTGATTGCAAGGAAATCTCTAAGTGGTTTACATAACCCAATGGCACCATCCATACAGAAGAGTTATCAGCAGGTGAGACGTAATCCTATGAGGAACAAGTTTGTTTAGTGCCAGGAAATAAAGACTGACTCTGAGAGGTGGGGGAATTTGGGAGGAAACAGAAAGGTGTATTCCAGAAAAGGGCATGGCGTGACCAACTCTGGGGTTGCGGCGCTCATCTCGCATTATTGGCCAAGGCAGCCGGCGTACAGCTTCCAGGTCATGTGGCCAGCATGACTAAGCCGCTTCTGGCAGACCAGAGCAGTGCACAGAAACGGCGTTTACTTTCCCGCTGCAGCGGTTCCTATTTACCTACTTGCACTTTGACGTGCTTTTGAACTGCTAGGTGGGCAGGAGCTGGGACCGAGCAACGGGAGCTCACCCCGTCTCGGGGATTCGAACCGCTGACCTTCTGATCGGCAAGCCCTAGGCTCTGTGGTTTAACCCACAGCGCCACCCACATCCCCTCCTCTTCTTACTTAGCCCTTGGCTAATCTCACTTTCTTTTTCTTTATTCCGATTGCTTAATAAGCTCATTCCAAAGAGCAGGGAATGTTTCTGAATCTCAGCACCGTCATAGTTAAACAGCAAACTTTGCCTTGACCCATGTGCTTGGACAATACGGCAAGCACAGAGTTAAACAGGAAATTGGTTCACGTTGATCTTGCCATTCAGAGCTGTAGGGTCTCTAATCCCAGGCAGATGCTTTCACAACCGTCTCATTATAGTTCAGAAGTCGTCCAAATGCAGGAGAATTCAGCTGAGCAGAAGTAGCCCAAACTTCCTTACAGCTGACTGTGGAAAGGGGTCCGGTCTATCGTTAACTTCAAAACTATGCGCATCAGAGATTTTGTACCCAGGGAAACTTGAAAATATGTTTCTTCTCAAGAAGGTGATGTCTTACTGGAGTAGTTATTTAGTTTCACAGCGTGCTTCGTGATGATATTTTGACACAGCTTTTTTTTAAAAAAAAAACACACACACACAATCACAGGTAAAACTTTGATACAGCTTTCAGACATATCCCGGCATTAAAATAAAAGAAGAAGCACTTAGGTTCCCGTAATACTATATTTAGCGAGTAATAAAAGGGAAAAGAATTTAGTCGTTTGCTTTTGTTAACTCCATTTCTTTTCTTTTTTTTTTTGTTCATGGTAGAAATAGAATAGGGTTTTGTTAACAGGAACGGAAGATCTGCCGCCTTCTAGAGTATAGCTTCTTAATGTGCAAGAGATTAAGTTGTCAGTTTACATACCCTGCTTTTATGCATATAGCTCTCCTGTATGCACCTTCGCACGGCTTGTCATAAAACATATAATTAGCTGTATTTCACCACCAGCAGTCATTCTTTAGTTGCAACCTGTTGTAAAGCTCTTACCAATTTAAGCAGGGGAATCATACAAAGAAGATGGAAAACACACCTTTGGGGTGAAAAGGGAGAGCATTTTAATTAATTTTTGCATTGCACAATCGAGTAAATCGAGTATATTTGAAAATACAAATAAAAACACGAAAGTATGCCAAAGGCGAGCCATTTCCAGACAATTCAAATAGCTGCAGTGTTTCCCAACCTTGGGTCTCCAGCTGTTTTTGAACTACAGTTCCCATCATCCCTGGCCACTGGTCTTGCTAGCAAGGGATGATGGGAGTTGTAGTTCAAAAACAGCTGGAGACCCAAGGTTGGGAAACACTGGCTTAGAGGAAGAATTCAGGATATAACAAGCATATTTTGCTCCCTTTTAAGGTTTACCCTAGTAATGCAGGTAAGTATCTTTTTAAAAATAGCCAGTGAGACTGAGGCAGTCTCCCACCATGTGTACCTGTGTCCATAGATATTACAAAAGGAAACTGGGTTAGTTTGCACCACACCTTGCAAAACTTTGTGGTCAGCTTTACCTAGGGCTTGCTGATCAGAAGGTTGGCGGTTTGAATCCCTGCGACGGGGTGAGCTCCCGTTGCTCGGTCCCAGCTCCTGCCCACCTAGCAGTTCGAAAGCACATCAAAGTGCAAGTAGGAGCGGCTTTGTCATGCTAGCCACATGACCCGGAAGCTGTACGCCGGCTCTCGGCCAATAAAGCGAGATGAGTGCTGCAACCCCAGAGTCAGACACGACTGGACCTAATGGTCAGGGGTCCCCTTACCTTTACCTTACCTAGCCAGCTCTTCTCAGTAAAGGAGGGCTGAGACCTCCATCAGCGACCAGTTTCCAGGTGAATGCTCTGTTCCATTTTTAAAAATTATTTGTAAGTTTATGTCCCTCTGCTGATGGAAGCTGCTTTTATCTGGGGGGGGGGGGAGCACATGAAAGCTCATACCAAGAACAAACTTAGTTGGTCTCTAAGGTGCTACTGGAAGGAATTTTTTTTTATTATTATTTTGTTTTGACTATGGCAGACCAACATGGCTACCTACCTGTAACTTTATCCAGGGGAGGTTTTTGTCAGTGGAACAGAGTGGGAGCCTATATTTGCTTATTTTTCCTCCCCCAGCCCCAATCTGCTCCAGGGAGACCATTTCAGAGGCACACTTCAGAAGAGCATGGGGGCTGCTTTGGGGTGGGGGCTACCGGAGGGAGGGAGAATCTGTGAAAAATTCATCCTTCCAGATTCCACCGAAAGTAGCTTCGAAGTGTCAGTGGAAGAGGGACCTCATTGGATACAACCTATATAAACAGTTGGAACTTCATCTCCCCTTACAAATAACGGGAAGATATAGCTTGCATAGCTATAATGATGTCCTTTTGAATTTCTTGAATAAAATTGGTAAATCACCCTTACACAGAGGCCGGGTTGCCTATTGGGCTAAGTTGTGAATAATGCTAATTTATTCCGAGCTTTACTGTATACTCGTGTTGAAAGGTTCAAAATAAATTAGTGCTTGCCGAAGTCATGCTCTCAAAACTCAAACACGAAGTGAGCCAAACCACAAGCCTTTATAACATCTGTATCTTAAGACATAAGCTTCAGCTGGAATGCTGCCCATAGCAAGAGTACGGCTAAAAGCAATGCACACACACATACACGTTCGCAGATGTTTTCCACTTATGCAGATAGTTGTATCATTTTAACCAACTCGAATTAGCAGCTCAAAAAGGAATGCAAGCATACATTTGGAACTTTCACTTAATTAAAAAATAATAATGAAATTTTTGCACGAAATTTTAGATGGGGAAACCCTAAAATGAAGGGCGTAATTTGAGACAGTAGGATTGTATCTCGGAAGGCAGTCTCGATTCCCTGTTCCCTGCTTTTTAATGTCACTAGCAAGACTCACACGCTGTGCCTTTAAAGAGGATTGCCAGGGGAGGACATCTGATTACAGTGGTACCTTGGTTTACAACCATAATCCGTTCCGGAGGTCCGGTTGTAAACCAAAACAGGTTGTAACCCAAGGCGCGCTTTGGCCAATGGGGTGCCTCCCCCCCCCCCAAAAATGGGTTGTAATCCAAAAAAAGGGACACATACTTCTAGGTTTGACGTGGTTGTAATCCAAAACGGTTGTAATCCAAAACAAGGTACCACTGTAATACCAAGTACAGCATCATATATGTTCAGGTGCAGAAGTGGTAATGATACCGTAGAATATTCATACAAGTATTTCATTTGGCTTGGGCGACCTAATTGGCAGATGTCACTGGAAAAGTACACCTTATGTAGGATCTGATGTGTGTCATGGGAATGGGAAGCCAACTCCCCCCCCCCCCAGTTAAGGCTGTTGGCCCCTTGTTGCAATGGTCACCTGGTTAATGCATTTCATGAACACGCATTTCAGGAGAACTGGTGCAGTGTAGTAGCTAGAGATCTGGACCGGGGAAACCCAGGTTCAAATCCCAACTCAGCTCAATGGCTGACCTGCCATTCACTTACTCTCAGCCTCACCTACCTCATAGGCATAGCTGTCAACTTTCGGATTTGAAAATAAGGGATTTTTTCCAAACTTTCAGATTTGAAAATAAGGGATGCTGCGAGGGCGGTGCAATGGCACCAAGTAGCCTCGCCACCCTGCGCTCCAGAGGCTGCGCGCGAACGGGTGAGCAAAAGAGTGAGCGCGTAGACGGCAGGCAAGCTGACTCCACCCCCAGTCGGTCTCAGACTCCTTATTGGCAGCCGAGCAACGCAGCTGAGGAGCCTCCCTGGCCGGCAGGGAGGGAGAGGAGCTGCTTCCTTTGAAATCCGGGAAATTTAAGGGATATCAACAATCTGGGATAGCAGCGGGAAACGGCATTGGAATAAGGGAGTTTCCCGCAAAAAAAGAGAGGGTTGACAGCTGTGCTCATAGGGTTGTTTGGGGGATAAAATGTGGAGGAGGACCACTTCGAGCTCATGGAAGGAAAGGTGGATAAACGTAAAAATGAAGTAATTTTGAAAATAATCCTCCTGCAAAACTTTTACAGCGGACATTTCCAAATGCATATGTAAATGCTAGAACTGGGTAACAGAGGTCTGCATGAATTCATTTTGTTTGTTTGCTTGTCTGGCTGAATTTAATGGGGAATAACCTGTTCCCACCTCTGCATTTCTGTCTTCAGTTTTTCATGGAAGTTTTTAGGATTGGGTATGGAAACCTGTACTGTTGTGTAACTCTTCCGTGAGGTTGAATATTGAGCCTCTTCCATCAGGACACAAGCTTGTGCAGCTGCTTTGCAAATGTAGACATGTTACTATGTGCAACTGTGCATGGTTATTCAGAAGTAAGCCCTGGTAAGCACTCCTATATTATGGGAGTTCCACAGCTTCCTTTTGTGAATCTGGTACTGCTTCATTGTTTGACTTGAGATGCTCACCTGAAATGGATTGCTTGCTGCATCTAAGGTAGATCTAAGGTGGAAATTATTTTTTCTGGGCATCTTACATGTTTTCTGCTGCAAAGGACCTGTTTCTTGTGATGGCACATAATTATGAAAAATGCCTGCAATGCCTTCCCATGGTATCACTTCTCACATTTTTAACTATAGTATTTGCAACTGCCTAGAGAAAAAAGGGTTTATTCATGGCTTCAGCGCAGGCTAACATATGTCTGCTTAGAGCAGAAACTTGAGTTCTGCAGAGAAACTTTGCTCTAGATTCTCCCCCTCCAGTTCTTTCTTGAGCATTGTTCTTCCCACTGCACCCCAGCACCTCACATTCTAAGCCTTTCATGAGCACCCCCCAAATTTGCCTTGCGTGAAAGCTGCACTGGATAAATATTGAAATGGTTTTATACGGAGATTGCCAGTAGATAGAATTTTTACATTTTAAAATGAAATCACACCTATAATTCATGCCATAAAGGTGAATGAACAGTATTGTGTGCCACTTTATAAGGTCCTCTGTCCTTTTCACTACGTTTTTAGTTGTGAAAATGCGCTTTTTTCATATTTGTATGACACAATATTACATTACATTACACTGGGGGGTGGCAGGAAAATTGTGTGAACAATTTTATCATTTAATCCTTTCCACTCATCAAAATACTTTTTAAAAAATAACTGATTGCTATCCTTTGTTATATTGTAATAAGAGATCTATTAAAAAAAAATATGGGGGGGGGGGTTAAATCTAGACCTGGCTGTGCCTTTGTCTATGTATAGTTCCATTTGGTGTTGCCTTTTCACTTAAAGGACCCAAAACACAAAATCCATTTTCCAAAGGGAGATATTTCTAATGTCATGAAACAAATTAGGAGAGAGCGAGCAGATGGTATTATAAAGCTTAGGGGGAAAGTATAGCACTTTAATACAAATTGTTACCCAAATGTAAAGACAGCCACTTAGCTACCAATTGTTGAAATTATTTATGTCTTCATAATAGGACTATCGCAGAAAGGTAGGATTCACTTTATAAAAAAAACCACCAAAGGGGGGGGGAGTGCATTGTTTTGC
The DNA here is from genome assembly GCA_034641385.1 of Darevskia mixta. Lineage (NCBI taxonomy): Eukaryota > Metazoa > Chordata > Lepidosauria > Squamata > Lacertidae > Darevskia > Darevskia mixta. The sequence continues at coordinate 15,717,391 of JAWWNH010000017.1, forward strand.
ATTTAAAGTAGGCTTAGTGTAGCTTAAGCAGTTGTAGCAAAACAGTTTGTAATCACTGAAAATACATTGTATAATTTCTGGTTTTCACAGTGAGCACGTTAACCCAGATGCAGTGTGACACTGACAGCCTATTAGCAAAATAAACAGGTCTTCATTACTTGGAATCTTTTGCCATTTCCCTTCCACTTTTAACTACATTCGTTTTGCAAAGCATCAGGGTTTTAGATTGTGATTCAATGCAGTTCAACTTATCCCCATCGTGCTTTGACTGAGCATCAACGCATCCGTTACCAGTTCCCTATCCAAAGTGACGTTTCCATACAGGCGGCCTGCTGTTTCATTCTTAACCACAAAGCAGCCTGAAATGACTTTACTTCTTTTTACAACTTGCAAGGAGTTAATGGACTGTGCTGGCCCCCCGCCAAAGCTTTTAAGAAACTTTATTAATGTATTATGAGGCCGGGACACCATAGTGGGGGATTTAATTTGATTATTCATCTTAATGAATAAAAATATGTGTGTACAATTAAAGTCGTATTATCAAGTAGTTGCCTTCTAGTAAATGTTTGGTCCGCCTTGGCCCTTGGCCTGTTGTTTCATTTGCAACTCAAGCTTGTGTCTTTGTCCCAAAGATGTGCGTGCTATTTTAAAGGACAGTCTTCAACTTTTTTATACTTGAGATGGATCATTTGAGTACTTGTACTGAAAACCACTGTTAAGAGTCTTAGCAGCGTCGTGTAGGAAACAGACACAGCAAAGTTCACGTCGGGTGACAAAATGCAAGATAAATGTTTGGCATTTGTCTGTTTATCACCCCTTCAGCACAATGGCATGACAAAGCGGGTTCTCCTTCATGGAGAGCATGTGTTGCGGTGGGGGCCAGCAAGTCACCCCTCTGTTGCTGGGTGGGATCGTATAGATGGCCACTGCTGTGATTGGGTCCTGGGTGTTGTTGGGGAGATTTCTATGTTGCAATTTGTTGATGGACAGCCCAGTGACTATATACTGCTTGGATCGCAGCGTGATATTCCTCTTTGCTGCGTGCATCGGATCTCCCGCCCCCCCTCCCTATTATTAGGCCTCTTTGTTGACCTTGCTATGCCTGTCATGGGGTCATCTGCTTTTGGGGCAGGGGCCTGGTAGGAATTTTTCCATTTGGCTGATTGGCTGGTGCCATTTGGTTTTCGCCTACTGCGTAGCAAATAGTCACAACTTGTAAGGTTGGCGGTTAGGCATTGGTTATTAATTTGGTTGGTGGAGGGGTCAGGATTGACTGTGGCTGCCCCTCCAATGCTGCTGCTGCGCGGGGAATTCCGTTAAAGGAATCCAGGGACTCGCCATGCTTTTGTCCGTATCCCCCGGTCGGGGGCCAGGGCCATGCAAGAGCCCCTGGGAGCATTTGGGGAGAGGTGAGGGTCAGACCCCCGGCTCCCATTCTCTCCCCAAAGTGTTTTCCCTTTACTGACAAATGTCAGTTCTGTCCCCAGCGGGACAGATAGTTGGAACCAATGCCTAAGCAACCACTCACATATTTTGTATTTTAATAAAGTTGTGGCCAAAATCATGCCAAAAACCTTAAATTTAAATTTCTGTCTGAAGTGTGTTTCATTTGAGGGGTGGTTTGGGACCTTGACACGCAAGTGAAACCTCCTAAATTTCCCTCTTCTGTAGGGGCATAGTAGGACATGTTTGCATCTTGGCACATGGAATTTTTTAACTATCATCCACATTATTGACAATATTCCTAGGTCCTTTCTTTGCAATGCCTGCTGCCATCTTTTTAAACCGGAAGGTTGAGATAGGTTAAAGATGTCCCTTTCCTTTCCCCACACAAGGAAAATCGACCTTTTAATGTAGCATTCGTCAGATTTTCCTCCACACCTTTTTCTGGGAAGCTTTCAGGGTTCTAGAAACTTCAAACAGACCCTTCTGAAATGTTGCTTATTCTCAGTGGAAGCTCCCAGTTGCTCCTCATGCTTGGAATGGTCTGAGGGTTTTGAAATGGTTGCACTTTGTAAAGGCAGAGACGTTGATGCATTCACAAGGAATATGAAGAGCACATTTGTTGCATTTGGACATTAAGCTAGCCTTGGCCAACTTGGTGCTCTCAGAGGCTTCAGACTGTATTCCATAATAATAATAATAATAATAATAATAATAATAATAATAATAATAATATATTTACACCCCACCCATCTGGCTGGGTTTCCCCAGCCACTCTGGGCAGCTCCCAACTGAATATTAAAAACACAATAAAACATCAGTCATTAAAAACTTCCCTAAACAGGGCTGCCTTCAGATGTCTTCTGAACGTCAGATAGTTGTTGATTTCCTTGACATCTGATGGGAGGGCATTCCACTACCGAGAAGGCCCTCTACCTGGTTCCCTGCAACCTCACTTCTCACAGGGAGGGAACCGCCAGAAGGCCCTCGGAGGTGGACCTCAGTGTCCGGGCTGGACGATGGGGGTAGAGGTGCTCCTTCAGGTCTACTGGGCCGAGGCCATCTAGGGCTTTAAAGGTCAGCATCAACATTTTGAATTGTGTTCAGAAACGTACTGGGAGCCAATGTAGGTCTTTAAGGACCGGCGTTATATGGTCTTGGCGGCCACTCCCAGTCACCAGTCTGTCTGGAGGGCACAGAGTCAGAGAAAGCTGCACTGAACCCTTGTCTGTTTTTACCGTTGTTTAACCATAGCTTGTTGAAGAAGCCATGATCCTGCTTATTCTGCCGTTCTCAGCTAATGCTAGTCTGTTGACTCTTCTTTAACTATCCAGCAGCTATACTGAGCTGATTGGCGGCAGTTGTGGTAGGGCAATGATGATTTTTCAGTGTAATGTTTCTCACTTATTTTTGTACATAGATGTTGTTGCTGTTGTTTAGTCGTTTAGTTGTGTCCGACTCTTCGTGACCCCATGGACCAGAGCACGCCAGGCACTCCTGTCTCCCACTGCTTCCCGCAGTTTGGTCAGACTCATGTTGGTAGCTTCGAGAACACTGTCCAACCAGTACATAGATATGCCTATACTGAATACAGGTTGGTTTTGTAGGAAGCTTTTGCAGGAGCAAGGCACAATTTTGAATGATGGTTTGAACAAAATCTTGGTTCTTCAACATTGAGAACATGGCGAACATTGTCCAAGGTCATAATCCATTGAAATAAATTGGCATGCATAAACGTATATAATTGCAATCTCAGGGACATGTGTCTTTCTGTTTCTGTAAAATGGACATATTCTTAGAAATGCGATTTTTTTGGTTGCTGGTTGCCATTTGTTTTTAACAGAGAAACTGTATCTGGGTGCATCAACCAGATAGAATTGTCTGTCCTATCTGTGCACCCCAAAATGGTGTGATATAACTGGAGATGTGACCATGTTTATTGTGTGTCGAGGTCCCCAAACCACCCCTCAAATAATTGAGGTCAACACAGAGGCCTAAAATATAGGGAGGGAGGGTGCTTCGAAGCACTCAGCCAAGAGGGGGATCACGTTGCACACCAACCATTATATATACGCTGGGCTGTCCATCATCAATTTGCAACATACAATTCTCCCCAACAACACTCAGGGTCCAATCACAACAGTGGCCATCCATACGATCCCGCCCAGCACCAGAGTGGTGACTTGCTGGCCCCCACCGCAACACATGCTCTCCATGAAGGAGAACATGCTATATTTGAACATGTGAAATGCAGCATGTTGTGATGCCACAGAAAATATGTAGCCGTAAAGCATTTTTAGCTAAAGGAACTATTAGCTAATCTTGTTGATAATTTCTAAATGGCAAGAGATCATTTGAAGCCCACTCGATAAGATTAACACTTAAAATTTTACAGTTCTAGTTAGTTTATAGATGGAGACTGATTACAGATTAGCAGACTGTTTTTAATGGATGTCAGCGATAAAAAGCGAAAGTTACTCAGCATATCTAACTGATAAGGCCGCTTTTCAGATATAAAATGTGATTGGTTGCATTTTAGAGGTGGGGAAGAGGAGGGCAAAGAATGCTTATTAACGATTAATGAAGAATACTAGAAGGAATTTGGGAACAACGAAACCTTGTGCTCTGTGGGACTTTAACTCCAGGTCACCAGTCACTTGCGTTACAAGGACAGTGAAGTTGGATAGCTCTGTGACTTTGAACCCGATTACTAATCAAACAGAGGGTTAAAGTCCTTTTATACAAATAATTGTCTTGATTGGACCATCACTCTGCAGCAGAATGCTTTATGGGGCAAACAACCTTAGTTTGCAGAGTGCTGGATTCTATTTTGGTTTTTGGGGGTGGTTTTTTTTTTAAACCAATAGAAGGTAAACTAGTTTCTGCGACCAGGAGACTGAGAATGTGATATTTTTAAAATGCCATGAATTTATGAAACTCCTTTATCAGTTGAGTCAGAACATCTGCCAACCTAGTCCAGAACCCTCCCAGCTCTTGTTACTTTTGATCCTTTATCTGAAGATGCCAGGATTGTATCCTGAGAGTCATGCAAACATTTGAAATTATAGTCCAAAAGTTCTTCAGCAATGCATTAAAGATAATTAATGCTGGTCCAGATTGGTGGTTCTACCCAAATTGCATGCTCTTATCAATCTCCATACGATACAGCCAGCTGGGAAGGAGGAGCTGGAGTGTACAATCTTAATGTTACTCAAATGAGCAAATTGGTAAATGTTTCTATACTGTTCGTTACACACCCAGTGTTCATCTGTTGCAATGTGGGAATATTCCTAACGGCTCCAATGCAGCTGCGGTGATTTCTAAATCAATTGTTATCTAAATGAGAAATCAGATTATCAACATATCTGGGAACAGAGGGCCAAGCATGTATCCTTCCTCTGAAGGTACAAGGAATGAAAATACATATTGCAGTCCCATCTAATCCTAATCCTGATGCTCATTTTGATTTGCTTGCCTGTTAAACTCTGGGAGGAAAGATTGCAAACTGAACATTCCAGATGCTGCAGAAATTACCTAAGAAACTGTTCATTAATCCGTAAGGAAAGGGGTTCGAGCTGTATCATTTGCTTTTACCGAACACAGATAAGAGTCTAAAAACCGTTGCTTTGAAGCTCTGTCCATTTATACTCTAAAGTTATGATAGTGATTCCATATGGGTAGAATAATTGCTTTATTACAACATGGAAGGAAATGGGATCCTAAGAGAGAATAGCAGTTTCTCACTGAAATGAATATTTCGTTAAAAATCTTAAATCGCGTGCTTTCCCGTGATTTAGATATTGGGTGTTTCGGTAATGATTGCCCTTTAAACAGAATAAGAGGGTATGTGTTAAAAAATGCCCAGCTGCTATAAACTGAAAGGCTGTTTGTCTTAAGCGGTTTTCCAAAAACAGGTTTTAAGATGGTGCATTCCAGATTACTGTTGTGCAAATCTAATGGAAAGTAGTATAGTGGTTCAGTTTCTGAGCAGTACAATTCAGGTTCTGTTTAGGAAATTCTTCTTCTTCTTCTTTTTACAACTCGTAACTTTTTAAACTATATTTTTTATATTACAGTGCATCAGAATCATTTCACTCTTTCCTTCCTTTCTGCAGAAGCAGGGTTTCCCAACGTGATTCCGTAGAATCAGCACAGCTTTAAAATTAGGTTTGGCTTTTGCCCTTTGCTCAGGACGACACAGTAGGTCGACGACATTTCAGGATAAACTCTTTGGCAGCCATTTTAGATGCAGCCTGCGCTGAGAGCACGCCGGCTGCCAAAAATTGCAGACGCTCTGTGCCAAAATACTCTTGGCAGTAGAGATAAACTTTGTCGAGATACACAGTCCAGAAATATCTTATAATTACAAAGCACAGGGGGCAGAATGTTTTTACAATACAGCTGTGCTAATGTAAACATTTAATTTGGCAGCCTCCTCCACCCACTTTTCAATTAACCGGGTTTATGCAGATACTTTAGGTCTGTAATAAACTTTATTGCTACTTCTCTTGGAGTACAGTTTATGAAACACAGATTTGAGGGGGGGGGGGTTCTGTTCGTTCTGCAAAGCAGGTTGAACACGTTACGATGCCCAATAAAGGGGGAAGCATGTATCCCTGTTTCAAAATGCCATAAGGTTTGGCATCGCTAAAAGGCTCGGGATCGAAAAAAGCGGGGGGTTGTCTCCCTTTGGCTTCTCCCAAGGAAACAAAAAGGCTATTATTAGAAAGAGGTGAAATCAATCGGAGTTGCCAAAGATCGCTTTGTATCAGGGATTGTTGCAAGAGACAAAGTTCCCTGCATTGCATAAGGGTATTTGCAGTGCAAAGTTTTCATTAATGGTTCTTCCCCTGTTGTAATTATAATAATTCTGCGATAATTCACATATAAGCTAAACAAGCTATATATTAGGGCCCCACTCTCTTGGGGAGCCCAAAAAAATTTAAAGGGGAAAACAACTGGATGTACATTTCCAAAATATAAGATAAAAAAACAAATAAAATAAAACCTACATCTTCTTTGGCGATCACTCGTAACTGAGTAAGATTGTCTTCCATAAACACGGTTTTAACAATGAGTCCGTAAGTGACTGTGGAGGCCAATGCTGGATCCACACATCCTTCCACAGTGGGGACATTGGTTCCTGGGTGGGAGTTGATCACGGTGTGGATTTGCCAAGCGTGCCTTCCTCTTAGCACGTTTCTCCCTTGCGTCCTGAGTTCCAGTGTCTTCAAAGCCCATGACACCTTTGATAAAGGCTGTTCTCCAATTGGAGCGCTCGCAGGCCAGTGTTTCCCAGTTGTCGGTGTTTATACTACATTTTTTTTAGATTTGCCTTGAGACAGTCTTTAAACCTCTTTTGCTGACCACCAGCATTACGCTTTCCATTTTTAAGTTCGGAATAGAGTAGTTGCTTTGGAAGACAGTAATCAGGCATCCGCACAACATGACCAGTCCAACGAAGTTGATGTTGAAGAATCATTGCTTCAACACTGGTGATCTTTGCTTCTTCCAGTACACTGGTATGGTAGTCCGCCTGTCTTCCCAAGTGATGTGTAAGATTCTTCGGAGACACTGTTGATGGAATCTTTCGAGAAGTTGGAGATGGCGTTTGTAAGTGGTCCATGTTCACAAGTATACAGTAAGGTTGGCAGTACAATAGCTTTGTAAACAAGCATTTTGGTTTCCCGGCAATTGGGTGGGTGATTGGTGGCTGTGGCAAGGACTGCTGTGGTTTGCCTGACGCAGCGGTAATTGGGTGTGGGATTGGGTGAGTGATTTTCGGAACACCCCTCCTCCCCCAAAAAAAGAAGCTGAACAACTCTGGGTAATCCTCCCCCCAAAAAGCTCAACAACTCTGGGCCATCTCCCTCCATTTTCTTAAATTGGACTCCCCCAAAATAGGGGTTGTCTTATATACGGAAAAATACGGTACATACATAAGAGTTGTAGATTGTTAAGCAGCCAATATGCTATAAATAAAATCAATGGCCAGAAAGATATAGGCTCCTAGGCAGTATGCCCCATGGAGAAATTCACGACGACTTATCTGTACATAACACACATGCCAAGATTCTTAGTTTCGGAAGTGATAATTACTTCAGCGATGTAAATCTTAAACATGCTGTTGATGCTACAACATGCCTTTTCCTTCCTTGACCCACAGAAGTCACGATAGTCAAACTAGATAGCAAGGCATCAACAGCAGTCTCCTCCCGTCTCGATAGATTTCTTTCTATACAGCATGTACGAATTAATGCAATTTATTTGAATGTGAAAGTTTCTTAGCTTATGATAAAACTTGATCTGCGCTTCGGAACAAACACCTCTATTTGCTGTGATTCATGCCAGATTCAAAATGATAGCTCTGTTCTGTAAGGGAACTCAACTTTAGAAAAGAAATGATGAGGAAAGTTAAATGTGGACATTTTAAGAAAGTGGGTGTCATTCAGAGTAAAAAGCCTGTTTTGAAATTTCACATGGGCAGTAATTTTGGGAAGGTAATCCAAGAATCTAGTTGTGTACATTTTGCAAAAAAATTACTATGGATTTCAGAATTGAGGTGGAATACTGGCCTTCACTCTTAGAAGCTCCTTGTAATTTCATGTTGCAAAAGGTTTATATTTGTCTTTTTTTGTGTACCTCCCTCTACACACACACACACACACACACACACACACACACACAAATGCACACACACACGGCATATGCTTTAGGGATTGCAGAGTTTGGCATTTTAGTCAAGTTCAAGTAAAAGAATTATTCTGAACTTTGTAGACCTGGATAAACCAGTATTGTTGATTGATACCTACCACCAAAATGCTTGATTATTTTATAGGTGCATAAGGATGATAAGAGTATTGGGTAAAAAAAGAAAAGAAAAAGTAACACCAACAATGCTTGCTGAAACAATATAAGTACCCTAGTTCTTTTTGTTTTGTTCATCGTTTTGTGTTCAAAAAGTTGAGATTTGATACCAGATTTCGATTAAAGGGTGCCAGCAAGTGTCAGCTGTTGAAATAAAAATAATACATGCATGTAATTTGGACCCATGTATGAGTGATCACACCAATAAAAATATAATGTCCTTGTAGTAGGAACTGTAATTGGACTTTAAGCAAATCAAGACTTACCTTGAAGATCTCGCCTTTTGGTCTCCAAAATTCTGCATCCTCTTAAGCTGATGGATCTAATGGATTTAGATCTAATGGATCTAAATTAGTTTTCCTTCTTCCTTGTATCCAATGCTAAAAATGCTGCTGTGTTCTTCCTTTTGAAAACACATAATAAGTAAGGATGAATTAAGTACTCCATGGTACAGTAGTATATGGTTTAAACAGATTAGGGTTTGGCATAGCATTCAGGTTTATCAGGCATTTAGAATTTCGGATGTACAATTCATCAGTCTTTTTCTTGGCAATTATATGGGCTTCCCCCACAGTTTTTGGTTTGGCAGTGAGATAGCCGGTTCACCCTGTTGCAGAACTGCCTGCCAAGGAGACGTGGCCAGCTCTCTACTTCCTGTCTTCCTCTTTGTCCTGGCCTCGCCTTTGCTGAAACTGCCAAGTCATAAATGCCAAAAAGCTTCTTGCAGAAAGGTCAAACTACTAGTTTGGAATCACCTGTGCCAATATTTGTAGTTCTTTTTTATATTTTTTATGTTTAGTGTAATGAAAAAAGTACAAAACAGTTGCCAGAAGAGTATCTAGGACTTTTTGGATAGTGTTTGCGTCCTGCACCATTGGCAACTATTTAGGGTTAGTCAGCAGAAGGTGTTTGAAGTTAGACTTCTACTTAAAACGGTGCCAGATGCAGAAAAAACTTCACACACACACAGTTTACCCTGTGCTTTCTCTTTGGCTCTTTTAGTCTTCATTATGCAGCATCGTGGCAGAAGTTTGCTGAAATAGTAAAGTGATGCAAAAAAATGCTCCCCCCCCCCCCAGTAGGCTACAGTAAAATGGAACTAAAGTTCTGGTGTGTGCAGATACGTTGTGATAACTAAGTAGGAGTCGCATTAATAGGGAATAGTGTTTGTGTGGCTATCATACGCTTGATGTACTGAGATTAAATTTTGTACAGTGGAACCCCGGGTTATGCACGCAATCCGTTCTGGGGTCGCGCTGCGTAACCCGGGCGTGCGTAACATGAACGCACGGGGGGGGGAACCTGGAAGTTCGCGGTTTTTTGCGCTTCTGCGCATGCGCTTCTGCGCAGAATGCTTCTGTGCACCCGTGCGCTCTGCGGAGGACTTCCGGGTCGCGGAGGTCCGCAACTCGAACGTACGCAACACGGAGCGTACGCAACACGAGGTATGACTGTATTTAGGAAGGGATATAGATTGACAGAACATGTATTGTTTTTGTTGAACTGTACCAAGTTGAACTGTACAGTTCGAGGTGAAACAACCCCTCCTTCAAGAGATACCTATGCACAAACCAGGATAATCTACCGCATTTTAAGAAGGCAGTGTGCTTCTGAATACCAGTTGCTGAAAAATCACAGAAGGGGAGAATACTTTTGCACTGCTTTTGGACTTCCCATGGGCATCTGAGAATAGAATGCTGAGCTAAATGAGTCACTAGCCTAATCTAGGGAGGTTCTCCTTATGTTCCTGCTTTCTTTTCTTTTCTTTTTCAAATTTTATTTATATTTTTCAAGTTTATACATTTAAGTTTTTCAAAAGACACTGTCCTTGAGACTTTGGGATGTCTTCCGTTGAAACTTTTGAAAAACTATTGAGAAAACTTTACTTTTGAGACGTCTTCTTTTGAAACCTTTGAATAACCATTGTGAGACCGACCTTTGGCGCCTATCTTGAACACATGGCTTGACATTCTGCGCCACTAGTCTGTTACATTGTGTATATGAACTAATAGGTTTATTCCTACCTTTTGAATGATATTATTCTATTATATATGCTTTAACAGCTATTAGCCTACATGTTGTGTCTACATTTCTGTGATTTGTTAGGACTCAGCCTTGTTGGTTTCAGATTTTAAGACTGGAATGCTTCCATGCTGATGCTCTCATTTTTAACACCTGAGTTATATTTATTCTAGATTATTGTTTATGGTGGAATGGTTGGGTATGACTGTGGGCAGTCATCTGTAATGGCTATGAATGCATGCTACTCTGTGCATTTGTCCTGAAAGGGTCTTCAGCCTTGGTATGCAATCAAAGCATGTTCAGACAAAGAATTATTATTACCGGTATTTTTTAGCATGCTCCGAGCAAGCACACGCAAAATATTTATGGGCGCCTGTAAGGAACTTCTGGGTTTTTCTGAGGGTAGCGTCTTTCTCCCTGATACAGAAAAACCAAAAGCAAAGCCTAAAATATTGCCAGCAGAACCATTGCTTCAGCCAGAAGAATGTTCCAGTCATGTAGCCATTTATAAGCCCACAGTGAAGGAGTGGGGTTGGCGAAAGATGGATATAGCCTATGTTGAACAGGGAGCTTGTATTGGCGCCATCTTGAGGTGGGATGAAAGACTAAAACCCCAGCACTATCCAGGAGGTAGAAGTGTTGGAGAGGAAACTCCTGAGACTGACTAGAGTGCACTCGGAGACAGTTCAAAGGGGAGGCTGAGGAGGAAAGCATGCACATAAATTCTGTGGGGGTTTTTTTGTGTGAAAATAGTTTTAAAATGCATTTTTTAAAAAATCATAATACTAAGCATTAGCAAGCCAAGCCTGGGCAGTGTGTATGGAGGTCCTGGGCTGCCCAGATGACAGGACCCCCCTCTCAGCCTTGCTGATGTGGTCCAAAGGAAAGGAAAGGAATACATTTGGCACCAGCTTGGCTGCAGGAGTTGCCGGAAGTTGCTCCATGCTACAGGGGATGCCATTACCCTCATCTCTTGACGGATGCCTCCTCAAAGGAATAAGACTGGTCTCAATTAGAAGCAGAATTCTGGATTACAGTGGTACCTCGGGTTACAGACACTTCAGGTTACAGATGCTTCAGGTTACAGACTCTGCTAACCCAGAAATAGTACCTCGGGTTAAGAACTTTGCTTCAGGATGAAGCGGGAGCTAAAGTGGTACCTCAGGTTAAGAACAGTTTCAGGTCAAGAACGGGCCTCCAGAACGAATTAAGTTCTTAACCAGAGGTACCACTGTAGTTGGACTATTGGTCTGATCTGGCAAGGCAGTTCCAATGTTGTGGCGATTGTAACTTCTAAAATGTCAGCTGGAACCATTTCCAAGTCCAAGGATTGAACAGAAAGAGAAGTGAAAGATAAACATAGACAGTGGTACCTTGGTTTACAACCATAATCCGTTCCGGAGTTCTGTTTGAAAACCAAAACAGGTTGTAACCCAAGGTGCACTTTCGCCAATGGGGCCTCCCAAAAAAAACAAAAAACAAAATTGTTCGTAATCCAAAAAAAAGTTGCAAACCGGGACACGCACTTCCAGGTTTGACGTCTTTGTCATCCAAAACGTATGCAAACAAAGACGTATGCAAACCAAGGTACCACTGTATGAAATTTGTTGGGGGAGAGGGAAATAGAGGGTAGTGTGTTGATAAATCTTTTGCAAGAGGGCATTTGTTTGCAAGGCACAAAATTGATGCTGCTATTGCTTGTGCATTTTGCAGTTGTAATATACGGACAAAGGTGGCTAACTGCCACCGCTGATTCAGACATATATGTTCACCCCTTTAATTCCTGTACATATTATTACTTCCAATATCCCATGTGGGCAGACTGAATTTGTGGAAATGCAGTCACTGTTACTGTGTGAGGTTCATAAGAGCTGTGCCATGTGTTTTAGATTTCACAAGATGCCAAACTCATTTTATTGCATACTTGAGGAAATATCTTTCTGGGAACATGTGCTCTCATCTTGATTATAGTTTTTTTCTTTATTATTGTGCTACTGACTCATCTGACTAATCTTGCCTGCAAGTGTTAACCGACTTGCAGAAGTTGAAAGTGTGAGAAGGACATAACTCAGTGCAAGATCACTTTTTCCCCCAGCCAGTAATTTCATGGAAGATTTAGTAATAAAATTTTAAGCAGTGTGGATTGCATATGTCTACATAGATGCATGACTAACAAGAGTGCTTAGATTCTTTTCAGGGCACCCACAGGTTGATACTGATCACCCCCACAGGGCTGGTTTGCTCATGGACCTTGGACCACGAACGTTGATAGACACTGTTTGGCATTGCTAGGTCAGCCATCGTGACATTTTTAGCAGTCGAAAAAGATAGGTTCTGATGTTAATCCTGCTTTGATTGCACGACTCCCATGGGATGATAATGCCTGATTTTTTAGTTTTTATTTACCGGTAATAAACATATCTCTTGTCATTTCCCATCATTGACCACATTTGTTGCATCTCTTCTCTTAAAGAGCGAGATGAATTCTCATAACAAATGAGATGAACGGCTGCTCAGTATGTTATGTTGCATCTTTGGTACATAAGGGGATGCGCAGCTTCACTTGGCATCGGTATATAGTTTGAGCTGCTTTTTGGGGAGGGGGAAATAACCGAGAAGATCTGTGTTTTAAAGCACCATTTGTTGTTGTTCAGTCGTTCAGTCGTGTCCGACTCTTCGTGACCCCATGGACCAGAGCACGCCAGGCATGCCTATCCTTCACTGCCTCTCGCAGATTTGGCCAAACTCATGTTAGTAGCTTCAAGAACACTGTCCAACCATCTCGTCCTCTGTCATCCCCTTCTCCTTGTGCCCTCCATCTTTCCCAACATCAGGGTCTTTTCTAGGGAGTCTTCTCATGAGGTGGCCAAAGTACTGGAGCCTCAACTTCAGGATCTGTCCTTCTAGTGAGCATTCAGGGCTGATTTCTTTAAGAATGGATAGGTTTGATCTTCTTGCAGTCCATGGGACTCTCAAGAGTCCCCTCCAGCACCGCAATTCAAAAGCATCAATTCTTCAGCGATCAGCCTTCTTTATGGTCCAGCTCTCACTTCCATACATCACTATTGGGAAAACCATAGCTTTAACTAGACGGACCTTTGTCAGCAAGGTGATGCCTCTGCTTTTTAAGATGCTGTCTAGGTTTTTAAAGCACCATACGTGTTTTATTATTTTGAAATATTTAGGGTGGACTTCTTGTGTGGTGCCTTGTGATCTTTGTCCACATTTAATCTCTGGCTGAGGTTGTTGAGCCTGCTAGAGAACAACCAAGTGCCAATTCGTACTAGCACTTTCTAAAGCTTCTTTTTGCCCCCCCCCGCCTCTTAAATGTGTTAAACGCGCACACAGTTAATAGATCGTATGAGTTGGTTGTTACAATCTGTTGGCATGTATGTTGGCATGCTCTCTGCGAAAGGGTCCCTGTGCTTTAGTTGTTCGAGAGGCACACAGCGGTGATACTTTCCCCCAGTGCTTTTTTTTCGGGGGGGGGGGAAGTGCCTCACTGCCTCAGTCGCCAACGCAGGCGCCATCTTGAAACCAAAATCATGTGACCAAATGCCGGGCTACATTACAGGGAGATTCAGATTGTCCCTCCCCCTCCCTCAGCGCCTTAGCTCATTAATGGGGAGCAAGGCACACATGTACTCTTCTGGGCTGCAACTTGAAATCCTGTTGTTTTATACCCTTGTTTCTTTGTGCGCGACTTGATCATGCAAAGCCTTCGAAGCAGCGATACTTGGTGGTCACAGCCACGCAGTGCAGACCCCCCACATTGCACGCGGCCATGGCAGCAGCTGGCCACGACCTCCTTCATCCTCCAGCCCCCCTGTGTCATCCTGGCCCGCCCCGCGCAGGCACCCCTGGAAGGGCAAGTTACCTCCCTGTGTCACGGCGCAACTGGGGTGGCCCCCCACCATTGTTGCTGCTGCTGCTGTGCATGCGTTGCTCCTTTGCTCTCTCTGACCGCTTGGAGGCTGTGCTTTTTGCAAATAAGCAGCAGTATCATTGTCAGTAGGCCTGCCTGCAATGGCGCCCAGCTGAGAGGTGCCGGAGCTTTTTTCACAGCAATCCCCCCCCCCCGAATCTCTCTCTCTCTTTTTGATAATAATTGTTATTAGTTTTCAATTACAATAATCCAATAATAGCTTCATTATATCAATACCAAATTACCATACAATTCCCAATATCAATAATTCAGATACCTAATTACATTATTTAGGTGGCCCCACACATGCTAGAATTGATGGTTTGATTATTATGTACTTTATTTCTGCATTCCAAAATATTATTGATTTCAATTACATTCCTGTCATAATAGTACAGTGGTACCTCAGGTTACAGAGGGACCAGGTGGCGCTGTGGGTTAAGCCACAGGCTTGCTGATCAGAAGGTCAGCGGTTCGAATCCCTGCGACGGGGTGAGCTCCCGTTGCTCGGTCCCAGCTCCTGCCCACCTAGCAGTTTGAAAGCATGTTAAAGTGCAAGTAGATAAATAGGGACCGCTCCAGCGGGAAGGTAAACGGCGTTTCCGTGCGCTGCTCTGGTTCGCCAGAAGCAGCTTTGTCATGCTGGCCACATGACCCGGAGGCTGTCTTCGGACAAACGCCGGCTCCCTCGGCCTATAGAGCGAGATGAGCACGCAACCCCAGAGTCGGACACGACTGGACCTGATGGTCAGGGGTCCCTTTACCTTTTTACCTCAGGTTACATATGCTTCAGGTTACATATGCTTCAGGTTAAGAACTCCGCTAACCCATAAATAATGCTTCAGGTTAAGAAGTTTGCTTCAGGATGAGAACAGAAATTGTGCTCTGGCAGTGCAGCGGCAGCAGGAGATCCCATTAGCTAAAGTGGTGCTTCAGGTTAAGAACAGTTTCAGGTTAAGAACGGACCTCCGGAACGAATTAAGTACTTAACCAGAGGTACCACTGTAATCCCTTATGCAACAGCTGCAATATTTATAGCTTCTATTTATATTGACACATTTAATGATTTGTAAGTCTGCAAAGTGAAGATCTGTATCCTTGTTCTTCCTTTTCACAGCAGTTGACCCTGGCCCAGCATATATATCAACTGGTTGCCTGCATGTATGAACAAAGCACCGTACTTAAATGCCTTTGAAAAGCATTTTGTATCACCTGATGTTACCAATAATGAGAATAATTATGAAACGTTCCTCACAATAGCCGTTTGTGCATGTGTTACCTTGAATCTGGACAATAAATGGACAAAAAGGGGAAAGTCCTCAAAGTGCTACTGCGAATTAGTCCTCAAATTACACTTGCCGGCTTGACAATCCCACATTGTAGGTTTCATATCCACTAAAGGGATGCTCTGTTTGCTGATATATGGTTTGCTCTGCGGGTGTGCTTCATGGGTTTCACTTACTGTTTTTATTGTCTTCATTTCTTGATCCCTGACACTCTGTGTTTATATTTACATGAGGATGATACTTGATTTACTGACAGGGTGGGAGGAAAACTGCATAACAAATACCCCTCTTTCCAGGAGAATAAAAGTCTTTCCATAGTCTCTGCATACAAACAAGTCATATGTGGTGGGGGGCAGCTGAACGAAATCTCTGCACTTAGTTTCTACATTTTATCCCCATAAATATTGTGTGTTGAACAAACAAATGGAAATTTATCTGAAGATTGATACTAATGCTCCAGAGTTAGACACATTATACAACGGAATGTGATTCATAGGATAGAAATTCACCGACTTCTCTGATAGATCCCAACAGCTGGCTTATCTTGCCTGGGAATCTAGCACATCTCTTAAAATGTTCCCCTTTGAAAGGATGGGACTCGAACACTTTGACCTAGAAAGTAGTAGAAGAAGAGGAGGTTGGATTTGATATCCCACTTTTTCACTACCTGAAGGAGTCTCAAAGCGGCTAACAATCTCCTTTCCCTTCCTCCCCCACAACAAACACTCTGTGAGGTGAGTGGGGCTGAGAGACTTCAAAGAAGTGTGACTAGCCCAAGGTCACCCAGCAGCTGCATGTGGAGGAGCGGAGACGCGAACCTGGTTCACCAGATTACGAGTCTACCGCTCTTAACCACGACACCACACTGGCTCATGTTTTGCCACTAAAGCTAAGTTGTATCTTCTTCATGTGCATTCATTTCGCTGCACATAGTTGCATTCGTTCATCAGGGAAAATATTAGAAATACTTTGTGCAGAATTTCCTCTCCAGCCGATTTAGGGGTACAGCGCAGGACCTGTGAGGGGCAGCTGTTGCGTGTGGTAATGTGCCCTCATAGCTCTGCACATTAGGTAATCCCTTTTGTGTGCACAGTAGGAATGGGTTCGAAGAGGGTCTGGGCCATCATTTTTGCAGCAAATACACAGCCAAGAGAATTGAGAGAGTTTGGGCACAGCTGCAGTCCTGACCCAAATTATACCCCAGTACCAATGCATCAGTTATCATAGAATTGTAGAGTTGGAGGGGGCCCAAGGGTCATCTAGTCCAACCCCCTGCAATGCAGGTATCTCAGCTAAGGCATCCCTGACAGATGGCTATCCAACCTCTGTTTAACAACCTCCAAGGAAGGAGAGTCCACAACCTCCTGAGGGAGACCGCTCCACTGTCGAACAGCTCTTACTGTAAGAAAATGCTTCCTGATGTTTAGTCAGAATCTCCTTTCTTGTAACTTGAAGGCATTGGTTCGAGTCCTACCCTCCAGAGCAGGAGAATACAAGTTTGTTCCCTCTTCCATGTGACAGCCCTTGAGATATTTGAAGATGGCTATCATATATCCTCTCAGACTCCTCTTTTCCAGGCTAAACATACCCAGCTCCTTCAACCGTTCCTCATTAGGCTTGGTTTCCAGACCTTTGATTATCTTGGCTGCCCCCCTCTGCACATGTTCCAGCTTGTCAAAAAATATTCTTAAATTGTGGTGCCCAGAATTGGACACAGTACTCCAGGTGGGGTCTAACCAAGGCAGAATAGAATGGTACTCTTAGTTCCCTTGACCTGGACAGTATACTTTTGTTGATGCAGCCTAGATTAGTGTTTTTTGGTGTTGTTGGGGTTTTTTTTTTGCAAGAACTAATTGCAGTGCACATTCACAAACGACTAGTAGGCACCTGCTTTGTTAGTGTTGAAATGCTGCTTATGTTACAAAATATGGACATGTGAATATTCATTTCCACGCCTGATAATCTGATGTTTGAAGACAACATGAATGTATCTTGCTCAGAGTAAGGTGGTCATGCCTCTAGGTTCCCAGAGAATGTAAGATTGATAAAGACAAAGAGCTTTACATTTTTCGCCTTTGTCTCAGTGGCCATGAACACCTGTAGTTTCACAGAACCGTATTCTTCTTGATGCAATGGCCTGTAGGCTACGCAAATAAAGTTTGTTGTTGTTGTTGTTGAACCGTATTCTTCATTACAGTGGTAACTTGGTTCTCAAACTTAATCCGTTCCAGAAATCCTTTCCAGAACCAAAGCGTTCCAAAACCAAGGTGCTCTTTTCCATAGAAAATGGATTAATCCGTTCCAGACTTTTAAAAAACAACCCCTGAAACAGCAATTTAACATGAATTTTACTATCTAAAGAGACCATTGATCCATAAAATGAAAGCAATAAACGGCAGATCCATAAAATTAAAGCAATGTACTGCAGTCACACAATCAAGCAATCAATAGCTGAACTGGGTTCCACACAGTCACAAGAAAAGAGCTGCAAAAACAAAAACGCAAAACAAAAAGCAAAAACAGACAGACCTCAGCGTAACACTCAAAACAGAAGCGTAACACTCAAAACGGAGCAAGTTCAGTTTCCGGAAAAAGTTCACAAACCAGAACACTTACTTCCGGGTTTGCAGTGTTTGGGTTCCAAGTTGTTTGAGCACCAAGGCGTTTGAGAACCAAGGTACCACTGTATAGCCACTCAAAAATCCGCGGTGAGTATTGCAACATATTAGGAGAGCAAGTGTTCCGTATGTTGGGAATGCATGTTCCGTTCCCAGAGCAGGACAAACTGTTGCAACCCTTTGCACAAGTTCTCCATTGTTCACACTGTACAGCTACACCATCTTCAATTCTTTCTCACAGTTCAATAATAGCAGCCAATACATTTCCTTCTTAATGACCTGGAATCAAGGTTTTGCTGGGCTTTCCCTGTCCCCACCAACACAACCGCCACACAGCAGAGTTTTATAGCAGCATATTACTGAAAGAAGCAAGGGCAGGCTTCATCGCAGAGGATAAGGGCAGGGTGCGATGTCGAGAATGAAGATTCTTTTTCTCCCTCCAGGGTTCTTAAGTCTGGAGTATTTTGTTCCTTCCACCTGTGGGGTGTGTCTACAAAGAATATCTATTGTGTGTCACACCCATTGGATTGAGAAACATTGCTCTAAGCTACCAACCTGTCAAAGTTGTTGTTCTCATCTGATTTTCCCCCACTACTTAATTTCTGGATTATTTTCTTAGTTCGTTTTCTTCCTGTAGCAGATTTCCAGCAGCTGACGCTCAAAACCCAACATTACATTTTCAAACTAAAATTGTAAATATAGGATTTCTATTTAAGGCGCTGGAGGTTCTCTTATCACGTCACTGGCTAGGAGGTTGAAATTTTTAAACAGATTTACCACTTCTTTTTCACTTTAAGGACTTGGTAATGTAAGAAATAAAATGTAACAAGGCAATTGTAAAATGGACTTATTCTGCAAACTCACAAAGGAAGAGATTTTTGTTGGTTTATAATGGTTGTGTGGCGAGCATAATGGAGCACAAATGGGCACCAGGCCTCCCCATTTGGCCAGTGATTTTGACTGGCCAAAACCACACCATCACCTGGTGTCCTTAGCATCAAGCATTGGTTTGGTGAAGCCGCAGCCATCAAATGAAAAAGGAAGAATGAGCTCTGGGTTAGCTCTGAGTTCTTCCTTTCCAGCCCCTGCTTGAATTTGTCAGCTTTTTCTGCTACCCTTGATGGGTGTTATAGAAAAAAATGGGGTTGGCTTTTACAGCCCAACTCCCAACTGAGGGACCCAGTGTCCCCTAAGTCCCTTGTCAGGCAGAGAAGAATAGATAGAGGCAGGATCCAGAGCAAGAAAGAAAGATCTTTAATTTTGCAACAGAGTTCTTTTCCCCACCCCATTGCAAAGAGGTAAGAACCCAGAGTAGAGGTGTGCTAGAACCTTTAAGGACTTCAGAAATTGCACAGCCCCTTAGCCAAAGGCCACCCCAAAAGCATCATACATACACCACAGAAAGAGTCAGTCTACAACAGAAATTTTAGAGTGTGGCTTGCTTCTAGGCTGACAAGATACCAGATAATGGTCACTGATTGCATTACCTGGGCAGTCTGGCCATTCTTTTGAGATGGTAAATACTTTAGCTCTTGAATCCAGGTCACAGGCATACCTGATTCATACAAAAAATATGCCCTTAAGACAGGATTTGAAGGATTTGTAAGTGAAAGAACTATTGGGAAAGGTTTCTCCAAGATATTTCCTTCTGCAGAGGAAATATTTAGAGTCATTAGGGGAGCCAAGATGGCTTGGGGGATTGTTCTGTGTGCTAGCATAAAGTGTAATTTTCGCCGGGAATATTTCCTAAAATTTGAAGGGCGAAGGATTGGTTTCCTGTGGAGTGTGTGTCTGCTATGTGTGTGCACCTTAGTTTTATAACAGTGAATGACAAAAGAAGGTGACAAATTCAAAAAGCGCCCAGTTGGAGCCAGAAAGGAAAGTCCCAATTCTTCCCTCGCAGCTGTGACTAAGACAGCAAAACAGGAAGGAAGGGTTTACATTTGGATCACCTGATGTCACACACCTGCCTACCCTCCACTCCCCACTCCGGTTAATAAACACAAGAGGATATTGTTTCACATGTGTTTCCCTATTATCTCACATAATCTCAGCTGATACCAATAACTTTCAGCAAGAGAGATTCTACTTGGATCAGATCAGGCACTGGTTGAGAGACTGCTGGAAGTACAACTACCCTGGGTTCATAGCCTGCGCATCAGTGACTAGCCCCAGGTTGGTGAAGAAGTTTAGCGAGGCAGAAAGAAGACTGTCTCAGGACAACAAATATGCAGCTGCTGTGAAAGGAAGCAAAAGCCTGAGATTCCTTCGGTGAGAACAGGATGAATTAAAAGTAGAATGCATGTGTCATAAGGGAGGGGATGTGAAGACTTGTAACTGAAGCCGAACTGTCACCTGGTACGAGTTCTGCCATAAAAAAAAAGGTGTGGCAGAATTACAGGTAAGAGGACTACTAATTCCAATTTCAGACACATACGCGCCTCTGTATCTTAGTTGCTGGTAGTCGTAGGAACATAGGAAGCTACAGAGTCAGACCACCGGGTTCAGCTGGCTTAGTTGTCCATGCTGACCATCAGTGGCTTTCTAGGGTTTCAGAAAGGGTTGTCTCCAAGTTCTACCTGGAGATTCCAGGGATTGAACTTGGGATCTTCTGCATGCAAAGCTCCACCAATGAGCTATGCCCTTCCACACTGGAGAAAAGGTCTTGTTTGTGGGCTTACCATAGGCATTTAGTTGGACCCTGTGAGAACAAAATGGAAGTTCTCTTGGTCTGGTCGAGCAGGGCTGTTTTTATGTTCTTAAATGTCCAGGAATCTTGTCCTATGAACCAGTGACTAGCTTATGATTATATTTCTTCTGCTACCTGATACTTAGCATCACATGAGAAAAAGCAGGTTTTTAAATTTCTTCTTTTGTATTTTTACCTCAGTGGAGAGGAACAAAATCTAGTAGGTGGGATGGGAGAGTTTTTGGGTCACACTCCAGTATATGCCGTGAAAGAGAGACCCCAACTTTATGAGATGACACATTAGAGGGTAGCAATAACATCTTCCCAAAAATACATAAGTGAACTCAGAAGCAATTGCATCTTTAGACTAGGTTTCCCACGTAGGCTAGGAAGACTGCATGCATATTTTGTTTTTGCCATGCAATTATTCCGTTTCTTCCTCCCCCAATCCAGCTGTCCTTGCCATATTTAACAAACTCCCTTTGGTTTATTATAATTGCATACAAAGTGCTGTGTGGTTAACTTGAAGGGACTTTAAAGGAAAAAGCTCAACTATGATGGGTTCTGTCTTGCTGGAACCAGCAATTCTTTGTATTATTCTTTTTTACACATCAAAGAGTTCTGCAAATGGGGATGGCCTTGCTAGAGTTCACCAGGAATTAAAAACCCTACTGGTTGCAGCATGAGGGGATGTTTTTCAGGTGAGAGCAAGAATTTTACTCATACTCGCTTTAGGTAACTGCAGAGCTGACCTGGACCTAGTTCTAAACATGTGCTGTAAACTCAGGAGCAAGCTTCTTAGTTACAAGATGAGAAAGAGTGAGAAAGACAGGGGAAGAAGCTTCACTTCCTCTCTAAGGTGAGGGGGCATGGTCTAACTGAATCTATTTAGCAATACAACCCTCTGGTGCTTATCCCCTTCATGCACGAACTAGCGGTTGTGCATAGTTATGTCTGACTGCAATCTCCCACGTAATCTAGGAACTTTTTACTTTGTAACTAAGCTAAGGATTATTGCCTGTGCAACTTTTCTGACTGATGTATGGGAAAACACATGAATCTGACCTTTGGAGAGTTTGTAAGTAAACTACAGGGTGATTCATAATGTGTATTTCTAACTTAACCAAACTTGTGGTCTTTATGCTAGGGGAAGTGGGAAATTTTGGAAGGCACATTTTAAGGTTTTACAGCTTACATCTACATGCTTTCTTTCGTGCGTATTTTACTATGTAATGAGACCATTGATCCCTAAAATGAAAGCAATGATCAGTGTACTGCAGTCACAAAATCAATCAATCAGTAGCTGAACTGGGTTCCACACAGTCACAAAAACAAAAGAGTCGCAAAAACGAAAATGTAAAATAAATAGCAAAAACAGACAGACCTCAGCGTAACACTCAAAACGGAAACGTGGCACTCAAAACGGAGTATGTTCGGCTTCCAAAAAAGTTTGCAAACCAGAACACTTACTTCCGGGTTTGCATTGTTTGGGTTCCAGGTTGTTTGAGTACCAAGGCGTTTGAGAACCAAGGTACCACCGCATTTGATTTTTACATTGTTTATTTATTCATAATTATTAACTTTATTTGTTCCACTTATGCCCTTCCTTTCTGTCATCATGGAACCCAAGGCAGCATTCATATAATTCCCATCCAGGTACTAACCAGAGTTAGACCTGCTTAGCTTCTGCAAGGTGGTGTCCTCAATTGCCTCCAGACTAGATCCTGGAATCTTCTACTCATGGATCTTTGGATGCATCCCAAAGATTTAAGGCGTAATTGCTCAACCAACACAAGTAACAATAAGCCCTCTAATGATGTAGTGGTTCTATAGCAGTTCACTCTTATGCACAAGTGGGAGAAAGTTTTGGGCATAAGTTTTGCATTTCTGATCCGATGCACAAATAATAAGGTGTAATGCCATTCTTCTGTCAGTGGAGAGGTCTTCTTGTATGGGAAAGTGCCCTTTTGAATCCAGATTCTTGTTTCCGACAATATGCATGGACTTGTTTTTGATGGAACAATTTGCAATTAAATTCCAGATGTTATTTTGGTTCAGCTAACTTTCTCGATACCATATCTGATAAATGTACATGCTCTTTGAGTTTCTAGCCATTTACTTCCTCTCTCCTAATTAAGTCTTTGGTATGATAGCATTCCAGGTCTCCCTTTCTAAAAACATGCCACAAATTCGTTATATCCCTGAAAATAAAAGATTGCTTACTTTCTAAGAGGCCATAGATCAGGCCATAGTAGAAACTATGCAATATTTCTCAGATGGGCAAGATTAAACATCGGTCACCCATTTTCCTTCAGATTCTAGCAAGTTTTGCAAACAAACTTTATTCTTTTGCATCTTTTCACATGTAGCAGGAGACCTGTGTAAATCTTTCCTTAAGCCCCATGTCAGAGAAGAGATCGTCTAATGTTACATGAGATTTGAAGTTTATTTCAGACCCATGAAAAACGTATACATTTCCTTAAATTCAAAGTTTTACCAGTTGCAGGAAACCATTGGGGGGGGAGCTATTGTGCTTAGATTCTTCTTGCCAGTGTAAGAACAGGTTACTGGACTGAGTGGACCATTCCTACCAGGCTAATTTGATGATCTTAAAATAACAAAACGTATCTTAGTAAAAATGTATCCCATTAAAACCCAGCGACACAATGTGGCCCAGACACTATTTTAAAATTAACAAGCAAGGATTAACATTTTGACAAACCCCATAAATGGCGCTCAGCACTGAAAAGTTTGCTTTGTGGGATATGAATTCTAATAAGCTTTTGTAGTTCCATTAATTTCTTTTCATGTATATGAAAACTGAATTTACTCCCACTGCTCTGCTTCTTCTTAAGTAGGGCAGTTAAAAAACTAAGCAAGGGCTGAGTCAGTTCATTAATTTAAATGAGATTACAAATCAAAAACACATTACATAATGTTGATTTAATTGCCGCTTTTATTTACTTAATTAAAAGCACTCTGTAGAAAAGTGAACAGTTTTGACAATGGCTAGCTTGGCAAATGGCATAAGGAGAATAAGCTGCCGCTGTGAAAGCTGTTGGTGGAACTGCAGAAGAGTTTTGAAACCATTGAGCTTCAAATACACACACACAAAACCCAGGGTCACTTTGGTTTTCAGTGAACGGCGTAAGATCCAGGTTACTCTTTCGAGGTTGCAACTCTGAGAAGCGTAGGCAGCAACACAGTGACTTGACGCAAGCGTGGTTAGATGCTTGGTGGCTTCTGCCAAATGGACTTCCAGCAGGAGGGTTTATGATGGGAGATAAAAATGAGAGAGAGAGAGAGAGAGAGAGAGAGAGAGAGAACATCTAGAATCCCTTCTCTAAAGCTCCACACTACAGTCGTACCTCGTGTTGCGTGTTGTTTTAATGATTTGTAGAATGCATATGTTGCTAACTATGCAGAGTTATCACAGAGCACGCCAACAGATTGCTGTTTGCGGAAAGTCCTGTGAATGAGCTCTTTAAAATGCAAATCATACAGATCGTGTTGGTTCGAAGAAAACTAACCCAGGACGAATCAGTAGCAAGTTGCTGATATGTTTCTTCAATTTCTTTTCAGATTCTGGACAGTCAGGAAGTCCAAGCCACAATGATCCTGCCAAGAATCCACCAGGTAAAAATGAGTTCTAGGCCGTTTTGCAATTGAACATTGTTTGAGAACAAAGACCGTACTGTTAATGGTTAAGAGTGTATAATTGGTCGGTAACCTATTTTGTTCTGGCAAGCGCAGTTGTGATTAGGGTGAGCTGCAGTTTCAATTAGTTCTTGTGGAGTGGCATATGCCTCAGTCATAGTTTCACCGAGATTCTGGTTAATGGAAGCTTGTTTGCTATTGGAAAAGGGGCGGGGGGGGGGCAAGTAGGAAGTTGCATTCCAAATTACGTTGTTTTGGAAAACTTGTATTAAATTCTGCAATTTTTGTTTGCCATATGAGAATGAAACATGAGGTAGCACTTAAGGTGAATGTTCGTTCCGTCAGTGAAATGATTTATTCTTGCACACAAGGGACTGTTCTCTCACCATCACTGTACCCTCCCTAAATGTGTTTTAGGTGTTCCCCTAACCCAGTGATGGCTAACCTTGACACTCCAGATGTTTTGGAACTACAACTCCCATCATCCCTAGCTAACAGGACCAGTGGTCAGGGATGATGGGAGTTGTAGTCCCAAAACATCTGGAGTGTCAAGGTTAGCCATCACTGCCCTAACCAGTGCTTTTTTTCTAGAAATGCCTCCCTAATTCTCTGAGAGGTGCTGGAACTGAGTTCCGGCTGGAAAGAAAGCCTTGCCCCTAACCCTCTGTAGCAGACGTGAGAATGGCACAGAGCACAGAGATAATAATAATATTTTTTTTATTTGTACCCCGCCCATCTGGCCGGGTCTCTCCAGCCACTCTGGGCGGCCTCCAACAGACACAAATACATTAAAATATCACAGGTTAAAAGCTTCCCTAAATAGGGCTGCCTTGAGGTATCTTCTGAATGTCAGATAGTTGTTTATCTCCTTAACCTCTGCTGGGAGGGCGTTCCACAGGGCGGACGCCACTACCGAGAAGGCCCTCTGCCTGGTTCCCAGAGAGGGAGAAAGCCCCATTATGGAAGGGAAAGTTGTTCCACTTGCACAGTAATTTAGTTGACTACCCCAGATTGCTATTTTCCCGTTTCTGACCAGGACCCTCCAACCTTATTTTGTCCATTGTTAACCAAATTTACACATACTCAGTTTTGGGTGAGCAGAATAATCCCAAAGCTCTGAAATTAATATTTTCCTTTCTCCCTTAAAATAAAGGTTTCTAGTCAAACAAGAAGAATAAAGGGGTCAGAACCATCCTTCCTGTGTTCTTTAGGCAAAATAGCTTTGCTTCTTAAATGCAATTATGGCAGGTTTGAAAATTGCTGTTTGGAACATATGAAGTAAACGTATTCAACACTTTTACAGGGGGTCAGACCTTTGTTTTGTCTAGTGCAGTGCAGTCTATGGAACTACTGGCAGTGGCTCTCTGAATCTAGATTTACATGCAATCCATTAATTCCTATTGCTTGTGTGCAGTACAGAGAGTTTGTTCCTCCGCCCCCTCATACCACAGAACTGAATGCATGTTGTTATTTTATTTTGCTGGGGGGTGGGGTGGTTACGCAGATGTTTTAATGGCGTTTCAAACTATAGCACTTAGTTTGAAACGAACTCAGTTAATTTCACGTAAACCACCTACCAAGAACGATAGGGTTGCGCAAAAAAATCCATTTGTAGGCTTCGGAGCATTTTTTCCTTTTCCTTTTGGTTTGTAAAGCTGAAGTGCGAACTCTGACAAATTGGAAAGAGAATTGTGTTTGTGTGAGTCTCTTGGTCAGTGTACCTTCTGCCCACGGTTCAGTCAATAAAACTTGCAAAACTGGCTAAGCTTAAGTTGCCGTCTACTATTTCCCCCCCACCTTGGGTGTACACATTGGAATTACCTTCTGTACCCATGTGTGCAAATGTTCCCTCCTGTTATGGAGCTGTAACACAGATAATATGCCATTGCTTAAGTTGCCTCATCAACTTATAGAAGCAGAGGGAAGTATTTGGCTTAGTCAGAAGGGGCAAGGCTTAAAGCAGTAAAGCAAAATCTTGTTGATGTTTATCTTGTTCTACAAAGAGAACCAAAGAATCTTGTGGCATCTTAGAGACTAACAATTTCACCTTATACAGTCGTTCCTTGGTTCTCGAATTTAATCCGTTCCGGGAGTCCGTTCGACTCCCGAAATGGTTCGAAAACCAAGGCGCGGCTTCTGATTGGCTGCAGGAGCTTCCTGCAGCCAATCGGAAGCCCTGTCGGATGTTTGGCTTCCCAAAAACATTCACAAACTGAAACACTTCCGGTTTGGCAACGTTCGGGAGCCGATTTGTTCAACAACTAATGCATTCAACTACCAAGGTACCTCTGTACAGTATGGCCCCATCTTATGTGGGGGTTACGTTTCAGGGATGGCGTGTGACCCCCTTAGAGCCACTTCTGTGTGGCCATCCCTAACCCTCCAGCTCTTTTCATGCCAGGTAACTCAAGTGGACCCATCTTGAAAAGACCCCTTTAGCTTTGGAGGCAAGGCCTTCTTAGCGTGCTGGGTTTGGGATGCTCTGTTCTGGGTTTGGGATGCTGTTCTGAAGCCCATCTTAAGGGCTTAAAGCAGTAACTGTTGCAGTTAGATTTAAAATGGGACAAGGCGGGAGGGAGAGTTTGGTGCCAATGTTGTTGGTGCAAGAGGGTGTAGTTAAGAAATGTGTGATGAGCTTTCAGAGATTGGGTGTGTGAGAAAGATGGCGGTGGGAGCTTGGACGCAAGTATTTTAGTGATTAGGTATGGAGTTACACTGATGGTTTTGGGATGTTGTTAGCAAGTAAGTGAGGAATAAGGGCTTCTGTTTTGGTGATGCGATTGGGAAAGATGATGGAGGGAGAACTGGGTTGGCAATTTTTCTGGTCATGTTCATGATATTGTGCTTTTTATACACTATTTAAGAAAAATCAACTCTTTCCATAATGCCTCAGTTTTCCAAAGCTGTCTGGTTGCTGTGAACTCACTAATCAGAGTAAGCCACAACATTCTCTAAAGAGGTGAAGGAACTATAGTTTAAAGATGCACAGGCTTGCATCTGTTCACTTGTATGCTGATGCATTTCTAAAGATGGGCTGGGGCGAAAACCAATCCAGCACATATTTTTGGCATTCACTGCTGTTGTTTTCATCTGCAAATGATGCATAATGGATGCTCACCACTTCCCCAGGGGGCATCTGTTGCGGACCCTTGTTCTCCACTGCTAGCCAGACCCGTGTGGTCACCGGCCGATGGGGAATTCCCCTTGGCCATCATGACCACCAGGGTGTTACCTCTGGGCCAGTAAGCCAGGTTCAAATGGGCCAGTCAGGGCCCTGACGTTGTGTTTCCTTTGCATTGAAAGGAATGGTGTGGAATAACAATGTAATGAGTTACATAAAATGACTTAAAATAATAAAAATTGTTCTCAGCTGCTGCTGAGGGTGGAACCTGTTTTCTCACTTTGTCAGGTTATTCAGGTTTGCCATGTGAAAAAGAGTGAGAAATTAGCTGTTATAATTTTTTTAAGGAGCATTTGCGAAGTTCCAGAAGAGAAAGCACAAATCTGAGTTGCGCTTAGGAGGATAGAAAACACCTTGCCTTGAGAGAGTTCTCCAGATTGGATACACTCCAGAATAGGGATGCCAATTCATTCAAAGCTTCTGCAGGGTGGAGCTTGTAGGTTCTTCAAAGGTCCTACTGGAGAGTAAGATCAGCTGTACTGATGGTCTCTCCCCCACTGGTCTGCTCCTCTCCTAATGGCCCCAGAGCCGGCTAGTTGTAGGGCAGGTATTTGACTTTAAAAGGAGCCTCTCTGATAGTGTGATCATCTTGGTCCAGCAGAAGATGCTGACATTGTTCTAGTGCTTCCTCCATGACTTGGTCGTCCTCCTGGTGAGAAAAGAGGAACAGCTATTGCCTCAATGGGTAGCAACGGCCTTTGATACGTGTTGAGGGCAGAGGTGTCTGAGGTCTTCCTTCATTGGCATTTACATCCCATCACTGTCCTTGTTCAATCTTGGGCTGCTTCACTTGGCCATTCCAAGCATCTTCTTCCTTGTCCACCACCACGGAACAATCAGGATATGCCGCAAATTTTCTGCTTTCCTATTCCTAAAGGTAAAGGGACCCCTGACCTTTAGGTCCAGTTGCGGACAACTCTGGGGTTGCGGCGCTCATCTCGCATTATTGGCCGAGGGAGCTGACGTACAGCTTCCAGGTCATGTGGCCAGCATGACTAAGCCGCTTCTGGCGAACCAGGGCAGCGCACGGAAACGCCGTTTACCTTCCCGCTGCAGCGGTACCTATTGACCTACTTGCACTTTGACGTGCTTTCGAACTGCTAGGTTGGCAGGAGTAGGGACAGAGCAACGGGAGCTCACCCCGCCGCGGGGATTCGAACCGCCGACCTTCTGATTAGCAAGCCCTATGCTCTGTGGTTTAACCCACAGCGCCACCCGCGTCCCTTCCTATTCCTACTGGCATTTAAAAACGAGAGGGTGCTCAACTGTAGTCACTTTAAATTTCTCTAAACAAATTTCAGCAATGGCTGGCTGTCTCGTGAGCGGAAGGTTATAGGGGAGGAATGGAATTGGGATAGGAGCCTGTTGCCAAGCAGGGCTAGGATTCAGTTCTTCAGGAAAAGTGCCAGCAAGAGCCACTTCATATTGAGATCAGTTTTGTTTTTTGTACCACACTTGAAACACGAGTCTGTAGTTTGCTGAGCATCTGAGGTGGAGCAGGCAAACAGCCGATAATTAACAAACCACCCTGAGTCCGCACATAATGACAAGCCATCTGTAGAACTAGTCTAGTTACATAAGCCAAAACCAAACCGTGGCTTACGATCATGGTTAGCTGGAAATAAACAAAGCGTGGCTAAGCTATTGGGCTGGGTCCCACAAGGTAGAACAAAGCATGGTTAAGCTAAACAAAACATGGCTCAACACTGTGCACATAATTTCCTTGTGGGGGCATGGGTTTCCTTATTATTTATTGCTTGAGACAGGGAAATACAAAGAAGGAATGCATGAATGTGAAACACCATGCGGCCACAGGTCTGACAGGCCACAGAGATTATTAGATGAAAGTTTTGGGTCTCCCCCCACCTCCCCCCATCTCTGATGGTAGGCAGGCAACCTCGTCTCACGGCAGGACCACTTCTGTGCCATGCTTTGATCTGCATCTTGATTATGAAGGAGCCAGTATGTTGGCAGAAAATTTTTGCTTGAGTTTTGGATGCCATCACCTTCTCAAGGGCTTTGCCAAGGGGGGGGGGAGAGAAAAAAGGGAGCCTGGAAACTGTGTAGTTGTTGGCAAGGCTGCTGGCACTGAAAGTTGGTTTCTCTATGTTTGGCTAGACTTCTGCATTCTTTAGGATGTCTGGTAATTTGCCTTCTTAACTAAGGAGGGGAGGGCAGCTGACTTTGCCAAACAAAAGAACATTAGGTACAGCTGCTAAAATTCTCTTGTAATGTATTCCCGAAATTGCCCAGTGTTGTATTGGTAATACCAATATAGCACTGAGAAAGTACAGCAGACAGTGGGTGTGATTGTAATACTTTTATGGCAGAGTACCCCCCCCCACTGCTTTTCATCTGTTGTTATTGAATTAAATGACGTTTATTCCTCAAAAGTTTATATGCAAGTCTCTTCCCCCCCCCCTTTTAATCATTTGTTGAAGTTGCGCATAATAGGAACTGCTGACTCTGTTACTTAGGTGGTCCTTGTCTTTAGCACTAATACTTCTTCAGTAATACGCGATTAGGGCTGGGCGATATCTGGCTTTCAATATCGTGTTATATCACCAGCTAAACATCGCGATATACCAATATATCGCAATGTCTGAAATAAGGATGGAGCTCTGGAGAGGCATTGGAGGGCTTCACGGTTTTTCCTGCATTGTGATTTTTGCATAGAGCACACATAAATCAC
Organism: Darevskia mixta; assembly: GCA_034641385.1. Lineage (NCBI taxonomy): Eukaryota > Metazoa > Chordata > Lepidosauria > Squamata > Lacertidae > Darevskia > Darevskia mixta. The sequence goes on from JAWWNH010000017.1 coordinate 15,747,771, forward strand.
AGTATCAAATCTTCTGAGGCCCTCCTCCTTCATGTTTCTCCTCCTTGAGAGGTCCGGAGGGGGGCAACATGAGAACGGGCCTTCTCTGCAGTGACTCCCCGTCCGTGGAATGCTCTCCCCAGGGAAGTTCACCTGGCACCTTCATTATATACCTTTAGGCGCCAGGCAAAAATGTTCCTTTTTAACCAGGCCTTTGGTTGACCAGATTGACATCCTATACTAGGGGTCAGCAACCTTTTTCAGCCGTGGGCCGGTCTACTGTTCCTCAGACCATGTGGTGGGCCGGACTATATTTTTTTTGGGGGTGGTGGTGGTGGAAATGAACGAATTCCTATGCCCCACAAATAACCCAGAGATGCATTTTAAATAAAAGCACACATTCTACTCATGTAAAAACACGCTGATTCCTGGACCATCCGCGGGCCGTATTGGGAAGGCGATTGGGCCGCATCCGGCCCACGGGCCTTAGGTTGCCTACCCCTGTCCTATACCCTTTTAAAATGTGACTCCTTTTGGGGGGGCTATTGGGTTATTGTTCTTATTTTGATTTTATATATTGTGATGTTTTCTGTGAACTGCTCTGAGACCTCCGGGTATAGGCCGGTATATAAATTCAGTAAATAAATAAAATAAATATTGCCAGGTCAAAAATTATGAAACCGATATCACAATATGGACTTCAAACTGGTTTGGGATGATATATCCGTATATTGCCAAGCCCTAAACGCAATACATCTAAGACAGAGGTTTCCAACCTTTGGGGTCCATGGCCCCCCCTAACCAACTACATTCTTTCTGTGGCACCCTTTGTGAGGCTCAGGAGTCCAATTATGTCCCCCCCTTGCTTGCAGAGCTGGCAGGCTCTCACGCTTTCTCAAACACCCTCCCTTGTAGGGTATTCCCTCAGCCTCCTAATTTCTTCCCTCTCCTTAGGAGTGCTCCGGGCAGCCACAGCTCCTGCCCTTGGTCTCTGAACTGCCCCTACCCCCTGCCCCAAAGAGAGGTGCCTCCTCTCACTGCCCCACAGGGGCTTGGGCAAGCACCCCCTGGCCAGTCAAAGAGGCACCGTTCCCCTGGGGAGCTTGTAGCCAGGGCTGCTACAACAAACAGCTCTGCAAGCCTTTGGGAGGCAGAGACGCGAGAGGGCATCAGAGGAAAGAGGGACAGAGGCCAGTGTTGCCCGCGGCACCCCTGACCATCATTCAAGGCACCCTGGTTGAAAACCACTGCACTAAGATGTGCAGAGCCAGTGTGGTGTAGTGGTTAAGAGCGGTGGACTCGTAATCTGGTGAACCGGGTTCGCGTCTCCGCTCCTCCTCATGCAGCTGCTGGGTGACCTTGGGCTAGTCCCACTTCTCTGAAGTCTCTCAGCCCCACTCACCTCACAGAGTGTTTGTTGTGGGGGAGGAAGGGAAAGGAGAATGTTAGCCGCTTTGAGACTCCTTCGGGTAGTGATAAAGAGGGATATCAAATCCAAACTCTTCTTCTTCTTCTTTAAGTCTGGACCTTGGTGACTGATGCTCAGTAATGTCTGAAAACGTCGATTTTGAGATGCTATGTAAATGCTGAACATGTGGTTGTTACCTTTTCCTTTGAAAAATAAATACCGAGGTTCTGTACCTTTTCAAAAACACCACGAGAGTAACCTTTCTTGGCCTGCAGTCAATAAAGAAAAAAGAACAAAAGAACTCTAAACTACTTTTCTTTATCCTGGAAATCAGCACCAAGGACAAGTAGAATGCCAATTTCCCATCAAGTAAAGAGGTGCCATATAGCATGGGGGGTGGGGTTAGGAACAATCAGTGCTGCTTAGGAACAATACTTGCTGCAAAATCCTTCTCTTTAGAAGCTACTCCTGCTCTTCTCCCCCCCCCCACTTCCCCCCCCCCCGTCCTTTTCTTTTCTGTAATTGCAAGGATCTGAACAACCATGTTTCCATGCTGGGAAAAGTCACACCTATGAAAATGCCTTGCTTCTATCTATTCCATAGATGAATTAACATATTGGCTGATATTAGTGTTCTAGAGTAGTGTAGGTCATGTAACAAAGTGAGAACATAACACCAGGTTCTGGAAATGTAGTAGAAAGCTATTCCCCTGTTTTTCTTTAAGACTTACAGAAAGCCGAAGCTGAATTTGATTTCAAGCACATTTTGGAAGTGTTTCTAAAAAATGGGAAGTTTGCTAACCAGCTGCAAGTGCTAGTTAATTCTGGTTAAACAGGGAAACCTGATAATCCTTAGTGTTAGATAATGTGCTCCTTCTTTTTTTTCTTCTTCTTCTTCTTTGGCGTTCACTCATAGTCGAGTAAGATTGTCTTTCATGAACGCAGTTTTAACAGTGAGTCCGTAAGTGACCGTGGAGGCCAGTTCTGGATCTGTACGTCCTTCCACAGTGGGGACATAGGGTTCCAGGCAGGAGTTGATCATGGTGAGGATTTGCCAAACATGTCATCATCTTAGCTCGTTTCTCCCTTTCGTTCTGAATTCGTGCTTCTTCAAGATGATTATTCTCCAATTGGAGCTCTCTCAGGCCAGTGTTTCCCAATTATCTGTGCTTATACTGCATATTTTTAGATTTGCCTTGAAAGCATCTTTAAACCTCTTTTGTTGTCCACCGGCATTGTGCTTTCCATTAAGTTTGGAATAGAGTAGTTGCTTTGGAAGATGGGGTATCCAAACCACATGACCATTCCAACAAAGTTTATGTTGAAGAATCATTGCTTCGACACTGGTGATCTTTGCTTCTTCCAGTACACTGACATTAGTTTGCCTTTCTTCCCAAGTGCTATGTAAACTTTTTTGGAGACACCGTTGATAGAATCTTTTGAGGAGTTGGAGATGGAGTTTATAAGTGGTCCGTGTTTCACAAGCGCACAGTGAAGTTGGTAGTACAATAGCTTTTTAGACAAGCATTTTGCTTTCCTTATGAATGTCCTGGCCCTCAAACACTCTGCACTTCAAACGAGGGAAAACTTCACTAGCGGAGCTCATGCGATGCTGGATTTTAGCATCGATGTTGGCCCTTGTGGATGCTTGGAGGGTCTGGCCCACTCTTTAATTGTAGCTACAAGATGGACCCCAATAAATTCATCCCATGGTGTCCAGCATGTCAAATCATTTGCTGAAACTAAGCAGAGGGGAAGAAAAAACATTCACTTCCTCGAAATAGCTTATATTTGCCTTGGAAGTAGAATGCGTCTTCTGGCTATGGATCCCAGGGATCTATCAGAATACTCTGATAGATGTGGTCAGCAGCCTTGGAAGAGCTACGTACCCTTGGGCCTGGCTATACACGCTATGTAATGGTTTTCTGTTTAGGGCGGGACGAGCATTAACATGGCTCCAGAATTAATCTTTTAGTCGTAATAGGTGGTCTTTATCTTTATAGCTCTTCTGAAAATATAATAAGTAGGTTTTTTTTATTGAGTTGCATGTGTTTTGAGAATGGATGGCTGTATTATTTTACTGCACTATAACTTACCCTCTTGTGGACAGGGAACTAACCTGTGTAACAAGAAGGGTAGAAAAGGGTAGAAAAGATATGGCCTGAGAGTCCCTTCCCTCTCTCTTCTGCTTAAGCAGCTTCAGATATAATACTGAAAACACGTTTTTGTAAATAACAAATGGACCAGAATCTATTTGTATAAATTTTCTTGCAGTGTTGTCATTGCATTGCTCCCTCTGGTATGGATTCTTAGAGCAATGATGCTCCTTCCAAGTCTGTTAGTCTTGAAGTAAGAAAAGTGTCTCATACTTACAGAGCCATTGGATATGGTGTCAGTTAAGGCACTGGCATTTTGTTATTTTACAAGCAACCCTTGTCCCTCCCCCCAAACAATAAACTTTTACAATTTCCTTTCGTGGTTCTTGCTGTTTCAGTTATTCTGCCTATTTTATATGGAGTTTTTTTTTAAAGAAGTTAAAATTACAAGATTACAAATGAACTGTGGTTAATTCCTTTGTTTGCTTGGGCAGATCGATCTGTAAAATTCCAGTGGCATGTTCAGATGTGTTTTTTCTACATCACTACTTGCTTATTCAATTTTTTTTTTCATTTCTAAGAAGTAACTCATCTTCCAATTCTGCAGAATTAGGTGTTAAACTCATGTCTCTCGTGTGGGGAAATTGAACACAAGTTTAGAGATCCTGCAATAGTTAGCTTGTTAATGAACTTCAAAAATGTACTAACTTCAGTAGCACAAAACCTACACAACTCCTGTAGTACTAGGCAGAGAATCTGTTCCTGCATAAGCTATTCCCAACCTACACAATACTTTCTTGCAACACTCAGCATACCATTTTCTGTGGTTTCGGGTTTTTCTATGTGCCAGTGTTTAGTGTCTAAAAGCAGATTTTCTCGTTGTAGGGAGAAGTTTGAAATCTTAACAGTCCCACAAATTTTAACGGGCTACTTAGCTCTCTCTTAAGGTTTAGCCAGTAGTAGGAAGACGAACTATGGCAAGTTCTTAAGGAAATGGGAGTGCCTGATCACCTCATCTGTCTCCTGAGAAATCTTTATGTGGGACAAGAAGCTACAGTTAGAACTGGATATGGAACAACTGATTGGTTCAAAATTGGGAAAGGAGTACGGCAAGGCTGTATATTGTCTCCCTGCTTATTTAACTTATATGCAGAATTCATCATGCGAAAGGCTGGACTGGATGAATCCCAAGCCAGAATTAAGATTGCTGGAAGAAATATCAACAACCTCAGATATGCAGATGACACAACCTTGATGGCAGAAAGTGAGGAGGAATTTAAGAACCTTTTAATGAGGCTGAAGGAGGAGAGCGCAAAATATGGTCTGAAGCTCAACATCAAAAAAACTAAGATCATGGCCACTGGTCCCATCACCTCCTGGCAAATAGAAGGGGAAGAAATTGAGGCAGTGAGAAATTTTACTTTCTTGGGTTCCATGATTACTGCAGATGGTGACAGCAGTCACGAAATTAAAAGATGCCTGCTTCTTGGGGGGAAAGCAACTACAAACCTAGACAGCATCTTAAAAAGCAAAGGCATCACCTTGCCGACAAAGGTTCGTATAGTTAAAGCTATGGTTTTCCCAATAGTGATGTATGGAAGTGAGAGCTGGACCATAAAGAAGGCTGATTGCCGAAGAATTGATGCTTTTGAATTATGGTGCTGGAGGAGACTCTTGAGAGTCCCATGGACTGCAAGAAGATCAAACCTATCCATTCTGAAGGAAATCAGCCCTGAGTGCTCACTGGAAGGACAGAGCCTGAAGCTGAGGCTCCAATACTTTGGCCACCTCATGAGAAGAGAAGACTCCCTGGAAAAGACCCTGATGTTGGGAAAGATTGAGAGCACAAGGAGAAGGGGACGACAGAGGACAAGATGGTTGGACAGTGTTCTCGAAGCTACTAACATGAGTTTAACCAAACTGTGGGAGGCAGTGGAAGACAGGAGTGCCTGGCGTGCTCTGGTCCATGGGGTCACGAAGAGTCGGACATGACTAAACGACTAAACAACAATAACAATAGGAAGACGAACCAATGTTTCATGAAAACAAAATGTCACACATGTCAGTCACCTATCTCATAATCTTTGCAGCACCATGAAGAAGCTGGAAATCCATATAAGCCATGGATCACACACAAACCATTAGTATCCCTAAAGCTTTCATAAATTAATTAAATGGACTTTGGTGCTGTTGCCCATGACACCTGACTAACAGATGGACCAACATTTTCAGTAGGCAGAGAAACCCGTTGATTGGAAGCTGCATGGCTTTTGGACCCAGAAGCTCCCAGTTTCTATTGACCTGTTTTTAAACATATTGGCTGCAGTTGGTAAGGTTGTGTGTGTGTGTGTGTGTGTGTGTGTGTGTGTGTGTTGCTGGAGGGCAAGAACTCTGATGGCACTGTTCCATATTCAATTATAAACTGAGCTGTTCCTTCCTGGAATGATTGCAACATATGAGGAATTTGTTGTTATTCAGTTACCGTTGATAGGCAGGTGCTACATTTTACAAGATCCTACATGCGAATTGATTATACATAACACATGTATTAGTTGGGGAACCCAGTTTCACCAACTTATTGTAGCACAGCTGGAATCGCATGACATCATTTCATTGCCTGTGCAAGTTGGGGAGGCTATAGCACTTGAGTTGTGCAACATCACAACTTTGTGGTGGTACAGCTGCAGCACCCACATACAGTATTACAGGCCCAGTGGCCAAGCAGAGGTTTTTGCCCATTTCCTTGCCTAGCACCTTCAACAAGTTCTCATCAAAACACATAGACATCCAAGAAGCTTTCCTAGTTAACACTGCCACAACTTCAGGTATCCCAAACCATTAAATGTGCCCCAGATTCTTGTACTATCTCCCTTCCTGACCCTCCCAGATCTGTTTATTAGTGTTAGGAATTCCCCAGGTGCCAGGCACATTTTGAGACTGGCACAGGTCCAGTTTCAACCAGGTGGGGATCTCTGGATGCCAGGTTGGTAAATGACATCTCCATCTGGCTGGCTCCCTCCAGCTTTCTGAAGCAGGTAAGCAGAAGTGCTTATTTATGTCCCACCGTTTCCTCCAAGGAGTATATGGTTCACCCCCCACTCCTCAGTTAATCCCTACAACGACTCTGTGAGGTAGGTTAAGAGGTTGTAACTGGCCCAGGGTCACCCAGTGAGCTTCAGGACTGAGTGGGGATTTGAACCCTGATCTCCCAAGTCCTAGTCTAAACACTACACCACACTGATGTTTTGATGTGTTGTAAACTTCTTTGAGATTTCTTCTTTAGAATATAAAGCAGTATAGAAATGAAATGAATAACAATGCTAATAACTTTAATTGTAAATATTAAAAAAATTGCAAAAAAGGTGTGTCTAGACATTCCATTGTGGTGACCACGTCCTAGGTTTAAGGTACCATTTGGCAATTAGCTTATATATATGAGTTTGTAACATGGCTGTTTATCTGAGGTACAGCAGAATCGTAGGTTTAAAGACATGAATTCAAGGCACAGCATTACAAATAAAAAGAAAACAGGTGTACCTGTATGTTTATTCTTCCATGTTTACATTTTTGGCTTTATTTTTCACAACAACAGTACAGTGGTACCTTGGGTTACAGACGCTTCAGGATGAGAACAAAAATCGCGCGGCAGCGGCGTGGCGGCAGCGGGAGGCCCCATTAGATAAAGTGGTACCTCAGGTTAAGAATGGACCTCTAGAACGAATTAAGTTCTTAACCCAAGGTACCACTGTAATAATAAAATCTGAAGTAGCCGGCAGATGTTGTCCGCAACACAGTTGGCCTTATCGATTGACAAATGGAAGAGGTTTCACTCTCCCTGCCTTTGAGATGCAAGGTTGCTGGAAGTTCTCTCTTTTCTAAAATAAATAGAGCAAACAAAAATAAGTGTTGGTGTGCTATGATCTATTTGTGATAAATAGACGCCTTACACAAGACTTGAAGATAAATCCTTACTTGTCAGGTTTGCAGCTCCTCCAGCCAGCGTATGCTTGAAGTCACTACACTCCCATGTTCTCAGAGAGTCAACAAACAGAATAACCAACCAATTGCCAACTGTCACCTCGTTTCCCCAATACCATTTATTCTTTGTGAAATACATTTACAAAGACAATATAATGACTAACGATATTTCACCTTGGCTATTAAGGCCACCTCAAACAAAACTTCCTCAGAATTAATTCAGATAAGCAGAAACACTATTTTAAGTGTTCTCCGGTTCCCACCCCCGTTCAAAACCTGTACATATGGCAAGCTAACACAAGGCTAAAAGAAAAACACTTCTATATGACGTTTGAATGTTCCTTTTGCCGCAAGCTTTTGGTGCGATTCCAGAGATATGAAGCTTCAGAGATGTGATTCCCACCTGGATTCTGAAGTGATACAATCTCACAGGGAGTACGTTATGTTTTTCATGTTTAAGTTACATCTGCTGTGGTGCTGACAAATCTCATGCTGCAAGGAGCTCCTAATGGTGTAGTGCTTTCTAAGAGTACTTGCTACATGTCCTTGTTTGAACTTGATAGAAAGGATTGTTCAAAGGATGCTGATACTTGATGTTAGGGATATTTGCTATTCGCCCATTGCACATCCGCCTTTATAATTTTTGTGTTTCATAATAGCTGTTTCTTGGCTTTATCTCTAAGTTGAGTTAGTGAGTGAGTGAGTGAGTGAGTGTGTGTGTGTGTGTGTGTGTGTGTGTGTGTAAAACTGTTTGCTGACCCTATAGTTCTATAATAAAAGCCCAAAGAGAAGAGCCATTCAGTAGTGACTGAATAATTCACATTTACAGAAACCTTGCACCCTACTATACTAATTATTTGCCATTTTAAAAAGTTCTGTTCTGTAGTTCACAAACCCATTCTCAGTGCCTGCTGTGCTGTCTCACCTTGCTGTTGAGAGGATTACAAGTCCCAGCCTTGAACAATTGTATTTCTGAACACCTCAGAAATACAGCATGACATATGTTCCCAGATTTCCTTTTGAACTTGGAGAAAGGAGATGAGGAATTGTTCCAGAAGTTCCTCAGGACACCTTTGCTCTTCCAACAATTTTCCAGCCATCTCTCTAGCTCCAAAGCTTCCAGTTGGAAAGGGAGCGGGGGATTATTACCTTGTGCTTAGATTGGGAGGCATAACACAATGTTGGGAGCAAGTCCCTGCCAGTTGAGGGAGGAAAAGGGACCTGATAAACATAGCCTTTTTTGTGCTGGCTACAAAGCCCAATCAAAATGTGTGCACCCCTTCATAATCAGCATGTGCCAAACCTGTGAAAATTAAAGCATCATTTTCTTCTGACCAAGTTAAAAATGATTGACCTTTCCTTGATTACATTTGACTGGTCAATTGGCCAGATTTTTTTGATTTTTTTCTTTTTACTAGTTGGATGCCCAGGTCTCAAACTCGAATTAGGTGGTATCTGAACACAATTTGATTACTTCTTTCTTCATGATCTGTCCAGTATCAAGACATTGTCTGATGAGCTGTAAATAGTGTTCAATGAGCCCAGAAGGCAATTCTAGACTTTGAAATAATAAAAAAGTATAGTTTTATTCATTCAATTTATAATTAAACTGAAAGATCCTTAATGCATTGACTGAAGATTTGTAAATACCAGACTAGGTAGTTTAAGTATCTGGAGAACTAAGCCCTTTAACACAAGTTGCTGTTGTGATTTAAATGTTCTGAAAGCGGTAGTTCTTGGTAGGATGAAATATTTTATATCATAAACCTTCAAGATTTACAGCTAGTAATTTGGTGTGTTTGAATGGAGGAAAATTCATTTTTAAGCACTAGCTTGCATTCTGAAAGTCCACATAGCCTTCAGGTACTTCTTTTTTACAGGCTGTGTTATGACAACTTGCTCCAAACTTGTCTTTTAAGAGATGGGTGCACACAGTACTTGCTATTCACAATGACACCAGCCTCATAATTGTAGTATTAAAGTAGGGGTTTTCACATCTCCTTAAAAAAGAAGAAAGCAATTAACCTCTCCAGCTCTTTGGTCTTTAAATACAGAGGCATCCCCTTTGATGATAACAAATGGCATTGTTCAGATTTTTGCAGGAAGATTCTTTTCCTCCACCAGATTTAAAAGTTAGCAGCGATAATAATTAGTGAATTATACTATTCCACATGACATTATCTCTTGGGCAAAAGGAGTCTTTAGTCAGTGACGCTGCTAGATCCTTATATTAGGTTTAAGTGCTGTAAGATCTGGCCACCAGACCAGGAGTAAATGAGAAATAAATGCCAAGAAGTTCTATTTAAATGTATATTACGAGTTAATGCAGGAATTACTTAGGTTGCAGTCCCCTGATAGATCCTGTTGAACTCAGTAGGACTTAACAAAATAAAATAAAAAAAATTCCTTCCAGTAGCACCTTAGAGACCAACTAAGTTTGTTCTTGGTATGAGCTTTCGTGTGCATGCACACTTCTTCAGATACACTGAAACAGAAGTCACCAGACCCTGATATATAGTGAGAGGGTGGGGAGGGGTATTACTCAGAGGGGTGGTGGAAATGGGTGAAAGGTTGATAGCTGTGGACCTTTCACCCATTTCCACCACCCCTCTGAGTAATACCCCTCCCCACCCTCTCACTATATATCAGGGTCTGGTGACTTCTGTTTCAGTGTATCTGAAGAAGTGTGCATGCACACGAAAGCTCATACCAAGAACAAACTTAGTTGGTCTCTAAGGTGCTACTGGAAGGAATTTTTTTTATTTTATTTTGTTTTGACTATGACAGACCAACACGGCTATCTACCTTTAATCAGTAGGACTTATTTCTGAGTAGGCATGCACAGCATTTTTGAAGTTGAATCACCATGCAATGTGGGGGGGGGGGGAATGGTTTCTTTTCCCTTGAACAAACTGTGATGATATGATAGAAGAATGAAGTGTTATTCTCAATGGAGGTTAGCATCTAGCTATTGCACATGTCCCAATCAATCACTTTATTTCAGCTTTAAGCTCATAAGAACAACAGAACTAGAACAAATGCACAGTACAATTTCTTTTAAAAAATTAGAACCAGTAAAACTTAAAAGAGTACAAATTAGAAATAGATAGATAGATAACTTTATTGCAGCTATAAGCTCATACATTAGAAATAGATACTATAAGGAATTTTCAGCTTCCAAACAGCAGGCCATTAGGACGTTTATATGTCAAAACAGAAGTTTAAAATTTCGCCATTTGTAAAGTTACATGCTGATCTGTATCTTGCAATAAAAAGGCCAGGCGAAAATCTGCCGGGTGCCCAGGCAACTTGTGGATTAATGGTAACAGTAAGTTCTTCCGGACAACACAATATAAAGGACATATAAATACTATATAGTGAAGTGTTTCGATCGATCTATTATCACAGGAACATAAAACCGAGACTTGGCCCCTAGAAAATCTATGAAAAAGGGAATTCGAAGGGAAAACATTAAAACGGGCTTTGATAAAGGCAAAACGATGACTGGCAATAGAAAGGGATGATAGGTAAGATGGCAAATGAGTTGGAGAAATAACTCCCAACTGACGCGGGGAACATAGCCCCCCACCAAGCATAAGATTACGCTGCCACTTTATGTCGTCCAGTCTTTGGATTGCACATGCATACATAACAACAATAGCTTTTTTGTTTTCAAAGTTTGGTAACAACTTTCTACTGCTTACCTTTTGCCGCCGCTACAACCAAATCACAGCAGATTGCAAATATAGAGTGATTTTCCGTCACAGCAGATTGCAAATATAGAATGATTTTCTATCACACAGCTGGAAGTCAAGTACCCAGCCGCAGTGGATTTGCTAACTAGATATCCTCACCAAATCCTCTCGGTGCTAGAACATATTGTGTTTACCTTCCTGTACTCAAAGGCACCTTTGGAATGCAACTTGCAGAGCAGAGTGCTTGGGGATGATGCGTAATGCAGCAAGCTATGTGGTTACTCTCATTTAAGCTTTTAAACACTCATTTAATATTTTAAATAGAAACTGTTGGTCTGCTGCGTTTTTCAGAGCTGGTTTTGCTCTCAGTATGGCTTTGTCTGTGTAATGAAAAGGGGGGTGTTTAGGCTGCTTCCGTTTTCCAGATCAAGGAATATACAAAAGCTATGTAAAAGAGAGAAACTCTTTTTTTTACACTGCTCAAAGAGAAGAAAGGTTTTCAATTTCCTTTTCATTGTTAAGATGAAGTTAATTGCTATTTATTTAATGGTGGGCAGAGTATCCCCTCTTCTTCTAACTTGGTTCTCCAGATTAAGGTTACCAGATGTTCCCGTTTCCCGGGGACAGTTCCCGGATTTACAAATTAGTCCCCATACAAAATCCATTGAAGTTGAAAAGTGTCCCCGGATTCATTGAAAAAAATCTGGTAACCTTACTCCAGATTGCATGTGGTGGAAATTAAACATGTAGGCAAGTATCTCCCAGAAACTTTTTGCCCTTATCTACTGAATCCACAGGGATGCACGTGGCGCTGTGGTTTAAACCACTTAGCCTTGGGCTTGCCGATCAAAAGGTTGGCGGTTCGAATCCCCGCGGCGGGGTGAGCTCCCGTTGCTTGGTTCCAGCTCCTGCCAACCTAGCAGTTCGAAAACACGAACTGCAAGTAGATAAGCACAAAGTGCAAGTAGATACCTTCCCGCTGCAGCGGGAAGGTAAACGGCGTTTCCATGCGCTGCTCTCGTTCGCCAGAAGCAGCTTAGTCATGCTGGCCACATGACCTGGAAGCTGTACGCCGGCTCCCTCAGCCAGTAAAGCGAGATGAGTGCCGCAACCCCAGAGTCCGCGACTGGACCTAACGGTCAGGGGTCCCTTTACCTTTACTAAATACACTTTACTAAATCCACTGCCCAACAGATGCAATTTTGTTTTCTTGTGGGGGCTGCTGAAGCACAGAAAATGGATGCTAAACAACGTTTAATACTCCTGTTCTCTAAGCTCAGCTAGTTTTCCCAGTTTAGGGTTCCACATGTGAGTTTAAAGTGGATTAAAAGCTCCCCCCCTCTCTCTCTGGTGGTGTACATATGATGTCCTCATTCAAGGGACAGCCTCCCCTTTTTCTGCCAGTTGATTTGGATTTTCCCAACCCACAGATAACCCAATAAAGGAAGAGAATCTAATTTCAGATTGCACGTTACGCAACTGTGAATACACTAAGGTGCATTGTTTGGGCAGGGCTTTACGTTTGTGGTGACGTTTCCTCGAGTGCTGTCTATCACCTTACTTCTGCTTTCTTGAGCGCAACCTAGCCATTTCGTTTCATCAGCCCAAAGGAAAGCATGCAGTGTGTTTATTTTCACTGCTTGTTGCTAAAGGCAACTCCGTGGCGCAGTTTCTTAAATGTTTTAAACAGCTGTTTCGTGCAAAACCTCTCCACTGCAAAATTGCTGTATTAAAAATACACACACAAAAAAAATTGGTCGTTCGGGGGGGGGGGATCAGCAGGTACAGGAGATAGGAAGGGAAACAGGAAAGAAAAATAGCAGCGCTTCTCCGCTCTTTAAACACTCCTCCCCTCAAATCGCTTTCCCTATCCTGTAATGACCACATGCCTCATCAATTTTATTTGCAATGCATTTGAACTTACTTACAACTTGAGTTGCACCTCAGTTTTGTGCGTCAGGAGGAGGGACTGGATATTAAAGGACCTTGTATCTCCTCCTGCATGACCATTCCTTGCTGTGTTGAGGTGCTTTTTGGTGGGCTGCTAAATCTCACATGGCTGGGTGCTCTGCTGCCAATAAGGGAAAATAGATATCCGCTCCACTTCCTAGTGGGGAGGAGTAGCGGTGGACAACATGGCCACCCACTCCCCTCCGGGGGTGGGGGGCAGAGTCCCGCGTCTCCTGGAGGTCCCCGCCCACATAATTGTTCCAGCCAGCCAATCTGTTGGCGGGGGCGTGGCCAGGCCCCATTTAAACCATGGTGCGAGCCAGAGAGCTTCCTTCTGGCTCGCTTCCTTGATCTCCCGCCCACCCTTCCTGTTTTCAGGTTTCGACATTGGCCTTGCTGTGGACCTCGGTTGGTCGCCGTTGAGGGGCCTGGTAGGAATTTTTCCACTTGGCAAATTGGCATGGGCCATTTGGTTTTCGCCTACCTCATAGCAATCATCACAACTTTGTAAGGTTTGGCAGCTAGGTATTGGTTGATCATATGATGGGGGAGGGGAGGTGTGGCCATCGCCTGCCCCTCCTAGCTTAAGGTATTCTGTTAAAGGAATCTGGATGTGGATCTCGTCCGAAGCCCGGGGCGGGGCTAGGGCCATGTCACGACCCCATCGGAAACCCAGGGGAGCTCGAGTTTGTTTGCATTGACAGGGCTCCCCCTATTGGTGGTTGACCCTAACAGGACTATAGTCAGATATAGTCGGGTCAATTCCAATGCCTAAGCCAGGGGTCAGCAACCTTTTCCAGCCGTGGGCCAGTCCACCGTCCCTCAGACCATGTGGTGGGCCGGACTATATTTTGAAGGAAAAAATGAACGGATTCCTATGCCCCACAAATAACCCAGAGATGCATTTTAAATAAAAGGACACATTCTACTCATGTAAAAACACGCTGATTCCCTGACCGTCTGTGGACCGGATTGAGAAGGCGATTGGGCCGCATCCGGCCCACGGGCCTTAGGTTGCCTACCCCTGGCCTAAGCCAATACCGCTCACATTTAGTAACCAATAAAGTTGTGGCCTGAATTTACCCACTAACCATTCACCTAATATCTGTGTCCTTGTGTCTTATTCATCAACGAGGGGGTGGCTATGGGGTCTCGACACACAACAGGTGCTGCCTCTCTGTTGCCACTCAGCTGGGTAAAACATGCACACATTTTAAGGGGCATCTAGTCCGGCCCCCTGCAATGCAGGAATCTCAGCTAAAGCATGCATGGCAGATGGCCATCCGACCTCTGCTTAAAAACCTCTAAGGAAGAAGAGCCCACAACAGACCATTCAACAGTCGAACAGCTCTTACCGTCAGAAAGTTCTTCCTGATGTTTATTATTATTATTATTATTATTATTATTATTTTAATTTATATACCGCCCTTCATCTGAGAAATACAGGGCTGTTTACAGCATCAAGACACAAAAATACGTAACATAATAACAAAATAAAAATAAAAAATAAAAATCTATTTGAGTAAAAAGTTTGCCATTTTAGCCACTGTGAAACATACCTGAAACAAATAGAAAACTGATCAAGAAATGAATTATATGCTATTTATTTGCAATAATCTACCAATGTAGAAAGTCTCATAATAATTGGCACATTCTGACAATTTAGTTTTGTAGAATTTGAGTGAGGATTTGAATTTACGAATTTCTTTTTCATCCCAATGTAACTAATTGTCTTTTTATGTTTCCCCTTCCAGTGTATCTTGAGGATAGTTTTGTAAAATCTGGAGTCTTCAATGTATCGGAACTGGTGCGGGTGTCGAGAAGTAAGCTTTCTCTTCTTTTAACCTATAGTTTTGTGTATTACAATGTTTCTGGCTAAGAATCCGAACTCCAAACCACAGGAAACAATAGCATTTGAAGTCAGTGGAATCCTAGACACGTGTTATAGTGAAATCTTCTTCTCCCTTGGCCTCCCATTGTTGAATTGACATATTCTGACAAACCACCTGCTTTTAAAAATACAGGCAGTTTTTGTGGGGTTATACGCTTTGTTTAGTGTGTATACAGTAGGATCTGATTATATATTTTATTAGTGAACCCTATGAACTTCACTAAATGACTTTGACCAAGCTGCTAACATTCTGACTTGCCCTGTAGATAAGTTACATGTTTACAGAGGATATTTAATAAATTAAACCTATTCAATGAGGTCCACCAAATTTGTATGATTATGGCTGCAAACATATGCACATGTCCTTGGAAATAAGTGCCATCAAACTATTTTCTGAATAAACCTGCATAGGATTGAGCTGCAAGCCTTTGGTTGAAAGATCAGGGTGAGATTGTTGTTTAAGTAATAATTCCAGTTCTATACTATTAGCTTTGTTTTAATGAAGTATCAGGTTGATCTGTTCAGACAATTTTATTTTCTACAAAGGTTTGCATACCAAGTTTAGTTTATACTGATGATTGCGAGGAAGATTTTTTTGATAAGCATGGAAATCAGATAAACAAGGAATAAGCTTTCTTATGCCAGCAAGGAAGAAATGTTATAATCAGGAAGCTTAATTTTAGTTCAGAATAGTTAATAAATACATTAGGGACATTTCTTTATCTGTCACGAGAATAATGCATACGGTGAGCATCCTATAGTTAGAGAATAGCCTGAGCTAAGATTATTCAGCATGGCTTTTGAATATACTTGCATGGTAAAGTGCAGTTGTTGGTTGAATAGAAAAATGTGTTAATGTACAACGCTCGTGCATGTTTACTCAGGAGTCAATTCCACTGTATTCCCTAGCACTTACTTTCAGGTAAATGGGCACATGATTGCAGCCTTTAGTATTCTAAATTGCATTAAAGTCATTCAAAAATATGCAGCAACAGTGAAAACGTCCAATTTCAGGTGTATTTTGGATTATTACACTGTGACATGAAACAATTAGTTTAACGTTCTGGGCCCTTCCAATTAGCAAGTAAATTGTATGTAAACTACCCCAAGAATTTGATTGAAGGGCACCAAGAAATAATAAATACACACATTTGTTTTAAATAAGTAATGTAATGCATGCTTGTATTAATGAAAGTGAAAATAATGCATGGAGCATATTAATATATGTAAAATAAGAGTTTATTTTCCAACAGATATTCTGTTTCACCAACTGAAACAAGCATGTGTTTATGCTGCATTTAAAACAATCCCATTTTTGTGTTGTTGCGTCCAGAATAAATACATTTTAAATTATATAACAGAAGTATTGTACTTGTGACAGCAATTTTCACTTTTTTCATGAAATGTTGACAGAACGGGAGAACTCATGGAACTAGTTAATCACATAACTGTCTAGCTTTTCCCTGGTTGTGGGTTAATTTTTCCTCAAATTATGCAACTAGGAAAATTAATTTCCTCTTGCTTCTTGTTAGACAAAAATATAGAGAGAACTTCGTTTAAGGGTGTGCTTTTGTTAGTATTAAATTGCTGCTTAAAGACTGGTGTGACTATCTTAATGCTGTGTTTTTTAGCGCCTATAACCCAGGGAGCTGGAGTGAACTTCCCAATTGGAGAACTTCCAAGTCAACCATACTACCATGACATGAACTCGGGTGTCAACTTACAGAGGTCACTATCCTCTCCACCAACCAGGTGAGCATTTCATTTTTAAAAAGATCTACCTATAGTTAGGGTGTTTTTGTTGTTGCTGCTGCTATTTTTTTGTATTTTTATTTTTATATCTTATGTTTTATGTGGAAATTGTTCAGTTCAGCAGTGTACTTATGGATGTGTTTTATTTACAGTTTAAGACCTACCATTGTTATCTTTTGTAATTATGCAGCTCTATTTATGTCGCAAGCCGCCTTCAGCATAGCTTTTAACGGCGGAAAGGCAGCGTGCAAATAAAATGATGATGAGGTGCAATATTGTACTTCTTAATTATGTGTAGACAAGTAACAGTTAAATATTTCCAATGCTTTCTATTAAAATGGAAAATCAAGTAGGTGTGATGATACATTTCACATTATCAAGAAAGTCAACAAAAGAGAGTGGAAGATTTCAAAGCGATCATTTTGTCAAACAATAGCAGCAGCAGCAGCAACAACAACAGCAGCAAATACTGGTGATGTAAGAAGTGTGAACAACAACAACAACAACAACAACTTATTTATACCCCACCCATCTGGCTGGGTTTCCCCAGCCATACTGGGCAGCTCCCAACAGAATAGTAAAAGCACGATAAAACATCAGTCATTAAAAACTTCCATATACAGGGCTGCCTTCAGATGTCTTCTAAAAGTCAGATAGTTGTTGATTTCCTTGACATCTGATGGGAGGGTGTTCCACAGGGAGGGCGCCACCACCGAAAAGGCCTTCTTCCTGGTTTCCTGTAACCTCACTTTTCGCAGTGAGGGAACCACCAGAAGGCCCTTGGAGCTGGACCTCAGTGTCCGGGCTGAACGAATATATGCATATTCTCAGCCTCAATGTGGCATGTGAGCAATAGGTTTTTGGATCTGGAAACATGAGATCAGAGTTGGGCTTGACACATGCCATCTGGATCAAAAGAGCTGTCTGTTGTTGCTTTTAATACACACAAAGGCAGTTAAATTAATGCTTCTTCTTATATATTCTCCGCAGTAAGAGACCCAAAACTATATCCATAGATGAGAATATGGAACCAAGCCCGACAGGGGACTTTTATCCTTCCCCCAATTCACCAGCTGCTGGGAGCAGGACATGGCATGAAAGAGATCAAGGTGAGTAAATCCATATCTTTACAGTGCTTCAGACTCATTATCATTTATGGAATTTTATTTTACCTCATAAATACATTCATGCTTTGCAGTTTGAAATGGAGATTCAAATGCAAATCTCCTACCAGGCTGAAGTGTGTTCCCAGAGTTTTCAAACTTACAAAGTGGTGTCCATTAGTCATCATTAACCTTACCACCATCCTTTTTGTAAACACCAAGATATTGTGAATATGCATACCAATCCTTGTACTAAAACAACAGTTTTCACTGAAAACTAAACCTGTCAAATTAGAGGGTCAGGATAGATATTAATTTATTCATCTGACTCTCTGGCTAGCGGAATCTAGCAACGCCGGTAAATAATTGAATAAATTATTAAGCTTTCACTGTATATTTTATAAGAAAATGAATAAACATTCTGCCTTTTTTCTGGCCTTGTTTCTGTGCCTTTAATAGCAAGCTGATGTGAAAACATTAATAAAGTGAAGCTGCCTATGGCGTGAAGAAAAAGAAATGGCTTCGCTTATTTTATTTCCCCATGTTGGTTTGCTAATGGAGGTTCAGAAGCAGGCCCAGAAAAGATCTAATAGCCTTAACCCTGGTGATTTGCCTTCCTATTTTATGCTCCTTAATGTCTTGAAATTTTCAGTTTGCTTTGTTCTTAAATCATTTCTGTTTATCTTTACATATAAGCCAATGAACATGCTAGTTTACCCTCTACTGCCCAGTAACTGCTACCCTGAAAGTTATAGACATTTAGTCAGCAATCCTGCTGTTCACTGTCATTGATCATTTATTATTTTTATTTCTTTAAGGCATTTAGATAAAGCGTCCATAAAAAATAAACCAGGCAGCAAATGAATAAAAAAATTCACCTTAAAACCAAATAGAAACTTGAATACTTCCTTAAAATTCCCACTTTGTCATGCGCCTGTCAAAGGAGTGCGCCTGTCAAATCTGAGTTGGGAGGAGGTTCCAGAACACTAAATACATGACTTCTAATATTTCAGTTGTAAGGAGGAATAGCTCACCGCCTTGATAGTCAGCCACCCCTGGCGTGGCCAGCCATTTAGAGTATCTTTTAAGAGCAGACATATTGGGAAGTCTTGGTGGCATCCTTTGCAGGGGTGCCTAAACTTTTTTCAAAGGATTTTAGCCCAGGGCATATACTGCCACAGGGGTCAGATTAAATCGATTGGCGGGCCGGATTAGGCCCCCGAAATGGACTTTGGACATGCCTGGCTTAGTGGCACAGATCCAGGCAGAGGCTTAGCCACCCCTGTTGTAAAGGAACATTTTAAATTGGTTCTATCAACCAGTTCCTTCCCTTATGTAAGAAGTATCTGAAATATAAATGGGGTACTTGACATTTCCATTTGACTTTCTCTTGATACAAGTGATACGCCATATTCCTAGCTAAGTGGCAATAGTAATAAGGCCTGATGGAGTTCCACCTCCTCTGCGCCACTGTCTTGCCTTAGAGGACATCAGTGGCAGCTGTTTTCTAGTAACTGCCAGCAACGGAGGGCTTTCCGGCTGAGCAAGATCAAACTGCGGAGCCCCAATGCCTTGTTTTAGACGACATCAGCGAGAGCCGTTGCCTATGTTGGCGGCAAGTCTTTCACTGATGTCCTCTGACATCATCACTGATGTCCTCTGACATCATCACTGATGTCCTCTGACATCATCACTGATGTCCTCTGACATCAGTGCATGGAAGTGGGGTTGAGGAGCTGAAACTCACCTAGCACATAACGGAGGCAAGCGAAGCACATCCGATCAGCAAAAATCAAACTTCCTTAGTTCTGGCTGATTGTCTCTGCCACGATTTCATGCCCTTGTTTGCTATTTGAAAGACCTGTGATATTATACAGAAAAGTGCACAGGTTACTGGAATTAGGTATTTTGTGGTAAAAGGATGTAACTTCTCCTGTGCCAGTGAAAGTCACCCATTCTCAGAAGATCCTTATCTTTCATCTCATCGCCTCATGATGTTACCCAGTTTCCCAGTTGCAATTAATAACTATTTTTAGCTCACACATAAAAATGAAATACATATTGTATACGGTATGCAATAGCCTTTGTTTCAGATTTATATTGATCATGGTTTGTTGCCTCGTTTCTTTTTAACATAGCATTAAGAAGATGGTTTTTGTGCAGGTTTTTTTACTTAAAGGGAATGTTACACACTCTGGAGCAGTTGCGGCACCAACCATAAAAGTTCCATTTTAGTATTCGCCAAATATTTATGTCTCTCAGACCCCTTGCACCTCAGGCAGTATCCCCCGTTCCCCCAAATTATCTTTTTACAGCATGTTTAAACAATATTTTATTTGGGTCAGTTTTTACATTCTTCCCACTTACCGCAAAATATCAATTTGGAATGTACTCTCCCCCCTAAATTTTCTATAAAGAATGCAAATTTTATTTGTATCTTTTTATACATATATTTGCAAGCATTGGGTTATAGGATTGAGCTTAAAATAAAAAAGACTTGCCTATTGGTTGGTATTATTATTATTATTATTATTATTATTATCATCATCATCATCTGTTGGACTGCTCTTTATTCATCTCCCAAAGAGTGAGATAAAAAGTGATCCTCATTTATTTATTTTTAACCCTCCTCAGTTACCCTCACCACATGCAGAAGTGGTGGTCTGTACTAGGAACCTTCTCGTTTACCCTAGTTGCTGATATTTAGAGTGATTTCCATACCCAGAAAAAGATGCAACC
This sequence comes from Darevskia mixta, assembly GCA_034641385.1. Classification (NCBI taxonomy): domain Eukaryota; kingdom Metazoa; phylum Chordata; class Lepidosauria; order Squamata; family Lacertidae; genus Darevskia; species Darevskia mixta. Next base: position 15,768,361 of record JAWWNH010000017.1, read on the forward strand.
CCGTCCTCCCATTTGTACAATCACTTCTGTACACCATGAGGGGAGCAGGAAGGGAAAATGCAATGTGTGATGGGAGCACCATCTGAACAGATGCCCTGTTTTGTTGACGTTGATCTTTGGTACTGATTTCATGAAAAGTCACCCAATTCTTAAAACTTGAATGCTTGTATCAAGAAGGATAATCTTTTAAGTTCCTTTGCATGGTGGTCTCTGCATAATTCTAGTTGTGGAGTGCAGAGTTCTGTGGTGCTTAAGCTTTGGTAACCTACAGTTAAGGGGGGGAAAATGTGTCTAAACGGATTCATGGTAAAAACCGGTCATTTAAGGGGCCAGGGTTATGGAGTGGCATAAGTTCCTGTGTCCCCCCCCCCCCCTTTCTTTATTTGGCAATTTTAAGTATAGTCATATACTTATAGTTTGGATTATAATTCAAATAGTTCAAGTATAGTTTGAATTATGGTGCTGGAGGAGACTCTTGAGAGTCCCATGGACTGCAAGAAGATCAAACCTATGCATTCTTAAAGAAATCAGCCCTGAATGCTCACTAGAAGGACAGATCCTGAAGTTGAGGCTCCAGTACTTTGGCCACCTCATGAGAAGAGAGGACTCCCTAGAAAAGACCCTGATGTTGGGAAAGATTGAGGGCGCAAGGAAAAGGGGACGATAGAGGATGAGATGGTTGGACAGTGTTCTCGAAGCTACTAACATGAGTTTGGCCAAACTGCGAGAGGCAGTGAAGGTTAGGCGTGCCTGGCATGCTCTGGTCCATGGGGTCACGAAGAGTTGGACACGACTGAACGACTGAACAACAACAACAAAGTATAGTCAACCATTTTAACTGAGGTATAGGAAAACATATCCGGGCGATAAATCATTTTTTCTTTTCTTCTTGTGGTATTCGAGGCATTGAAAAAAAGCAGCCTATGTTATTCATTTAGGATCTTAGTTCCATTGCTTTAGTCCTGCTCTTGTAATAGACGTTGATATGAAAGACATTGCTGGTGGCTATTGCCATGTGAATTACACAAAAGACATAGGCTAAAATGGGAAAGAAAACGGGTAAACATCATGTGCCTATGTCTGCAGAGGCAATTTTCAAAAATGGTCATTGTCCACCCTCTTGCAGCTCCTTTATCACGAACTATGGTGTATCAGGAATAATTTTCCCATGCAGATCTATTATAGGGACTGGACTGTTTTACTTTTTTTGCAGTCTAACCTTTCACTGGTAATTCATATTAGTTTATAGTCATTATAGTGCTGCATGGATGTGTTTGGAGTGTTCTTAGCCGATAGCTTGCTATGCGTTCTAAATGGTTACTGAATCGATTCCTACCCTGTCTCTTTAGTTTTAAGAGATGTTTGTCATGTCACTTTGCCTCTCAAAGACTTAAATACTTACAACTTCCGTTGATGTGCTTCAATGATAAGCACGGCCTTCCATTGTAAACTAGACTGCCAGGCTTAGCATATCCCGAATGTGCAAGCACAAATGTGTTTCCAACTTACAATAAGGTTGGTTTGGGGACAGGCAGCATGATCAATCTTTCAGAGGAAACATTTGACACATTCTAGGTTCCTCTCCAAGGGCCTGATCCTTGCAGTTAACTAGTTCACTCAATCCACTAAGCCCAGACTTCCAGTAATGGTCATCAAAATACCTGTCATTACCTACTCAGTTCTAGAGAGCAATAGGATTCCTTATTGTATACATCCACACAAGACACATGGTTTGAGAATCCTACCAGAACACAACACACTCATTCTCTCCCTCATTGCACCCCCTTCACTCCCCACTCGGCTCCACTCTTTTTTACACCCCTTTTATCTGTCAAACTCAACTCCGACGTTCTATATCTGGGGCTCGCTTCACTCAGAATTCTATCACACTCACCTGTTGTCCATCATTCTTCCACCCAAGACATTGTTACGTTGCGTTATCAGAAAAAAATACTTTTTCCGGTCTCCTGAAATTCAGGGGCAGATGTGTTTATTACCATGAATAGGCATATTTGAGGTCTGGTTTTGTGGCAACTTCATCACTGAGAACTATGGTTTTGATGTTCTGAGTTGGTAAGTACCAAGGGACCTGGTACAGTTCATCCCCAGGGTCTCCATACGAGAGGACTCGGGTCACGTCACAAAGGAAAAAGAAGAAACACTATTGGCCAAATTGCTGCTTTCATAAGATTCTGAGACTAGTGGCAGAAGATGAGATTGTTTGTAACCTCAGTTCCCAACATCCAGTTGCCATAAGTGTACGGTCATGCACTAATGGCAAGCACAGCTTTTCTAGAAGGTTCCTGAAGCTCAGCAGCACCTGAGATCTTTGCTCCACAAGTATGAATATGCAGAACCACAGTTACTGGTAAGTAATTCTTCTTTTCAAAAATAAAAAATAAAAAATGATGACAATTTTATCACAGTGTGAGAAAAGAGAATTTTGTGGGTTAAAATATATATATTTCATGGAGTTTATGTTTCACCTTTTAGTAAAGATTATTAAGTTAAAGTCAGTGGTTAATATGTTATTTTATCTCTTGAGCCATGCTACTTTTTTACACTCTCACACACATATAAATATGGCATCTGATATGTTAATTACTTTAACATAAAACCCCCTATTTATTCATTTAACTACTTTGCAGATTAATTTGAAATAGTATATGTAAGTACATGCCAGGAGCGCAAGAGCTCAGTGCGCATGCATTCTTCACAAAGTGCTCAAAAATTAGTGCGGGGACTTTGCAGTTCATTTAATCGGAAGGGAATGTGCAAAGCACTGACACAAAATAAAAGTTCAAAAGCACAATAATTTCACAGTAATAGACTGATCCGGTGCTGTTTCTGCCCGTGAGGTGCCTTCCCTGGCTTGAGCCAAGCCGAATCTCTTGGAGATGAAAGTGCACTTAAAGCAATCTGTCAAAGCGTGACACACATTTTGGCCAGGATCCCAGAAGCTGCTTGGGGAATAGTGGGGTACCTGAAGGTGCCTGGAATTTCAGATTAGAAATCCTGGCAACCAGAACCAAGCACATCACTCCCGAATCACCATAATGGTTTGCCGGAAAAGAGGGAGATGTTCTCTCTGGTCAGGTACCACTGATGCAGCTGGCTATTTGCTAATTCTGCAACTTCTAACCTAACTGTTGGTCAAGTGACACAGGTTGTTCTATAAACCCCCTAGGCCAGTGATGGCTAACCTTGACACCCCAGATGTTTTGGAACTACAACTCCCATCATCCCTAGCTAACAGGATCAGTGGTCAGGGATGATGGGAGTTGTAGTCCCAAAACAGCTGGAGGGCCAAGTTTGGTCATCACTGCCCTAGGGTCTGGCTGCCTTTGCTAAGTCATTTGTCCCTTGAGTGAGAAATCTATACCTGATTTCCAGTTGCAACGAACTGCCAAGGCATTTCAAAACCAAAAGACACCTTTTGGGTTGGACACTGATATAGTGCAGGGAGCTGCGGACAGAGAATGGAAAGGCAAGTCTATGTCCGTACACACAAAAAATGGCGTTTCCTGAAAGCACTGTTTAAAGCTAGGAGGCGATATGAAAATGAAGTCATTCCATGGTTGAAATCGGTATGCAATGTGACATTTCCCTTCCATCCTTACCCACTTTTATGAAGTAATGAAATGATAGTTGATATTGCTTACCCTGGGAAATGAATGCATTCCCTTCCCTTCTTTCTTTCTTAAAGAAGAAATCCCTTTAATGGCAAGAGGATCTTGCTTAGAAAAGGGGATAATTTAAAATGCAACAGGATGCAGGAACATTTGCCATGAAAGGACTCTATGAAAAGAACTGGCATGGGTTAAAAAGAAGTCCCCATACCATATATACACAAATACAAATACAATACCTTTATTGGCATAGATAAAACAATAAGCATAAAACCGTCTGTGTATATTAGAATTCTAGAACATACAATATAAAAGAAGAAAAGGGAATCGTCAGCACCCGCTATTGTACAGGCCAGAGCTCCCTAGATTTAACTTCAAAAATCATATATATATATATATAATAAAATTCTGGGAAAACAGCAGCAGTTTCTTTTGCACGGCTCAACAGCAGTTAAACTCGTTCTTAACATTAGACTAAGACAACATATTTAACTCAGGCGTGGAAAGTAATAGGATGTTATGGTGTGTTCCTAGAGCATTGAATACAGATACAAAGATTTATTTGAAATTGTACATTAGGGTGTACAATTAAATACATTTTAATTTTACAGTTTCTTCATCATGCTCCCTTTCCTATGGTTCTCCTGCGTTCAACAACAGCAAACTAGTACAACCCCAGCTTTCCATTAAAACAGAAGCGCTTGGATCCCCTTCGCCTGTTCTTCACCTTCCCCCTGCCGGACTTCCTTGTGATGAGGAACAAGTATCTTCTGCAGAATATCCTCCTCCTGGACCTCTGCCATCTTTTGCTATCTCCCCATCTTCTGGACTTGCTTTCCCTGGAATTCCTTTGAATATGGGGCCGTCTCCCGATGGGCCTTTCCTTATTAGACCCCCGTCTGACGGTTTTTCTAAAATGGAAATCTTAATTTCAGAACTTAGAGAATTAAAAGGGGAGGTACGTAGCGCTGTTCAGGAACTGAAAACCATAACTGGGCAGCTAGGCCAGCTGCTCACCTACACAGGACAGAAAAATGCAATTCCTAAGGCACACACTGAAGGTTAAGCCCTATTTTTTCTCCCCGGAGAAACATTCTTTACCCGGAAAACGCATTTATTCCCTAAGGTTGTCCTTACAGGATGCCCATTTGATTGTGTTAACTGTGTAGTCTGTCCTAACGAAAGCATGACCAAAAGCTTATTTTAAGAGAGTTATATATCTATATTCCACTAGCAATTTGTTGTACCGTTGTAAATATTTAACATCTTACAATATATCCTAATAAATGTATACATGCATTATACACCAGCCTTTATTGTGTTTTTATTTCATGTTCTTACCATCGGTTCTTGCTTTCCTAAAACAAATCCCTGCAAAGGAGCGGGTATATGCTGGGAGGGCTGGAAGTAGCGTTGTTGTCTATTTTTTAAAGAAAAATCTTCCCGTAACTTGATTGCGTTTTGTTTTGTTTTGTTTACAACATAAAACAAAACAGAGCAGGGGATAGCAGAAGGGATAGAGAGGGAAGGATAGCTGGGAGAGGATGAGTGCAGGGAAGGGGGATCCTCGCAAGGCATGGGGCAGACTAGGGGATAAATTGTTTTAACATTTGACTGTAAGCCGCCCAGAGTGGCTGGGGAAACTCGGCCAGATGGGCGGGGTAAAAATAATAAATTATTATTATTATTCTTATAAAGATCCATAATAAGTATACAAATCATTCCAAAGCATTTGTCCATTGCAGAGTTTGAACATGAGAGTCCTTCTAATCATGACCTGACAGATGGATGCCTTCCGTATAAAGGTAAAGGGACCCCTGACCATTAGGTCCAGTCGTGTCCGACTCTGGGGTTGCGACGCTCATCTCGCTTTATTGGCCGAGAGCCGGCGTACAGCTTCCGGGTCAGGTGGCCAGCATGACTAAGCCGCTTCTGGCGAACCAGAGCAGCACATGGAAACACCGTTTACCTTCCCGCCAGAGCGGTTCCTATTTATCTACTTACACTTTGACGTGCTTTCGAACTGCTAGGTGGGCAGGAGCTGGGACCGAGCAACGGGAGCTCACCCTGTTGCAGGGATTCGAACCGCCGACCTTCTGATCAGCAAGCCCTAGGCTCTGTGGTTTAACCCACAGCGCCACCTGGGTCCCTAGGCCTTCTGTATACCTCTTGCTAAAAAAACCCCAACCACCCAGGTAGGGCCGTAAGTTATTCTGGCCATTGCTGTATTGGAAGGTCAGTTCGCCAAATACTGGGAGGCTAGTTGTTACAAGAGCTCTGTAGTTAAGAACCGGTGCCTGAGTTTACTTTCCATCCTCTTCCATCCCAATCCCTTTTCCTTTTGTGCTGCATCTTTTTAAATGGTAAGTCTGAGCGTAGGAATTGTCTTATTACGGATATTTGTAAGCCCCTCCCCCCTAAAGAAAAGGGTAAAATCCTTTCAACAAACCCATGTAAGAGGTTCCATGTTGCTGGAATATAATTCAAAAATATGTTCATATCAGATAGTTCAGTAAAGGTAAAGGGACCCCTGACTGTTAGGTCTAGTCGTGACCGACTCTGGGGTTGCGGCGCTCATCTTGCTTTACTGGCTGAGGGAGCCAGCGTACAGCTTCCGGGTCATGTGGCCAGCATGACTAAGCCGCTTCTGGCGAACCAGAGCAGCACACAGAGACGCCATTTACCTTCCCGCCGGAGTGGTACCTATTTATCTACTTGCACTTTGACGTGCTTTCAAACTGCTAGGTGGGCAGGAGCCAGGACCAAGCAACAGGAGCTCACCCTGTCGAACCGCCTACCTTCTGATCGGCAAGCCCTAGGCTCTGTGGTTTAGACCACAGCGCCACCCACGTCCCTAGTCAGTTCAGTAGCTAGTTGTTATCCAGATAGAAACCTCAGTCAAAAAGAAAAAGAAAAAGGCACAGGTAGGCATTAACTGTTTTCTTGCTGCTTTGAATTTAAGGCAATGGACACTCCTGATCATCCTCAGCAATGTCTGTTGCCCCTGGAGAGCTTTGGGAATGTAATTTTCCTCTGCCTCTCGGTTCATTGGATTCAGATGCAAAGCACTGTAAATACTTTCCCCGTCTTTCCTCAAAATACAATATCTCAAATTATCTGATCAGAAAAGCTGCTGCTTTAAAGTCAAACCTACAATCAACCTTCCTGAGATCTTCTGATGAAGGGCAGTACATAAATTTAACTAACAACAACAACAAAACAACAGCAACAACAATAATAATAATAGCCAGGGCTTTTTTTCAGCCAGAACTTGCTGGAACTCAGTTCCGGCCCTTCTCAGGTGGGCGCCATTGCCATTATAAAAGAATAAGGGAAGCATTCGGCACTTCTTTTTCTAGAAAAATAACACTGATAATAGCCTAATACTCAGTCGAACAATGGCTTTCTAGGGTCTCAGCCAGAGGTCTTTGTCCATTATGTCACCTGAGGACCCAACTAGATATGACATGGGAGATCTGTTATCAGAATCTCCTGCGATTTTTAGGGATTTTTAAGCTAGGGGCAACTGCATATTTCCTGTCATAGACTTAGATCAGGAAGCAGCATGGGAAGAAAGTGATAAATATCCCTCCCTCGACATCACTTCAAAGCAGCCATAGGGGATGCTAATTTGTAGGCAAGTAAAGAAATTGCTGCAAAAAAATAATAATTGTCGCTCAGTTTCTGAACATAAATTTATGTCTTGATACTGTAATATTTACTACCGTATTTACTCAAATGCAATGCGCACCTTTTTTGGCCTAATTAACGTCGCAAAAATTAGAGTGCGTGTTAGATTTGGTGATGCATTACATTCGAGTGAATACGGGAATTCGCAGACACTGAAGACGGTATTGAGCCATGACTTGCTCGGGGCAGTCGTATGTTTATTCCCAAGGGGGGAGCACTTTGGGATTTGGAAGGAATATCTACAATCTGATTTAGCCAAAGGAAATGTTATCTTGATGTATGAAATTAAAATTGATTGCAATAATATAAGCATGCTTAAGTTTAAATCTGGTCTTTTCTCTTTTTTCTCTCTCCTGTTTTATGTCTGTCTGTTGCAAACAATTCAAACATGTTGACCCAGATTGGTTTTTTTAAAAAACTATGAATATAAGATTTTTTTTATGCTAATAGAACATTGTGGCCCCAATCTACGTGCGAGCCCATAGTTTTTAGTAGCCTTAAATGTCCTTAATTGTATTTCAAGCTGTGTCTAAATGTGCTGCTTTAAAATTCATTTCAGTTCCTCTAAGGAATCTCCTAAAATGGAACATTCAACAGCAATCCAATACACACTTACTTGGGAGTAAATCCTATATAACTCCATAGGGCTGTATTCTGCTGTTAGTAGTTTTTCAAACTGGCTAACACCAGGACTAAAAAATACTGATCTTACTTGATTGATTTGTGCTGTAGACCAATATTTCTTAGATTCTTAATACTAATACACTGCACTCAGTAGCCTTTTTGTTTAGTTTAGGGTTTTTTTTTACCCTAGAGGCATTATGAACCTCAGTGATACACCAGTTTTTAATGGACAAACAACTTATTAGCCAGTATCAAGTGCAATATGTTTGGCTTTTACAATTAAATTTCCTCACAGCCACTGAGGCTTTGCTTTTTGCTTTTAAAGTTCTGTCTCTGTCGGTTATGAAATTATCTGAAGAAATGACCTAGATGATGTAATCCACAACATTTTTCTGTAGTGTGTAAATCTAATAGCCTGCTATTAGTTTTGGGTAGGATTTTGTAATCGAGTGTTCTTAACATTGTGGAGTGATCTTGCTAGTACAGTCGTATTATACGTATATTCTCCAGCATATTGATCCTTCTAATTTTTGGAGAACATTAGGAAAGAGCTCATCATCATGACAGACAGGCTGAGGAGGCTTCCCGAGTGAAGGCCTGTGTATTTCAAGGATCTCTTGGAACTGTATTACACCTGTGTGCACTTTGTGGTGCTGTGGTCTAAACCACTGACCCTCTTGGGCTTGCCAATCAGAAGGTTGGAGGTTCGAATCCCCGCGACGGGGTGAGCTCCCATTGCTCAGTCCCTGCTCCTGCCCACCTAGCAGTTCGAAAGCACGAAGTGCAAGTAGATAAATAGGTACCGCTCCGTTGGGAAGGTAAATGGCGTTTCCGTGCACTGCTCTGGTTCGCCAGAAGCGGCATAGTCATGCTGGCCACATGACCCGGAAGCTGTACGCCGGCTCCCTCGGCCAATAAAGCGAGATGAGCTCCGCAACCCCAGAGTCGTCTGCGACTGGACCTAATGGTCAGAGGTCCCTTTAGCTAACTGTCCAGGGATTCTTTACCTTTTACCTTACTTTGGTCATGGATTCATAATGCTCCTTTTTAGTGGATGGTTGTTCTTATCCAGGTGTTGAGGTCAGCTTTTCCCTTCACCATGATTGTTTCTCCAAGTGCAGCTTATATGCGGGGAGTGAAGAGGGAATAAAGGGACAATTTTGAATCCAAACCTGTCTCCCAGTTTGGGCAAAGTAACTTTCCTGCCCATGCATAAGCTCTGTACTATGAACAAACTTACAGTACCATCACAGTATGGTAATCCATCTCTTTCCTAGGCATAGATGAAGATGACGTATTTTACTGTTCATAGTTAGGGAAATTAATCCGCTGGCAACTCACCAATGCTTTGTCCAGCACCTGAAAATGCTAAAATACAGTCCAATTTGTAACGACTGTTCTTGGAGTTTTAAGTCAGTGAGGTTTTTTTTTATGTATTTAGAGTCAGATACTGATCTTTTTTCCTTTTTAAGAGTTTTCTTAGGTGTTAGAATGATTGCTCCCTTCCTGCTTAATTAGGGAAGACTGAAAAGAATAAATATTTCAGTTAGGCTGGCATTTCCTGAAATAGTTGGGTCCATTTGCAGAAGGTGTAATCTGTGTTGCTGTTTTTTTTAAGTATTACTATTGCACCATTTGAGCATTGCACAAAAAAGTAAAAATAAATCGATAGACGATGTTCTAATTGCACAAGACACCATGCACATCCTTTTATGCAAGAGGAAACAGAAGAACGGTGATAGGGCATGCCTATTACAGCACTTTGAACTCTTGCACAAATGTTTGTGGAATAACTCCTAACTATAGTCCTTCTGCTTGTTGTTACTTGGCTTCAATATAGTGCTCCTTGCAGAGAAAGATTTCATTTAATTAAGTAGCTTGAAGCTGCGACTAAATGCAGGTGGATTTGGAAATTAAGCCGGGTTGGCTGCAGTAGATGCAAAACTATTTATTCTGCGTCCGTGCCCCTATTCCTTGGTGGCTCTCCTCCTGTAGATTCATGGGAAAGTGAACATGTTGTGTTGCTGCCTGTGAAAGCTGAGCAGGTGTCCAATGTAGGCAGGTGGATCCTTGAACTCTGCCTCTCTCACAAGTTGACTCCAGGAATGTTCCATTAACAGGTGGCGCGCTGATTGGGGTGCCATGTGACATTTATCGAGGGAGCTCCTGGGATGGCAGGCAGCTCCGCACAGAGGCAGAGGGCCTGTGCTTTTGATGAGGAAATTGCTGAAACTCATGTCTCATTAGTGTTTCCTAAGGTTCTTTGGAAGCAAACAACAGTTTAATTAAAGTCTGACGTAAACACATTTCTGCACTCCTTCCCCGCAGCATTTTATCACATTAGAATTGATCAAAATAGTTGCCTTGGGCTGACTTGAGCAGATATACATCTGGAGCGCCATTTGTGCAAGCTGCCGTTGAGCTGGCTACATACATTATGCTTCACAGCAACTCTCTCTCTCTCTCTCGCCTTCCTTTGTAGATGGAATTACCTTGTTGGGAGATGAGTTGATCTAACGTTTGTCCTCCCCCCCCCCAATTTGCATAAGCCTTTATCTCTTTGATGTGCTAGTGTTTTAAATTTATAACATAACGCGGTCCAGACATGCATATTCTTTACCTTTATAGTCTTATGCAAGAATAACTTCCAAGCTTTTAATCTAGCCATACCTCCGTTGAATTCCACCACCACCTCACACCAGTTTTATTCAGAGGCATGTATGGATGTTATGATCTTGTGTTGTATTAGCATAATGTTCATTTCTAACTGTTGTCAGCTAAAGATGCCAGCACTTATAATCCTGTAGAGAAGCATTAATTGTTTATCTCCCCACCACCCCAAATGAAGGAGATATATATGTGGTTCCCATTCTCTAGTCCAGTGTTTCCCAACCTAATCTAGACAACGGCACACTTGAATCAATGAAAAAATCTCGCGGCACACCGCTCCTCCCCCACCCGGCTGCGCCGGGTCTCCTGACCCAGAGTTACCTCTGGGATCAGCTGTAGCGCGGCGCGCGCGAGGCTTCCGGTCGGGATTCTCGCGCGAGGCTGCTGTTGCTGCTGCTGTAGCAGCCAAGGGAGCAGCGCCGTCCTGGCTTCCGCTTCGCCGCCGGGCTCCAGCAGCGCCGCCGCCACGGTCCTGTGCAGCCCTGGGCTGCAGGTCCCTTTTTCCGCGGCACATCAGCCGGTGTCTCGCGGCACTCTAGTGTGCCGCGGCACACCGGTTGGGAAACGCTGCTCTAGTCTTCTTGACTCAGTCCTGTTGCATATTCTTTTTCAGTTACTCAGTATTATCAATATATATATTAAACTGAAGATGTAGAAGAATGGATTATTACATTTTAACAGAGCATTAAAAAGATGTTGCAAGAAATGTCATTTACAGAACATTAGTTGATGAAACCAGTGCTGAAATAAATATTGTAAAATGAACAATATCGGGTGGTTGTACAATATCTCAGCACTTAAAGACTTGGTGAAAAGAATAAGTCTTGAGCCTATGGGAAGAATAACATTGTAGCTGCCTACCAACCCTCAGTGAGGAGGGCATTCCACATTTGAGGCACTAAGAAAACCTGTTCTCCTAATGCTCTATACTTGGATTTGGGACATCAAGAAGGACATATCCTCCAGAACTTAACAGCTGGGCAGGTTTTCCTTCAGATATCTGGGTCTCAGGTTGCATAGAGCTTTATACATCAACAGTATAAACAGTATCTGGTTGGCCACTGTGAGAACAGGATTCTGGACCAGATGAGCCATTGGCCTGATCCAGCAGGCTCTTCTTATGTTCTGAACAACATGAGCACGTTGAATTGGGCCTGGAAGCCCATTGCAAATCCTGTGGAATTGCAGTAATACGATTCCAGCTGGCTGACTCACTAACCTGGCCACTGCATTTTGCCGTAACTACAGCTTCTGGGTCATCGACAAGGGCAGCCGCCATGTAGAGTACATGCAAAAAGCGAGATTTTCAGCAATCCAGGGAGGTTACCATGTTAGTGCTTTTTGCCCTCGAAGTGGCAGTTGGGTGTGGTGCTTGCATCACCCCCTCGCAGACCATTTTAACGGCATGTCTTCTTAGCGCTGAGATTATACAAGTATGAAAGAGTTGCCTTGCCAAAAGCAAATATTTATTTAATTTTATGAAGCGAATGTTTATACCTGTAATGGCTTTTGTGCTGGAGTAGAAAGGATGTTGTTGTCTAGCAAAACGAAAAGGTGCTAACCAAAGAAGAAGGGTGCTGCTAATTACAACTCTTGTAGATGCAAGTTTATGTTATTAGATACGGATTTCAGTTATACATTGCAGTGAATTTCCATTTTTTCAGTATTTTGTCTCACTCTTCCAAGTATTTCAGGGCCATTTGCTCACATCAGCTCGGAGAGGTCAGTGAGGCTGAGAAAGAGCCCCATGTTCTCTTAACCCACAACTCTTTAAAATTTACACAAGGCAAATTAATACCATACTTAGTTTTGTAAAATGGCTTTTTATAGAGGTTTTCCAATCTTTTGATACATGCAGGTATTTTTCTGGAATAATATTGGAGACACACTTCAAACTACACTCAAAAAGATGCACATTTGTATGTCTTCTCTGTCTACTCTCCAGCAAGTGGATGGACAGGCAGTCTCTGGAAACTAATCACGGGAAGAGCTCCTCCAGCTTGCTTCCTGTTCATTTGCTTCACATTTCTAAGATTTCTCAGAAAATTATTGGAGTCTTTCCAAGAGTCTTCTGAGGTCACTTCCAGATGAATCGTATATTGAGCAGCCGTTCGGATTCGTTTTTGCAAAATTGTAGAGGTTATACGCTGTTGTTGTCAAGTGGTTGTTATGCTCCACTTTTCTTACCACAAAAAGTCTGGATCGTGCTGGAAGTTGCTTTATCTCAATGAACACACCACTTACCTTTGCTGTGGCCTATGAAGGTGCACTCTTATTCTGCAAATGGCATGTGCTGGCATCTACCCAATTGTGTGAAAGATTCACGCCAAAGTTCAACATTCTGGAAGCACCCTTAGAGACAACTGGAAAAGACGCTTGAGTCTTTGCCCCAACCCCCAAGTTCTCCATAATCAGTCTGCCTTCTCCCCCAAAATCTCCTCAGTTTACAGAGGCGGTGAGTGATTGCAGGATCGTTTTTTTAAGATTGAAGTGTTTCCAACAACAATGAAGGATTCTGAGCATACTTAGAAACTTCCGTTACTGCCAGAAACCTTGGGAGCGGAGCTATCCGTTCTTCCTGTTTTGGTGTACTGAACAAGGATAAACTGAAAATTTTGGTTTTCAGGGCCACAGTGGCAATGGATGGCTTAAGAGTGAAGCTTAATGTTGCCTCAAGTCCCCCTCAACACACAGACACACCACAAGGTTAAGTTTGGGAAAGGGGCAGTCAGTGGATTCATCTTATTGCAAACCAGACTGAGATGTGCTGTGGGTCTGGGCTCATCTCAAAATGGGCTTTGTCAGTGGAGTAGAACCACTTGAGGTTTATGCTTTTGTGGCATGCTCACCCCAGTAAAGTCTGCCCAGTGCCATCAGTAACACTGCATTTGTTCCAGGCAAAACTTAACGCTTTTCTCAGACATTTGATGAATTAAGATGATTTTTCTGCCTACTAATGGTACATTTTCGTTGCTGAAGTTTTTACTGCTGTTTCATTGGGTTTTATATAGGTCACTCTATGGCTTTTAATACAATGCAATGTTCTTTTCTTTTTATCTTATGCGATGCTGTATAAACGTTGCTTGGGGTCTCTTCGTGTGCCGAGTGACTGATAAAATAATAATGGTGCTATGTGATCTCCAGGCTAACATATCTATTATGTCGTGTCGTCACTGCAGATATGTCTTCTCCTACAATGAAGAAACCCGAAAAGCCTTTGTTTAGCACTACATCTCCCCAGGATTCTTCACCAAGACTGACCACTTTCCAGCATCACCATCCAGGGATCCCGGGAGTTACACACAGTGGTGAGGATGCAAGAGGGATGGAAAAACTCTGAACCCTGAGCTAGCCTTTCCCCAGCCACAATAATGCCCCTTTTATTGACTTAGTGCTCAATTTAACATTCAGCACAAAGTTATATGAAGGAAGAGATTCTGAGAAGTTCAGCATGCTTTAGCTAGACTAAATCTCTTGAAACAAGGAAAAAAAACACTTTCACAATCCCATCCCACCCCAACATTATATCTGTATTATATGTCACAGAAGTTTATTCACTGCTATATGGTATAGTTTCCTGGGATGACAAATAATCTCAAAATGGATGTGAATCTGTAATTATATGTTACCTATTAAATATTGTTCTCCCGTGTTCAAATTAATTATCATAATGAGATTTTAGTGATAAAGAGATTTATATGCAGAACTTCAGTAAAATTATTTCCTTGAAAACAAGTTCAGAATAAAAATGAGGGAATGCTTAGACTATGAATCACCTAAGTGTGAGCGGTTGTTTGTTTCTGTGGTATGTAGTTTTGTGTTTTTATATTGTAAACCACACCGTGATCCTCAGATGCAAGGTGGTATAGAAATTTAATAAAGAATGATAATGATGATGATGATGATGATGATGATGATAATGGTGATTTAAAGATGTTGCATATGAAACCTGTGAAGAAGGCAAGGAAATGAATCATTATTATTTGTCTGATACGGGTTTCTCTTGCCATGTCATGGGTGCAAAGTTTCACCATGACGAAAGGTCCTTAACAAATCCTGTTTTTCTTATCTCTTCTAGTCATCTCAACTAGAACTCCTCCTCCACCGTCACCATTGCCATTTCCACCACAAGCTATTCTCCCTCCTGCTCCATCTAGCTACTTCTCTCACCCAACAATCCGGTATCCTCCTCACCTGAATCCTCAGGATACTCTGAAGAATTACTCTTATGACCCGTCCAGCCCGCAAACCAGCCAGGTACTGTAGCGCGCGCGCACACACACACACACACACACAAATAAATCTGTGAGTAATTGTAGGAGGAATGTGTTCTATGAAATTCTTTTTTAGATCTGATTGTTGCACCTGTGGTCTACAAGCTGAGTCTTGCAGCATAATTAGTTCAGCATCCTTTTAACATCAACTATGGATGGATAAAAGTGGAACGATCACTTGTAGTCCTATTCCAACCACTCTTGCTTTTGTGGATCACAAATTATTATATTTGGATGACGAATAGAGGATAGTCCTACATTTGTTTTTGTTTTTCCCCACCCCAGGAGTTCTGAACTCAGAATTATGCCGTGGTTTTAGTCTTGTGAAATGATAACTGTGGGGGAAATGACAAGGGAATCATTTGTGTACCTCGTCCGTAGTTGACAACGTGAGCTTTGGTTGTATACAAGGTTTTCTTGATTCAAGCCTGCGGCTGCTAAAGCATTCTTACTTTGTGTTTAAGTCGCAACCGTTTATGGCAGTTACTGTGGGTGAAACAGAGGGATGAAGTTTCTTCAGGGAGAAACAAGGAATGTGCTAATGTAAACCCCACTAGAGAAAGCAGGCAATCCTATTTATAGACTAGCCAGTGCTAGATAAAATCCTCTTGAGTTGCATGCAGCTTTGCAGTGATTTGCATGCGTTCGGCAAATCTTTGAACTAGTGGTGGTGGGGAAGTTAAGTTAATAAGCATTGCACAAAAACTGAAGACTACATTTCTAGTTGTTGTTGTTTTTATAAAAAAGTTGCAAATAAATGTGCAGCAGTTCACATGTGTTTCCAAAGCAGCAGTGAAGTCATTTGTAACGGACTTGTGTACAGCTGTGTGCAACAGCATCAGAACGTGTCAAATGCAATCTAGTCAGACTGAAGTTTCTGCAGTGTGTGTTATTACAAAGTTCAGTTTCTGGTTTCGCTGTCTTTTCCTCAGCGCTCCTGTCAAGTCCCATAGTTGACGTTGGGTGTGTTTTAGGTGAATTGCAAGCAGATATTCCCCATAACGGATAGTAAAGCACGTGAAAATGTATTTTAATTTCCTCTTTCCTTTATAGTTTGAAATTGTTTTCATTCTGTTTTTAGCACTTCAGTCTGTAAGCCGCTTTGCAGTTCCAAAAGATGCGTACAAGAAAAGTTAGAGCAATACAATCAATAAAACAAGAACATAGATACAACCTTTAATTCAAGGCAGCATAAAATACGTACCGGCCGGGGAGAACCAACAGCTTGAAAGCCTGGCAGAATAAAAATATTATGGCTGCTCTCCTAAAGATTACTGGAGTTGGAAGTGTTTCCCTAAAAAGTGAGCTTTGCCAAATTGTAGCTAACACTCAGAACATACTAGTGAATTGTTCTAGAAGTATCCTAAAATGCTATCCTTGAGTTCCAATTCTAGCAGGCAGATACACTATTCCCAGGGCTTGTCACCCTTCAGGAATTACTAACGCTGTCTTGCCAGAATTGAGTTTTAGTTTATTCATTCTCATGCTATCCATTCTTGAATTCAGACTGGTGCTCAAGGATTTAACCATTCCACCTGGGTTGTCTGAAAAAGAAGCCGAAATGAGTATGAAACACGTATTGATTATACCTTATCCCATAAGTTAAATGTAGACATTATTCAGTTTACAGATAAGATGGAATTCTGCGACAGAGCTGCCAAAGTTCAACAGCACCACTTTTGGCAATATACCTAGGATATAATAGCAGAAACGCCTATTTACTGTTTTGATTGTAAATCTGTTACTTGCAGATGAGAAAAGACAGAGCATGTGATTTGTATGCTATAGCAATAGAATTTGAGAAAGAAAGAAACTCTTCTATATTCAATGAAAACTTGCTTCCTTTGGACAGTTCCAAAAGCCATTGTAGCTATTGGATTTCAATGATGGAACATTCTCATCTCACAGTAAATGTACGCTCCTACATGCAAATAAAAAGTATTAATAGCCTGATCCTAAATATACTTGGAATTAAGTCTCTCAGATTCCTATGGAACTTACTTTCAAGTGTGTGGATTGTGTTACAGCCTAAACAATGAAGAGAGTTGTTTTCCTTAGAGTATTAATCCTAATTCTACATGCTGAATGCCACATTTTAGTTACAAATTGCTGTCAGTGTCTGGATTAAATCTCCCGCAGTCTCATTCATATACGTCCACCTATTTTTTCGCTTAGACTGAAACGGAATTGGGACACATAGAAACTGATTTTATTTTGTGTAAAGTTTCCATGAATAATAAAATCTAATTAAGGCGTCCATTAGAAATCCTTAATGTTAATTCAGTGTGGAAAATCTAAGAGTTCTATTGTTGTTGTTTTCCAAACTGATGTCTCAATTAGACATTATTAAGCAAAAATATGCAAATTAAAATTGGTCTTTCAGTGTTGTACATTTTTCAACTGTTTAGTGATTGCTTTACATACATTTCAGTTTTGTAGATAATCTTTTAAACCTATCACATATTAGTAAATTGATAATACTTAAGATTTTCAAGAAAACTTGCAACTTTATAATTGATTTCATACCCTTTTGATGTTCTGTTGACTGCAGCTGATCCCTCTTTAATACTGGGAAACATATATAATTAAGGGGATAACTCTCAAGCACCATTGTGTCTCAAGAAGAAGAATCTCAAATTAAAATAATGATTTACTAATAACTTAAAACAGAATTTACTTTGGAGAGCGGCAGCTTTCTTCCTGTATAAATATCAAGACCCCCTGCTTTCAAGTTTTTTTTTAAAAAAGTTTTCATTATAAAGACACATTAGAATAAGATGGCAAGGGCAAAAAATAACCGTTGTGAATGTCAAGCAAACTGGCCCATTGCTACTTTATTGGAATGTTAGTATCTTTTCTCTATTACAATTTTTTGTTCAATAACCGCTTAGTTCTTGCTTGTTGGTTTCATGTAATCTAGATTTCCCCCCCAAAAAATATATATGCAAGAGTTTCACATTTGCCTGTTACTCAAGTCTTCAAATACAGTTCATTGCCCACCTAGCTGCTAGATTCTAGGACATCCATTGCAGTCGTAAGCACTCTGTGCAGTGCAGTTGTGAAAGTGCCGTGGTGATGTGACATTGCTAGCAATGCATGGAAAGGTCTCCAAAGCAAATGTTACTGTAAGGGCTGGGGATTGTCTCCTCGAGAGTAAAGAGCCTGAAACACCCGTTCTTCTAAAGCTAATACTTTATTTACAAACTATGTACATCGGAGCGTTTAAGATTCATGTCCGCTTGAGTCGGTTCCAGAATCCGGGAGTGGCTTTCGTCGGTTCCTCCCCCAACATAGAAGCTTTGGAATTCCAAAGCGTCGCCTCCTTTCCTTACGCTTTTCCCCCCAACGCATTTGCGGCGATGGAAGTAGCATCTCTGACCCTCAGCTCCACCGCACTGCCTGGCAGTTCCTGCTCCTCACCACTGGGGCTTTCCTTGCTATCCCCGCTGGACTCTGAGCTGCTTCCCAAGAGAGGCTGCACCTCCCTCCTTCCCCGTCTCAAGAGCCTTGCGTGACAGTTCCACTGTAATTTTTAATAGCTATCCTATTTTAATCACTGTACCAGTTAAAAGTGCTCCCCTGCTGACAGTGGCAGAACAAGCCGATCGGGCGCCTGGGGTGGCGCTCATGCCCTGCACCTGGGGGGGGGCCAGCCGCCCGCGGGGGTGGAGCCAGCCACCTGCAGGGCAGGGCCAGCCAGGACAGGACGCTCCGCAGGGCCTCCGAGGAGTCTGCCTGCCTCCTCCCACTCAGCCACCCTACAGCCGAGGGGGAAGTGGCAGGCGGACCGTTTGGGGCAGCGCGGAGTCTGCGGGCGCCCAAACCACTGTGTCACTCCCAGGAGAGACGCGTGGCTCGGGTGCGCTACAGGCCCACAGTGAGTGCCGCCTGGCATTTTGTCACCCCCCTCAGTGGTGACACCCATGGCGGAACGCCCCCACTGCACCCCCACCTTTCTCCACCCCTGCCTGCTGACCACATAAGTATAAGGAGTCTATAGACCTTTGCAAAATATCTGGGGTTGTGGTGCTCATCTTACTTTACTGGACAAGGGAGCCGATGTTGGTCCCCAGACAGTTTTTCCGGGTCATGTGGCCAGCATGACTAAGCAGCTTCTGTTGAAACCAGAGCAGCGCACGGAAACACCATTTACCTTCCCGCCGGAGCGGTACCTTTTTATCTACTTGCACTTTGACGTTCTTTTGAACTGCTAGGTTGGCAGGAGCTGGGACCGAGCAACGGGAGCTCACCCCATCACGGGGATTCGAACCACCGACCTTCTGATCAGCAAGCCCTAGGCTCTGTGGTTTAGAACACAGTGCCACCCGCATCCCATAATCCTGTATAAGGCAGGCCAATATTATTCTTGTATTAAAGATGGGGGACTGAGGAGAATGGCAGAGACAGTGGTGCTAGGAGCTGGTAGCAACTTCCTTACGTAAGAGGTCTTTTTGAATTTAGTGAGATTATTTTACTACATGTTATTATGTTGTAAGTTTTAAGACAGCAGCTTTCTGTCAATTCCCACATAGCAAAGTGGAAGACCCCAGTAAACTTTATATGATTTTTTTAAGGTTACAATCACGATATAAGATTCAAAGCTTGTTAACAGAGTTAAAGAGCTGTGCATTAAATATTTTGAATGTATTGAAGCACTGGGAATCTTAGATACCGTATTGTAAGCAGGATTTGCTGTTTTAAAGCAGTATAGAAGTTTCAGATCCTATATGTTTGAAAGCAGCAGCTGTTGTGAAATGGGTGACCAGATACTGTCTTTCCCAAATCAGGAGTAGGCTATAAAAGTGGTTCAGTTCAGCCATTTAGAGGGTTAATTTTCTTGGTGTGCCTGGAAAGAGCCAGGGTCCATATGAGCCATTCAATTTCTGTTCACTATAATCATTTGGGAACAGTAAAAGGTGATACATTGTTTCAGATAGTGTGGGCCTCCAGCTGTGTCTATTTAATTAATTTGAGCTTGCTTTTTAGTAACAGAATGCTTAAGGAAGCAGTTGATTCTGTCACCGTTAACCCATGTGTTCCTTGAAACATTCTTTGCTTTTTTATATTTTTTTAAAAATACGTTTTGCAAAGGAAATCCTAGTGGATGTTTCGGAGTTACAAAACGTTCTGTAAATACACAGAACAATTAGCAATGCTGCAATTAGAAAAAGACTTCTATCACAGTTATCAAACTTTACCAGAGCACAGGTACCATAAATGGATATGTATAATGTATAAATGTATATACACAGTTGTGAATGTAGAGAAAATGAGGTATTCACAGCCATTCCAGCTAATGGCACAAGCAACCCCCCCCCCAATTTAAATCTGTAACCACCTCATTAATATTTTTATCAATTAGCACAATTTAGGGTCACAATTCTTGGTCCAAGAGGTGGTGGAACAGTCTGTTCTCGGCAGGGTTTCACTCCCGTTGAAGGAAAAAGTGCACAGTCTTGGAAGATTCTCCAAGAATCATCTTGAGTTTGAGAGTCTCCAAAGCCCATGACACCTTTGGTAAAGGCTGTTCTCCAACTTGAGCGCTTGCAGGCCAGTGTTTCCCAATTGTCGGTGTTTATACTACTTTTTTTATAGATTTGCCTTGAGAGAGTCTTTGAACCTCTTTTGTTGACCACCAGCATTAGGCTTTCAGAATAGAGTAGTTGCTTTGGAAGACGATAATCAGGCATCTGAACAACATGACCAGTCCAACAAAGTTGATGTTGAGTAATCATCTGCGATGGTTGCTGTCATGTTATAATGGAGGAGCCAAAGGATGTTCAAAAATTTATCTGGGCAGCCAATATTCAGAAGGACAGTCCATAGGGCGTTATGATTTAGTGTGTTGAAGGCTTTAGTGAGGTCAATAAGCACCATATACAGGGTTTGGTTTTCCTTTCTGCATTTTTCTTGAAGCTGTCAAGCAGTGAAAATCATGTCCACTGTCCCCCTAGAAGGTCGAAAACCATTTTGGGATTCAGGAAGAGTAGCCTCGGATATTGTTAGGAGACTGTTTGCTAAGGTCCTTCCAAGAATTTTGCTGGCTGCAGCTAATAAAGAGATGCCTCGATTGTTTCCACAATCCATTCTATCCCCTTTTAAAAGAGAGAGAGAGAATAATAATAATAATAATTCTTTTATTTGTACCCCGCCCATCTGGCCGGGTCTCCCCAGCCACTCTGGGCGGCCTCCAACAGGTATAAAATACATTAAAATATCACAGGTTAAAGGCTTCCCTAAATAGGGCTGCCTTGAGGTATATTCTAAATGTCAGATAGTTGTTCATCTCCTTAACCTCTGCTGGGAGGGCGTTCCACAAAGAAAGATTGATAATTTGGGATCTCCTCTCTCTTTCCCAGATTTTTTTTTTATTAGCTTGTGAAGTTGTTGTGTAAGTTCAATTCCACCCACTTTGAAGACTTCGGCAGGTATCCCATCAGGTTCGCTGGCTTTGTTGTTTTTCATTTGGTTAATAGCTGTACACAACTCTCCCAGATTTGGAGATACTGCAAGCTCATCTCTAATTTGTTTTTGCAGAATTTGTGAGAGGACCTCAGCAGCTATGGGGGAGTTGTGGTTAAGGAGATGCTGGTAATGTTCTCTCCAGTGCAGTGCAAAAGCTTCTTTATCTTTTAAGTGTGGTACCATCTGTTGAGCGTAGGGGGAATATGTCATGATTTATTTGCCCATAGATGGTTTTTTTTGGCTTTAAAGAAACTGTGCATAATGAGTGTCGGCTAAGTGCTGGATCTCTTGAGCTTTTTTATCCTCCAGGTGTTTTATCCTCCAGGTGTTTAGTTCTCTGGTTCTTCTTTGAACCTCAGTCTAAGCATTGGCATAGGGTTTTTTTCTTAATGGTGCAGTTTCTATCTCTTTGCCAGATCTGAAAGGCCTTCCTTTTCTTGTCAATAATGCATTCAATCTCACTGTCATTCTCATCAAACCATTCCTGGTGTTTCTAGGTTTGGAATCCAATAGTTTGTTCAGAGGCTGCAATAATGGATGTTTTTAGCTTGGCCCAGTGTTCCTCAATGTTATTGGGGAACTCCGAAAGCAGGTGGTCCTTAAGAGTCACTTGGAAGCAATCCCACTTAATAGGGATCTTGAAGGGCTTGAGTGTTCATTTTGTGCCTTGGTTTCCTTCCTTGAAGCCTGCGTTGAGGTATAATCTTGATAGCCATTGTGAAACGTATTAATCGATGATCTGTTCGGCACTCATCATAGCGCTGGTAAGGAGCATATTACGGCCATCTTAAGGTCAGACAATTACATATTCTAAGAGGTGCCAGTGGTGCAATGATGTTTTAAATTTATTTTGATGTCGAAAGAGTGTGTTGGTAATAACAAGGTTGTGTGCGGCGCATGTAGTCAAAAGTAAGATTCTATTCTAGTTGCTGTTGCCAATTCCTTCTTTCCCAATAGTCCCAGACCACGGATCGAAATCTCGCCCAACTCTTGCATTAAAATCACCCAGAGACTGGTAGATTCTTATCTGCTGTGGCCTTCATCCGCCTTCACAGCCGTTGTAACATACCACTTGTTATCTTCCGCCTGTTCTGCCATTGAGGACTTCTTGGATCATTCTTCGTCTAGCTCCTTCCCTTTGACCTTACCACCTTGGGTGACCCTGCTGGGAGTACGAGACTCCCAACGGCTTCACTCACAAGGGTCATAGGAACGTGCAAGCCCACTCACCACGATAAGGTGATGATCCAGCAAGTGAGACTAACCCAATTAATAGAAGATGTGGCTGCCTTACACACTTCAGTAATGCTCTTTTCATCGCTGTTTTGCTTGCTCTAGCTCTGCAATGTTGCTCTGAAAATATCCCAGGTTGCTGTTTTATTCAGTAACAAATACTGTAAATTTTAAAAACGACGTATGCCCAAGATTTCATTCTAATAGTATTCAGTTGCAACAAGGCATGGGGCCTCCATACCATAGCACCTCTCACTGTTCCGTTCTCTGTGTCTCATCATAACCTCTGCAGTCAATACACAACCTGTTTGTGTTGCTGTTTTGACGTTAAGTTCATAAATCAAACATGTGCAGACAGGTGGCTTGGTGGCTGCTCACCAACTTTGGGATAAATTTATTCCCAAGGGACACCAGTTCCTGATGCTTTTTCCAAAATACAAGTGATTTGTTTATTTATTTTAAACTTGAGATGAGCACTTGGCATCTGTGAATATGGATTGGTTTGTTTTAGCTGTACTTCTCATCCTCCACTGTCATTAATACTTTTCACTTCCTTTTACCATTGGGCTTGTGGTATATTAGTAAGAATATACTAATATGCTTTCGTTTTCTGGAACCTTCACTGAGAAAGGATATAGGTGTGAGTACCTAGATTTAGATTGCCCCCAACATTTGGGAACTGTTAATTAAAGCCTTAGAAATCACCCAAATAGTCACACTGTCGTACCTTGGAAGTTAAACGGAATCCATTTGCAAACCAAAGCGCAGCTTCAGATTGGCTGCAGGAAGCTCTCCTGCAGCCAATCGGAAGCCGTGGAAGCCCCATCGGACGTTTGGCTTCCAAAAATAGTTCGCAAACCGGAACAGTCACTTCTGGATTTGCAGCGATTAGGAGCCAAAACGTCCAAGAACTAAGCTGTTCGAAAACCAAGGTACGACTGTATTAACTAATGCATTAAATTGAGGGAAAGGCTATAGCTCAGTGGAAGAGCCATCTGTGTTTCATGCAGAAGGCAACTCTAGGAATATCCTATGCCTGAAATCCTGGACAGCTGCTGCTTTCCAGTACTAAGCTAGATAGATCAGTGGTCTGATGCAGTATAAGGCATTTTCTAATTTAAGGGTATGGCAAGCGTGACACCTTGCCCCTGCAGTTGAGGGGGCCGTGGCCATGTGATGCCAGCATCCCCCACATCATGCTTGTGCCATGCGCATATGACGCAAGAACACCCCTTGATAATTTTGGGGGGCCCTCAGCCCCCCCAGCCCTCCTTAGATGGTGCGCCTGGGGTATGGTATCTTTGTCTCAGCGAATTTAGATATTTTAGTACGCATTGCAACTTATTATTATTATTGTAATTCTTAAAAGTAATTTGAATTCGTTTTTGTTTTTTAAGTGCCTTGTTGGGGGAAAATGTTTAGATGGCAACCCATAGCAAATAAAGAGAAACTGGATGTTTATAACCAACAGCATGAACTGTGGGGCTACTCCTATCGTGGAGAAAGCTTAAATGTGACTTGCAAGTAGGCTGTTGTATCCAAGAACAAGAAGACAGCTGAACCGTGTGCATGAAATTCTGCGCATGTGTGTGCATGTGTTTATTTATAAATGATCTCTCTTCCAGCTGGTAGCAGAAATGGGCTTAGGTTTTCTGCAGTGACTTCTTCCAGTGTGGTGTAGTGGTTAAGAGCGGTAGACTCGTAATCTGGTGAACCGGGTTCGCGTCTCCGCTCCTCCACATGCAGCTGCTGGGTGACCTTGGGCTAGTCACACTTCTTTGAAGTCTCTCAGCCCCACTCACCTCACAGAGTGTTTGTTGTGGGGGACGAAGGGAAAGGAGATTGTTAGCCGCTTTGAGACTCCTTCGGGTAGTGATAAAGCGGGATATCAAATCCAAACTCTTCTTCTTCTTCCCATCAGGATTATGTTTGCTTGTATCTGGTTCCTGTGTCGTGTCCAGTCATTATATACAGTTCTTGATCTAGCCACTTCTCTGCTTCCTGAACGCAACTTGATTAGTTAGTGCATTTTCCAGTGAGCTATCTAGGTTTTAGGCATTTTACAATAATATTTCAGTAACTTTTTAATGCAAATAGCTGAAGCAATCAGTTATGAAATTGGTCTGATTACTAGAGAAGTGAAAAGAAGTTGGAGGGCAGAGGAAGCCATGTGTTCATTTTATATCTGAATTGTTTCGGCTGTTTGCTACATAGCAAAATAAGCATGCTGATTTCCACCTTCCAACCACCGTCTAGTTATCAGACCAATTTTAGTTTTAGACCTGATTCCTTCTCCACTTAATGAATTTATGTTTAGTTAACCTAGAGGGCACTTCTAGACAACCTGTGTATCAAGCATTCATCCTGATTTGTTTGCAGGGAGATCAGATGAAGTTGTCTATTTAATGAGCATTCATTCTGTTATGTTTTCAGACAAGTTAGATGATGTTGTGTCAAGGCAAATGTTGTCCCACAGTTTTGAGTGCATTTCCCTGCCACTTCCCTTATTGCAAACAGTTAAATCTTTCTGGGGGAAGTAAGTTTATTGTGCAAGGCCTCCCAATCAACTCAAATTGCACAATCTGAATTTGCCAACGTTTGACTGAATCCTACCCCAAAATAGTGGCAGCCTGGAAGCACCTTTAGAATTTTATTATTGCCGGTGCATAACTAAACATAGATAATATTCAATATTTACTCAGGATCACTTGCCGTGATCTGAATAAAAAGTGTGTGAGGAATTATTAAACTCACAATCTGCACTGTTTAATTTCAAATCCATTGTTAGAGGCATTTTGGGGAATGTCGTAAGATATACATCGAGGGAATCCTTTGTGATGCCCCCCCAATGCTAAATAAATAAATAAATAAATACATAAATAAATAAATAAGTATGTGTGGCCTCCTTAAACCCTTTAGAATTATCCAGGCATGAAGTATAAGTAAAACAGGGGAAATTATTCATTTATTTATTTAGATTTATATACTGCTCTTCATCAGAAGATCTCAGGGCGGTTCACAGAATAAAATACAGGATAAAAACAAGTAAATAAGTAAAGCAAAACAGAAAAAACCCCAACAACAATAACCCTCCCTTCCCACAGACACATTTAAAAGGCTGAAGAATATTATTCAGCCAAAGGTCTGGTTGAAGAGGAACGTTTCTTCCCATCGCCCAAAAATATATAATGAAGGGACCAAGCAAACCTCCATGGGGAGAACATTCCACAAGCGGGGAGCAACGATAGAGAAGCCCTGTTCTTGTGTTGCCACCCTCTGGACCTCAATTTGTACTGTTTTTTTTTTTATAAAAAAAACCAACAATAACAACATCAATAACACTTCAGTCAGATAGAATAATGGCCTTCACAAGTGAGTTTCTTATAAGGTAAATAGGCCCTTGGAAATATTACCTTCATGAGAATCTCAAATCCCTAAGTCTTCTTTCCTTTGCAGAGATGATGATGATGATGATTATTATTATTATTAATACCCCACCCATCTGGGTGGGTTTCCCCAGCCACTCTGGGCAGCTCCCAACAGAATTAAAAGCACAATAAAACATCAGACATAAAAAACTTCCCTAAACAGGACTGCCTTCAGATGTCCTCTAAAAGTCAGATAGTTGTTTATTTCCTTGACATCTGATGGGAGGGCGTTCCACAGGGCAGGTGCCACCACCGAGAAGGCCCTTCTGCCTGGTTCCCTGTAACCTCGCTTCTCGCAGTGAGGGAACTGGCAGAAGGCCCTCGGAGCTGGATATAGATCCCAAAGTGAAACACTACCGCATTGGGGTTCTGGAAAACCCTAAAGTAGATCGCTCTCTTGAGCATGACATGTATATTTCACAAGGCGTTCTTCTGGTTTTGTTTTGTAGCCTAACAGCAGTGGTCAAGTAGTAGGGAAAATGCCTGGCCATTTTACTCCAGTTTTGGCACCCTCTCCCCATCACAGTACGGTGCGGCCTGTGACCCTGACCATGACAGACACTAAACCCATCATTACATCCACTGAAGGTGAGGCATCTTCACCTACAGCAACCAGTAAGTATTTTTCTAGGAAACAAACGCTGTCCATCAAAAATAAAATAAATCAAAACCATTTCAAGTTAAGGCCAATATAGGTGCCTTTTCCTGCGATTTGACCAGGCAGATGCTCAAAGTTTGATAATAAAGAACATTGACAAGACATTTACTCTGTACAGTTAGAATAACTCAAGTTACTGTATGACATTTGTGACGTGGCAATCACAATCTCAGGGCGGGAAGTCAAATTAATTTGAGCATCAATTGCCAGGAGAGAATGAAAGCTTGATTATTAATTTAAAGATGGACATTCTTGTGACATTGAGAAGCATACTTGGATTGGAAGCTTTTAAAATTTGCCAACACCTGGAATCCAAAAAGGGAGCGAGACAGACAGAAAAAAGAGAGATTCCGCTGATTCCTCCCAAGTGAGCTTTCATCCAAAACATACTTAATCAGACACATGATCCTCAATTAACCTAAGCATTTTAATTCATTAGAGCCGATACTGAAAAATCTATGCGGGTTAACTATATTTAACGAGAGTTTGAAAGTTTTGCATTTGCTAATTCGCTATGTTGAGTACCGTGGGCTGTATCCGGCTACACAATTGGACACTTCAAACAACTTTCACATGTGCAGTGCAACCTCCCCTCCTCCTACAACCCCCTCCAGTTGCTCTGGGGGTTCTCCCAAACCTCTGGAGCAGATGGGGGGGCCGAAAGTGAGGTGAGTAGAAGTTCCACACGTGTAATGATTTAGTTGAATACAAGCCCATATAATTATCCTATAGCCTTCAATGGAATTGCAGACATAGACATGCAGGGCGTATGAACAGTTAGAGCCACTTCTCAGGAATACAGCAGCCACAAGGAGAATCCCGGGAACTGCTTCTATATGCTGTGGTAGCCATCCAATTGCTTCAATTAAGTGGTCACCACTTAGGTTGTCCCCGTTGAATGAAATCCGCCAGGAACGTGTGGTTGGTAGCATGCGAATATTGCACACAGGCCAAGCCATGCATTATTTGCTTACATTATGGATTTCACATGAAGTCCCCACTACCTAAAAGTGTATCTTGGCAGCTTCTGTGTTACTGTTCTAACACACTGTGGTTCTGCATTAACCTCCACGTTAGTCTGAAATTCAACATTGCAGCTGTAATAAAAACAGCACACAGACAGACACATATACATACCCTCTCACTAATTGAAAAGTATTATTGCAATCATGTAATGACAAGTGACTTCTCTGCCTAGACGCTGGTTTCAAATTAAAAAATATTAAATGTTAATACCCCACATATTGTTAAACACGTATGGGTCCATCAACATACGATGTTAGGACAGTAGCAAAATTTCTGTTAGCTTAGATAAATCTAGACTGCTGTCCTTTTGTATAATGTCCATTTCATCTAACCACACCAAGAGAGAGCAGAGTATAAAATAATGGAGGCTACAGTCCTGTACACATGAGACCCCCAGGTATAGGGAGGTATATAAATTCAATTTAAAAAAATGTACCTGGTATTAAGTCCCATTGAGCTCAGCAGGGCCTTTGAGTGGACTTTCATCAGATTGCACTGTTAGCACAAGCAGAAGTCATTACCTACTAATTAATGAATTACCGTATTTTTCTGTGTATAAGACTAGTTTTTTTAAACAAAAAATTAGGGTTAAAATTGGGGCTGGTCTTATACACAGGTAGTACTGAGGGGTGTTTTCTTAATTTGTAGTCCCCCCAAATAGTCTTATACATGGGAGCGTCTTCTACACGGAAAAATATGGTAATTAATAGTGTTGTAATCTCTTCTGATTTCTTAAGTGTGCACAATTCTTGAACAGTAAAGAAGTTTTTAATGATCTATTCTTATTCTACCCTTAAGAATGGAATGAAACTAGAGCTTCAGATTTGACTCTGAGTATTAGTTGTTTCCGAGTATTAGGGACCCAGGTGGCGCTGTGGGTTAAACCACAGAGCCTAGGGCTTGCTGATCAGAAGGTCGGCAGTTCGAATCCCTGCGACTGGATGAGCTCCCATTGCTCGGTCCCAGCTCCTGCCCACCTAGCAGTTCGAAAGCATGTCAAAGTGCAAGTAGATAAATAGGAACTGCTCTGGCGGGAAGGTAAACGGCGTTTCTGTGTGCTGCTCTGGTTCACCAGAAGTGGCTTTGTCATGCTGGCCACATAACCTGGAAGCTTTACGCCAGCTCTCAGCCAATAAAGCGAGATGAGCGCCGCAACCCCAGAGTCGGACACGACTGGACCAAATGGTCAGGGGTCCCTTTACCTTTACCTTTTTATTAGTTGCTTCATCATATCTCATGTGCCTTCCAAGCAATATGGCACTAGTTAAGCATTCACGAAATATTAAAAGCTTAAATAGTGTTTAAGGACGCAAGGGAACCCACCACATACACATTGTTGGTGCATTTCTTTGAGGGATCCTACTTTAGGTCTTTGAGAAAGGATATGATTAACACATGGTGAACATTGTGTTAGCAACATTCCCTTTGTGCATAAAGAGCAAATGGATTCCATTTGTGCATGAAAATTGCATTTATTTCAACATTAAATATTAAAGGAGTTTTACATATCTAAAATGTATTACTTGCAGTGAATAGATGGTTCTATAATCTTAACATTTCACCAGGAAAAAAAATGTAAGAGATTTGATCACTTCTATTTAAGCCTTATTAAAAACTACATTGAATAAAATCCACAATGGAGGAATTGCTTCTATGTATCTGGGATTGGCTGATCTATAATACTTTCCAAAGAGATGCCTTCAATTTTATTTCTAATGAATTAGAATTGGCCAAAAGATAAAAGTGTCACCAAAATGTGATATTCACAGTGCTGTTATATGTTCCTAGTTGTATATCTTCATCCTGATCAGTGCGTACCAAAGTTGATTTAAATGGCCTCTTTACACAGCATTTCACAAGTAAAAACTACTTTTGCTGAAATTATATGGAATAACACGTGTTCCTCCTTCATAGAAATATCACCTTACATGTAAACATGTAATCAATTTTTATGGTGGTTATTCAGTAAAATATTCTTTTAAAAGGAAATTGATAAGACGCCATTTGTTTGTTTGTTTTAAATTGAAATATAATACCATTTAAATTGATCCTTTAGTGCTTATCTATTTGCTCTTTATGCAATTGGCAGTAGGAAGTTAAGGTCACCTTACTATGAAATTGATTTGGGTAATGGAGATATTTTCAAACTAGGAATCAGAGTAGAACAACCAGCCTCTTTTGACACAATCGGAAGTTAATGACTTTCAGTCAACACACAACTATTTTCAATTCAAAAGGTAACCTGCAGGGGAAAGGTGAAGCACTCCATTAACCACACACAGGGGCGGGGAAATGTTTTAGGAGCTTCTGCATTATAGGTCAGTTTTCTAGAACTTACACTATATACATTTGCTCCACAGTTTTCTGGTGTACAAAGCGTGAACATTTTAAATACAGTATTTGTATAATAATTAGATGCTGCTTATATTAACTTCCAGAAGAGGGATTCCCAGATCTCCCTTTAGAAAAGGGAGGGGGGACACCTTTTATGCCTCATTTTAAAAAATAGCCTTAGCCAGGGCTTTTAATCAGCTGGAACTCAGTTCCGGCACCTCTCAGGTGGGCGCCATTGCCATACTAAGAGGACAAGGGAGACGTTCCCTCTTTTTCTAGGAAAAATAGCATTGGCCTTAGCTCAGTTATGTTCTAAATCCGAGTGGTACTAAGAATAAACCTCATTCTACTGTAGCAAATTGTTAGTCTCTGAATTTTGTTATTTATGTGGCTGCATGGAATGAACATCTGGCTGCACATCTCTAAAAAGTGAGCTGGCAAAAAAACTCTTGTATCGTGTAGAGAAACTGTCACTGGCAAGGAAGGTGACTCTGCCTTCATTCAGATTCCATTGAAGTCCATAGGTGTTATAAAACTCTATCCCTCAGTCAAATTCGTTCTTCGTAACTCTGAATTTCTCGTGTTTAAATTATACAGGGTAGAAATGGATAGGTGTCTATCTTCATCAATCTGTTTTGTTCTTCCTTAATCAGCCTACACAGCCTCAGGCACATCCCAAGCCAATCGATATGTGGGACTAAGTCCAAGAGACCCTTCTTTTCTACACCAACAACAGGTGGGCACGTTTCACATAGGTATAAACAGTAAAAAGACGAGTATTTGCAATAAGTCCCTGCATCCGTGTTGCCATTGACCTTAAAACTAGAACAGGATGAGTACCCTTAAACAAAACCTATTTGTATTTCAGTATTTGCATAACTACAAGATGCCTCTGTAGGGTTCTGTAAAGGCTTTTCCACGGTGAATCTTTCAGTTATTTCTAAACTCCTGGAAGTTGAATATATATGAATGCCTCTGTGAAGAAGCAGTGCTACTAGTCAGAATTAAGTAGGATTAAGCAATACAATAGTTCAGTGTTCCCCAACCGTGGGCCTCCAGCTGTTTTCGGACTACAATTCTCATCATCCCTGACCACTGGTCTTGCTAGCGAGGGATGATGGGAGTTGTAGTCCAAAAACAGCTGGAGGCCCAGGGTTGGGAAACACTGCAATAGTTGATTCTCCAGCTATTTGATATCATTTCATATTTGAACGTATACATTTATAGTTCCGAAAGAATAACAATATGATAAAATTCAATTGCAGAACATCATCATTCCTAGATTAATACATTCGGAGTGTATTGTTGATTTTACTGTGACGCGAGTTCCTTTTTGTTCCAATTTCTTTTATATCATTTACATTTCAAGTAGCATTTTAGATTTCACACCTCATTAATGCTGTAAATTTAATGAAAATAAATTGTTCATCCAAAATGACAGCTGAGATTAATAGTGGCTAATAAAACAACCCAACCCACCCTCAATTAATAGTAGGGGCATGCAATACTGCCATACTGCTAGTTAGGCATAGAAGAAAACTAAATTCTGAAGCGTCAGAATTAAAATGTGCTTCATGATGATGCAAGAGGCTGTTTTTACAACTTACACAGTTCTGAAGCCTAGATTCATATTACCACTTGTTGCCTATCCATACATTCTTTGTGTGGTGATAAAGTTAGACTGCTGCATCTGGAAATTGCACCTTAACCACCGAGGCCCGAGTGGCATTATACGTATACCTTATGCAGAATTCAGTGAGACTTTACTCAAAATAGCTGGTGCGCAACAAAGGCTTTCTTGTTCTTTACCAGTGAGACTTCACTGAAAACATCTGCAAAGAGAAAATACCAAATAATGATTGGCTATTTCAAACCAACTATTTAAAGTTTCTGATATTATGCTTATAATTTGACCCGTATGCAGCCAACTTGATTTTAAGTACATGCTTTCCTTTCTAAACCAAAAAACACTGGATTTAAGAAATCTCATGGAACTGCAGTATTGACTTTCTTTAAGCTATGTTAGGCTGCAGTCCAAACCCCTGATCTTTGCTGCTTGAGAGGATTAGGATTTTGCTTGCTACCAGCACCAGGATTCATGCTGGCAGAATGAAGCATAAGGCCCCCCCAAACAGAATGTTAGCAGGGCCAGCCATGTATGTATCTACTGGGTCTTGAGTCAGTTAGTTCTTCGGAGACCATTTGGGCTCGCTTTGCTGCACCAGGCTTCTGGCTGGCACAGCAAAACTGAAGAAGTAAAACCACGTCCCCCAACTTTGCAAAAGCTGGCAGCACTCCAATATGTCCCAGTCCGGAGCAACACAATTCCACATTCCTTGGTACTCTCTAGCAATCTTAACAATATATGCAAATAAGCTCGTCACAGATTGGCAGTCCTCATGCTACAAACTCCATGTTTGCTCAATACATTTTCTGATTTATTTATTTATTTATTTATTTATTTATTTTAAATTGTCCTTTTGATAGATTGGGTTGTATACGACTGTGCCCTTCTATCAGTGGAAGGCTCTTTGACCAAGCGTTACTTATGTTGGCTTTCATAAACAGAAAGGGTGTGTATGTGTGATGTGTGTGGTTTTTGCATATCGCCCTTTTGTAAATGCAAATTGCAGAGCCACCTGTTTTAAAAATTACCCCAGCTCTCCAGAGCAGATTTTGGGGTTCAGCAGGAGGTTGCAGAGGGCATGAGGTATTAACAAAAATAGTATCCCACCCCTTTCCACTCAAGTGAAATTTTGCCCGATAAAAAAGAATTCCACTGGTAGAGCCACAAAACGAGATACAATCCAATATCAAGACATTAAGAAAATGCTATGAATGTGTCTGTATCTTGTTCATGCAGAAATATATCCCTGTAAGGTAAAGAGAGGGGAAAGAGCTGGAGAGCTTCATAAAGTATTACTCTTTAATGGGTATAAACTTGTTGAGAGCTGAAAAAGCTCATTACAGTGGTACCTTGGTTCCCGAACGGCTTAGCTCCCGAACAAATCGGCTCCCGAACGCCGCAAATCTGGAAGTAAGTGTTCCGGTTTGCAAATGTTTTTCAGAAGCCGAACGTCCGACGTGGCTTCCACGGCTTTTGATTGAGTGCAGGAAGCTCCTGCAGCCAATCGGAAGCTGCGCCTTGGTTTTCGAACGGTTTCGGGAGTCGAACGGATTCCCAGATCGGATTAAGTTCGAGAATCAAGGTTCCACTGTATAGATCCTAGACCCAGGCAGTCATCTAGTTGCATAGTACAGGAATAGGCTCCCTGTTTTACCTTCCACCAGGCTCCTAAAATAGCTTGTGATGTGAACATGCCACTTGGAATCCCATATGCGCAATGGTCTGGTTTCTAAAATCTCTTTAAGGTGGGATAAATGTGAAAATTAGAGATTTTATGTAGGAAACTGGTCACATCACATTAGGTGCATATAGGTGGAGGGGCCCCCGTTCCCACTCTACCACACACCAGGTAAGTATGTGAACTGGGGCAATAGCCCCCTGCCATCCCAAATATTCCGCATTGTGTAGAATGAGAGCTTGGAATATTTTCTTTTTATTATTATTTAAACGTAACTGCAGTTGGAGAGATGTGAGGTACTAAAAAAAAAATTAGTGAAAAGGTGTTTTGCCATTTCCATTTTTTCCCATTCTGTAATTAATTATATGTTTAGGTGTGCTTTTGTGTACAACTTTTTGCCCCAGTATATGATAATGGTCACAAACTCAAGAGACTATATAGGAATAAACAAATGCATGGAGGATAGGGCTATCAAGAGCTGCTGTTCAGAAGCAGTCTAGTACTGTTGGCAAACTATAGGGAAGAAGGATGCCAACTCTATGGGGCCGGGGTGTCTTCTCCCCCCCAAAAAAATCTGCTGAGAGGGGGCTGGGCCATCTCATTGTTAAGGGGCTGAGCTCAGGGCGGCTTCAGTCCTGACTTCTTTGCGAGTTTCAGGTTGAACATTGCTAAATGCAACAAGTAAAAGGACCATGGTCTAATCCAGGAAAATACCGTATTTTTCCATGTATAACATGCCCCCTACTTTTGGGGACCCCAAATTTTGAAAATGGGCACATGTACTATCCATGTATAAGACGCCCCCAGATTTTTAACCTTATTTTAAAGTTAAAAACAAACCTGGTCTTATACACGGAAAAGTACGGTAATTCTTGAGTTCTTAAAGATACTTAATTAGGAAATAGGTTACACTTCTGGCTGCTTTGTAGAAGTCAGATGCTGCAGTTAGAAAGCTTATGGGGCACGTTAAAAAATAGGATTCCCAACTGCAGTCGTACCTTGGATCCCGAACGCATTGCGAGACGAACGTTTTGGCTCCCGAACGCCGCAAACCCAGGAGTGAGTTCCGGTCTGCGAAATTTCTTTGGAACCCAGACATCTAATGCAGCTTCCGATTGGCTGTAGGAGCTTCCTACAGCCAATGGGAAGCCACGCCTTGGTTTCTGAACGTTTTGGATGTCGAACGGACTTCCGGAACGGATTCCGTTCAGCTTCCAAGGTACGACTGTACTTATTTGATATATGGATCTTACTCCTAAAAATGCCTCAGAAATGACAATGCATATAATGTTATTGTCTTGTGTGTGGTGGGACAAGGCGAAGCACACATGCAGAAATTGCCTAAATTACTTGGACAGAGTAAAGGTTATGCTTTGGTAAGGCAGAAATAAGATTGATTTACTATGTCCTTTCATTACTTTACAACAATTTAAAAGAGACCATTTTTCCTGTGGCAGGTCCTAAATGCATTTGGTTTAAAGTAGGCCATGATGAATGAAACGAAAAATCAAGGGGTACATGAAATAAAGGCAATCAATCATTTTATATTAGTTGAGAGAAATTCTAAATTAGAAAGCCAATGGTTTTAGTTCCAGAGAGGTGTTTTAAACATTCACCATTCCTTTTAATATACTTTGACCCCTTAGGAATAAATATTGTCACAGTTACATTCTGTGTTTCACAGGAGGAACCATTGGAGAGATTTATTCTCTCAGGTTATGAGAGGTATTGACGTTTATTCTTGAGTGCTTTTTTATTATTAAGTAACATAACATAGCCTATATAAATTGTAGTAATGACCATAAATTTAGGCTGCTTGTATAGTTGATGATTCTCCTTAAAAATAGTCTCTTCAAAAAAATAATAGTTTGGTGGAATTTCCAATGAAGCAATTTATTACTGAAAGTTGCTGGAATGTTTCCATCGATGGGAGCATTATAAATATAATTTTGAGAGTTCATGTGCATGGGGAACCAATATGACAGATAGATTTTAATTTACTGACCAGGACACTATGAGATGCATGTTATTAAACATGTAACTTAATATGCGGATAGCTACAAAGTCAGGGTTATTATTAGGAATCATAAATCTAACCATTCCTTTTTCTGTAGTGGTCACACATTGGCTCCTAGCTACTTTAAATTGCTAAATATTTCCATGCTAAAACAACAGTAGCATAATAAATCTTTTAAAAAAATATTTAAGCACAGATTTTTTTTTAAATAAAAAATGCTGATAGGCCTATGCAGCTGCTGATTTTTTTTATTTTTTATTTGAATAGCCAGTCATAGAATCATTGAATTGTAGAGTTGGAAGGGATCTTGAGGGTTGTCTAATCAAACCCCCTGCCATGCAGGAATTTGTTTTCCAACGTGGGGCTCAAACCCACAACCTTCAGATTAAGAGTCCATTTTAATAATTGCTGTGCCTTGCTGTAAGAGTTCTGTAGTGGCTTCTCACAAGTAACGAGTCTCGACTCCCTTTCCCTATATTTACAACGGTTTATTGTACAAGTATATACAGTTCAGGGCTCAGAAATCAGTGACCGTCAGTGTCACTCTCAGATCCCGGAAGTGGCTCTCTTCTGGAGCGCCCCCAGCAAAAGAACTCCGGCACCCTGAGTCTCCTCCTTCCCTCTTTGCGTTTCCTCCCTCTACGGAATTGGGGCGATGGAACTGCGGTGGTTTCCTCCGTTCAGAGTAATCAATGGATTACTCTGGATTCATTTCCTTAACTTTGTTTTCTTCTTTGTTCATTGTTTAAACAGCGAACATTCTTAGTTTTGCCACCAGACCTTAATCAAAGAGTAATGCATCAAGGAGCTTCTGGTTCTGTAGAAGCTACAAAGGGTTCCATAATGAGAAGATTGGCAGATACCTTGTCCGCCTTTTCTTAGCTTTCCTAGGGCAGCCTTTCTCAAATTGGGTACACTCCTGAGGTCTTCATCACTGAAAGTCCCATCAGCCCCAGCCGGCAACATCATTGCTCTGAGATGATAGTTGCACTCCATCAACAATTGGTGGGCACCAAACAGGAAGGGTGGTTCTATGGTACACTTTCAGTTTGTGTAGGGCAGGCACATCCAACTTTGACCCGAACCCCCCAAAACAGGGCTTTCCCTCCTAAAAAAAAAGCTCAACAACTTTGACCTGAACCCCCTTTGACCTGATCACTGCCAGTTCGTAACTCTGTGAGTAGATCGCAGTTTCTTGGGAGTTGGCCACCCCTGGTGTAGGGCAATGGTTGAGCTCAACATGACTTGTTGTAAATAAAGATTTTTACCTGAGAGCTTATCTCAGAATCTCCTACAAAGGTATAAAAGGTTTCGCAGCAGACAGATCATTGCAGAAAGAGTTCTGGGGTCGGGGGCAGAACTTTTAATGATCTGAAGTGAAACTTTTGCTAATGAACAGGCTCTTTTCCAACTCATACCATTGGCTGGAGTTATAGCCAGGATTTCAAATGTTTATTAGTTTGTAAAGAAGAAACTGGAATCATATTTTCCCCTGATTTATCAACTGCTGTTTTTTAAAAAAACTTTTCACTAGTATGGGCCAGGAAATGACGTGAAACTTAAATATTTATTAAAGTTTTAAAATGCTTTGTAATAGATCACCTTTCCACCGGGGCAAGTGCATTTTCATGACCTAAATGTTGTAATTCTAATTTCTTATGGGCAGGACGATTTTACAGGGACAATATACCTAATTAAAAAGCTAGGGAAGTGAAAGCAGAAGAGAAGTTATTTATCATATTTAAAATGTGCTGGTGTTGGTCCAGTTATTGATACATTCTTAATACCATAGCACTACATAACATTAAGGTATGGGTTTTTACCAGTGCTTGGACTCTGAGTGTGTAGATATATATAGGGGTACGTAGAATTACCTTTAGGCTGGCCTGTTGTTGTTTTCCCTTTGCACCAACCCAACAATGTGAGATGTAGTTAAAGAAAACTACAAATTTCACAGCAGCCATTCCAGCAGGAAGTTGTAGCTCAAGATACATATTTTGGCTTTTATATGATTCCATTAATAGTGGAATAAATCATCTTTATTCAAATCGTATAAGAGGAAGCTGAAACGATAATTGCAGACACTGTCTATGGACTTAATATTGTCAGGCAAAGACTGAAAAGGCACTAGAGGTTTTTCTCCAACAAAGCTTTAATAGATTTAGGAAACAAGTTATCGACGCTTAGGCTGTTCACATTGTGTCTCTTATCATAATTGACAGTTTGACGTAAAACGTAGTCACATGACTGTCAGAGACACATGCAAAGGGACAAGAGGTCACATTTCACATACTCTCGTTGGAAAGGAAACACATTTAGAGGAAGTTTCAGTCAAAACAATGACAATATGCATATGTTTATAGCCTTCCCTTAGTCAACAAAAAGCAAAGCTTGGTCTCATATCACTTGCTGCCTTTTCCATATATATTTTTACCTAAGCTGCTGATCAGAGAGATGTGGAAGGAATATTAACCTTAGAAAATTTGTTAAGATGTGAGAGAATAATATTAAACGATACATGATGTATTTAAGAAAATTAGTTGTGGGTTTGTAATTTGGAAGAGAGAAAAAAACTACACTAAAAATGGGGTAGGTGGGTGGGTTTAAATAATCAAGACTAAAACAATTCTGCCACACTATATTTTCCAACTGAACTTTTTGTAAAGTTAAACAACAAATTGAGTTACTCTGAAAAATTATTGCCAGTATACAATGCCATCCTTGGTAAAAGTGAAAATGATAGCTTTTAGAGTGTGAGAATTAAGGAATCTGGAAAGCCTTGCTGAAAAACATTTAGTTTGTTATCCAACAGTGTCAGTCCACTTGCCTTTATAGCATCAGGAATCTAGACACAAGCTAAAAGTCTCCATAATCTGGTACTTGTTGTCATTAACAAGAATTTGTTAATCTTTCCCTAAACGTTTTTCTTACGTTACTTATCGGGATCAGGCCTTCCATATCTGAAGTAATTCAGCAACAGTGACTGAGTAAAATGTTCATTTATGGAAAGAATACAGGTTGCTCAGTGGAACAGGAAATGGAGCTGGTGTCATTGCAATATAAGTTCCATCACGTGGACTTTCCAGAAGAGATCTGCAGGTGGAACACTAGATTTCTACCACCTCCCCTTTGCAGTTGCGGCATAAAACATGGGTTAGATCCAACAGTGCTCTTCCTTTTACAGGTGGGACTTGTTGGTTCTAGCAGAGGTTTCTACAAACGGTAGTTAGGGGGAGGTGACTTTCACCAAATACCTCTACCCCTTACAGGTACCAGTGGCTCTTCCCATATATCCTGTAGCCCTCATTAGAGAGAGCCAGTGTGGTGTAGTGGTTAAGAGCGGTAGACTCGTAATCTGGGGAACCGGGTCCGCGTCTCCGCTCCTCCACATGCAGCTGCTGGGTGACCTTGGGCTAGTCACACTTCTTTGAAGCCTCTCGGCCCCACTCACCTCACAGAGTGTTTGTTGTGGGGAAGGAAGGGAAATGAGAATGTTAGCCGCTTTGAGACTCCTTCGGGTAGTGATAAAGCGGGATATCAAATCCAAACTCTTCTTCTTCTCATTAGTAGATTTTTATGAGACACAGATGGAAGGGTGATATATCTCCCCTTATTTCATAGAAGCCTCTACTGGATCCAAACCACTGGATTCAACTCATAATATACTTCTCAGCAGAAGTCCTTCCAAAAGTGCTCCTATGAAGAGAAACACTTTGCAGAATAGGAGATAAGAATATTTTACGGCTTTTACTGCCCAAGTACAACACAACTCAAGCAAGCTCAAGACAAACAGAAATATGATGATGATTGTGCTTAGTGCTTTTGAGTGATCAAAGCAACTCTTATATGTTATCTCAATAATCCTTAGAAACCTTTGAATGGAGGACAGATTTTATTATCTATGCATTGAAGCGGGAGGGGGTGATGCTCAAAGCCAGGGACATGCCTGAGGCCACCTGGCCAAGTTCATGGCTGAAGAGAGATTTGAGCCATTGGCTCACAACTCTCACACTTAGCCAGCTCTCTTAGGTAACTAATTTTTTATATTCTACATTTAGAGGCACAAAAAGCAAATTGATTCGGAGAATGAAATAAATAGCATTATATGATTGGGATCCAAAGAGTTGCCTGCTGCCCAACTCCCAGCTCCCCTGCAGCCCAACTTAAAATGCTTGTGCCTTGATCTGGCAAGAGAGATGGAGCTGATCATTGCTCCTGGTACTTGGGACTGCGATTGCAATTCCCAATGTTGCATTAGGAATCAACATGTGCAGCGCAGTTCCTGCAGTCCTGTACGTATTTACCTAGGGAGTTAGCCCTATAAAATGGCCCTTCACAATGGTGAACATCATCATAAAAAAAATAAAATCACATCTGTTATATGCTGAATGAATAGGTGCCAGTTAGTGCATGTGTTTAGTATAGCAATTTACTATAGTATAACAATTTACTATAGTATAGTTATTGCTGCATGTGTATCTTTGGATTAGGTCCTCTGTGGGTGTGCATGTATTAATTTTTATATTCTTAGACTAAGGTGGCAGTCTTACTGGCGTGCACATTTGTTTTTATATAAAAAAGTATTTGTATGCAAAGCATATTACTGGTGGCAAATATTACAAGCCTTGCAGTTTTCTTAAATTACCATAGGCATTCAGATCCTATTACAAGTGTATTATTTATCATAGTTATTGGTAAGAGGATCTGAAATTATTTAATAAGGCCAGTATATTGCCACACTTTCTAATCAATATAAAGGTTTTGTACTAAAGTTTTGATTTAAAAGCTTTTGACATATTTAGCTAAGAGTCTAGTCATATTTTGTGACAAACCATTCCCCATCCCCACAACTATAATTCAGAACACAAAGCATGGCTTGAGTTTTCAGCAATCAGGCAAACCATGATTTCAGGTTTCTCAGCACTCACTCTTAGCTACAGTGTCTTCCAGAAGCTGTAGCTCTTGCTTTTCACTTCAGATAGAATTCCCAACCATAACTGGCACTCATCATAGTTTACAAACCCAATTTTCAAACCTAGGTTTCTGATTCTGGTTTGCTGATCAATTACAAACCATCGTTTGTCAATTCAGACAGCACAAGGTATGATTTCTGTGATTGAATCTGGATCGAGCCTGGTTAGGTTCAATAGATGATTGCACACAAATATTGCAGGCGCAACTTTTATAGTTAAAAATGCTGCCCCCATAAATTTAACCATTAAACTTCCAGTCGAAAGAAGATGTGTAATACTTGTCACCCCCCCCAAGTTTGGCCCCATATCTACACCAGTGTGCCGCTTTAGATCATTGAAGTTCAGTGAGTTCCTTCAAACTCACAGTCAGATTCACTCTGAAAATTGCTGCCTGTAGAAATTTTATCAGCAACAATGAAGGCAACACCATGACCAATTTTACAGAATTTTATAGCAGACACCCACTGTCCTCCAGGCCTAATCTCTGGTACTGTAGCAGTACTTGAGAATTATTCTGGACAGGAATGTCTCTCTTTCTGGTTGATTTTCCTGGTTATCCCCACCCCACCCCGATTTTTTTAAAAAGGTCCCACTGAATTCTTCACATAACGAATAAGAAAACAGTCAGGGAAGGTCCTTTGCCATTTTTGAAGACTCAACGGCAGGAAACGCAAGAGGGTAGCAGTCAGACAGGGTCAAGGCATGGATATTATCTTGTCCTCAGCATATATGTTTTTCAGGAAAGGACTATAATAAATTGAGCTGCTGTGAAAGTCATTGCTCTAACTTTTAGAGGCACTTAAAGCTTTCCATTGGGGGATGGGAGGAAGAACAGCTTTTAGGTACAATTCATTACAATATTCATGTTATCTTGATTGAATTCAAAGTGCGATTTGGTACTTTTAAAATAGTTTTTTTATAGCATTGGTTGAGTAGGGATTGAAATCATACTTTTCCTATGCTTTCTCCATAAGACTAGATGGGGCTTATTTTCTCAAACATAGATATAATCACTGCATCTTTTCAGAAAATCTGCTCGCACTGTAGGGCAGCTGCCAGATAAATGGCTGTATAGGGTTACATGAATAATTAGTGAAGAGCAGCACTGATGATTTGGTGATCTGGGAAGAATTTGTTTCAGCTTACATGTAATGCTTCTCCACTGTATTGTAAAGTCTTTTAAATGGTATTATTTTGCTTCTAGAGCTAGATTA
Source organism: Darevskia mixta (assembly GCA_034641385.1). Classification (NCBI taxonomy): domain Eukaryota; kingdom Metazoa; phylum Chordata; class Lepidosauria; order Squamata; family Lacertidae; genus Darevskia; species Darevskia mixta. The sequence continues at coordinate 15,809,901 of JAWWNH010000017.1, forward strand.
GATTATTTTACCACTGCATGTTAAGTGATGCCATATTCAGTAACACTAAATTAATCAACCTCTATTACAAATGCCTCCACCCTTCTTGAACAGTAAGATAAGGTCATTATGTAATTTTGGATCCTCTTTCCTTTAAATTGCATGTCATCTGTGTATCACCAAATGCATGCTTTCAAGGTATTGATTTTTTCCCCTCCCCCTGTCCTTTCCCCCCCTAGTACATTGAATAATTTTAAGTGGTTTTGCTTTTCTTTCTTTTTTTGTTTTTAAATTCACTATTGAACATTAACATTTCTTTTTTTCCCCCAGCTCAGTTTTTTTAATATAATTAATTGCTAAATACCGGTTATTCTTTTATGCTTTTATTAATGGAGAAACACATCCAAGTAGCATTTTCTTAATGTGAGAAAAAGTAGGGTTTTGTTTTGCACAAGATGTGTTAAGATTTTGTTTTTGAAATTGTTTTCGTTGTGTTTTTTTACACTAGTACTACTACTACTTGGGGATGTAAGGTTTGTGCCATGTAAAGTACTAGTTTGCATGCATTCATTTAAATACTAAAAACTGTAGTACTGCTCGATCCATATCTGACTGCTAGGTTTCAATTGACAGCTGAGGATTTGTGACTGGACCTTGAATCAAAACGGCAGGCATTTATACCCCAGTGGCAATGAGGATACATTGGGAATTACTTGGCAAAGGTAAAATTTTAATTCTTTCCAAACCTAAACTCTCTTGGGTTCTTCGTTATCTGTTTCAGGTGGCCTTCGGGAATATATTTGTCAAAATCTTAACTACAATATATATATATATAATTTTGTAACGTCTCTTGAATTACATGTTTTAGATTAGCTGAAATGATGCAAATTGAACTTTTACCGGTTAAAGCACTTGGGATACGAAATGTTGGCTGTCGAGTATAAAAGTTGGTGGAAGAATCAAAATTATGGCTGCATGTTTTGAGGCTTGCAAGTTCATAATAAGAGATTATATGGGTTTAAAAAAATAACCAAAAGGAACTGGTACAAGAGAGCGGTTTAGACAATGTACTCAGAGAAAACAGTTGATCTGAATTTCAAACATTAGTACCGGTATGTTTACTGAGGTAAGTTAGAAGTCACATGTCTTAAAACTAGGTTTTCCTTTCATAAAGATTTTTACTCTTTGCAGGTGAGGGGAAAAAAAACTATTTCTACAAAACATAGGATTTTTTAAATGGTCGTTTATTAAATCATAGCTTTAGCATTATGCGTGAACAAGTTAAGCTGCTTAACAATGGTTTGGTTACTGCCAACAAACCATGATATGAAACCCTTGTTTCTTATAATTTTGGCATGGCATTACATGTGAACTCACCCCAGGGATTATTTTTGTTGTTCTTGTTCACACATCTTGGCAAAGGGTATATTAAGGTACGTCAGCCTTGTCTTGATGATCCTCCTTGTGGAGATCACACAACTGATTCCCCACCACAATCCCACACAATAATGTTGGTATTGTCTAACAACAAGAATCACTCCCCGGTTCTTGGAAAACCATACAAGGTGCTAGGCCACACTTCCTGTCGCATAGGCACATATTCACTCACCATACGCATAGAACATATATGTTTCTCTCTCACACACAATCATATACACCCAGCCAACATACTTCTCCCTATTTGTGTGTCTGCAGGGGAAGGTAGGTTTTGGGGACCCCACATTGAAGGGCACCCTGGTGCCGAAAAACACCCCCCAAGCATCACCTGCTGAAGACGGCCGTCCAAGTAGGACCAGAACCACTGCAAAGCATTGCCGGCCACCCCAAACTCAGATTGCCTCTCCAGGGGGATACAGTAGATGGTATCAAGAGCCTCTGAGAGATCAAGGAACATTAACAGGGACACAGGGAACCAGGCAGAGGGCCTTCTCGGTAGTGGCACCCGCCCTGTGGAACGCCCTCCCATCAGAGGTCAAAACAATAAACAACTACATGACCTTTAGAAAACACTTGAAGGCAGCCCTGTTTAGGGAAGTTTTTAATCTGTGATGTTTTAATGTATTTTGATATTTGTTGGAAGCCACCCAGAGTGGCTGGGGAGACCCGGCCAGATGGGCGGGGTACAAATAATAAATTATTATTATTATTATTCCTACACAGGTCGGGATTATTTATGAGCCCCTAGCTTTTTATTTAGATTATATTATTTTACAAGTGTACCTTGGTTTTCGAGCAGCTTAGTTCTCGAACGTTTTGGCTCCCGAACACCACAAACCAGGAAGTGATTGTTCCGGTTTGCGAGCTATTTTTGGAAGCTGAATGCTCGACTGGGCTTCCGCTGCTTCCAGTTGGCTGCAGGAGCTTCCTGCAGTCAATCAGAAGCCGCACTTTGGTTTCCGAACGTTTTGAAAGTCGAATGGACTTCCGGAACGGATTCCGTTCGGCTTCCAAGGTACAACTGTATTTCAAAAATAAGTCACTCATTAGCATTGCAAACGTTTTAAGCATTGCAAACGTTGCCCAAATATATACAGAGATAGACTTTAGTTTTGTATGGTTTATGGTTCTATCACATTGTACACTTTAATGAAGTGAAAAACAATAAATTTCCTTGAGGGGACTCAGGAAATGGGAGCGCCTTGCAGGACAGGATTGGAAGCATGTATGCAGGCAGTCCCAGTCCTGCTGACTCTCCTTCTCCTCTGACCCCACACTCCAGGAGGGTCTTGCATGTTGCTGAGCAACGTGCCAGACAGACCCAGAGGAGGAGCTCACCCCCTCAACGCAGCCTTCGCCTGCTTGGGAGGGAACCAGAGTGAGAGGCTAGAGGGGAGGGGCATGCCTAGAGCTTAGCAACAGCAACGCCTTCATTGAGTTAAGACGGACCAGGGACATTGCTGTGTCGTTGCTTTTCTGATAATAAAAAGCTAATTGAATTCTTTGCCTTCTGTGTGTGCGCCAGCCCTGTGGATGACCTGGCTCCTTGACAGGTCCTAGACCGCTTATAATTTGAGCTTTCAGCTACCTGCCTCCCAATCAGTCTTGGCTGCACTGTTTTTAGTTGCCACAGGGTTTGATCTCTGTAAATAAGACTTAACACCCTGGATCATCGTGGTACCATTGAAGGGGCCAGCACAGGACAGCTTGCAGTATTTTTTAAGTCTTTCTTAAGTGGCAGTGGCTCATGAGCTGGCTCAGCACTGCAAGCTATAGCAACAGGGCTGTCTTTACTTGGGGTGCAAGGGGTGCGGGGTACCTGGGCACCGAATTCTGGGGGGGCGCCAAATGTATACCTACTGTATACCGGTCCCTCTCGATCGGTGGTAGTGAAAACCAATGGAGTGAAAGTCCCCGCCCCCTCCGTCGCTCTGTCACTCCGTAGCATCAAATATTTCTGAGTCAGGGAACGAAAGCATTTTCCCCAGCTGCATTGTTGTTACAGGTGAACGACCCCCCCGCCCCCCAAAAGCTCAAAAACTTTGAGTTTGCCCCCCCTAAAAAAAGTCAACATTGGCTTTCCCCTCCTCCCCAAAAAAGCTCAATAAATTTTAATTTGGGCGCGGCTAAACTAAATTCGGGGGCGCTGGGCGGATCTTTGCACCCCGGCGGCGCATATGCTAAAGACGGCCCTGTATAGCAACACCAGTTTTGGAAGGGAGACTCTGCAGTGCTACCTCACCACGGAAGCCTTTACTGCCCTTAGCATCAAGACTTGTCTTGGACAAGGGGTCAGCAAGGTTTACCTCGCCTGGGCCGGTTCACTCCAGCGGAGATCGCTCCGTGGGCCAGATCGCGCGCGGCTGTGATTTTCGCATATGCACAGACACGATTTCCGGCGTCTGCGTCTGCGCAGATATAATAATAATAATAATAATAACAGTAATAATAATAATAATTTATTATTTTTACCCCGCCCATCTGGCCGAGTTTCCTCAGCCACTCTGGGCGGTTTCCAGTCAAATGTTAAAACAATACAGCATTAAATATTAAAAACTTCCCTAAACAGGGCTGCCTTCAGATGTCTTTTAAAAATAGGATAGCTGCTTATTTCCTTGACATCTGCTGGAAGGGCGTTCCACAGGGAGGGCGCCACTACTGAGAAGGCCCTCTGTCTGGTTCCCTGTAACCTCCCTTCTCGCAATGAGGGAACCACCTGAGTATGCACAGACGCGATTTCCAGCACCGCGGAAGCGAATCCCCATGCTGGGCTGCGCTGCTTTAGCGCAGCACAGGGGGACTCACAGAGCGGGTGGCTCATGGGCTGGTTAAATGACCCCCATGGGCCTTAGGTTGCCTACCCCTGTCTTGGACAAATACTTCTGTATTAGACAAACAATGTCCATATAGAAACATAGTGAGTGCATCAGAGACGTTTTTCCATGCTTTGTCCACTCTCACAGTGGGACTGACCACCTGAAGCCCCACCTAGGCACAGTTGGATTTCCTTCTTCAATTGTGAACAATTTCACTTCCCAAGAAAACAAAGCACTCAGTTAACAACCGAAAATGTATTTAGTGCCCTGGCTGCTTTGCACCCGTAGTGCAGAAGACATATAGGGATGTTCAAACAAACCTCCTAATTCATTCCGTACCTAAATGTGTGCGTGTTGGGAGGGCATGTTGTTTGAACACCTCATTGTTTGAAGGCAGGATGCACGAAGCAAGCGGATTTCTTTTGGGCAGTGTGCAAACCGGATTCTTTCTCGGTTCAGAGCAGAAAAACGTCCTCGGCTGGGGGGGGGGAGCCATAGGAACTGCCTTGTTACAAAATTCAAGCCATTTCTCCAACAAAAATCCAGCAGCGCCTCAGCAAAAGTGTTTGTATGCTCCTGCTCAAATAACCCGAACCACGTGGAAATCGGCTTTGCACAAGTAGGCTCCGGTGTAGCCTAGTATTCACGAGGCTCAATTTTTCAGCAGCTACTAGGCTGCTATTATTGCTGGGCTTGGTTTTGAACTTTTGGTGTTTTCTGCCCAGTCTTTCAAAAAACGGTAACAGTGTTAAGGCGCTCATTGTCGAGGTACTGTAATTTATATTTCAAAAAGCAAACCTTTTTCAGTGCTGTTTTGAGGGGATAGCTGCTAATTTAACATTACTTTTGCTGTTGCCCAGGCATTTCCTGCTTTCTCTTTGTTATCTCGACACAGAAGTACAGTACAACAGCTGGTTTGTTCTTAGAGCTCCTGAGGAGAGCCTTATTCTCAGAGTGCTGAATTTCCTTTTCAGCTGTAGCCGTAGGGGTGTTCTTAATGTTCAACTTTTTAGAGCGGCATTCTTTGCCCCACAACCCCTCTAAAGAGCTGTGATGATAATGCTGATAAGGCAGTGAGATGGAATAAGCTTTGGCATGTGGGGGAAGGGAGACTGAGAATAGCCTTGCAGATTTCGGATTCTAACAAAACAGGCAAACTTTCAAAGAACTTAATCAAAATCAAGTAATGTTGTAGTAGTTGTTGTTAAAGTTTGTGCAGGAGTTAGCCAGAGCCATACTTTCGGTATGATGTATTTGCTTGCTTGGGACAAAAATGCAAACTTTTGCAAATAAAAACAACGAAACGAAAACATTGCTGATAAAATCATTAGCGGTGGGGAAAGCTGGAAGGATTTGGGTTTTTTTTTTATCAGTTTGTCACTATCTCTGTTACACTTTCCACCCAACTCCCTAATAAAACAAGATGTGCAGAGAATTATGTTTCCTTTCCATCTAAGCAAACATCTTCGGAACACTTCCTAAGAAATTAATTGTATTCCAGCCAGACTTGCATGCTGCCATCCCACAGGAAATGGGTCAGCAATCCATTAAGATGCCATTAGATAATCTAATTTGGAACTTAATCTCTAAATTAACCGTGCTCCATACTTGAAGCATACTTGAGAGAGAGAGAGAGAGAGAGAGAGAGAGAGAGAGAGAGAGAGAGAGAGAAGTTTGTTTGAATCGATAGGGGAGCCGAAGCGTGAAGAAGCCTGTTTGTTTTTTCTGTAGCTGTGGTCACGTCTCAAGCCGTCTGGTAACCAGGAGAAACCAGACATGATGTAATTCCAGATTGAACTTGAACTTCAGGGACTCAGAATGGAGGAACAATGGACCATAGGAATCAATAATGTCCATTTTCCACATGATTATGTTTGAAGCTTTAAGTTAACCTTTATGGAAGAATCGGCAAAAAACAAAAAAAAACCCACAACAACACAAAACCCTACAATGTGACTAAAATGAGGGGAATCCACAGACAAAATGTTCGAAAGAAAGCAACTTCCCCCCCACCCCAGCTGTACTTTGAGAGTTGCACTGCAGATTCCAGCAGGATTAGAAAAGTTCCCGCGCTGCAGTAAACCAGTTGCTTGTTCTAAGCACTCTTTGTTCAGTTAGGTAGGATAAACTTAATCTTATGTTTCCTGTCAGATGATTTTAGCAGTGTTCTTAGAGAAGGATGAGTATGGTTTATTTTTTTTGGGGGGGGGGTTATTTTAGAAGTGCTAACCATTAACCCCTTGATGATTTCAGAATATCACTTTTAAAATGTGTGTGTGTGTGTGTGTAGTGTCTTCTTCAACCGTGAAACTGTATTTTTTTTTATACTGTGATTTGTCTTTTCTGTGAGTATTTGGCATGTTTATTGAGCAAACAAAAATAAAATGCTAATTGTTATTTACATTAAGTGCACATTGTAATGAACCGCTGTGCAAAATTTATTTAAAAGGTTACAGAAAAGGGGGGAGAGAGAGAGATAGTCAGTGCTTGTGTGATTCTTACCAACTTTAAAAATAACTTTTGAAAAGGATCGAGTCACAGAAACCGGAATCGGCACCCTGGAAGCTGAAATGCTTTGAGGTTAACCTCTTCTGTGCCATTACATATGTGAACTGCAAAACATTTATCAGTGCAGCTTACTTTGTTTTAGTACTGTCTCATTTCAAATAACAGAGATTTTGCCCTGAATCCAGCACGGTTAGATGTGCTTACGTATCCCTAAATCTGTGTTGGAATTAGACCACAATTTATTTTTGCCTCATACCTAAAACTACAACGTAACCTTAGGTTTTTCTCCCCTCTAACAACAAAACAAAACATTGCAAACAAATGCATATATGACCCAAGTCACTGTGAAAAAAAGAAATCACAGGAATACAGTGTATATCCATTCTTGGTGTACTGGTAATAGAAATTCTGCTAGCTTTTGACATAAATATGTGCGGCACAGCCCACACAAAGACAATGAATAGTAGGCTTAAGATGACCTACACTTCTGGGGAACATTGTGATAGAAGATTGTAGGCAGGGACAAATGAGGGCTAACCGACACCTGGGGTGGGGCAAACCGCCAGCTGCGCATGTGTTGTGCTGCTACGTACGACGCATGCGTGGCGTCACTATGTAGGGTGCACGTGCGGCGTTGCTACATACACTGCATGCGTGAGACACCGTGCATGCATTCTATGTAGCGGTTTGCCACCGGCGCCACCCGAGCACCGTACAGATGATGGTGGGAACCTCAGCTCGCAGCTGCAGTGGCGGTGGAGGGATCCTCCACTTGCAGCTGTAGCGGCAATGGATGGATCCCACCGCCATCCGTACGGTGCTCAGGCGGCCCCGGCAGCAAACCGCTATGTACAGCGCATGTGCGGCGGCGCTACATACAGCACATGCCACACCACGCATGCATTGCACATAGCAGTTTGCCACCGGCGCCGCTCAAATGCCGTACGGACAGCGGTGGGATCCATCCATCGCCGCTACAGCTGCAAGTGGAGGATCGGTGGCGGGATCCTCTGCTTGCGGCTGCAGCCATGAACAGAGGATCCTCCACATGCGGCTGCAGGGGCGCGATGGCTGTTCGCGCCGCCGTGCCCAGGGGGGCAGGGCGAGCACCCCGCAGGGTGCCTTGTCACCTCTCCAGACATGGCACCTGGGGCACACACCCCCTTGCAACGCCACTGTTTGTAGGTTCCTATTTTCAGTTTATTGCCGAGTAACCATGTACTTGCATATCTAAAGAGCTAGTGGACATTTGGAAATTTTTCCTACATCAGGATAACCATGATTAGGATCAGCGGATTCAAATCACTGTACAATTCTAATTTCAGGTTTCTTCACAACAGCGACCCCATAAAGAGGGAAAGTTGGTGGGAAGAACATTTTACTAAATAAAATGGCTGGACACCACCCCAAATCTATTGGCTCCCATTTCTCTTTCCCACTGTAACTTCTCCAGTGTTTTGGGGAGATGAAAGCATACAAGCAACGAATGTACAGTTGCACTCATTTTGCTTTCTCAGAGAAATAAAGGGCAAAATTTACTTTAGCACTCTTGGATATGTTCTCATGAGGATTATGACCATCAGGAAAAGCACTGGATAATAGTTTTCATTACTTGGGCTTAGAGTACATTCATGGCCCAAGCATGGGAAAATGAGGGACATGTAACACAGAAGTAGATTTTCAGATGAGCCTGGTTTGGACTTGTACAATTATTGCCATGATGTGGGGAGTGCTAAATTGTAGACCATGCTTGAGGATATTTATGGAAACCTATTCTCCTCCGAGGGGTTATCTATAGCTTGTTATATTTGCAGGAGCAGCAGTGTGAGAACAGAGCAAGCAACGTTTTGAGAGAGCAAAATTCAGTGTAGCATTTAGGACAGGCATAGGCAAATTCGGCCCTCCAGATGTTTTGGGACTACAACTCCCATGATCCCTAGCTAACAGGACCAGTGGTCAGGGATGATGGGAATTGTAGTCCCAAAACATCTGGAGGGCCGAGTTTGCCTATGCCTGATTTAGGAGCTCACTCCATCGGCGCAAGCATTTCTGCCTGTCTATTGGAATGATCTCCCCTCTCCTCCTCCCACATGCTGCCTGGGGATTCTCCTGACACCCCCAAGCCTTCGTTTGGGGGGGGGGACATGGGGAAAAGTAACCGGGGAAGCCCTGCTGAGCTAGCAGAAGTCCTGGCACAGGCGGTTGAATGTGGCTGGCGGTTGAATGTGGCTAAGTGTTTGTAGAGGAAACTCCAAGACTTGTAGTTTGAGAGAGTGGGAGATGCATGCCTTCTGTGTTGCAGACTCTCTCATAGTGCCAGTATCAAAGTTCCTTAGTTTGTGCTGGTATTTGCTATGCTTAGGAACAGGGATCCAATGGCAGCTGACTGGCAGGAGGAGGAAGGGGCGCAAGCACCATGTTAATCAGGGATAGTAAGATCCCGCGACCACAACCAGTGGTGCTGGAAGAATTTACAGGGCCCAGCATGTATGAGCTCGGCTTCTGGTCTCTAGAATGTATAGAAGAATCTGCGTTAGATCTGAAGTGGGGTCTATAGGACATTTGTCATTCATGCATGATTAATATACATACTGCCATGTGGCTATAAGTGCCAATTGGGCTGCCAGAAACATAAGGCACTTCCCAAAGAGGCTGAAGGATACAAATCAATCGTTCAGTTTTTCAAAACAGAGGGAGTTTTTGGAGGGAGGTTAGAGAAAGTGATGGGACTGTGTTGCAGGTTTTTGCTTAGGTTACTAGCTCTGTGCATAAGCAGAAAGCTTTGCTAAACAAGAGTCAAAATGGTGCATACCTAAACAATATGTTCACTTTAAATTCTATTCTCTTCCTTTATGCAATGAAAATATATGAATAGCACTAGAGGTTGAGGTTGCCATCAGATAACTTGAAATACCGTATATTCCGGCATATAAGACGACTGGGCGTATAAGACGACCCCCAACTTTTCCAGTTAAAATATAGAGTTTGGGATATACTCGCCATATAAGAAATACGACCCGGCGTATAATACGACCCCCGACTTTTGAGAAGATTTTCCTGGGTTAAAAAGTAGTCTTATACGTAGGAATATACAGTAATTCTGGGGTATCCTTTTAATGGAAGGCACAATTTTCAAATCAGACCTTTTGTGTGTGTCTTAGATAATGTTCAAATGCCCTAAGCAGAGCTGAGTATTCCTTGAATGAAGAATTATACTTATATTCTCCATGTTCCTTCTGCTGTTCTCCCGTTTCCTCAGAAGTGACCTTTCGTTAGTGGAAGGAGCATTATGCCAATAGGTTATTATCAATACTTCCTTTAGTACTTTTCAGTGAACAGAGTTCTGTACAGTTCCCTCTTTGGTCATGAATTTTAATATGTGTATTTATAAACACTGCTCAGAAATTTATGCCTACATGTATAGCATTAGGGAACCACTTTACTGAACATTTTATTAACTGGGCAGTAACTCTGGACAAAATAGCACAGATTTTGTGTTTGCTGAACTGTCACTGGTGATATAACCAGGAAGCATTCAGAAGAGAAATGCTTCTAGAGCTGTTTACATATTACATTTGTCATGAGATTCCATCCAAAAAGCTTCCCAATAAGAAATGATATGTGCCTTATATATAATGCTTTGGAAATGCTTGCCTTGGTTGCTTTAAGACACTCTTACAAACCATGGCTTAAGAGAATTACAAATGAGCCTCCTACTCCCTTCCTCATTTGTGTTTCACAGCCTTTAATGCTTTACTTTTTGTGTGGACCAAACCTTAGTTTGCTGTCGCGCTTGAACGCAAGAAACTGTGGTCTGATGAGAACACTGTTTACCCACAAAACATAGATTGCTGCAAGTTCAGATGGTGGTTTGTGGACCCTGATTTGTAAGTGAGCTTGCTTGTAAGTGAGCTTGTCTCAGTAGTTCAGGTACAACATCAAATGATGGTTTGGTCAAACTGGGAAGTCTCTGAATCAAGTCATGTGCATAAAGGAAGAAGGGAGGAGCGCTTAAGCCTAGGGCTTGTTACCAATCATACCGGCTCGGAGGGCCACCTGCACGCAGGTGCTAATTCTTGTGGACTCTGTGCAGTCCCACCTGCGTATCTGTGCAGAGCAACACTGAGGACTACTTGAAGAATTATGCTTGTAAGCAACCAAGCTGTCTATATGCCGTGTATATATCCACAATTCCATCAGTGGCCGCTATAAATATCCAGCAGGGCCATGGAGGACGGTGCAGATTGTGATGACTACCGTCTGCATTGTAAGGTGTTCTATACATGAAGGTAGGAGTGAGTCACTCACTAGAGGGAAGCTGCTTTTGGTGGAATCTCCATGACCGCACTCATAATCCATGGACTACTGCCTCAAAAATAATGGATGAATTTTATGAAGTATCAGTGTGTCATAATTAACTAAATATATAAAAAAATTGTCCAGTAGCACCTTAGAGACCAACTAAGTTTGTTCTTGGTATAAGCTTTTGTGTGCATGCACACTTCTTCAGATAATTAACTAAGTTCTACTCAAGAGTAGACCCATGGAAATTAATGGGCCTATGTTAGTCATGTCTCTTTATTTCAGTGGGTCTAACTTGTGGCAACTCTATGCTTTGTCTTCAATGTGCCTCAGGGCTCTAACCTAGAACTATTCTTTTAATCAAACAATTTAAGCATCTCAGCTACAACTGCTTTGACATTTTAAAGCACCATTTCCTTAAGGCTAATTTCCCCAGCCTGGTACCATTTCTAAAAAGTGCTAACTTGTTCCTAAGAAAGGCCTATGCTGTGCAACACACTTCTGGTCAGAGGGTTGTAAAATTCTTGTGGTATCTGCACAGTGTTAACGTACGAGAGTTATCCTTCCCTCGGGATTCATAAACAATATTGACAAATATATTGCATGGTGCATTTCTAAGAGTCATAAGTTGGGAAGTTTGAGAGGTTTAGATAAACATCTAAATTAAATTTATTAGTCATGCTGCAACAACAATCCTGTTTGTCACCACGATAATTTATTTGCATTGAATATTCCTGTCTCCTTCCAAAAAACAACAAACATAAAAAGATCTGGCTGTTTTGCACTCAAGCACTAGATGTGAAAGTTGTTGCAAATATGTTTGTTTTTATCCACAAAAATATTGTTGAACATTAGAAAGTTATAAGCCTTAAGAAAACAAAAGCCCAGATAAGTTCACAACTTTACTCCTAAAAAGCAACTAAGGGAGGTGGATTCAGACAGCCAGTTTTTCCACTCACTTGAACTTGGATTTCTGTCAAGGCATGATCCCCTTTCCTATGAGTGCTTTTCAAATACGTTTTATTCAGAGTAGGCTTATTACAGTTAATGATGTGCATGGCTAAGTTAGGTTCATTAATTTCAGTGAATCTACTCTGAGTAAACCTTAGACCACCCAGTTAAGTAAATAGTTAAATATTGGCAGTGACCTATCTGCCTGTTAAATGGCACAATATATTCTCCACAGCGAGAATAACAATGTAATCCTATACATGTCTATGCAGAAATAGGGCCTGTTTTGTTCAGTGGGGCTTACAGTCAGGTAACTTTGTTTATTGGATTGCAAGACTGCTACGGTGCTAGTTTTAGGATCGGTCAATTAGCATAAATAACACCTGTAGCAAATTGTATCTGCATATTTAAAGTTCATCTGTGAAATGTGATGCGCTGTTAGAAGAATTGTTAGAATATGGAGCTGGGTGGTGTTCCAATCTTAATTCTTCTTCTTTTTTAAGTTATTGCTGCTACCATATTCTAAACGATTATTCTGCTCTCTCCTTTCTTTTCCCTCAACAGTCCTGGTACCTGGGCTAGCTTGGTCCCTTTTCAAGTATCAAACAGGACACAAATCCTGCCGACAAACGTCCAAAATTATGGTTTGAACCTAATTGGAGAACCTTTCCTTCAAGCAGAAACGAGCAACTGAGGGAGATTGAAACTGAACAAAATACTATAAAAGAAAGGAAGATGGGACAAAAAAAAAAAAAAAGACGAAGAAGAAAGAAGAAGAAGAACCTGAAGAAAGAAGAAACATAGACCAGCAATTGCAGCACTTACAATCACTAATTCCCTTAAGGTTGAAACTGTAACGGTGTTTTTTTAAAAAAAGGGTCGACGATATTTCACTGATGAGTAGAAAGATGTTCCTCCTAAGTAGCCTTTGTTCTATGAAATCCACTGGGAAATAGATGTTCTGTCTCTGACAATATATTTTAACTGACTTTCTAGATGCCTTAATATTTGCATGATAAGCTAGTTTATTGGTTTAGTATTCTTGTTGTTTACGCATGGGATCACTATTCCTAGTTAGCTCTCAAAACAAAGGCTAGGAGACATCCACCAGAGCTGCGGGAGAATTGGGGCCAATGAGCCAGCTTTTCTCAGCACTCTAATTTCTAAAAGTTTTTTTCCCCCTCTAAGGGAAAAAAACCCAAAAATTTAGCCTTTAATGATCAATCCAAATTTGTTTAACTTTGGCCCGTATAACCCAGCCTTTTCCTACTGTGTTACCTAGTTTGAAATGTTCAGGAAGTCATTTAAACAAACAGGCATTTTATAGAATTGATGCCTCACTTTAGGTTTAAATAATGTGTTATCTTCTCATATGACCGTAAAAAAAAAAAAGGAGAAAGACACGAAAAATAATTTCCCCCCCACTAAGGAAAACACTTAGAGGCAAGTGCAATTTTTTTGAAAAGTATATCTAAAGGGGATCATTGTTATAAGTCCTTTAGCCCTTGGACTCTAAATTGAGGGGATTAAAAAGAAGAAGAAGAATTTCAAAGGTATTTTGAACAAATCTATTTTCCCCTCAGTTTTGAAGGGAGGCATTAAAAGGCATTAATTAAATCAAGACAAATCATGTACTTGAGAAAAAGAAATTGATTGAAACACAGCACTTATGTTGATTTTAGCTTCTTCCTCCTTTGAGGTATTTTATTTATTTAAAGTTACTGGTTGCATCAAGAAGAACCCCTAGAGAATGGGAAAGGTTCTATAAAACCTTCATCACAGAGACGGGAGAGAGGTAAACCCACATCATAGGGACAAAGCTTACAGTTTACAAACTGGGAATGCCAGGTTGTCGGGTTGGGGGGGGTGAAATATATTTTTTAAAAATGCACTCTTTTAGAAAGTCTAATAACAGGGTGCTGAAATCTTTGCATGGTGCTCTCAGAAATTAGCCTTGTTCGACACATTTCTCATATTGACAGGAACGTGCATGGGCGGATACATTTTGCCTCTATGTCTCTATAAAAAAATAATAATAATTAAAACTACTTTATCCAGTAATCCTAATTTGCACGAAGTTATAATGTCCACATAACGTGCCTTGCCTTGAAATCTAAAAAAAAAAAAGTGACATCACTACACTTGTTTTGCTGCATTTATTATCATTTTAAATCTTTACCATTTTTATGACAAAATATTTTGTACTCCAAGATGGGAAAACGAAAAAAAAAAAAGTGACATCATGGATTTTTTAAGCAGTTATAACTTTATCTCACATTTATAAAGCATATCATGGCTGTGTATAGTTGCCGCTTGAAAATTGTAATCGACCAGCAATATTTTCAGTATTTTGGTGTTTTTTCTATTAATCTTTCATGTTTTTCATCTTCCAATTAATATTGGGGGGAGGGGATTCAAATTTATACGAATTATGCAATACCAAGTTTTGCCTATGTAGGTAGTGCTTTTTAGCTGTATTGGTTATTCTAGGTAAGTACACAGATTTAAAAGACAAAAGATTAATGTATGCTTTTTTCGTTTGTTCGTTCGTTTGTTCGTTTGTTTTAATTGACCAAAGTGGGTACTGCTATTTTTGCAGTGTGATGAGGTCCTTTTGTGTACTGAGAGATGGACAGGGGTTTTGTTTTGTTTTTTTGTTTATACATACATATATCTATCTATTCTGGGTGGGTGGGAAGGATTTGTGAACAGTGTAGCTGTGAAGCAGTGCACCATTTGCCTGGTGAGGGCTACAAAGCGACTCTTCTGCCTACTGTGATATAAAAAAAAAATCTCAAAAAGGTGTCCTCTTTTTAACTTTCCACCTGGGGTGCAAGCTGAACTCATTTCTGGTTTTAAAATAACAGTGGTAAATAACGACGATGATAAGTACTAATAATGGATTCCGTTGGAGGCAGACTTGACTTGAAGAAAAAAACGCTCGATTTTTTTCCCAAGACCCACAGAGAGCAGCAGCCTGTTAAATTTTTTACAAAATATCTTGCCCCATGCCATGGCGTGAATAAAAGCATATTTTGAGGTAGGAATCAGATACACGATAATGTACCAATAAAACTCTTTTCTCCCCCAAAGTCAGCTTATTACGCTATGTTTTGTATTGCACACAGATACCCAAGCGCAAAATACAGGTGCATACAGACTCCAACATTTCTTCTGTGAAAATAGGGACGATAATAATAATAATAATAATAATAATAATAATAATAATAATAATAATGTTATTATTTATACCCCGCCCATATGACTGGGTTGCCCCAGTGACTCTGGGCGGCTTCCAACATATATAAAAACATAATAAAACATTAATAAACTTCCCTATACATTAATAAACTTCCCTATACAGGGCTGCCTTCAGATGTCTTCTAAAGGTTGTACAGCTGCTTATCTCCTTGGCTCGGGGATTGCATAACTCCATACCCTCCCAATGTTTCTCTGATGAAAACAGGGACGTCCTAAGGAAAAGTGGGACATTCTGGGATCAAAACAGAAACCAGGGCGGCTTCTGTAAATCTGGGGCTGTCCTTCGAAAATAGGGACCCTTGGAAGGTCTAGCCACTGTAACATAGTGAAGTCCTTCTGTTTGAGAGCCTGGTTATACGTGACATCTTCTCATATTGATAGCAGTTCCTTCTGGCTGTGGTGTACCTGGCAGGTATTCCCCAGTAGGGCTCTTTTCCTCTGGCGAAGGAGCCACTGCTGTTAAATTTGTGATATGGAACCCTCTTTTTGCATTGTCTTCCTAGCACAGGCAGGCAAGGGGCGAACCAGTGCTTCTAAAGAGGCAAAACTGACTTCTTCCCATGCAGCTTGTCTAAAGGGACTCTAAGATTGGGCCCTGTTCCCCTGTATTCTACCGGGGGGCGGGGAGAGAGAGAGACGTTGGCCCTGTGCAGATTGTAGTATTCTGTGTGTGACCAAGATGGCACCAGCCAGCCTAGCCTAGTGTCCTCATTGCATATTATGCATCAAGAGGGGGCAGAGTAGTGTGTGTCAAACTCTTCTCCCCTCCCCTTCATGTAGAAAACTAGTTTCTAGACAGGGCTAACGTGTGTGTTCTTCACAACTGACATGATATTTTGACACGTATTTTGTCCTTGGGTACCTATTATACCTGAATACCAAATGTAATCTGAAAAGCTGCTCCAAGATGTACCGTATTTTTCCATGTATAAGACTAGGTTTTTTCCCCTAAAAAATAATGTCCAAAATTTGCGGGTGTCTTATAAACGGATAGATCTTTCCCCATTTTCTTAGATCGGAGTCCCCCAAAATAGGGGGCGTCTTATACATGGGGAAAGATCTATCCGTGTATAAGACACCCCCTTATAGAAGGGAAATTACGGTATCTACCCGAGACCCATGTTTTTTGATCTGCCATTGGCTTCATACAGGGCAGGCAATTTTATCTACTATAGTAAAATTACCAAGAAATATTATCCATTTCGGAAAAAGTCCCCAAGCTGTCTTTTCCCAGAGCTGACAGATACGTGCACACAGAGGATGAACACTATGACAGGGTGACATTTCCCTTCAGAATAGGAAGGAGGGTAGTTTGGGAGAATATAACATTCTGCAAATGCAAAGCGCTCAGCGCCACAGTGAACCCTTTTGCTGCTCCTTGCAGGATAGGCCCATGAATAATAGTTTGTCAACTTTCCCCCCTTCTTCACAGCAGCTTCCTTATGCTGCTTTGGAAACAAGTGTAAAAATTGGCTTGAATCTAAAAGAAGCTGACTAAAGATAGCTCAGAAGTCCCATTTATGGGGTTACCTATGTGGCTTTTTGGATCACAGGCTACGTTTCGACCAATTTGCACGTTAATCGCCACCAATGGTGAATGTTGCGCTTGCTGTTGTGTTCTACCTTTCGGATTCTCTTTAAAATGGTGATGAACGTGACAACAGCATGACAACAGCAACTATTGAACATGGACTTTTTCCAGAGTTATCTCGACTTCCAATTTTGAGGCAGCATCAGTTAGAACATTTTAAAAGAGAGCTCTATCGGCAAAGCCAAATGACAGTGGCAAAGCTGTCATTAAAAAACACTTTAAATAAACCCACAACAACAACAACACAATTTTTAAAAATGCAAGCTTCATATTTTGCTGAATCAAGAATTAATTCACTAAATATATGGCTATCTAAAATAACTGAAAAGTACAAGGTTTCACTGAAATCCCTTAGGCTATGGCCCCATAAAATAGTCATTATTCTTTTCTTGGCTTATCAGTTAACAATGAGCAGGTATGGACCGTGCAGGACACTTCGTAAACCCAGAACAGTGAAGCTGACTGAAACATATACTTCAGAATTTAAATTGCAATAATTTAATTGATTCTGATTCCCGTGGACTCAGATGAACTCCCGAACAATTGTTGCATTAATTAAACAAATTTATAACAATAGGGAAAATGATCTTATTTATAGAAGGCTAACTTGCTCTGCAAAAACAATTCCCCCCCATTGAATCTTTTTGGTATCCAGCCCCATCATTCCTAACAACACTTAATGTGCACCTTTAGTAATCTCAGGGCTGTGATCTCTGTGGGTTTTTTTCTGCCTTCCTTTTTAACAATACAGCCGTACCTTGGTTTTCGAACAGCTTAGTTCTCGAACGTTTTGGCGCCGGAAACCTGGAAGTGACTGTTCCGGTTTGCGAACTATTTTTGGATGCCGAACGTCCGACGGGGCTTCCGTGGCTTCCAATTGGCTGTAGGAGCTTTCTGCAGCCAATCGGAAGCCGCGCTTTGGTTCAGGAACATTTTGGAAGTCAAATTCCAGAACTTCCGGAACGGATTCCGATCGACTTCCAAGGTACGACTGTACCCATCAAAAACATACTATCTATTCTTAAATTTTCCTTAAAGCTGAGAATTCAAATGTCGCGAACTCAAATCTAGTCTGAGCCTCCTTCCTACATCAGGAACTATGACTAAATCAAGTCACCCTGTTCTATGTGCACTGTTCTGCCTTTTATTCAGTTGCTTTGGAGCCCTGGCCCATTGGCAGTGCCACTGAAGTGTGTTTTCCCCTAGAGTGACGTAAACGTTTGAGGCTTGACTCAAGGGGGTGGGGGGAAGGCAGCGAAGGAGACTGTACATAAAGACATGGCAAAATATTAAATATAGCAATATAGGTGCGTTCAGGTGGGCAGCTCCATTTAAAATATGTGAATGAACCTGTGAAGCTGCAGTTCGAGAAGAACGGAGAATCTTCTTAATGGACCCACCTACCTTGTAGACAGTAATTTGTACACTGTATAGTTTTGTTAAGATTTTCTTTCTTTTTTTAAAGCACCCTCGTTTGTAAAGCTAATTTTTAGCAATTATAATGGAAATGCGTGCCATTTCCGCTTTTAAAGTAAACAAGAATATTCCTTGTTTGGAAGCTGGACTTGAGTTAAAACTCTCCAGCTTCTTAATTTATGTATTAAAACGGGGAAAAAATAAAATAAATCTGTCCATGTTAGGAGATATTTCGCTATGCTTGAAAAGCATAGGCTACTAATCCTTTTAAAAGAAATTGTAAATGGAGAAAAGTTATATTTTATGAAGGTTATTTTGTTGTATTTAGTATTGGAAAAGTTGGGTTTTGGAGCATTTCAGAATGTTGGAAGCACCACTGTCTTTTTTTTAATTTTTTTATTAGTATATATGGCCTTTAGCAAAAGTTTTCGTGATTGTTACATGATGGTATTTAAAGAGTAGGTTCACAGAGCATTCAGGACAGACAGAAAACTAAGACAGTACTTATGTCTCACATAGCTGTGTCCTCAGGGAGCAGAAGTTTGGATTTTCAACTAGGACATTCGTAAGGACTTAAATGGATGAGATTGCACAAGAACAGACTGAGCTTTGTCAGCAGAGTTTGTGTCCTGTCCCTAAAAAACAAAAAACCCTCTAAATTTTGTGTACTGTGTGAGATTGCGAAGGCTGCAGAGAGCTGTCCCGTATTCGATGTACAGTATTGACTTTTTTAAAAAAAGAAACGGCTCTTACAACATTGCTGGCAGTTAATGCCTTTAAAAAAGCATGACATTGAATATAGTTTACATGTTCCTTTCAAGGTCTTTTGTTAACATTTACCAGCTGCATGCTTCCTAGGCTCTTATTTTTTATTGGGTTTCTATAGAAAATGCTTAAAAAATGAATAAATAAATGAAACAAAATACAATGCAGGCTAATCACGTTGAACAGTGAAAGCTCATAATTGAATGTCCTCTATGCCGAAGGAGCTGAAACCTGCCTCCTTCTTATTTGCACTTTCTGATAGTCCCCCCCTGTTTTTGTTTTTTTTTCCTATTTCCTCAAAATTGTGTGGGTGTGCTGGAGCACCGCAGTTGGAGGACAACATGGACCACTGGGTTTGCCCTTTGACCCTGCACAATGACCTTTGCATCAGCCAAACTTATTGCCATGACAACTCTTGTACTGTTTCCATGCCACAGCTCTAATGGTCACATTTGTTAATAGTAAAAAGGGGACAAAGTAGGAGATGGTCAATTTATACATTATTTTTGTTGTTGTTATTGTTGTCGTTGCGTTATTATTTTTTTTTCTCTTCTCCTCTTTCAATGGTTGTAAGTAGTTTTTTTTATATATATAATAAAAAAAGGGTTCCGTAGTTATTACTCTTAGGAATATCTGTGTGTTGAAATTCAAATGTATGTTGAATTTGTGAAAGAAGCTTCAGTGCCACTAGCAAACCCAAGCCTTTGACACTTCTATTGCATGATTCAATTCCAGGACAACAACATGACAAAAAAAAACCCGAAACAGAACAAGAACGTGGCCTCTGTAAATGGAAAAAAACAAAATGTGAGCTAGTGACACTAAAGCTGGACTTTGTATTACTGTATTTTTGACAGAATGGTTTCGAAAACTGTGCTACAGGGACTGATGTGGCAAATGTGTATCTATATGCAGAAGGACTTTTTTTTTTTAAGAGAAAAAAAAGAAGTATGGCTTATTATGCATTCTTCATAAGAGGGCATTGAAGTTGCATGGACTAGTAAAAGTTGATGCAAAATGAGAGCGAGAGAGAGAGAGAGAGAGAGACAAAAAAACCAGCAAAAATGTTTACCAAAAACAAAAAAAGAAAGAGAGAGAGAGAGAGAGAAAGAGGGAGGGAGGGGGGAAAGAAGAAAATATTAAAAAAAAAACAAAAAACAAATGACCAGTGCCTGTTCAGTTTCACAGTCTCTGTTGAGTTCAGTTGTAAATATGTTTCAGATAACATTTACTTCAAAAATGAAAAAGAAAAGAAAAAAAAAACACGAAAAAAAACTACAACATTGTAGAATGTGAGGGGTATCTCCATCCCAGGCGTAGGCTTCTCAAAAGCTACATTAGATTATGTCTTCATCAAGCTGTTAATTTGTGCTTATATCATATAGGACTTTAGTGAACTGGGAAGAAACGCCCCAAATCTCAATGATATTTCTCCGAGAACAACTTTTGTAGGGCTGTGTGTTTCTTTAGATACATTTAGTACAACTGTAGGTGACGAGTAGTCAGTTATTGCTTGCTAGCTACACACCAAGGTTGATCCATTTTAAAACTTTTGGCATTCCCGCCCCCCCGCCCCCAATCTCAACCTCTCCTCCCTCCATTGCCAGAGGCCCCATATACTGACAGCTGTACTTCTGGGTTTTATTTTTATTTTTTGTTGTTGGTTTTTTTTTAAAAAAGCATGCACAATCTTGGTGTAACGACATTTTACCTTAGGATGTATTTACACTCTACAAATTAACTTTTAGAACTGGGGCCTCAGGCAACCAGAGCCCTCTTATGAGCCAAAAGGTTTGCAAGCCAGGGTTTGTCCCGGGAGGAGAGTTCTGCCTGTTTTGGAGGATAGGAGTTTTCGTTGGGGTACTTTTTCTGTAGGTTGCAAAAACTCAGCTGCCGCAAGTTTTAAACTGGTGTAAATCAAGCTTGAGTTAATGTGATTTACTGTTATATCCAGCCTATACTGCTAGCAGCTGCTCATACTGCTGTCAATTACTGGAAGCAGATATATTTCCTATGCAAAAACTGTTTAAACAATAAAATGAGCTATGCTACAGCCCTCTGGCCACTTGTGTGTTTTCTTTACTCTCCCTCTAAGAGTAATAATTGGTTGGTAATATTTTGGAAATCGCCCTTAATCTCTGGTTCCTCAGAGCGCAGAACCAGCCTTTACAAAGTCTCATTCTTTTCCTTAGTTGCATATGTAAAAAGGTAAAGGTAAAGGGACCCCTGACTGTTAGGTCCAGTCGCGGACGACTCTGGGGTTGCGGCACTCATCTTGCATTATTGGCCGAGGGAGCCAGGGTACAGCTTCCGCGTCATGTGGCCAGCATGACTAAGCCACTTCTGGTGAACCAGAGCAGCGCACGGAAACGCCGTTTACCTTCCCGCTGCAGCGGTACCTATTTATCTACTTGCACTTTTTGACGTGCTTTCGAACTGCTAGGTTGGCAGGAGCTGGGACCGAGCAACGGGAGCTCACCCCATTGCGGGGATTCGAACCGCCGACCTTCTGATCAGCAAGCCCTAGGCTCTGTGGTTTAACCCACAGCGCCACCCGCATCTTCGAACTGCTACACACACCCAATTAAGGCCCAATTTAAAATGCAGGATTAGACAAAACACCTTGGTATAATGACTAAAAAGAACCAAATCTCTTTTTAAAGACTCTGGGTTTTGGGATGAGTGTCTCATTTTTATTAGTAATCTTTCCGATTTTTTATTTTTGGTCCTCTACCACCAAAACCTCTGGTTTCAGGGCAAACTGCAAAGTTTGGGAACCTGAGCTGAGATCTGGCACTACGGTGAAGAGACACGGTGCCTTGCATCAGCTTTAAAATATAACATTACCTTGAGAGAAAGAAAAATCTACTTTCAATAATTAAATTTGTAGTTGCTCCTGGCAAACATATTTGTGGGTCCATGATTATTGGACTCTCTCATTTTATTCTACTCAGTTACACATTAAAGCTGGCAGAATTATGCTGTTGTGTCTGTTAACCACCAAAGGAAAATGAGGAGGAGGTTCTCAATGGTACATGTTTTAATAAAATAGTAAAATGGGTATTATTTACTGGTTTGGGAAATACTGGGCATGATCTGGTCAGAGTAAAGTACTTAACAGTGCAATCCTATACAAATCTACTTAGAAGTAAGTCCCGTTCAATTGTATAGCTTGCAGCCAAAGCCTCATTGATATATCTGGCTTGTTTTGAAGCTATTCACCACAGTTCTGGGTTCATAATTCTGAATTAATTGTGAGTGGACAAAGCTTGTGTCTATCATTTGACCCTCAAGCTGTAATTGATTAGGCCTCGAAAACATTACCATAGCCAAAAAGTTCAGCAGGGTTTTTATTCCACAAAACAACTTATTTCTGTTCAGGCTTTTCCATGTAATCTTAGTAGCTTAATAAAGGAATATGTAGCCCACTCCTCAAAAGAAGACTAAAAAATATTAAAACATCTAATTCAATCCTACTGTGTTCCAAATTAAAACAGCTGAAGCATATAACATGCATGAATATGAGCTCTCTGCCAGGACCCACAGAATTATCCCACATAGGAAGGGGTTTGAGGCTACAAGCAAGAAAGCCTTGCACAATCCTGCTTGGAAAATCCTAATTCTTTTGCACTCCTGACACCGCTGGGAACGGCTTCAAGGTCCTCCTACATCTCTCACTTCTCGCTACAAGATAAATTCAGATATATGCATGGAGGAAAACCCAACCATGATCATTAAATGATGTTGCATGGCAATGGTTGGTTTATAAGGTACCTTACTTGCTCTCCCCTGAAAGTTCCCAGTGTGGGTTATAGCAGTATAATCATATAATTACAAACGAGTAAAAGAAGTCAAGCAGTTTATATGCAATTACAAAAATGAGTAAAGCAATTCCAAGCGAACGCAGCATAGTACAGATGGAACAAAAGACACTGGGAACTAACGGGATGCCTTTTGCCTTCATCGTCACCTGCATGGAAGCAATATTCCAACTTGATGGACCTTTTTGACCAAACATGGCAATTTAATTTTATATTTCCAGTACAGTGGTCCCTCGGCTTATGAATTTAATCCGTTCCGAATGGACACTCGTAGGTCGAAAAGTTTGTAAGTCGAAAAAAGCGATTTCCCATAGGAATGCATTGGGAGAAAAAATATTCAGAAAAATTCGTAAGTCGGAAAAAAACGAATCTAAAATTCGTAAGTCGAGGAAACTGCATCTAAAACCGGCAACAATTTCCATTCGGATGTCAAAAAATTCGTAGGCGTGCGGCCACTTTTTTCATTCGTAAATCGAAAAATTCGGATGTCGAGTACTTCGTAAGTCGAGAGACCACTGTATCTTCACAATTCTGGAGTTGCAGGGAAAGCCTTTGTCAACATTCTGATTTATATCATGCTTTCTTAAAAGTTGAGTTTCAGGCCTCTCCCTCACCCACTTGATTGAGGTGGTTTTCTGTTCGGGATAAGCTGAGAGCCTTTTCACACATGACACTGAAAACGTTTTCCATCTGTTTGCGGATATGTAATGCGCATGGAAAAAGTTGTATCCTAAATTACATCGAACAGCTTGTGCAATTGAGCTGCACTCTTGCCACTCTTTTCCACTGCAGCTCTCTGTGCTGTCTAACCTAAGGTGCTACTGGAAGGAATTTTTTTATTTTGTTTCAACTACGGCAGACCAACACGGCTACCTACCTGTAACACACACAAAAAGCATCTTTTGGTGGTCAAACAGTCTTTTCCGGAAGCTGGGGTATATGTGCATGTGTAGACTTCCCTTTGCATCATTTGAATCAAAGCTAATAATTTTCCCAAATAGTCGAGAGACTGAGGAACACCTTTGGACTGGACAAAATGCCCAATCTAGAAGAGACATTTTCATAGACAAATCTGAAAACGCGATTGGTTGGCTTCAGAAGCCTTGAATAAATGTTGGCATTTTATTTTAAATTTCATGCCTGTTAGCTCAGATTGGCGAGTGACAATTAGAGACCACACATGGATAGGATAGATTAAAATCTTTTTAAAAAATAGTCGACAACTAAGAGCTTGCTGAAAGGCCAAAGGATTCATTCAGGGGACGTGAGGCCACAGCCAACATTCATCAGCTGCTTTTCCATGGGATTTTGTGGTTGAACAAGACACATCATGTGATGTCATTGTGCTAAGCATTTCCCTGTTTCCCCATAACTGGCGAACAGTAGAATGAGGGTTGGGGGAACACTGAAAACAACCATGTACCAAGCTTTCCCAAAAGACACATTGCTAATGAGAAACGGCAGTAGACTTGGGTTGATGACTGCCATGCTCAGTTCTGTACCATGTTGTTGGCCTTGAGAAAACGCTCTGACAAGCATTCTTAGACTTCTGAAGAAAGGGCATTTCACAGCTGGACGGCAACAAACAAGTACCTTTTTCCTGATCAGAGCTTATGCCCAAACGGTTCACACAACCAAGATATCACAAGAGATCTACAAACTAACTCTACAATTCTATGATTCTATAAAAGGATACTAACCAGGAGGAAGGCTCTAAGGTAAGTAAAACACTATTTGTTTCCACTGCAACTATCATGAACAAATTTCAATTAATTAACTTCCATTATTTAATTATCACAGACAGGTTTTGTTACTGAGTTAAGGAATTAAGTCACTTCAGCTTCCCTGGGTGTTAACATATGCACATTCAGGTAACATGTACATGTGGACAGCAAGTGAATGATTTAATATCATGAAATTTTTATAACTTGTGAAAAGCAATTTTTAATTTAATTGTCAAAAGCTCTGAAATGGTATTTATTTCTATAAAACAGTATTATGATTTGTAATATATTTTTTAAGATGTCTGCTGCTGCTGCTTCAGTTTATTCATACGCCGCTTGGAGATATTTTTTTAACATATTAAGTGGTATCGATTAATTAATCAATGGTTGCATTTGAACCCTAATTTTTTACCACAATTTCTGCTTAATCCACTTTATATATGGGAAAACACTGTTGCAAACTGCTGTGACATGTTTTCATGATGCAGCCGTGTGTAAAGGGCAGCAAACTTTATTGCTAAATTAAAGTACTAAAGTAGACCTTTGATTGTGGAAGGCAATATTAATCCGGGAAGGCAAATTTTAAACAGGGTTTTGGCTATGTTTTGAAGCTTTACCTTCTTCATACAGGCGTTCCAGTCAACATGAGGTCCGCCTGATGCTGTTGGAGTTCAGCTGTCATGAATGTGACCAATGTTGGTTGGGGCCAATGCCAGATTTACATATAAGCTAAACAAGCTATAGCTTAGGGCTGGATGTACACTTTCAAAATATAAGATAAAAATTAATAAAATAAAACATACATACAGCAACAGTGTTTTGTGTTGTGTAGGCTCCTATGATGTAAGTAATGGGCCCCGCCTGCTAGCCTGCTCCCTAAAATATCACTGGTTTGCTCATTTCTAGATATAGGGTGCCTACATTCTGCATGTGCAAATGGCCTTAGATACCTGTTAGTATTTACTAACAGTTACTATAAATTACCATATAGCAGATATTCAACACAAAAAACAGCGACAATTTGTTGTTGACAAAGGACAGCTGGACATATAAAGGGCCCCATTACCTTCAGCAGCTAAGGGCCTCATCAAACCTAAATTCAGCCCTGGTTGGGGCTGGTGGGATTTGCAGTCCAACAACATCTCATACAACCATAGAATTTCAGAGGTGGAAGGGACCATGAGCCCCACCAGACCAGGGACTTAATCCCAGCTGTGGGAAGTCCCAACTGAAGGCCGTGGTGGCTGCCTCTATGTGGACAAAATGGGTACCATAATCCATGGGCTAAACCCACAGGCAAGGATGGCCTTCTTCAGAACCACTTTGCATCATCCCTTTAGCCACAAGGCCTGGACTGTACAGCTTTGGCTTTTAGTCTGGGCTTTCCGCCAGTTCATATACTGATTTTCCATAGCTGAAGGCCTCTTGGAGGCTAAGATTAAATTCGTTTTTCAGATGCAGAACCAGAGGAGCTCCTTTGCCACAAGGTATGAATGGATGCTGAATTAGCCTAGGCCACAAACGGGGAGCCTCCGTATTTATTAAAAGTCAGGGAGGCTTATAATATTTCAAAACACAATGAAACAAGTTAATCACTTAACAAAAAAAAAGCCTTTCGGTTTTTAACATTTTGTGTTAAGGGTTTTCCACACTCACTCAAGTCCCTATATGCTTTGCTGCTACTCTACGCTGGCAGAGGGGCGGAGGGCATTAAATCACAGATCTGTCTGTTTGGCGACACGTGGAATCTGTGCGACTGAAGCTACCCTGCGACTGAAGCTGCCTATCCCACATTGCAAGTCCCCCAAACTGGCAAGGGATACCACATCCACAGAGAGCGATAAAAAAAAAGTTGGAAGGGACTTTGGAAAATCAGATTTCTGAGAAACGCAACTCCCCAGAACCCCATTTCACATGTGAAGTTTATATGGAAATATAACAGTGCCCCAGGAGGGCTTTTGAGTCTTGTGTTTGGGGGCTAAACAGTAAAAATGCCTAGTTTTCAGGCTTTTTTTCTTCTTCTTTTTTGAGGGTGTTGTCAAATACATCCAGTGACAACTACTAAATTCTTGGGGTTCCAGACCCTAGCAATTCTGTTAACTCTGTGAATCAGCCTTTCAGTGGATTTCAAGGATCTTCGCCGCAAGCACACATGCACATGGTTGGTGTATGCATGTACACAGACTTTGTCCTAGTGTCTGTCCTGATCTCTGCCTTTTCTACCTATCCTTTCCATGTGTGCTTATGTTTTTGCTTCCCAACCTATCTTTTGTGTCCATTCTTAGACCAGGGGTCAGCAAACTTTTTCAGCAGGGGGCCGGTCCACTGTCCCTCAGACCTTGGGGGGGGACTATATTTTGAAAAAAAAAGGGGGGGGACGAATTCCTGTGCCCCACAAATAACCCAGAGATGGATTTTAAATAAAAGCACACATTCTACTCATGTAAAAACACCAGGCAGGCCCCACAAATAACCAAGAGATGCATTTTAAATAAAAGGACACATGCTACTCATGTAAAAACACGCTGATTCTCGGACCGTCCGTGGGCCGGATTGAGAAGGCGATTGGGCTGGATCCGGCCCCCGGGCCTTACAGGTAGTTTGCCTACCCATGACTTAGACATTCTCTCTCTCTCTCTCTCTCTCTCTCTCTCTCTCTCTCTCTCTCTCTGTGTGTGTGTGTGTGTATTGTCTGTCTCTCTCTCTTTCTCTCTCTCACACACACACCAAGAAACTTATTGTGGCAAAACTGGGGAATTTCTGCTTTGAGTCAGGTATCCTATTGCGAGTCTCCAGGTCCTAAACATCCTGCGTGTTTTATGTTGATTGCCTGGCTATGGGAGGAACAGCTCAGAGGAGATCGCTACGGTTTCTCCCCGCCATACTGTGTAGCAAAACAATGGGCTCCATTGATTGTGTTTAGTGGCATTGCAGGCTGCCAAACCCCTTTTGCACATTACTGTGGGCAAGCAAGCAAGGAAACTTAATGCGCAACAGGACCAAGGTAGGGATAAAATGAATTAGATTGCCTCAGCTCCGAGGCAACCTGCCAGCTGCAGCATTACGGAGCTGGAGCTATACCAGTTGTACCTAAGTCATATTCAGAACTGTACAGATCATAATCAGCAGTGGATTAGGGGACACGGGGTCTCATTGCTGAGCTATGTTCAGGGGCCTGCAGTTCTCTGATCCGCATACGTATTCCTGCCTGCGGTCGGCGCTCAGAAAGCAATCGCACGCCCACACTTGCATGTCGAAACCCACAATGCAGTATCTCATGCCAGTCAGGTTATTGAGATTTCAAAATTCCCTGTGGCTGAAAACATAGCCACGGGTCTTCTGCCATGGGGTGAGGAAACAACCACTGTTCTGTGCTGTGGTTTTATATATACATACATACAATATATCTATATATCTAGAGCTATATCTATCTAGGTGCAAGCCTGATAGAACCACCATCCACAGAGATTTGTGTACTAGCAATGAAGAGATAAAAATTTTATTATACATTTTCTACTTATTTCAGCAGGACATCAGTCTGGCTGGGTCCCACCGCAAGCATGATTAATCTAGCCCTGTACAAAATTATCATGTATATTAAAAGAAACAGCAGTGGTTCATATTTGTGAAGTCAACAAAGACAACCATTTTGGTTCTTGAAGCAATTTTTCAGCGTCATTTTATATAATGTATTTTTAAAGTATTTTAACATACATGATATAAAATTGTAAAATTGTAAATCGGTTCGTGTGCCTTGGCAGAAAGGCAGTATATAAATCCAACAGATAAATAAGTAAAATATTACTGGACCAGCAACCCTGATCTCTGGCTGCACTAGGTGGGGCAAAATGAGTTGCAGTCTCCAACAACATTTGGAAGCCACCATGTTATCTGGGCGTGTAATGAAGCAAACTGAAAAAAGCACTGAGACCTGAAGGACCAATACTTTTTAAAAACAAGAAGGCTAGTTTCTTTTTTTTTTCCCAGCTGCAAGCAAGATCAATAAAACACTGTGTTTAATAAACTCATCATTTTTATTTTTATTTCTGGAGTATTGTGCTGAAATCACTTCTTTGGCTCTCTCTTTTTAATTACAGCTTGTTTGTAACCCCGATATATATAGGACACCAGGGAGAACTCTGAGACTTTAATTTTGTATCCCCCTTCCCTCCCATCCTCTATGCCAAAAAAGCATTTTATGAAGATTGAAATTTTAGCATCCACATAAACAATCAAAACAATAGCTGTTGTGTCAAACTTCAAGGCATCTGTTACTGTATTTTGCAAATTTGGCATTAATCCTGTGTCATTCTTAATTACAGTACGGCATGGTTTGCATTGTCATTTCACCTTTTACCGTGTAGAGATCTTAAAATTGAAGAAATTAGAAAACATCAACAACACAGTGATGGACTGGTCACAATGCCACCAACTGAATGAAGTGTTTAAACTGGATAAGCAAAACGGATTTATGAGTTCTCAATTTGAAAGAGAACTCAGAAAATACAGAAAAACTAATTTCCAGAATGTATAAGCTATTATCAGAGTGGGAAACAGAGGTCTCCAGTTGTTTTTGGACTACAACTCCCATCGCCCCTAGCTAGCAGAACCAGTGGTCAGGGTTGATGGGAATTGTAGTCCAAAAAAACAGCTGGAGACCCAAGTTTGGGAAACACTGCTCTACAGAGAAGTGAGAATGCTGAAGAGGAAACAGGACATTGCTAGGCAGGTATTGTTTGTTTGTTTATTTGATTTATATACCACCCTGCATCCGTGGCCCTCACTTTACGGCCTTGACTTGCTTCCCTTTGGGCCCCTGTGGGTCTGACTGGGCCACAGGTTGTTGTACCACAGAGCTGCTTGGAATGGAAGAGGGAAAACGAGTAGCTGAAGAAATTAGATGCAATGGCTTCTTTGCCTATGTGCTTTTGGTGTCAGGGGCCACCTCGTTGTGTATCTTCATGATGTCTACTTTAATGAACCTAGTGCCTTCGCTGGTGATTCCAGATGTAACTTTAATAGATATAATAACTGGGGAGGTCTGCTCAAAAGGCCCTAAAAAGTGGTGTTTATGAGACAGACAACCTGAGAGGCTTGCAGAGAGGAAATTGACTCTGATTATTTGAATACAGTGCAATGTTTGCAGCATCTGGAAGTCTACAGTAAAAAAGCAAGACTTTTCTTATTTTCCCCTCCTAATGTGGATGTTTATTGCCCAACTCTTGTATAAATGGAGTTGCTCTGCGTGATCCAGGCTGTGCAATATTTGTTGGGGGAAAGCACCACAATTCTGATGAAATCAGATTGGCTCCCCGACTTGGCGCATGAAAGTGTTCATTGCGCAAGTTTCTCAGCAGGGCACCATAGAGCGAAATTCTGGGCTCGGCACATCTGCATGGTTATATGAGTTATATTGAGAAGCAAGTGCCATCTATCTGGTCCCTAAATTCCCAACTGGTTCTTTAAATTCTGGTTCTGCATAAGATAAATCAACTAAGGTTCTGCACTCGCTAGCAAAATACAAGAGTGCTCAGGATAATTTTTAAGGTCTTTCAGCAAATGGTCCTAGTGCCAAGCTGAAATTTATCAGAAGACAAACCCTTAGGGGGGGAAAAATAGCATTTCTCCTTGTACTGGAAAAGTTCAATGAGATGTTCTCCCTAATTTCTCAGTCCACAAATAAGGTCAAAAATTTTGAGATTCCATTTGGGCCCAGCTGTCCCATGAGCGGCCATTATAGATATGGATGACTGTAATCAACTAAATTTTACTCAGAGTAGAGCCACTGGAATAAATGAAAATAAGCTAATTTCAATGGGTATACTCTGAGTAAAAGTCAGTTGCATACAACCTGGAATGGCTGAGTAGTTGCTTATGATTGGAACCCTCAGTATGGAGCGAAATTGCTACTCCGTCAGAGAAAATGACCTTGTCCGTCCGCCCTAGAGTTAAATCTGTTTGAGACCTGGAATGGAGGGGGGTGGGGAAGACCTATAAATAGGATTTTATTTATGAAGGCTGGTGAGTGTGTGAGATCACATCTGCTTCCCATATTGGACTTGTATGAGTCCAAGTAATATGGAATATGGAATAAAAACGAGAGTCACCACTTATATGGAATTCACTGCATTTGTAGGCTCAGCTGGCTAACTGATTGGTGG
Source organism: Darevskia mixta (assembly GCA_034641385.1). Lineage (NCBI taxonomy): Eukaryota > Metazoa > Chordata > Lepidosauria > Squamata > Lacertidae > Darevskia > Darevskia mixta. The sequence goes on from JAWWNH010000017.1 coordinate 15,840,633, forward strand.
AGATATAGCTGTTGTTACCTGCTGACTGGCATCCAGGTTCAGAAGTTAGGGACAACTTGAAACAACTGTCTGGTTCCAAGAACCACAGAGACATGTCCACTTGCACTTTGACTTGCTTTCGAACTGCTAGGTTGGCAGGAGCAGGGACCGAGCAACGGGAGCTCACCCCGTCGCGGGGATTTGAACCGCCGACCTTCTGATTGGCAAGCGCTGTGGTCTAAACCACAGAGCCATCCGCATCCCCTACTACTCCTGTAGGGATAGGAAATTAGGGAAGGCTGGTTGGGGAATGTGAGGTGCTCCTTCATACTCATGGGCAAGGTTAGAGGACATGGGGAAGAGCTACCAGGAATGTGTCCAACCTCTGCCTTGCATAGCACAGACCACATCTTTTTCACCAGCACACATGTGACCAATACTCAGAGAAGGAAAGATAATGAGGAGACCTCCATCTGTGCTGTGCGGGAACTAAGCTATATAGAAGTTTCCAGGTGAAAGACATCATTGTCCTCTACTGTCAAGCTTAGTGCAATGCGGAAAAGGTCTGCAATACATTAACTGCTTCTCTTCAGTCACTTCTCTTGGGTGGAATGCAGCAGGGTAAATTCTGTGGCCCATAGGTGTATGTATGTGCTGGATTAATTCCAACAACACATAGAAACTAATGTGTCAGAGAAAATTGGAGAACGAAAACAAACTTTAGTCGCACAAATAACACTGGAAGATATAACTAAAGAAACCAAGAAACTTAAACCACATACGTACATACTTTTATTTGCATTAGCCACTAGCCATAGCAATAAAACAAAACACAATATACTGAGGACAGAGCTAAATGCTTAGCTATGCAAAATATGCTCTGGAGCTTTACATCTATACAAATGACAGAACTGATACATAATCCACATAAAGCACCAGGCATGGATGATTTACCTGGATATTTCTAGGAAAAAAATTATCGATGTAATCGCTCCATTTGCAAAGATTGTTTAACAGTGTATTGGCTGGCAAGACACTTTCTAAGTCCTGGAAAGACTTTAGAATTGTAGTGATATTAAAAACGGGTAAAGATCCAGGAAAATCCAGAATCATACAGGCCTATTTAATTAATTGGACAAGATGCAATAATAATAATAATCACTGGCATATTAGCGGATGAAATGGCAAAAATACTACCAAGTGTAATCCACACTGATCAAGCAGGATTTGTTAAAATTAGACACATAGCAGATCAGATCCTATAGGCAAAATACTGAATGCAGGGTACTATGGAAAAGTCTAAGTAATACTGTGTGCAATAACATCTCTAGATGTCTACAAGGCTTTTGACAAAGTTCATTGGAAGTATTTGTTCCAAACTTTATTTATTCTAAAATTAACTTTTGAAATGACTTTATATTAATTTTTAAAAATCTGTTCAGCAATAGCAGAGCAGTAATACAGGTGAATGGCCAAGACTGAATACAAAGAGGCACAAAACAAGGGTGCAATTTATAACCTTTATTATTTGCAGAAATCACTGGCCAATGCATTCAGAACTAATAAAAAAAACACGAAGGAATATTAATAAATGGATGTAGAATATTATTGAACCTATTTGCAGATGGTATTGCCCTGATGATCTGTTGGACCTGGAGACAACGCTGTCAGATGCCATCAGGGAAATTGAAGCGTTTGGGAAAATAGCTAGACTGTCTTATCAATAAAACTAAATCAGAACTATTATGCCTGAATGTCCTGTCAGAAGTGCAAGCAGAAACACAAACTAAAACACTCACAATATATTGAATATTTGGGAATCAACATTACAAAAGCATGGGCCCAATTATTTAAAGCTAAATTTCCAACAATGGTGAAAAGGGTTTAAAAAGACCCCAAAAGATCTGTCTCCTGAATGGGCAGGGTAGTGTCAGCTAAAATGACAACACTCGAAACATTTTTTTTTTTTTTTTAAACTCTCCAAGTATTTCAGCAAAGACCCTAAAGAAATGGCCAAAACTGATTGTAAGCTTTATTCAACAGGGCGAAAGACCCAAGACTGCAATTAACTGTATTGTTTCAACATTCCCAGAGGAGGGATACAGGTTTGCCACATCTACAAAGATATCATGATGGAGCCCATATACAAAATGTTATTAGTATGATACACAATGTAAAAGAGAAGGTTTAGATACAATTGGAGTTTGGTGAATCTGAGCAACATAGAAGACCAGGTACCCCATTTTTCATTCATAACAAAACTATCCTAGAAATAACAACAAACTTATTTGCAATTGCAGAATCCTGGATATCAAAATTAATACCTCCTATGTCATCACTGATTTCCTTTGAATTGCTCCCCTCCTTCTACACGTCTGATAGAGAGCACCAGCCTCAGGTTTTTCTATACAGTTCAACCAGAGCAGGATTGCACTCTTGGCTCCCAGTTTCTGGAGCCCTGAGCAAAAACTGTAGAACCAGCACACAGGAAGAACAACAATGCAGGTTGTACTTAATGAAAGCAATTTTAAGCTATTAAATATAACATTTTTTTCTGTCTCAATTTACTGATTGCAGAGCAAATAATATCCCAAATATTTACAGGATGTCATTACCTTTGCAAACAGAGCAATTTTAAGCACTTAAGAGGGAAGTCTTGCTGTTGTATTAATTGGCTGCAACTAAAACACCAGCGTTTATTCAGACTGTTTGAATAGCTCTTGTTGAATCACAGGTCTGAATCAACGGTTATTAATCTAAGAAGCGAAATGCCTTTTGTTTGTATCAGATAAATGTTGCGCTACCAATTGTGGCATAAACTGATGCATTAAAGCAAATCAATATATGAGAGGCTAATAATAATAATAAATAATGAGTTCACATTAAACACTTTACAACATCCTCTGCGTTGCAATAAACCATATATTCTGAATGTGTGAATGAGCCTGTGAAATGAAAACAATGGAAAACAACTGAATGGACCTGTGAGATAAAATTGCTGCTACAGAGTCATCATCGCCAAGCCAGCATTTATCAACTTGGTGCAGCCAGCAAACACATCTGGTTTTAATAGACATATACACTGTAGGGTTTTTGGCTCTTCCTTTGTCCTACATACTTTCCCTCCTCTTTATCCTTGTCTGTTGTCAGTGATTTGATGAAGTTAAATAGACTCCACTTGATTCCACTAATGGACCTTAAATGAAGGGAGAGCTTTCCCCTTTTGAAGCAAGTTTAAATGGAGCTACTATTGGTCTCATCCATTTGCACAGCCCAAGAATTAACTTGGTGAAGGAAATGGCCCTGATGCCTTTCACAAGCCTTTATAAAGAGAAGGGGCCAATCCCCCCCCCCCACAAAAATATGGATGCAATGCATTTTTGTAAAAAGCTGCCCTGGGAATTGTGCATTGCCAGTAGCATCCTGGCCCCATTCCTGCAAATTGCAGGCAAGATGGAAATACAGTGGTACCTTGGTTCTCAAACTTATTTCATTCTGGAAGTCCATTCCAAAACCAATGCGTTCCAAAACCAAGGTGCGCTTTCCCATAGAAAGAAATGCAAAACGGATTAATCCGTTCCAGACTTTTAAAAACAACCCCTAAAAGAGCAATTTAACATGAATTTTACTATCCAACGAGACCATTGATCCATAAAATGAAAGCAATAAACAATGTCCTTCAATCACACAATCAATCAATCAATCAGTAGCTGAATTGGGTTCCACGCAGTCACAAGAACAAAACAAAGCAGCAAAAACAAAAACACAAAACAAATGGCAAAAACAGACAGACCTCAGCGTAACACTCAAAATGGATGCGTTGCACTCAGATCGGAAGTGTAACACTCAAAACGGAGCATGTTCGGCTTCCAAAAAATGTTCGCAAACCAGAACACTTACTTCCGGGTTTGTAGTGTTTGGGTTCCAAGTTGTTTGAGTACCAAGGCGTTTGAGAACCAAGGCACCACTATAGAGCCCCTGCTTGAAACGAGTCTGCCAAGGGCCCTGAAGCTAACTTCCAGGGGATGTATGTTGATATTACAAGCCCACCTCCTCCAAGTCCATCAGACATGGTTTGCTGCCACATACACCCGGACAACACCATTACTGGCCACAACAACATCAAACATACCATCTCAGGACTATTTAATTGCTCATCATCTAACATTGTGTATGCCATCAAATGCCAACAGTGCCCTTCAGCTCTCTATATTGGACAAACAGGCCAAACCCTACGCCAAAGGATAAATGGACATAAATCTGACATCAGGAATCACAAGACAGAGAAACCAGTAGGAGAGCACTTCAATCTCCCAGGACACTCTATACAAGATCTCAAAGTAGCTGTCTTATTGCAAAGGAATTTCAGAAATAGACTGGAAAGAGAAGTTGCTGAATTGCAACTCATTACCAAGCTTAAAACCATGGAGAGACCTGGTCTGAACAAAGACATTGGATTCTTATCTCATTATACATGACAAAGCTTTTTTAACCTTCTCACCCCTTGCTTTTTCCTGTAAGACTAATTGCAGCCGTTAACAGTCGTCAACAGGTTTACCACAGCTATCAACCTTTCACCCATTTCCACCACCCCTCTGAGTAATACCCCTCCCCACCCTCTCACTATATATCAGGGTCTGGTGACTTCTGTTTCAGTGTATCTGAAGAAGTGTGCATGCACACAAAAGCTCATACCAAGAACAAACTTAGTTGGTCTCTAAGGTGCTACTGGAAGGAATTTTTTTTATTTTATTTTGTTTTGACTATGACAGACCAACACGGCTATCTACCTTTAAATGGTTTGGCACAGTTGGTGATGTATACTCAGGAACCAAGTGAAGATGGACATTAAATTCACACCTCATCCCATCCCATATAAAGGGAGAGGTTTCAAGGTCAGTGTTTTAGGTGAATGAATGCAGCAGCATTTGGCAAAAAGGCCTTGCGTTTACTTTGCCATTCGCCCTGAGTGCAGCTGCTGACTCCAGGCCTTTGCAGTTGTGGTTTTTTAATCACTAAGATGCATGACTACGACTAAAACAACAACAGCAAGGGACCATCCATATGCTGTGGGACTGAGCTTGTTTTCAATCTCCAAATTGGTCCCCTTATGTGCATGATGGGGGCGGGAGGGGGGGGGTTGATCCTAAAGTTAATCAGTTTGGTGGCCGGCAACAGCACCGCAGAAAATTAAGAGAGAGAAAAGAATGGCAATATCCAATAAATCCAAATAACAGGATGGTGAAAGGGTATTGGCTTTTCATGATGATGGTGGTGATGATTTGGGGAAGTTTTTAATGTTTGATGTTTTATTATGTTTTTTATACATGTTGGAAGCTGCCCAGAGTGGCTGGGGCAACCCAGCCAGATGGGCAGGGTATAAATAATACAATTATTAAATTGTTTGTTTGTTTTTAAAAAAATATTGTGTGGCTGAGGGCAATTCAGATAAAAACACCTGAGACAGCCCTGAAAACAAGCCACTCTATTTACTATGTGAGTCAAACTCGAAAGTAGGGTCATTTTTATTTTATTTTTTGTCCCTCAGTGTGGGCAAGGATTATTTTTATCTGCCAAAACGTAAACAGAATAATCGGAGTTGCACTAAACTATCACAAAGAGCTGAGCTGAAAGGAGACATCATCACCAGATTTTTGCTGCTATGGGGGTGGCAGGCATTTTTGGTTTCAGTTCAAATGCAGGAGCCCTAGCAATGTAATAGTGTCTCCTTGGACAATGCCTCCCTTTCACTGAGGTCCAGCTCCGAGGGCCTTCTGTCAGTTTCCTCACTATGAAAAGTGAGGTTGCAGGGAACCAGGCAGAGGGCCTTCTCGGTGGTGGCGCCTGTCCTGTGGAACACCCTCCCATCAGATGCCAAGGAAATAAACAACTACCGTATATACTCGAGTATAAGCCGACCCGAATATAAGCCGAGGCACCCAATTTTACCACAAAAAAACCTGGGAAAGCTTCATAGGAGCCACTGCCTGCCTCACTCGAGTATAAGCCGAGGGTGGCTTTTTCAGCACAAAAAAATGTGCTGAAAAACTAGGCTTATACTCGAGTATATAATCTGACTTTTAGAAGACACTTGAAAGCAGCCCTGTTTAGGGAAGTTTTTAATGTTTGGTGTTTTATCGTGCTTTTACTATTCTGTTGGGAGCCGCCCAGAGTGGCTGGGGAAACGGTATAAATAAATAAATAAATAAATAAATAAATAAATAAATAAATAAATAAATAAATATTATTACTTCAGATGGTTCTTCTGTCTTCGGCTGCTTGGTTGTTGTTTTTTTTGTTATTTTTTAAATTGAACAAGTCCATATTGTGATAAGTTTCATAATTTTTTACCTGACGATATATCACAAGTCATAATATGTGTGTGTGTGTGAATGTGCTATGCAAAAATCACAATGAGGGGGAAACCAGCCAATGTCTCTACATAGCTCCATCCATGGTTGAATGAAGATTCTGTAGCTTAGGTTCTTCTATGCCCAGGACAATCCTTTTCTGTGTTTGCATGTGCATTTGGGGCTGGGTAGGGACCCAGGTGGCGCTGTGGGTTAAACCACAGAGCCTAGGGCTTGCTGATCAGAAGGTCGGCAGTTCGAATCCCTGCGACGGGGTGAGCTCCCATTGCTTGGTCCCAGCTCCTGCCCACCTAGCAGTTCGAAAGCATGTCAAAGTGCAAGTAGATACAGTAAATAGGAACCGCTCCGGCGGGAAGGTAAACGGCGTTTCTGTGCGCTGCTCTGGTTCGCCAGAAGCGGCTTTGTCATGCTGGCCACATGACCTGGAAGCTGTATGCCGGCTCTCAGCCAATAAAGCGAGATGAGCGCCGCAACCCCAGAGTCGGATACGACTGGACCAAATGGTCAGGGGTCCCTTTACCTTTGGGGCTGGGGAGTGTGCTAAACAGTGGTTTAGGCAAGCCAGGAACATTATGTCTAAATTGGGCTGCTAGCCTAGGACATTCAGGTGAGTTTACAAGCCAGTCTGAGATTTGGATTAGGGACTTGACAACATGCACCTCATAACTCAGCCACTATGCTAGCCCAAATCTTGTATTATTAAAGAACTTCTCCATCAAGACCAAATAAAAGGCAGCCCTAAAAATAATCAGAAATTCTATTCTCAGATGCCTCTGATAGTTTGGATGCTCTTGCTGACTCATTTGTCATTGTGACAGGAAGCCGAGAGATGCAACTGACAATATGCAAATAGCTCTAATAATACACAAAACAAAATTAAATGTGTGGAACATTTGCTCACATCCCACCCTGTTTCCTCCATTTTGAACCTTCAGCGGGATTACTTGTGCCAAGAGCTTTGTCTGGCAAATCCAAATGTTGAGACTTTAACCAAATTTATTTGTACAAACTCTTTACAATGAAATTATAAGCTCAGTACTGCTTGGAGGACCAGGAACGCTTAAAAAAGGTTACTGTTGGACGGCCGTGGTTTTAAACATATGGGCGCCTGTTCGAATACACAGCTGTGTGTTCCCTCGTGGATTGTTTAGGTCCCGTGTGCCAGCCTGCAAAATGCTTTAATCTGGATTCTGTTTATCGGGCTATTATAAATTCCTCCTACTTCCTAATTTCTGCCAAGCATCTCTGCCCTTTGCTGCCCTAATTCAACATTTCCTGACAGCCAAAGAGAGATTGCTTTCAGTCGCATTTTTCCAGGGTGGGGGTTCATTGTATGCGAAACAAAATTGCTGGTTGAGTGTTCACCATCTCATCATCAAATGGGGCTTGCCTGATCAATTTCATTTCCTCTCTTATATTGAGTGAGGGTGGGGGACACAAACCGACAATTCCAGCTAATGTTGACCAATATTGCCAAAGTTATTACCAAAAAAATGTTCACCTTGCCAAATGTTCATGCGGTTTAGACGCACCATTTCATTCTTTCATCCCTTGGGCTTCTCCTCCTCCTCCTCCTCCTCCTCTTCCTCTTCTTCTTCATCTTCTCCTCAGCACCATGTTTGTCCACCATTCAGTTGAATCAGATTGGCTTAGCCAAGTTTGCTTATAGGTTTCTAATGATATCATTGTATCATCAGTCGTATTATCATGGTGACATCATTAACCAAATGATGGGGGTAATCTAGGTTTGATGTAAATAGGATCACAGAGAAGCAGTGGGCATATGAGGGACTGTGAGGGTGAAGAAGGAAAGGGAACAGTACAGCCTAAATTGTATTTACCGTCTTTCTCCCTTTTTAAGACACCGTCTTATAATTTTTTTCCCTCAAAAAAACACAGGGTGGCTTATTTTCGGGGGATGTCTTATTTTTATTACGTCAGTATGGTACGGTGCAGCCTTCCCCTGCGCGCTGAGCAGGCGGGGCAGAACTCCGCAAGAGGCGCGTTTCCCCCCGCACCTCTTGCTGGTTCGCTGGCTCCCTGCGCACGGGGAACAGGCAGGGCAGGAAGAGGTTCTTTCCCCCCCTCGCGCCTCTCCCTGCGCGCTAAGCAGGCGGGGCAGAACTCCGCAAGAGGCGCGTTTCCCCCTGTGCCTCTCACTGGTTCGCTGGCTCCCTGCGCACGCAGGAGGGGCTGAGGAGGCGACGGGAACAATGGTGGCACCATGGCTTACTTTTGGGGTACGTCTTACCTCTCACAAAGGTAAAAAACCCAGCCATGGCTTACTTTATGACTACGTATTAAAAAAGGGGAAACAGGGTAGCTCCAATATGACTGGCTAAGATGTATAAGGTGGAACCGGACTTATGTTGGAAATGTAAAGAAGTAGAAGGAACTTTTTTCCATATGTGGCTGGTATGCAAAAGAAGGTAAAGTATATTTGGAACTGATATACAATGAGATGTAAAAGATGTTTAAAACAACTTCCGCACCCCCTAAACCAGAGGCATTTCTGTTCAGACAAAGGTTCCCAGGAGTCAGAAGAACTTATTCATGTATGCCACAGCGTCTCGGATCTTGTTAGACAAAAATGGAAAGTGAGAGAGGTCCCTTGTAAGGAAGATTGGCAATTTAAGATGATAGGTCTGCTAATTCTGTATATTCTAACAAGTAGAATATAAGAACAAGAACAGGTATTTAAAGAGGAATGGAAAATTTTCGTTGAGTATATTGAAAATAATTGTGCAGTTAGAAACGCTGGCAGTATTAAAGTAATTCAACAGTGTGACATATTTTGAACTGCAAGATTGGAAAACTAAATCAGATGGCTGTATTAAAATATGCAGGAATGGTGGAAAAGTTAAATGAACTTTAAATGAAGGGGAGGGAGGGAAGTCAATGAATGTATGGTAGAATAAAAGATGCTTAAATTGAAATGTAAAATTTGAAAATTTAATTAAAAATATTAATAAAAAGTCTGTCACAGACATGAAAAGTTTGGGAAGCTCTGCTCTAACAGGTAAGGCAAGTAGTCTGCCTGTTTCAATTAGCAACAACCATAGAGGTGTTTATCTTTCCAACATTTTTTGGTGTTTCTCTCAGACTCTGTACAAATTTCTCCTGATAACATTAGCTTTCCCATACCAAAAACATGCATGCCAGCTGAACTTCATATCGTAGTCTTCCAAATCTAAAATGTGTGCATCCTCCAGTACAATCCATTCCCTTAGCCAACACAAACAAGCTGCCTCATAGTACCATTGTAGGTCTGGCAGGGCAAAGCCTTCTCTTCCTTTGTGTCAATCAAAATATTATTCTCCTTTTAAAAAAAAAGTTTAAGGAGCCAGAGAATCAAAGATTTCATTCCACCATGGATGTCTGTGGCAGAACAGAAGCTACAGAACAAAAAGAAAAAAGAAAACCCTGGTGCAAATGGTTAGTAAACTCTCATATACAACATTGTGACTCAGGCTGAGAGTTGTTAGAATCCTGAGAGTTGTTAGGGGACAACAATTTCCTCATGGAGTTACAAATCACAGAGTTCCCTTGGAAGAAAGATTTACTGTTAAACTAGTTTGAGAAATGTAGCTCTGTGATGTCTGGATAAATAGGACTAGCTTAGTGTCTTCCCCTCCAAACTAGGTTTTAGCCCCGTGTTTTAACATTTCTGCTGTATTGTAGCATGACCTTGTGATCATTACATTATGTAAGTATTACATTATTTTTCTGAATTGCAGCTTGTGATTAATTGCTTTCCTTCCCAAAGGTTACTGTACGTTCCTCAGTTGAATGGAATCTAAATCCAGTAAAAAAAAAGGGGGGGGGTAATTTGTGTAAAATTGATGCCCTCCCCCAAATGTGTGATAACAAAAGATGGCCCAGCCTTGCAGATGTTTTCAACTCATGTGTAGAATGCAACTTATCACATTCCTGGTTCAAGCATTTTTCAAGATTTGGAAAAAAACAGATCCTTAGGGTTTACTTTAAATGGTTATGAGAAGCCGTTCTGAATAAGAAAAGGATTAAAAGGTACCAAAGAGTTAAATGTTATGGTAGTTACCCAACTGTTTTAAGCAGCCTAATATGATTGGGTGCCTTAGGTTTCTCCCCCCGCTTTACAGAGAGAACCTCAAGGTTTATAGTTCTCTGGCTTATTAAGTGTGTTTGCATCTTACAGAACCTTGAACCATATGGGGAAAACAGCTTTTTATTTTTTTAAATTTTATATATATATATATATATATATATATATATATATATATATATATATATATTGGTACCAGGAAGTAGTAAAATGTTTTGAGATGCTATTAAGTCTTCCAATTACAAACCCTATATTCCACCTTAAAAAATGTTCCATACTGTACATTGCGTAGCCTGGGGTGCTGACTAGCTGCCAAATATCTATCAGAAAGTGATTTATGATATATGATACGTTCCTCAGCCCAAGTGGAGACCGTTTAGTTGAAACATGAGAAAGGAGAGGCCTTGTGCTCTCGAAAACCATGATGACAACTCTCTGTTTGGTTTGCTGAGGGAACATGCAGTACAAACCGTGCCACATTTTGCAACGCTAAAAACTTGTGTAAAGAACAGGACTAAATTAAGCCAAAGGCCTTTGGGTTGCATTTTTTTTTTTAAACAAAACACGCTTCTTCATATTTTCTCTACACAGATGTTTTGTTTTATTGTCCCTGCTAATTGGTGTAGCTTCCGAAATGTAAACCCAACAGTCCAGTACTGACAATAGAAAACGACACCTCGCCCTCACTCTCCCCGCCTCTCTAGCAGTATGAACATATTTTAAAGATGAGATTTCATATTTGCAGCTTAAAATTAAACACGTGGCTTCCTTTGAGCTGTGGGTTAGGTCCACACACACACACACACACACACACACACACACACTGGTTTCTTTCAGCTTTAAGGCTTTGAGCATTTCGTTCCGTTTTGTAAAGCAGTTTGCTCTGCAGCTGGAAAGTAGCTTCTCCCATATGGCTTTTTGGGATATGCAGTAAATCATGCTTTCGTAGCACAATATGGACAGTGACCTCCAGGGTCTCCGAGAATAAAATCCCTTGAGGCACAGAGACAAAAAGCTGCCTTCTCTATTATTTTGAAGGGAGCGTATAGAGCTGTAATCACTGTAGCTCGCCTGAGTCCAAAAAAATCCGTATGGAAACCCCCCCCCCCAAAAAAAACGGAGGTTATAATACGGACCAGGCTTTCTAGTATTATGAACACCTATTGTCTCATTAGGTACCAAACAGTTTAGGTCAGAAAGAATGCTTCTGCTGATTGCTCAGAATTGTGTGTTCCTCTTCAACCCAACCTACACTTTATAGGAACTAAGTATTGTTTTGGTTAATTGTGTGTCGAGGTCCCCAAGCCACCCCCCAGAATAAATTCACACTTCAGACATAATTTTTGTTTGGGTTTTTGGCATAATTTAGGCCACAACTTTATTAAAATACAAATCATGTGAGTGGTTGCGTAGGCATTGGTTCAGACTAGCTGTCCGGCGGGACAGAGCTGACCACGTGTCAGCAAAGGGAAATCCCATCTGGGGAGAGTTATGGAGGCTGGGAGCAGAGCCCTCCCTCTCCCCAGAGGTTCCCAGGGGCTCTTGCGTGGCCCTGTCCCCCAACCAGGGGTTCGGACAAAAGCATGTTGAGCCCCTGGATTCCTTTAAGGGAATTCCCATCACACCATCATCACTTTGGAGGGCGACCGCCCTTCCAGCAACCAACATAACCAATGCCTAACCGCTAACCTTACAAGTTGTGACTAGTTGCTATGTAGTAGGCGAAAACCAAATGGCACCAGCCAATCCGCCATATGGAAAAATTCCTAGTAGGCCCCTGCCCAACAGCAGACAACCCCATGACAGGCAATAGCAAGGTCAATACAGAGGCCTAAAAAAACAGGGAGGGAGGGCGGGTGATCCGAAGCACGCAGCCAAGAGGAAGGTCGCACCACGTGCTGACCAATATATAGGACGCTGGGCTGTCCATCACAATTGCAACATATAAATCTCCCCAGCAACACCACCAGGTCCAATCCAAGCTGTGGCCATCTACCAACTCACCCCAGCTACAGGGGAGGTGGCTTGCTAGCCCCCACCGCAACACGTGCTATCCAAGAGGGAGAACACGCTTTTTCAATACTACCAATTTTAAGTAGCTTGGGGCTAGCTTGGGGCTAGTTAATGCATGGAGGGGTTAGGACTAGAAAACTGTATTGCTAGACTCAGTTAGGTCACACCTTCTTCCAGTGAAGAAGGAAGTAAAGCTTCCCTGTTCACTCTCTTTGACCATGTGAAGCCGACCAGGCAATACATCTGGGTTCTCAGAGGCATTTTTCAGCATTTTTTGACCCAAGAATCTTCTACCTGTGCTCTACTTGCTGTTGCATGGAATAACACACGAACCTGACCTTTGGAGTTTGTAAAGCATTTAAACTTCCTAACTGTGTGGTCTGTTTATTGCGAGACAGGTGGAAAGTGGGAAGCACTACAAACGGACTAAATGGGATATTAAAATGGTCTTAAGAGCCTATATTCCTTATGCTTCACTGTTGCTACACATTTTGTGACTACCCCCGGGCCGTAGTTTGGGGACGTCTGTCCTAGATGTTATAGAAGTGCAGCTTGACTCGAGGAACTTGGTGGCACCCCAGCATTTCTTGGGACATTTAGCTCAGGCCTTAGTGACAGTACATAATATTGGAAATTACCTGGAGAGAGACACCATGGCCAGAATCTGAGCATCTTCTTGGAGTAGCTGTGTGTGAAAAAACAGGGTGGTGCCTCTTCAGAGTCAGATGGCAGTGAAGAGAAATAGAAGATGACTGTGTTTGAGCAAGGAGCTTCAGGTTTCACGAACTTGTTTTGTAAACAGGTTTGGGATTTAGGTACTACTGAAAGCTGCAGGCACAGTCCCTGCTCTTCAGCTGTCCCAGAAGGTAGCAAGACCACAGAACTGAGATAAGCTGTTGCTATTTTAGAATAAAAACAACAGCCATTAAGGCGCTCTAAGATAACTTTTTCCAACGATTTTTCTGAGGCTTGGACCTTCCGCACCAGTATTAAGCACCGAGCTTTACAATTTGAGCAGGCAGCTTTAGCAAACATCCTGTCTGAGGAACCTGGCACTCTGTGTTCCAGGATGATTGGCAGGAAACCCTTTGTTTGGGGAAGGGGAAGATGGACATTTATAAAAGTGATACTCTCTTTGTCAAAACAATGGCGGGATAGAAAAATCACAGCCGCTATTTAATTAGACCTAGAGGGTGGGGGTTTTGTTCTTTCAGGGGGGTGGGGGGTCACAGACATTTCTGGGGGCAGCCGAAAATATAACTGCGCAAAAAACAACAGACAATCACGGTAGTAATAACCAAATATAAGATACACGAAACCGTGAACGACTCTGAGATATGAATATGAAAATATATTATACCAACAACTAGACTGACAGTAACATCATATAATACATGTACACAGGTATCTCCTTAAAGGCATAGGCTATAGCATACTTTCCAAATAATCAGCTCTTAAAGTGCAAAGTTCTATGTGCAATACTATGTGTTTAGAGTGGTTGTACAAAGTCCCTCAGACGTCCTCATCTGTCCTCCAACGGGTGGCTAGCTTGAGGTCTCCCCATTTCACCAGTACAGTTTCTTCTGCCAGAGAGATGAATATTTGAGTTTCTTGAGCTGTTTAGCCATGGTTAAATTTTGTTATTCAGTATTTCTTTTGATGAAGTCCATTTCTTGAAGAAACTGTACAGGTGAAACGGGGAGACCTCAAGCTAGCCACCCGTCGGAGAACAGACGAGGATGTCTGAGGGACTTTGTACAACCACTCTAAACACATAGTATTGCACATAGAACTTTGCACTTTAGGTCAGGGGTCAGCAAACTTTTTCAGCAGGGGGGCGGTCCACCGTCCCTCAGACCTTGTGGGGGGCCAGACTATATTTTGGGGAAAAAATGAAGAAGAAAAAGAAGAAGAGTTTGGA